>OX421358.1:31528470-32728470 GCA_949126925.1 Cheilosia vernalis
CCACTGTGTGGTGGAACGCCGCGGCGTTCACGCGGTAGGAGTGATTGCGCCGTATTTTTTTTTTGTGGATGCCATCGGCAATACCGTCACTGTTACTGGCGAACGCTACACGGCCACGATAAACCACTTGTTACTGCCGGAATTGGATGAGCGTGGCTTGGTGAACATATGGTTTCAACAAGACTATATGCAAACGCTCACGCAACACGAGCCACAATGGATATTGTGAAGGAAGCGGAAAGTCATGGAAAATGCGATAAAACGGGTATCAACACTGGCGTCAGTCACTTGACGGATATCGTCTTTTCCACTTAACAAAAAAAAAGTTATAAAGGTCCAAATAAAGATTTCCATAACTAAAAATATTTTTTAAATAAAGATTTCAATAACTAAAAAAAGTTTTTATTTATTTAGTGAAAAGTTAAAAAAAAAAATGGATGACTAATTTTGCGCCACCCTGCATATAAGATTTGTTAGCAGTCGAATGATAACAAAGAAGATAATTATACATTCTTACATTAAATTTCTAGCGTTTGGCAAAGTAGGCGGTGGTCCGCTAGTTGCTCTCTATATAATTATATGAAGCTACGCAAAAATTTGTTGAAAAAATTTGGGCGTTTCCTATTACAAAAGCTTTGCAAAGTTTTTTTAAGCGCAATCTCCCATGATTGTTTCGTTACGTTATAAAAATTAAAACAAAAGACTTCAAATATCGATATTGCTCTTTGCTCTATTTTGTGTGTTATTTATACTATTACACCTAAACAAAGCGTTAAATCAAAAGCAGCTACCTTGTTTTGTGCGAGTTAGGAATTTCTATGGGTGGGGTGGTTAAACTTTAGAAGTTCAACTGCCGATTGGTAAGTACACTGAGCAGCTGGGACCGAATGTCGGCAATAACGCGGGGAAAATACTACAGTAATTTCGCATTTTCCCGTGCAGAAAAATGTAAGTATTTAGGCATACGCGGCTTCAATTCTGGCATAAGTTGGATCTTGTTAGCTCGTAAGCTAGTGGTAGGTATATTCAGAAATTTTTTTGTGTGGAGGGCGGCTGTTTGCGCCATGAATCCATCGAAGAATGTCGTACAGCTCTGTGAGCATATGCCAATAGGCACAGTTCCGTACTTGGTATTCACTATGGTACGTCGACTAAAAACTTATACATATAGCAATCTAAGATTAGAGGGACAATGTTGCAAGAAACCAATAGAAATATTTTAAAAGACAATGAGAACAAAAATACACCAGAGACATTCAATGACCAATATTAATAAAAAAAAATATTTATTGCAAGATAGTCGAAAAACAACAACCATTTCTCAACACCTTTTAAAAATACATTTTTAACCCTCTATCCACGTCGACACTGGTTGAAGGGTTGTGATGCGTTTTATGAGAACACAAGCGTTCTCACTTAGCCTCTCACAATCAACTCCTACTCTCACCTCCACGTTGGTGACCGGTGGGTGCCTAGTACCTCGACTGGAGATTGGGTAACCAACCCCTTTGGAAGGTCGTTGGAGGCAGCGGACGAGAGAGGGGGGTGGAGTGTCTCCTCACTAAGACACTTCCTCCTGTTCCAGACGGCAGCGGACGAATTCCCTGGATGGAGTCAACGGTGGCGTCTACAATTCCAGTTAGGCCGAATTACTTAGTGATATCCCTATAAGAGCTGCTTCGACGTACTCGGACCCCAGGTCTATAGGGATCTCCAATAACACGCCAGGTTATTGGAAAAGAGTTGGTGGCGGATGAACCCTTAATGGGTCAACGGCAGCGCTCATATCCCGAAGTGGGTTACTGGCCTCGGATTATCCGGCCCGCTGTCCTAGGGTGAAAACAAGGACCTGGCCCTCCAGGTTGGGGGTTGTGCCGTCGGGGTAACTTCCCGACCATGGAAAAAAGCATTAGTTATGGGAGAGACAGGAGGAGCCTCGGATAACGAATTCCCTCAAACGGCAACCAGACCCGGAACGTCAACGGACAACGACCTAAGAGTATGCACCTGGAACGTGCGGACGCTTTATACTCCAGGTGCTACTCAAAAACTTGAGTCTGTCCTCGCGCGGTACAAGGCAGACATTACCGCGGTCCAGGAGATACGATGGATAGGATCAGGTATGATGAAGAGGAAAAATTGCGACATTTATTACAGCTGCCATAAAAGATTGCATGTATTAGGATGCGGATTCGTCGTGGGAAATCGGCTAAGGTCAAAAGTTATTGACTTTAAGCCGATAAGTGATCGCCTGGCTGTGATCCGCATCAAAGCTACTTTCCAAAACATTAGCCTAATATGTGCACACGCCCCTACCGATGAGGCTGAAGACCCTACCAAGGAGGAGTTCTATGACCTCCTGGATAGAGCCTACGGAGCCTGTCCGGAGTATGACGTCAAAGTTGTGCTCGGGGACTTCAATGCCAAAATCGGTCAGGAAAACATCTTTGGCGGGTTAGTTGGTAAGCACAGAATCCACGAAACGACAACAGACAACGGCTACCGACTAATTGACTTTGCAGCAGCTCGTAATACGGTGATAAGTAGCACTAGGTTTCCAAGGCTAAGGATCCACACAGCAACCTGGCGCTCTCCAGACGGTCGAACCGCCAACCAAATCGACCATGTGCTAATCGATGCTAGGCACGCATCCAACATCCTCGACGTGCACACATTCCGAGGGGCAAACGTCGACTCTGACCATTTTCTTGTCGCTGCTAAATTCAGAGCTCGACTGTCCAACGAGAAGAAGCTGCGAACCGCTCAAAAGAAGAAATTCGACGTTGGACGCCTAAGCACACCTGGAGTAGCCAGAGCCTACAGAGAGCGCCTGAGTGAGAAACTCCCCACTGTGCATTCACCTACCACAGACGCCAACAACCAGTGGTCCCAGTATCGCGACATCATCAAGGAGGTAGCCGAAACTACTATAGGGTACCAGCCACCCCAGAGAAAAAGCCCGTGGTATGATGATGAATGCGTACGTCGGAAAAAGGTGACAGAAGATGCACATATGAAGATGCTGCAGCGCAAAACAAGGGCAGCGAGGGAAGAGTATCGAGCCAGGAGGAGGGAGGAGAAGAAGATACTGCGTCGAAAGAAGAGGGCTTACGCAGCCTCCCAGCTCAAGGAGATCGAAGAGTCTCGCGATCGAAACAACATCCGGAGATTTTACAAGAAAGCCAAGCAACTGGCTGCTGGCTTCAAGACCGGAACGCAGGCTCTTCGAAACAGCGAAGGAGACCTAGTCACCGAAGCGCAGGGAATAGTAGATGTGTTTAAGCAGCACTTCCAGCAGCTGCTAAATGGGCATCATGTAGAGAGAGTGATAGGGCAGGAAGAGAACCCACGTCCAGTCAATGAAGAACCAGTTCCACCACCCAGTATAGAAGAAGTTGGCTTAGCTATAAAAAAGCTTAAGAACAACAAGGCCGCAGGCTCTGATGGTTTACCAGCGGAGCTCTTCAAATACGGTGGTGATGTTTTGGTAGGGCGCATGCACCAAATCATCAACCAGGTATGGATGGAAGAAAGCATGCCCGATGACTGGGCTATCAGCTCCATATGTCCCATCTACAAAAAAGGCGGTCCTATGTCTTGCAAGAATTACCGAGGCATATCCCTGCTTAATGTCGCATACAAGATCCTATCCAACGTACTGTGTGAACGTCTTAAACCGTTCTGCAACACACTAATCGGCACATACCAGTGTGGCTTCCGGCCCGGCAGATCGACCATAGACCAAATTTTCACACTGAGGCAAATCCTGGAAAAGACCAATGAATTTCAAGTCGAGACTCACCACCTATTTATCGACTTCAAAGCCGCATATGATAGCATTCATCGTCAGGAGCTCTATATGGCGATGGCCGAATTCGGGATCCCGGCAAAACTGATCCAACTGTGTCGCGTAACGCTGGAGAACACGCGCTGCTACGTGCAATTTGGAAGTAGCTCCTCCGAACTATTCCAAACATGCACCGGATTTCGGCAAGGAGATGCGCTATCATGTGACTTCTTCAATCTCGTGCTGGAGCAGATAGTGCGCAGGGCAGGTGTCAACACGGAAGGCACTATCTTCAACAGATCCGTTCAGCTACTGGGGTATGCGGACGATATCGACATCATCGGTCGCTCCCAGCGTGCCGTGACTGAGGCTTTTACGGCGATTGAGGAACAGGCGAAATTTGTTGGCCTTGAAGTAAACGAGGACAAGACCAAGTATATGCTATCAACAAACACAAACGCATCTGTCCACCGCCTAGGACAAAACGTCACTATTGATAGCAACAATTTCGAGGTAGTTAAGGAGTTTATCTACCTCGGTGTAAATATGAACTCCACGAATGCCACCCTAGTGGAGATCAGGCGAAGAATTACCCTAGGAAACCGCTGCTACTTCGGTTTGGCAAAACAATTGGGTTCAAAACTCCTAACTCGAAGGACGAAATGTACGCTCTACAAAACACTCATCCTGCCAGTTCTGCTTTATGGCGCCGAGTGCTGGACGATAAGCAGGAAGGGAGAGCTGATATTGGGCTCCTTTGAAAGAAAAATTCTTCGTCGGATTTTTGGTCCTGTGTGCGAGGAGGGCGAATGGAGGAGAAGATACAACCGCGAACTCTATGAGCTGTACCAAGATGTGGATGTAGTCCAAAAAGCCAAAACACGTCGACTACATTGGCTCGGCCACATCGAGCGAATGGACGACAATGCTCCAGCTAAGAGGATCTTTGAATCTCAGCCCCCAGGTTCGAGGCGACAAGGAAGACCGAACCTCCGTTTTAAGGACCAAGCCATCGCGGATGCCAGAGCGCTTGGTCTGGCAAACTGGAAGCAGCGTGCCCGGGATCGCAGAGGATGGAAGGCTGCAGTGTCTCAGGCAGAGACTCTTCACGGGTCGGGAGCCCATTAAGTAAGTAAGTATCCACGTCGACTATTTCCGATTTGTAAATCAGAGTGGGCGCAGTGCCCGACGGTGTGGACTGACGTTAAGCTCCCGGACAAAGCTGTGGAAGACGCTAAAGTTGCTATTTGTAGTTTTCCAATAAAAAAATGTTTTTTAAACTGTCGAAATCACTACGAAACTCTTTAAAATTAATTTTGGTAACAACTTTATTTTGCGAAGGTTCGAATGAGACTTAGCCCAAAAAATACAATTTTGAATCGACTAGAACTAGATACGAGTACATACAGGTGAGCGTGAGACAAAGCATTAGACGAAATGTAATACGCGTGAAGCGCGAATTCTATGTCTGGTCTCACGCTGAAACTTAAACAATGCAAATTCTGGTTACACATTAAACAATGCTTGAAAACAGACATTGGGTCAGTACATCTGATGTCTACAGAGGGCGTGGGACCTCGATGTCTGGTCCCACGCCCTCATTTTTGGTAATATTAATACTAGGTTTTGTTGGAACTTAGCTTATCTTAACTAAAGCTTTTTGTAAGTATTTTTTGACATACTATTGCACCTTTTAAAAAGGTTCGACAAACATCCGGGGAATAGAACTCTCCTGAAAAGCTTTGCGTTGAAATATCGGTATCCCTTCTACTTCTTATTGGCATCACAATGAGTCCACATGGACCTAAGTGGACTCGTTCTGACGTACCCACCCATAAACCTAATATAACCTTACCTATCCCTTTCTACTCGTCGCAATGCATGCCTTATACTCGCAGGTTCTACTATATCTAGATACATTTGGAACAGAAAAAACTCGTCTACATCTTGCAATGTACTATAAAGTATCAAGAAGTAACAAATCAACAAAATTAAAAATGTGTTTAACGCTGCTCTTAGACGTTACATTCCATCTTCAAATCAACAAGCAAACAAGATACAAAGTTGATCCACAAGCCTCTTTAAAACCCTATACCCTTCCTTACAGGCGACTCATCCAAACAACATATCAAAACATCATCAAAGATGTTCATGTTCATCTTCGACCCCCTTTTAAGGCTCCTTTTAAATTAAATTCAAATTCATAACTGCTACACGCCCTATAATCTCATAAACTGTCAAACACAATTAATCAAAGATTAAAGGAGCAAAAGAGTTGCAACCCTTTGGTCCATGATCTTTGCGATGGTCAGCGGAACAAATTTCTAACCCGATCTTTGAAGTAAAACTCGATTTTCCCTCCAAAAGTCACAACCTTTCCATCTAATCCTAGTTTGATATCACTGCACATAAAACAAAAAACAGAGAAAAAACTCGTACTCGTATTTTCAAGGATCAAAGGTCACTCCAGCCTCCGTTTAACAACAAACTCGGTCAAATGCCATAACGATGTGATTATTGCTCTTCCAAGTGATCCGGAACTACTTTGGTGCGTTCTTAACAATGGCAAGAAGATCAAGTTACCCTGTACGATCCTTGCCAGCATCCCTGATAAGATGCCGTAGAAATTTCATCCTTTCTCCCTTAAAATTAATTTTTACTTGTTGCCAGGAAACAATAGAAAAGGATCTTAGATGTGATTTCGCTGCATTGATGCAGTGTCAATCAAAGTTATGTGAAATGTCAATGCGCAGTAGTCTGCGTGTGTAAGACAAACTAGTTTCTTAGACTACCGATACCATGTGCGTTATCCTTTAGATTTGGTTTGTTATTCTGCGGTGCGACCGTCGAACCTGATTGTCAACCCGGCCTATGTCGAAATTCTTATTTATTTTCTATTAATTCGGCTGCTTTTGCTGGAGTTTTCTCTATTCTTGTTTTTTTTTTTGTTCTTGTAATATCCTTCCAAAGGAATGCGTATATGCTAATTTGGAAACTTTTTCGAGGTCATTAAGGTCACCACTGGTCATTCTCTCGGTGGAAACGAATTCGGATTTCTTTGATTTTTGTGGGAAAAGACCGAACGAACGCAAGACGATTCGTGAAAAAGGGGTGGAAACAGCACAAAAGTTGATCCTGTTTTGAGGATAGTATTTTTTGGTTGTTCTCCCTTTGTTATGTTTTATGTGTCTTGCCAAGAAATCTACAATTCTTCACAGTGCAATTCCAGGTGCGCATTTGATATTAAATTAATAAAATCGACAAAAATATTAGGACGAGTATACATATGAGTATCCTTGGACCGTTACGACTACGTTTTGTTGGGGACTGCCGACAGCAGATGGCCGCCGTAAATATATTTCGGTTGCGTGGACTATTAAACAAGAGATTAAGGGTAAGACGTCGTAATACACACAAAAGGATGTATGCAATGCACTTACGTTAATGGGCTCGTCATAACTGGAGCTGCTATTCATGGACGTTTAGTCGTTTATTGGTGCCATATAAATGGAGTGACGTTTTGATTACATTATGGCATCGAAGCAATGAAGATGTGATGAGCAATTGTTCTAGTTCCAGAATTCACACCTTCTGACGTCTGGGATGGCTTTATGGGAGCCGGGGGGCAATAAAGCGATAAAATTTTGATGAGAATGTCATTTATATAAGTGACTGACGTTTGCTGTGTTGAATGAATGAAAATATTCCCGACGGGAGTGCAAGAACGTCAACAGCTAATGAAGTGATTTGAGGAACTAAATGACGTTGAAGTGGACCGTTGAGCTATGATTGTGCACAGTTGGTAAGAGATTTGATGCTATAGATGGGTGATTAGAGAATGCTTTTAAATATAGAGTTTTTTTCGGGTGGCAGGGTTGATGAAAGACGTAGAGCTATGAAAGGAATTTTCTGTTCGACTGAAATGGGTGATACTTTCGTAGGTACATCCTCAAACTAACCTTCACTCTAATACGTGGCCGAAAATCGAAGGTCCAAATACAAAATATATTTGCGAGTCTGAATCTGATTCTTTCAAAACCTTTCCCTTCGTCAGAACAAATACATAAAAACAAAATATGCCTAGCCTATATGTATGTGGCACAACAGGTCCAAGGTACCCTTAGCAATAGCTTCTGGAAACAATTTGTTAATTTTGTATTTTTTTTAGGAAAGCGACCCACAGAATTTTATACCAAGCATGTGAATTGAGAAGCGAGGACTGTTAAGTTATACTTTGGGATGTTTTACAGACGTTCCGGGGATCGAATATGAGACTCCTCGCTCAATAGTAAATGTACCTACATATACTTATGGTAAGAAGCGTATGTATAGGACCATCATCTTCACGGGGCCCCACTCGCTTAAATTTTTTTTTTTTTTTTTTCATTTTGGTAGATACGAGTATAGCTTGACAATTAAATGTGTAGAGTAGCTAAATGAGGGCGTTGCTAGCGACTTTATGCCAACAGTGACAAGCCATACATACCTGAGGCCGAGTTCAATAGAAAATGTGTCATTGCCAGGTTCGATGTAGTTCCACATTTCTCCTACGCCTAAACTTTTTTGTCGGACTGTATTAAGACATCAATCAGAAACCGGATCAATATTTTTTTTTTATAAAATATAAATAGGTATTTATGCTCATAGAAGTAGGTACCTCAAGAGTGCATGAAAAGTTAAACTTATTACATACCCGAGTTAAAATTTTTAAATTATAAAGCTCAAGCAACTAAGCCTTCTATTTTTTTCAAATTTCTTGGTTTGTATATTAATAATTAGATTTATTAATTATTTAACTTAACTTTAAATTCAAAAAAAAAAAAATTCAAGTTATAAATGTGAATATGAAAATTCTTTTAAGTTTTAATAATATTTAATTCCTTTAAAATTGAATATTGAAGATTAAAGATTAAGGTTAA
This sequence comes from Cheilosia vernalis, assembly GCA_949126925.1. Taxonomy (NCBI): domain Eukaryota; kingdom Metazoa; phylum Arthropoda; class Insecta; order Diptera; family Syrphidae; genus Cheilosia; species Cheilosia vernalis. The sequence goes on from OX421358.1 coordinate 31,537,177, forward strand.
TAGGAAATTATGACTGGTATTAGGTCTTTTAAATCCTTCAAGGGGTCCAATATGAAATCATCGAAGTACAAATAAATTGCTGTTCTCTAATAGCACGACGCGACGAATTGAAATTCGTATTTGAAGTAAATTAAAAAGTGACAATTAAGCTGTCAGTCAAAAAATGGTTTTCTCATTTATTTTCTACTTTCCAAAATAGGTCCCCAAACTTTTGAGAGCCCAAGACCCACACACCGAGGAACCATGCTTTGTATTTGGGTCTACTTTATTACACCTTGAAATAAGAAGACTTCGCGTTAGAAGGGCTCTTGCAAGTGGAAGAAACCTCAACCAATTTGGAATGCGCAACTGGAGGTAGGTACAGTTAGGTATGTATCGAGCTGTCTTAAAAACCTGTTAGTTTGGGACTCGGTTTTGAGTAGGTATGCCTATGATCTTCAAACTGCATCTTCGATCTCTGATACCAATGCTGAATTATTAGGACACATACAAATATACGTAACATACATATACATTGGGTTAGAGAAGCTACATTCAGCGGTCTTCCTAAGGGTTGCCAAATCTGGCTTAGAAAGAGCATTGAAAACCACAATTTATATCCACGATCTTATATTTCCTTTCTCGGAGGAAAACAAATTATATAGCTTCTTCGTTCACCTCCAGACAGCCTTTGATTTCTTAAGTTGCACTCGATGGGCATGACATTTACGTTTTTAAGCGTTATTCAAAGCCATCAGACAGAACAGCAGCGTGGAATGGCTTGATCCCATTTGGTAGAATCAGATTTATAAGGTTTGAAGGTAGACCAGACCCGTTAGGTCTAGGTCATAACAATTACAATGCAACAAGCAGCCACACCGCATTTAACGCAGCTATATTAAGGATGTGGCAAAAATCATTTTATACGATATGCCTACCTAGGTATAGGTTGGTAGGTACCTATAATAGGTATAGGGTATTACTCTGTACACTGTACTATAAGCTGTTGCACGATCTGTAGCGTCCTAACTCCTAAGAACTCTTTACTCTGCGTAACGTTGCAAACATTTGTAAGATTAGCCAAAGCTATCTTTTTTGTGTAGTACCATTTGAAGTCTCCGCTTCCTTATTTTTTCTGCCAGTATTTTTGGAGACTCTCTCAGTTTCGTAAATGGCAATTTTGGTGCTTCTTTACAAGGCCTATATTATCGATATCATTCCATGGACACGGACAGCGAACTTCTTTATTCGAAATCGAAAGACTTGAATTAAGAACCTGATTGTAGCATTAATATATAGTTAGTATATACTGCAGTAACTAATATTAATCTCCGTCATTTCATAGAGGCTTTGAGAGACCGCATTCGCCACTTCCGTGGCGTGGAGTCTATAATGCTGGATATTAAATGTGGTAGGTGCAGGTTTGTGGCTTATAAAGGTTGTTCCGTAATTTCAGCACTATAAAAACCTTCCTATACTTATCTACATAGATAGGGTTTCAGCAAAGCTGGTAACTGAATCTGAAATAGGTACAAGGTAGGTACCTACCGCGCAACGGTAAATCCTTTGTCTTTTTTTTAATCGAAAAATGTTACTCCCTGCGTTTAACAACTTGCAACAACACTGGTGTCGATTCGCGAGTAAAAAATATACCTTGGTTATGGGAAGAGTAATACAAACACTAATGTATTAAAGGTACCCACAAATTTGCATTTTGTGATTAGATTTATGCTATTGACATTTTATTTCGCGTGTTTTTTGACTTAAAATGGTAAATATAGGTACATAGGTTATGTTTTGTTCAATAATTAAAATCGAGCGTGACCTTATGAGACATTTTGGGCTATCGCAGAATCCGTCGTATTCGGAATTTTGCTACGAACCCCGAAAGAACTATCATAGAATCTGTAGTAGGGGAAAATTTTGCTGCGAATTTAGTCTTTAAGGAAATTGATGGATATGAATTTCGAAATTCCAGCAAACATTTACTTTACGACGGATTCTATGATAGTTCTTTCGGGGTTCGTAGCAAAATTCGGAATACAACGGATTCTGTGATAGACGTGATTGCTTTTATGATTATCCAAGATCAATATTTTCGCATAATCGAGTAGGTACCTACCTATAGGTATGCAAAATAAATGGGGACTTCAATTTGCCTTATGAACCGCAAAAATTTCGATCAATTCTCTTTATTGTTATTGCTCAGTACCTATTTATTCAAACACCTGTATACATTTGCTAGAGAAATGAGGCATGACCACTTACCTACAATGAAAGACACTAAGGTAGGTGGTCCAAATAAGGCCCATAACCTAATAAGGCCCAGTGTGCAAAAGCCGGCACAAACGACAAGCTACAGGAATTATATTTTAAATGTGCTTGTGGCCACCTATGGCTACACTAAAATCGAATGAATTTTCCGTTTTACGCAATCGTGTTTTTTTTTTACAGTCGATACAATTTAGTGAATGTGAACGCACGCCCTTTTTAAAAGAAACAGGATTTTGTAATTGATTTTATTGCAAATAATAATTCGGTTAAGTCAAGTTCTTACACTAAAAATACCACATATAAAACCAATGTTTAGTGTGGTTTAAGTATATTATTTTAAATCATTCAGTAGATTTTCGTTAAAATTTTTGTAAAGAAAAGTTTTTCATGTTCCTAAAAAGGCCCACCGAAAATGTTATTAGGAATATTAAAGTAAATTTTTTTCTTTTGGTTGTTTTTAGATAAAATGTCAAAGGCGAGCAAATTAGGGAACAGAAAGTGGGCAGAATGGTCTACAAGTGATATGAAAAGGGCCTTGAAGTTATTTTTTTTTTTTTTTTTTTTTTATTTGAATTTTTTTCCATTCTTGTCAAAATGGTTTTGTATTAATAAATAATACAACTATAATATTAAATCAATAATAAACTACGTTGTTTTATTTTTTTCATGACAAAATTTTCAAATTATTTCAGCAATATAACCAATGTAACTGAACAAAATTATGTATGGGCCTTATTCGGAACAGGTGTTCATAATAAGGCCCAAGGTAAGGTTTTTAAAAATGGGCTAAAAATATATTTTAAATAGGGTTTTAAAATATAAACGTTGCGTTTTTATATAGATAACTGAACTAAGGCTTATGCTAATATCAATTTAGTAAAATTCCTTTAGGCGTTTGAAAGTTATTAACGAAAAACCATAAGGTGGGCCTTATTTGGGTCACCTACCTTAGTTCCTTTAAGCTTTCTCCAGTTGTCAGCCCTGCTACCTATTCTTATGTGTAAATTGGGACCGCCGACTGGAGCTAAGAGGGTTGATAACCTACCTACTACTAAATCATAACCTCACCTCTTCAATTAGTTTCTAAATAGATTGCATTAAATAGCTCACATACTTAACAAGTACGTAGGTATTTTCCAATCTACTTCAGACTTCAGAAGAACCAAAAACTAGATTAAATAAGTAGGTACCTACCTACCTAGTTGAAGAATGGATTTTTAAGGACCAATCACACACAAGAAATAAGTTAGATGACTGACTTCTGGTGTCATCACCCTGCCTAGATGATCCCTAGAACCTTTTCACGTAGGTAGGTGACCCATTCATGTCTCCATATCCTGCCAACCCCAATGGAGCTGAACTTGAACGACTGCCTTCAGAAAAACTTGCAGCCTGAGGTAGCTTGCTTATACCTACCATAAGGTGCTAGAGGTGTGGTCCACATAACTTACTTACTTGCAAGTGTATACCAATAAAGTTAGGTAGACCTATTTACATAATTTCTTAGCAAAGTACCTATAGGTACCTAGGTACCTAGCTACTTTCCGATGGAAACTTATTGGAAATAAAAGTAACCGCATACCGCACACATCTTTACCTAAGATTCAATAAATACAGAAGCCCGAACCAAAATCGCAAACCTTAAAGATTCCTCTTAAAGCTGGTAGTAGGTGTGTGTGTGTCGTCCAACACATACCTATATACCTACCTAACTATCATCACTTTCCTATATTATCTGCTCTTGACGTCTACAGAGAGAATAAAATTTATGACCATGGTCAACTTGAAATCCGCTCGTCGTACAAGGGATGATAGTTATTAAAACAAAAAGACCGACTGAATGAACATAACATTCTCCACTTTTGTCCATTGAACTATTATCCCACAAGTTTTACTTATGTACTCTCAGTACATACAGGCGCATGGCATCCCCCTCCAACAAGGAAAACAAAAAGCAAAACCCCCATCAAAAAATACAGAAAAAAAAAAAAACTTAACGCTGCACAGCATTGCCCATCAGTTTAACCGCGATGACACGGCCTGGACTATGGCTTTTACACTACTATCACTGAACCCATCGGAAACAAAAAAATGCATCCCCATCCCCATCCACCCCCTATAAGAGAGAAGTTCCCAAAACCATTCACAGCACATAGCAGCTCTCTTTCTGATAAAAAACAAAAAACAATCTCCATCTATAGTATAGGTATCCGTACCGTATCTGTAGCTGTACCCGTTCGTTCTGTGGTAAGACTAATGTCACTCCCACCTGCCACACTACTTAGCTGCCACCCACAATCATCATCTTTATTATTATCATCCGTTACGACCCCTGCAACCTAACTGGTTGACTTGGGGTTGCGCGCACTTTCTAACCCTCGCAAAGTTAATTTCTCCCTCTTCGGCCGGAGCGACAGAGAAACGTGTATCTACCGACGGGGAAATCAACAACGAAACACACTCGAGTGAGAGAAATCCACTCCAACAAGGGTTGCAGCCACCAAGCACCGCTTCCCCCTAAATGGAAAGAGAAAGACACAAAAATTATCTCAATCCTCAAGGCGGAGCCAACAAACTAAACTTGACGAAACCAGCACGCACACATCTACAGACCGTTGACTTGCCCCACTCCGAAACTGAATGTGCCACACAACTAAACTAAGTACGGAAACACAAAAAAAAAGCAACAACTTACAGCACTGCCAGTGCCAGTGCCACTTGGCACCCAATGTAACTTAGGTCAGTGGGGGTATGAACTGAAAAGTTAAAACCAACCAACCCTGGCCAACTCTTGGCTGAATGTTATATACACTCGTGAAGCGAGCTCTCTCCACCTATTTCATTGCATTCATCCTTTCTTGTTGTTGCTGCTGTTAGTGCTATTGTTTGTGTTTTGTTTCTTTTATCGAATTTTACTTTGTTTAAATGCGAGCGAAAGAGTACGAAGAGTCGTGGCACTCGGCGGCCCCATTCACCTACCTATTAGATACATTTCTATCTTATTGTGTGTAGATAGAGCTACGTGCTGAGTGCTGACTGCAGATGGCATACCTAGTGGAGAGACACGGAAATGTGCACTCGTTTTCACACTAATTTCGAAATCGGTTGGCTTGGGCTGGGGCTTGGGATATTTCCCTACACACCACCAGCTCTGATTGGAATGTGTGTGGGGTACCAAAATGGGGGACAGTCTCAGTCGATAGTGGGCTTTTGTTTTCTGCTGTTTTTTTTTTTTTTTTTGTTGTCTGTGGAGCATAAGCGTAGGTACTGTATAAGCCTTCTCATAGATACCTATATGAATGACCGATATTTTGGGCTTTTTCTGCGTGGGGGCAGTGAATTGAGAATAATGAGACAAAAAGTATCTGTTTCATTGCTAATTGGATAAAATATTTGATGCTAGCCAATCAGATGGGGATTAGTGGAGACACGTCTTTTATTTTTATTGTAGCTAGGTAGGTTGATGTATAGAGGTCTACGTACCTATCTGCCTAATAGGACTCAAAGTTTGAATGGAAATGTGTGGCAAAGATTAATTGTTGAACTGTGGGTGTCGACTTGGGATTATGACATGAAATATATTAGCCGGCGAATACCTACCTAATTTGGAATAGGAGGTGGTCCATGATCCTCTTGGAGGTCCGAAAAGGCACTTACTTGTATGAAATTTGCGACTCAGAAGAGGAAAGTGGCGTAAAAAGATACTTACCTTCACCCAGAGAAAAACTTGTGTAAAATTGACCTAAATCGCGGTAGGTATAAGTTAGCTTAGTCCTAAGGCCGTTTTGAACTTGGTAAGTTCTAGAGTAGCTTGCCTTAAATTCCTTAGGTAATCCAAATTCTTTAAGCATGTATTAAATCAGCCTAGTTCAAGTTGAATTAACACTTAAAATACCTAAGGATAAGCAATTTAGCCCATTTCATTACCTAGGCCGTACATGAATTGTGCAAGTTCTCGGTAGAGCTCTGCCTGTCCAAAATGTTCCATACAAACATTTTTACCTAAGACGTTTAAGGCAGCTCAGCCTATTTTTTACTACACATGTCGTACATAAATTAGCTATTTCTTGTCTGAATTTTGCCTATCCAAAAAATTCCATACAAAAATACTTACCTAAGGCGTTTAAGGCAATTTTACACAGTATTTTTCTCTGAGTGTTACCTCTCTAGCTTCCAAGTGATCGAACGATGTTGCGTAGATTCAAAGATAGACATGCCGTAAACCGGGGTTACTTTGCTCCGTTTTTTGCAGTCTTTTTGCAAAAAACTCTTAAAAATGATTAAAAAATATTTTAATTATGCCTATTCCTATTTCTCTTATGTAATGAGATATTAAAGCATACTTATGTGACCTCAATTTTTTTTGTAGTAACTAAGAACATTTTTTTTTTTGCGGTTGAAAAGTGGGGCAAAGTTATCCAAGGGAAGGGGTTACTTTGCTCCATCCGAAACTTTGGATGAATGTGCCTGCATTTAAAAAGCTGGAGCAATGTTGTCAAGAGATTTTGAAGCTACTGATTCGAGGATTATTTTCCTAAAAAGAAAAGTGAAAAATACCCCACACTTTATTTTATATAAAGAAAAAACCAAATGGTACATTTTATTTCTTAAAAATCTTTAAATAGTAGTAGTAAAACATTAATTTTTATATAACTTTAACATAAAAAATGTCGGTCTTTAATATTTCAGGAATTTAAAATTCATATTTGGGCTCTAGCTTTCATATATAATATAGCTATTAACAACAAAAAGTCGATTTCATATAAAAAATAATAAAAAAACTAATAATAATAAAAAAAAATATAACACAAAAGGAAGGAATACAAAAAAGTAGTTATCAGTCATTCTATAAATTGATTCATTAGTCAAATATAGATTGCAGCTCAATAACGGCGAAAGTTCCTCTATTTGAAACCTTCTTCGGAGGTTGAATGGAGCCTAATACATCGGCCCATGGGTATCTTAATTCATCCCTTTGAGGGGGCCATTTCCATAGTTTTAAGGACTTTTCCATTGCGTTGATTTTTACAGTCTCTTCGTCAAGCTCGACTATTTCTCCAGGATATATATCCCCTTCGTACAAAAACGTACAAGGCGCAAAGTAACCCCTAAAGCTGAAAAAACTTCATGGTCACACAAAAAAAAAACATTATAATTTTGTTTCAAGATAAGGAAGGACAATTTCATGCTTAAATTAATAGTAAAAAAACCCTTTAACAAGAAAAAATATACTTACTTTCTCAGTTTCCGCTGGAACCGATGTACACACTAAATTTTGCACAAAAAAAAACACTCAAAAAATTTGACAAAAGTTTGCACGTCAACCACTGTTTACTCACTGAAGGTATACGAACGAATGATCCTACCCGCGAATGTGTATGTTTGTATGTGCTAGTTGCGGTAGTTTTGATATGCAGATCGAGACATGTATGGGCGCGACAAAATAAATAAACTCTTTTCGCTAGTGGCGCAAAGTAACCCCTGCTGGGGCAAACTAACCCCAGTTTACGGTGCCTATCTATTTAACGAAGTTACCTACCTATATTAGGTAGATCTAGGTACCTGTAAAAATGCCACTATAGGTAGATACCTATATCTTGTGCCTACTCAGTAAGGTCGGTGGAAGGGTTTTTGAATTCATTTTGTGCTGTAGACAGAAAAACACTGTAAAAGAGGGCAAGACATAGGTAGTAGCTAAGTACCTACCTAGGTGTCTATCTCCTAACACCTTGGTGCTTATTATTATTATTATTTTTTTTGTAATTATGTATTTCAATACCTACTATAGGATAGATGAGCCTTATTTGAGAAAATTGTACTGAGCTCAAGCCAACACCGTGAGAAGCATAATTTTTTTTTTCGAAGGACGGTAGGTAAGTAGGTATATACATTTACTTGCATATGCGGATGGCATCAAGTCCGTTAACCAAACCACTGTGATCCCCCCGAAATACATAACAAGTGCACTTATTTAAAACGACAACAGGAACAGAGCTAATCCAAACAAAATTTAACGAAGAAAATTTCAAATTGTATGAAGGGTGTTTATTTTAGAGGTATACAACTTTAAGTAGGCAAAACGTTTATAACTCGCGCCCATTTTTTCAGCTGTAAAGCGAGTGATTTATTTTTTGTTTGGCTTGGCATTTCAACAAAATTGTGCAAAATTTATTTTGAAAATCATGGTTCTGTTCGAAAAACGTATCGCGCACTAGGTCAATTTTCATAAGCGAATTTTGTTTAGCGATGAAGCTCACTTTTGGTGAAATGGATACCTACGTCAATAAACAAAACTGCCGTATTTGGAGTGATGATAATCCCCAAGTGTTGAGACACCGTTACATCAACATAAAAAGACTGTTTGGTGTGCTTTAGGGGTTGGTAGAATATTAATTGGACCGTACCTACTTCTTTAAAAACGATGCTGGTCAGGACGTTACAGTCAATATAGTGACCGCAATAGAGAAATGATTATACTGACTTCTTCGTTCATCAATTGAGCAACCATAATGTGCAGGAGCTGTGGTTCTAGCAAGACGGCGCAAAATGTCACACAGCTCGTGCCACAGTTGATTTATTGAAGGAAACGTTTGGTAACCGCATAGTTTCACGTTACGCGGACCCGTGAATTGGTTTCCAAGATCGTGCGAATTAACAAACGATAAGCCCGAAACGATTGACCACTTGGAGGACAACATTCTCCGCGTTATCGAAAATTAGGCCTCAAAATTAGACTACGTCCGAGCCAACAGTGGCGTTCATATGCCAGAAATCATATTTAAATTAGGTATAACGCCAAAATATTATCTTTCGAATACAATTAATTTAATTAATTAATTCCGAATAAAATTTGAAATTTAAGATTATTTTATTTTCCTCAATCGCTTTCAACCTTGATAATAAAAGCTTGTTTTGTAAAGATCATATCGTATCACATTAGTTTTATGTATTTTTATTCTTATTTAATTAGGTAGGTATGTACTATCTATAGCTTCAAAAAATAAAATTCTCCCTTAAAATACCTACGTATATATTAAATTATTTATTTTATTAAATTAAATTATATAATTATAGATAGATACTTATTAACAATAGTAATAAAAGAAAAAATAACTGAATAAACTGGCAGGCATCTCTCAGGTTACTAGATAATATATTAGGTATACACCCATCGATAGCATGAGTCTTCAATTACTTATATGTTTACTTAAAAACTATACGGAAGAAACAGGTGCAAATGAAAAAATCAAAAAAGTTTTCGCACGACAATCGTCTAAATAAGCTGAAAAATAGTTTGAAATAAATTTCCGCTGCCTGCTTTCTATTTTGCGTTGTCGCTGTTAAAAATAAATTGCCATACCTACAGCCGAAAGCCCTGGTAGCTATAGCGCGGTAAGTTAGTAGGTATATTAACTCTTAATTTATTATTAGTTAGGTAATAGTCTTATAAATAAATAAAAAATAAATTGCCATTATATCTACTTGATCAAACAGCCAATCAAACAGTTAAGCAAAAATGTAGTCGTTTTGATTTTCCTTCAAGCATGTTTTTCATTTTCACGAATAGGTACATAATACTGACACATCGTCGCTTTCACGGCAAAGTGACATAAGTCGAAATTTGTCATTTTTGAGCTAATTAAACATAAATACCGCCTAATTTGCTTAATTGTACTTCTTCTACTCTACTTACATTAAACGTATATAGTAAAAAGTGTAGTTTCGATTTTCACTAACAACCCTGCAATTTTTTGTGCTTTAACGCTATTTTTTGAGTTGTGCGTTTTGTTTGTTTTATCAAAACGTCGTATTTCCAAAAATGTCAATAAGGTAATTTCAGGGCAAAACGACACTTTTGCATTATAATAAGAAAATAAATACTTAAAAAAAATTTGATTTTTTGCAAAACGTCGTAAGCCCGAACATTTTTTTAGAGTGACGCAAAACTTTAAACGATTCTTTTGAAAATCATACATTTCCGACTTATGTCACTTTACCGTGAAAGCGACGCATGCTTGAAGAGTTTTTGAACAGTTGTTTGTTTAAAGTAGGTAAGTAAGTATTCCTTGTAAGACTTGGAAGCAAGCCCCCCACCTCGGAATCTAAATCCTGGCTACAGCACTGTGCAGAATTCATCACTTGAATTAAAGTTATCATAAATATGAGATTTTTAACTAGATTTACCTTTGAATCAATTTTTTTAAATTTATTTTGCATTAAAAATTCCTACACGCAGAAAAATCACTTATTTAAAATCAACCAACTTTCGGTTAAAAACTACAAAGTGATATTGTTAATATAGCTCTTACAGAGTTAGTGGATTAAAAATAACCGAGTCAACTTGTTTAACGAAACTCGGTTAAAAATAACCGATTTATCAATTTCCTCTCCAAATTTTCTCGGTCGTAAATAACAAACTAATTTATAACAACAGAGTAACATGGTTGATACCAACTGATAAAGTGTGTTAGTTTTAAAAGTATATGATTCAACTATTTAACCTTTTTAACTCGATAGTTTTCAACAACAAATATTCTTGTTTATTTTCTACAGAGACTTAGTTAATTTTAACCCATTTTTTTAACCGAGCAAAAATTCCACTATGTTAAGGTCAAAATTTCTGCGTGTAATGTTTTTTTACTTGAATACAAAAAATCAAATTTCTAAAGCAAATGGTTTAGTGCTTAGCTAGTTTGTTGAGTCGCCTGAAAACCTTGCAAATTGTAGATAGATACCTACGAGGTTTTGACTGTTCGGCGACAAGATGCCACATTTTCTCATGAACGTCCGCGTCGGCAGCGTCGATTGGCTTTTAACACTGTTGCCTCTATATTTTTGTGATATAGGTACCTATCTACCAAAATAGAAAAAATGTAAATGCGTTAGTTAGTGAAAGTTCTTTATGATAAAGACGGTACTGTACGGTGTACGTGTACATAACAGACACGAGACACGTGTCTTTCGTCGATCGAAATGTTGACTGCTTGTTGATCCAAAAACCGACAAAATAATTGAAACTAGTATACCTATCGGTTGTGGTCGAAAATATCTAAGTACATTTTATAAGTATTAATAGGGTAAAACTATATACAAAACGCCCCACTTGACAAAACGCCCCATGAGTCTGGCACGTACATCAGTGTAGTTATATGACTCACACTAAGCTTGTTCGAACCAGTTCCATTCACTGATGAATTGCAGTAGTTAGCGGTTGTGTTTTTGTTGTCACTTTACGAAATATTTTGTGAAAACAATTATTGGCGCCCAAACATATTGCGGTACACACAATAAAAATTGTACTTCTTCAGAAACAAAAAACGTTGCACCAAAGTTCTTTATCTACTTGCAAAGTAAGTTAAATTGTAGTTTCAGTACAGTTACGCATGTCTCTTAGAAAGGGATGGGATGTCCATAATTTTAGTGGGGCGTTTTGCACTGCGAAATTTACAAAATGCCCCAGTGGAGTAGGTCTAAAACGCCTCACCCAATATATTGATAAGCATGCATATTAGAGCTTCTTTCCTTACTTATTTTTAATGGAAACGAAGTAGAATTACAAAAGGACTACACTTCGGGCATCATGGTCTGAAAAACACAACCATAAGACGAAATTTCAGACGAAGATTGTAAAAGGTGTATCGAGAGTACTGAAAACTGTTACAAGACAGCTTCTTTAGAAGATTGGATTCAGTGTATATTGTGTCAGGGCTGGTTACATGAATTTTGACGAAAAGACGGACAATTCAACTTTACAATTTATTTTTCATAGTTTTTCTTAAGGGCGTTTTGTCAATCAAATGGCGCGTTTTACCCAACAACCTATTTACAAAACGCCCCACCTGAACTATTTAAAAAAAAAATAAAAAAAATATTAATTAAACAATTTTATAAAAATTTCAAATGCCAAAGTCAAGAAAAAAGAGTATTTTATTTGTATGCAATAAAAGATTCATGATCTTCTTTTATTTTTTTTCTTTTATTGATGATCTCTTGAAAGTGGGGCGTATTGTATAGTTTTACCCTATAGGACTAAAAAACGTACTGTAATTATTTTCGTTATTTATTTTTGTTTTTTTTATAAACAAAACGAAAAGAGCGACATCTACCTATATACACATATACAAACATACGTAGGTAAATGAGCTGCTCCATTGGAAAACAGTGTCTAATCTAAGATGATTTTTTTTTAAATGGGTAGGCACGTCACTATACACTATGGTAATATGGTGGCGACAACCGACAAATAATAAATAATTCCTCTAAATAAATTTCTTACAATTATTGCTTAATTTTAGGGGCAGGTAGGTAAATTGCATACCCTTATGGGTAGATGATTCTCTCCAACAGGTTCTAATCCAAGATGATTACGTTACTATGGAAACATGACGGCGACAAATTGATTGTCACCAAAATCCTTCATTACCTGTTTTTTATGGGGAAGTCATAACTTAATTTTACCGTTCTTAATGGCGACATATACCCACGATTTTGTGTTTGTGGACATCTATGGCACAGCACCTTTCAAATAAAATAAGTTTCATTCTCCTCACTTCATAAAAATACCTAGGTACTAAAAAAACATACGGAAAGCTGGAATTTTCACGTCAAGTCAACTATTATTTATTATAAGTCTAAGTCCGTTAGCAAACCAAAGACCCACTACTCATTGTCAGATTCATAGGTAAGAGAAACTGGGCTGGATGAAGTGCTCTAAAGTTTATATTCTCGCCAAGGCAAAGACAGAGCAAACCCTCAAACACGGTTCTTAATGGAATTGTGATGCGATGGCGCTCTGGAAAAGGGCGCGAACCTTTCCAAGGTATTAGCAGAGGGCACAACAGACCACAAGGTCGCAGTGCACTAGACCCTCTCTATGATTATATTATTATTATTATTAAGTCCGTTAGCAGATTTTTTGTCGTATGGATAATTAACTTCCTAGGCTGTGCATAAGCTCTGGTAATTACCAATTGTCAATCCAAAGAAATCATTTTTCTTAGCTCTAAGACCACCTTAAACATATCTAGGTAGTAGGGGAGCTCGTATAAACGGTATCTTATGCAGCTTGGTCTTTTTTTTTAGGTCCTACCTACGTTGATAAACGATAAACATGAGTTCATGTAATTTAATTATATGACCTAACATCTAACATCTCTTTAGTAGGAATGTATAGGAAGCTTTAAGCTTATATGAACATCTACCATCCTCACCTATCATCTTTATAATCTGCTCCACCCTCCACCTAGGTTGGAACTTTCTTTGGCACACACAACATTTTCCTCAGAATTCCCTTCGATTTTCGTTGTTTTCTACTCGGCACTGCTCTGCATCTCTATATTAACAACGTAGGTAGGTATCTACCTTAAAAATTGTTTAAACCTTCTACCTACATGATAGGCAATCTTAGATGATCCGCAAAAAATAATTTTCTGTTGAAAATTCAAATAAATCCATGTGAAATCCAATCAGAAATTCCAGCGGCAATTTTAAGCAACAGAATCCAGCTGCTCTTAAAATTTATCCCAACTAGAAGAAATTCACTTTAAAATTCCCAACTCAGCAGATACAAAATTGAAGCTCAAAATCTACATAACAATTTGAGTGACAATCGATGTGTGGCTGCGGCTCTATATTCTATATACCAACTCCACAGACTTAACGAAGAAAATTTCTTTTTCTTCAACACCAACAAAGTAAATAGGCCAACAACAAATTGTGTGTGTGCACAATAAGAAAAGTGTCTCAAAAGATTTCCACTCCACAGACACAACATTCCGAAGGGGTGGGATATTAATTCAAAACTCGGCATGATGAATAATCAAACAAAATTTCTTTCTCCGCATGGGTGTGCCTGTGTGTGTATAGTTCAAGTCATGCCATACTCCTTGCACCCCATCCAAATCTAATGGGCTTCGTTTCAGTGTTTTTTTTTCTTCCACTGTTCTATCTTTCTCTTATCGTAATGGAGGAGGAAAGCCAAACTGAGTGACTGTATGAATGTGTGTAGCTGCGAGTGCACACAGGTCTTGCCCGTGCCACCATGGGTGCGCAGAGGATAGCGAATAAAAATCCAACCTCTCGTGTACACAACAACCACTCCCGGCAGCCAAACAGAGACGGCTGAGCCCGTTAAATGGCTACAGAACGAAAAAGATGCAATGAAAATCTGAATTTGTGTTGGTTCCTCATTCAGTATCTATGTGTACTATGTGAGAGATGTGTGATGTGTCGTTAGGTCGAGCAATCGGTCGAGTCGGGTCGGGTCGTGTACCTTTTGCACCGAATGTTTTGCCAGTCAGGCTCTAAAAGGCCTTTCGAACAGCTGAGATTGTCGCATGGCGCATTATCATTTATTTATTCGCTCTCTGTGATTTTTTTCTTCTTCTCCTTTTTCATTAAAAAAATAACTTGTAAAGAAAATTTTTAAAATTTTATTTCACGTACCTACTAAATTACCCTGAAAAAGATACCCAGTATCTATCGGAAAGGAAACTGCTAATTCGGTTGCGCGTTGGATTTAAATTTATTCTTACAGTTATAATTAAAAAAGAAAATCCGCCGATCGTGTTTAAGTGAAGAGTGTCTTTGACAAGAATCATGTGCACAACAAAGTGTCGGTGAATAAGAAAAAGAGAATTTATAAGCGAAAATTGAAAGAATCACAGGAAAAAAAAATTATTTCAAGTGATCCTGTGTGAAGTGATCGTGGTAGCAAATAAAACAAAAGGGGAGAGAAAAATTAAAAAAAAAATATTTCAAACTTTGAGTGTTTTAACTCCTGCTTGAGGAGTCCATATCCTTCAACGCAGCCCCCCATAGCCGGCAAAATTATTACCCACAATTCGCTAAGTGTGTACGGGGGTGGCGTTATGTGCGCCTCTCCGTCCACAGCAACGGGTTTCTTCAATCCCAGGCCTCAGCCGTCCGGCGAGTTGAGTGCCCTCGAATTGGGATTCCCGCGTAGCATGGCGCTAGTGGCGCCACCACCGCCGCCCAGCGCCTGGCATGACCCCAATCTAAGTGGACACTTACACGGATCGGTACCGAGTGTCGGTACCGGCGGCACAACACCCTCCGGTACATCGATCAAAGAAGATATGTCAAACCTGTCGGGCAATGCCGGTGGTGGTGGTGGTGGTGGAGGTGGCGGCGGTGGCCATCACGGTGGCAACAGTGCAAACGTCAACAATGGTAATGCGAATAATGGCTCGTCGAACGGTCATGTGCCGCTCATCAAGGACTACAAAGACTTCAAAGACTTCAAAGACTGCCTGCCGTCAAGTGCTACACCTAACTCACAGGCGAACAGCAGTTCGCAGAGCAGCAACGGCGGTGGATCGCAAATCGATGTGAAAAATCAAAATATCGAGTGTGTGGTGTGCGGTGATAAGAGTTCGGGCAAGCACTACGGACAGTTTACCTGCGAAGGTGAGTACCTACCAGCTCTTTTTTTTGTTGACCAATTTCCCGTCAATCGGCGCTGTCATGCACGGTCACGATGATGACCAACAATCATATTGAATATCTTCGACTTGTCAATAACAATGGGTGCGCGCACGCGATTTTTTATTTCCTTCAAACGTCTTCAGGCGTCGTATCGACTGTATATACATGGGCGTAGGAGGAGGAGTGTTTTTGACAGGTCATAAATAAACTGACAGTGTGAATTATGGGAAAAAACAAAGATCGCTTCAACGATCAGGTCGCCGATGTGTATATGTTTGATGGAAGAGAAGAAATCGGTGTACGTATATGCTCACTTCTTGCGCGGGACTAATACACGCCGTGGATTTTGTGCAAATCACAGCGCTGACATTTGAGAAATAGGTTTTTGTTCTTTCATAGATTAGTTTCGTGCTGGAGTTTTGACGGATGTCACTCCTCGCGAAGCACACTGAAAACGAATTGTGTGAAGATGCGTGGGATGAGTGCGAGCAATGACTCCGAGCAGATGATTGATTTCGCGAGTATCCTTGTGAATCTGAGAAGCAAGTCCGACTGAACTTAATTTTAGCTCAAAGGGTGGTTTAAGCGAAGCTGTGAAGAGTGATTAGGAGGGGGCATCAGCCCTGTCTCCTTTTTTGACGGTTCAATACGACTTTGTGTTAAAATTGTAGCAGAACCTTCTATAGGATTATGATAGTCTAGGCTTCCTCAACTGATGAGTTGCCAACAATTTTTGTATCGAAGCAAGTCTTCCTCCATCAGAAGTCTTCTTTCTTAAAGCTTACATAGGTACCTATATAGTTGCAACAAAATTACCATAAAAAACCGTCTGCAACATTAGTCTTACAGCTTCAGCACAATTTGTTGTAGGCACCAATTTTAACAAGAATATAGTCAGCTTTCTTCTTGAATACTGATAGACTTTATTTTCTTATGGGGTTTTCAAAAAATGTTGGAGCATTCTGACGTACCTAACGTTGAAACTACTGTAATAACACGACTGACGTTAAAGTGCCAGTGTAAATGTCTTCGAATCACTTCTACTTCTATACCTACCATCCTTTCGATGAGAACATTGAGTCTGCTGACATGAAACACTGGGTCAGCCGTTGCAAACTTCTTCCGCTCATTTTAGAACCACTTTCCTGCTGTAAATAACAGCCAAAGTTCAAGGAACATTTTGTATCATCAGTGCGGTTGGTGGCCTTTGCAACATTTCGCCCCCAAATTGTCTGGCACTTCAATTTTGAATTATTAAGTGATCAGTGACGAAGTGATCTTCAGCCAAGTCAATTATCTGCTGAACTAATTTACGAACAAGTGGCAGACCATCGATAACTATTATCAGTAAAATTTCGTAAGATGAGCAACATTTTGCTTTTTAAGGAAATAAGTACATGACGAAATCTTCTTTAAGTGGAATGGTACCTAAAGACGAACTATGTACCTGACTTAATCCAAGAATGTCCGACTTTCTAAGATTAAATAAGTGTGTCACTATTGCTCCAAATATATACCTAGCAACATTTTCGGTTTCGGTGACAAATTGTGCTTAACTCACTTATACTTTGACATTCACAGCCAAACGCTACGCTCAAGTTTTGCTATGAAATTACAAGTCCGACGTAGTACACCCATTGAAAATATAGCCAGTTGCTATTAGCAACATTTGGATGTTCCATCAAAATTTTGTGATCAATATCAGTTACACAGAAAATTGTCAATAACTGACTTCTTGCTTCTCACTTCAAGATAGCTTTCGAAATATCGCCCAAAAAATCCAGCAACATAATTGCTGCGCTGCACTTAAATATTGCTCTTGAAGGCATTGTGTTTCTTCATTAATTTTTCTAATACCTAACTAGATAATCATTCAGACATTATGTGTTCATCTGCTTTAATTTGCCATTTCCACTTAAAAATATATATGTGAAAACAACCCTCGAATAGCCCAGCAACATGTTTGTTTGCGGCTCAAATGTTGCACTTTACTCTTTCGTGCTTCTATTTGTTTGACGCATTTATTGTTTATGTTTCTCTCAGTTATTGTAAACAAGCATTTATATCTATACCTATAAGAAAACCGTAGAGTTTGTTTCGAATACGGCGCTCGATTGTCAGCAACATTTTGTATTAAAATAAGTCGCTTTTGGTATGGGTATGCTCCGACTTCTCTTTGCCCTTGAAAAAACAAACTTTTCCAATCACAGATTTCATTATGTATATCGAAAAAAGAACCTCTTCCATCCGTCTTCAGCTCAGTTATTGCCTTTTGGCGTTTGGTGCATGTTTCGTCCCTTAACGTTTAAAAGCTGAATCAGAGTTTAGTCATAAACAAGCTAAAGTATATATTCAGTTGATCGAACAATGCGTATTGCTGTAACCTACAATAATTCACATCGACTGGTTTGCTGCTCATCTACAAATGAGTGTGCGCACCCCTGTCCAATCCCTTCCGAGGATACTCTCCACTGTTTGTTCTATGAAGGCGTCTCGTAACTTTGTCCATGCAAGTTATCAGCAACCCTTCACGGCTTCTTGTAAACAGGAAAACACCTTCAATCAACGACTTCTCTGTGTATTTCTAGTGCAACGGTCTCCAATGCCACAAATATTTGTCTCCATCCCACAACTGATCAACTTCTCGCATAATAAGAAAGAAAAAAAAACTATAATATCTGTCTTCTCACATCCTCTCGCCTATTATACAAAACAGAAAATATATCTCAACAATAATTTACGATGTCAAAACAGGCAGTAATGATAAAAAAAAAAAATGATAATAACCCCGCTTGCTCTGTGCGTCGTTATTCTGTCGGCACGTCGCGGTCATAATGATAAGATTCTTATCACCGAACGACATTACATTGAATATGAAGCACACGGATCGTCTTCAGTTACACACCGATGAAATGTGAGTAAAAAAAAAAACTAACAACAAAGGGCTTAAAACCGGACGGTCCCCTTTCGTTCTACAATAACTTCTTTGTGTTACCTACCCCCACTTCGTCTTTTTCTCTAAATCTTTGATTAGAAATTGTTCGCGATAGCAGATCTTTTGCACGAAAATCTAAACAAGTCTGACCGCAGCAGTGCAGAAATTCCTTGTGAAAATTCCCATATTGCACCGATAGATATAGCGCGATTCATACACTCGGTATATTCCGTCTGATGGCCATCACATGCGAGTATGAGTCGTGTCTTCTTTTATAGCTGGGAGTTTCATCAAAAAGATTAATTGACGTAACAAATATCTACGTAGTATCTTCGTTAGCTCTAGTATATGAGAGACCAGATACCAACACCACACACCAAAAGGGAACAGCGAAACAACAAAACACGAGGAAGAACAAAGCAGACATCTGGCCAATATTGAGTGTGTGTTTGCTCCTCTGCATCTCCTTTCTTCGGTTGGTGTTGTTTCCTCGTCGTCTTCTTCTTTTTTTTTTTGGAAGAAAGATCGTATAGTTTGTCTTGGGAGCATGGCGCAACATCGACCCTCAGAGGACCGTTTACATCATAACATTGGCACATACCAATAATCATGTAGCTGGCTGATGATGAGACGCGAGGTTTGCTTGTTTTTTTTTATGTTGATGATCCTTTACGATGACGATGACGAGGTCAACAATTTATTTTAAAATGTTTTAATCCTGTTTTCTAAAAAAAAAACAAGACGAAAAAAAGATCCACACACTCCCAAGGAAGATACGCGAGAAAAACATCAGAGTCAAGAAGGGATAGGATATATTGTGTGTGTCAAGAGGAGGGACACGGACAACTAAGCGATTTATTTCTGCTTCGTTAGATCTGATTATTATTTTGATGAGTTGTCGCGGTAGTCCTTTTTTCTTTACCCGGCTATGCATCTCTCTGATTTTTTCGGTGGACATCATTAATTATAAGTTGTTCGTTCGTACATCTTCTTGTCTGGGTTGTATCTGGACATAATCCAAGTGCTCGGCGCGCCGTGTTTAGTCAGATGTGTGAGCATTATGAAATCACGCGGATGTACAATGCAGGTACATAGGTATTGCCCGCGATCTAAACGGGTAGATATACGTGGGAAATATTCCTTAAACGTTGTTATTGAGCGAAGCGAATGCATTGCATGCACATAGGTACCTATCCTATATATAAAGAGTTTGAAGATACTCATTCCTTGAGGCGTTCTTCTTCAAAAACCCAATAAATGTCGCTGTGTTCATTCAGTAACATGTGCCTTGGAATGGCCTATTCGAAAGCACATCACTTATTCAGTATTATTTCAAGTGATTTAATACAGCCAATCATGCACTGTATAGGGGGGCCAAAAGGTGCCTGCAGTTTCATCAGTTTCGTGAATGAAGCATCAAGTCCCTAGTATCCTAGTGCGTTACTTGAACAGATTCCGTGGTTCATTTTTAGTGTCCTGGCAAATTTTTTTCGAACTCACAATGACGAAATTTTCTTTGGCAACATGACAATGAACCTCATTTCATATAAAGCTCCAAAGATTTTATGGTTATCTTTTTATTGACCATTTAGAGACACGCATTTTTAGACGATATATATTTTTTTACCAATCCCACAGCTTTGGTTTTGCAACATGTATCCAAATATATAAAATTAAAAAATGAAACTTTAAATGTACATCCATATGTCCTTAAAATATTTCATAGCAACTGTTTTCAATAATTATAAATGTTTTATATGTTCGGCAACATGCCTCTTAGCATTGTTGGATTGCAGGAATGTTGTAGATGGGTGTACGAAATTTAAATAAATTTAAAATGTTGCCTTGGAAAATTTCCGCTGTCTATACATTTTATACCTAAACTGTCGTTGGAAAACAAACTAATCCTGGCACGTTCTTGTAAGATCCCATTCGGCTATAAACATGTATCTCAACATTTTCCTTTAAACCCCTTCCCCTATATATATGTATCTAAACATGTTGTTACCCGAAATACCTTCACTACAACTACCAGTCTGCATCAGTACCCACCATACCCACTCCAACGCCACACAATCCCCGCCCCATAAATCCTTGACAAATTACAAACAAAATTCCGACTGACATTTTTGGGGAAAAAGTCAAACGCAGCTTGCAGAATTCACTAAACAAGTAGAAAATCCAGCCAAAAGAAAAATTATCTTCCCGGGGACGACAAACGGAAAAAAATGTGCGCCTGTGTGTATCAGTATCAAGACTGCCCTCGTTTTGGGCATCTTTTGCTTCTAGTCCTCTACCCACCCCTTCGAATTGCATCATTTTGACATTAAGACAAAACCGCACAGTTTGTCCTTTTATCCATTTCTTTGTGTGTGGCCAAAGTCTCATTCAACAACAAGAAAAACCTAAGTTATCATAATCATAAAAGACTGGAAATGGATGGCATATTTTTTCCATAATTCACTACCCCCTCGGAACAACCTGATACTTGTGTATAGTTTAATGCGTTTTTTATCGACTTGGCAAGAGACAATTTGTCACAATATTCCTTCCGCTTTCAGTTTCTCAGACCTCAGTCTATACCGTATAGCAACCCCCACCAGCTTGTGGATGTAGAAGATGGTGCGGTATATCTTTTGCGGAATCTAATTTGAATGTTAGTCATGAATTATTTTCAAGTTATTGATTTCAACATGTTGGGAATATCAATGAATTACGCACTACAACATATATCTGCCGTATAGAGGAAGCGGATGCTGACTGCCAGTGCCTAGGTATATGTACGAGTATATCTGCTCGTGCAAGGCAATAAAATCAGTGAAATCATAGCTTTAGCGTAAATTTTATGTGTGGCTGAAGTCTGTACCGGCGTTTGCTGGGAATTACAGGTTATTATCTGTTAAATAGCATTTTATTGGCATATGATAGGTTGCCTAATGGGCCTCCGCCAGGCGCAGGCATTCAACTAATGGTATTGTGTTGATTGCCATTGAGCGAGCATTAACAGGTCTGACGGTTAAAAGGAAGATATATACCAAGCGAATATCGTAAATATATTGTAAAAGTCGCAATGAAATATTTGCACCGACTGAATCCGCTTAGAATGAGTGTAAAACGCACGCAACAAGCATCGGCTTGCCGATGGGTAATAACTTAGATGCCTTTTATGTGCAGCAGTTGATTATCCCTTTTGAGAAGGTGCGTTTGCATTCATTTTTCTTTACTCATGGTTATGATATCGCGTTCTCAACATCTGAGCTGTTTTTTGCCCGGCAACATGTGCCTAAAAAGCTGTCATATCGTTATAAAGGTAGTAAGAAACAGGTTGACGAAACATTTGTTTTTTAGAAAAATTCAAAGGATATGGTTCTGGTGGTCTGCTTACTTTTATCAACAAAAAAGCCCCCACCCACTTGCAACTTTCAGCTCAACAAATCCAAATCCAATTTGTTGCGAATGCTTATCCAAAATTTGAGGAAGGCCTCTCATAGAAAAAAAAAAAAAAAAACGCTACATATCGCAAAAATCGTGATGTAACTACATTCTCAGTGTTTTCCTCTAGCAGCCACCTTCTGTTATGTAAACTCAAGTGAGCCATTGTCAGTCCCATTCCACCACAATAACGCGTGCAAACCCAAATGCGTGAGAAATTTAAGTTTAACTCCTTTAACCTGATAGTATCCAACTAGACAGCAAACATTCATAACAATTTGCGATGAAATAATTTAAAGAAAAAAAAAAAAAAAACGAATTGTTGCATGTTACCATACCACTTGCCGTGGGAATTGTAACCGCGCTCGCTCGCCAATGTACAACAAGCAAAACAGATACAAATTCCGTTTAAAAACCGACGCAAACGAACCAGTTTCAGAGGTTCGTTTAAAAGGTGTGTAATCTGCTCTTTTAATTACCCACCATACGCGTCGGAGCATGTTACATTAAAGTGAATTTTGTTTAAGTGACCATAATAATGAATTTATTATATCATGGGTGGTGGTTGTTTTCGGACAGGATTGCTAGTTTTCACTGTGGTTAGTAGGTAGTTTGGCTTGGAGGCGACGTTCTTCAAGTATTTTTGAGTCTAATTGGTTCATCAACATGAGTCTCAACATTGGAAGACTTGAAAGTAAATTGCATGCGTGTTTAAAAAGGACTCTATTAGAAAAGGAAGTTGTTTGTTGCTAAATATAAGTGCCTTACTATGTCCAATCACAAGAATTGTTTAAATGTTACTTGCTTTCCATTTATTTCGTTGCAGCAACATGTAGCTAGCATGTGAAAAATATTTCACAGATTTGCATCTTCTGAAATTTAAATTTCCGAATGACTTACCTTCAGGTAGGTATTGAAAAATGTCCAGAAATCTATCAATGTGTCTAGCAACATTTCGAAAAACAAATATTGCAAAAAACTCAATATTTTCATGATCATGTATATTATAGGAGTATATTATTATAATATTCTATTTATGTGCAGATGAAAAAATGACAACTTAACATTCCAAAATCAGTTCAAACGTTAATGTCTTTAAATTATTTTCAACATTTTTTTCTGTGTGTGTTGCAGAGACTTTTCGGATTACATAGTTACTAGTGTGGAAATTACTTGAATGGTGGAATGCGAGCAAAAACATCGTCACTAGCTTAAATTAGAAAAAAGGCCCAAAAGATGACTCTTGTCGATATCGTGTTGTTCGAGCAAACGATACGTTTTTGCTTAAAACCACTTTATTTGTAGGTAAATATTTCAATCCTCAAACTCCTCATCAGACTCCTCTCCAGACTCCTATAAATTCTTGTTTGAACTTGATTTTTGATAAACAATTATTTTTTGCAATGTCTGCATTTCCGTGTCAGAAAGTAAGCTTGCTCTTCCTCAATTTGTTGTAAATCAAGCGTCGTAATTTTCACATAATGTTTACAGCACGAAAGTTGATAAAAATAAATGCAGTGGAAAATATTAAACAGTTTGTTGGCCACGTTAGTAATTTGTGTATTCTTTGATTGGCAACATCCGTCTTGGTATATACCCAAACGCATTTTCAACTTACCTGTATAATATTGACATTTTGTTATCAATAACTGTTTCAGTGACGAATATCTTTCTTTAAGCAACATTATTTATATTCGATCTTATTTCGTTAAATCGTGGAAGCTTCCCTAACCAACTGACATTAATTCGCCTAATAATGGTTTATATTTTAAAAGTACATATGTACCTCTCCAGCAACATGTTGCTAAGGAAAATGTAATATCTATCATAGGGATTAATGAGTTTCTTAAAAGAAAGTGACAGAAATGAATCTGTTTGAAATTTTCCAACGTAGTATATTCGAAAAATAAATAAATTTAACTGACAGCTTGTTTTAATCAGCAACATGTTGCTAAGGTCAGTTTTAACCATTTCGGTCAAGAAGCTAAGCATTTTTGTAAACGTTCGCCTTCATTTTCGTGTCTCTTGCTAAAGTCGCTGGATGGTTCTAAATATTTGGCATGATCTTTTTCTACTCGCAACATGTGTGTTTCTTCGAGCTTCTTAGACTTAGTGAATTTATTAAAATTAATTAATGGGCGAGTGAGTGATTTTCACCTATACACATTTTG
Organism: Cheilosia vernalis; assembly: GCA_949126925.1. Lineage (NCBI taxonomy): Eukaryota > Metazoa > Arthropoda > Insecta > Diptera > Syrphidae > Cheilosia > Cheilosia vernalis. The sequence continues at coordinate 31,561,414 of OX421358.1, forward strand.
AAAAATAATACTGAAGCTTTTTGCAACATGTCCCTAAACATTGAATTTTATAAAAAACAATAATCATAGCCATGTGACATTTCCCCGTTCACTTGTTGCTCGGTAGGCAGGAATAAAAATACCTATTTAACTTTACAACATACTAGTTAAATCACTTCATTATTCCGCGCTCATCCCATTTTAGTTAGCTGCTCGTAGGTACTCCTCGTGAATCTATGCAAAGTACAAACTGCTCCCAGGAGATAATAATTCAATTCCCTGCATAGATAATTGTTTTTGTTTGTTTTTTTCTTCTCTTTTTCTATGGCACATCATTTCTTCTCGCTGCGATCATACATCAATTTGTTGTTCGTTCATCATCATCTTCATCTTCACACGGAGCAGCAGCAACCGCAACAGCGACAGCACAAGAAAACAAAAAAAAAATTATATATTGTACGTTAATTTCACTTGATAGAGAATTTCTTTTGCACCCCTTCGCCCTGCTCCGCTTGCTTTAATTGGACCATGAGAACCGCATGGCCAACAATTTAAGACCCCAATCATAGATACACAACCTAACTTAATCCTTGAGAAAAATAGTGAAATTTATTCCAACCAAAGAGTGCTACAACCATTTTTCACTTTAGTACCTTCAACATACAGCCAACTTATACGTATACGTACCATTGCAGAGATAAACAACAACAGCAAACATGTAAGATGTAACACGGAACCTTGTTTTTTTTTTCTCTTCGCCACTACACTCGGTCGTATGTATGTATAGTTTATAATGTGTCATGTCATGCTCAAAAGCCCTGTCACACGATTATAAACACAACATTGGATGACAAATTTTCGCGCTACCGCGAGACAGAAGAAAGAGATTCGCAGCATAGCATATATCCGTGGTATAGCGGAAGAAAAGAAAACTGCTGCTCGATAGCGGTGCCGCTGGAAATTACATGCTACAGTTTCATTAGGTCAAAATTAATTAGTAACCAGCGCTTAACTGTGCGCTCTGCTTCAGGGCATTGTCTAGTCAATTTTCATATTCCAGACACACACCAGATGCAATAGATTGCGCGGTCCTTGTAAAACAAATATGCCATGAATAGATACACGGATGTTACCGCTCGATCATTTGATGCAGACATTAGTACCTACGTACGTTTTGAGAAGGTATATCGGTAGGATAGCGAACAGCAAAACACCCATCACGTATACCTTAAATCGGCGGGGAGAATTTTCAGTTTCCATCGATGCCCGATGGTTTTCCTTGGGGTTTTCCACTGAGGTTGTCTGTTTTTTTTTTTTTTCTTTTGGGAGAATCGTGATCGAAAACACAACTTTCCGGTAACGGTTTAATTAATTACGTTATATACCATTGAAATAGAAAAAAAAGCGAAAAAAGAAAGCTAAATAAGCCCTGCTTGAGCTGCTCATACTTATATACACCCAGTCAAGTAGAGCTAAGAGGAGACGTACGATTTTGTTGTTTCTCGACGAGCATCAATAAGAGGTGGGTATTCAATAAAGCACACACCACAAAACAAAACTCTTTTTGGTATCCCGCAAGGAATTAAGGTGCACGATGGTACACAAAGCCCTCTCGACCGATGCCGATGATGCGAGCTGCACATTAACTCCCCGGCAGCCATGCCCCGAAAGAGGCGCATTTCAAATTGTGTGCACCGTCGCATTGTGCGCGCCAGCTCCGCTGGAGGGAGTCACACTGCGGGGGGATCACCTACTCCACCAACGGCCACCACCATCTGAACAGACAATCAGGCAGGCATTCCTGTCTTCTAGTCCAAATGTGTGCTGTATAGATATACCAAAGAGGCGAAATTTCGCCAGCAAAAGAAAGAAAAATACGGACGAGAGGATTCCATACCGTCGGTCGAGTCGATTCCTTCTTGAGAATCAGTAAAGTATCTAAGTATCTTTTCGATGAATCTTCACCGCGTCAGCGATCATGAATCATTCAACTGCACATGATGCAGTCTTCTGCTATATAGGTATCTGTATATATCTCGTTGGCAATATTTTCGTTGCAATTCCATTGAGTGGTGGCTGATGGGGAACTGACCCAATTTTCCTATGGCCACCTCCTCCAGTAATAAGCGGCACATTTTCCCTGCCTCTCCAGCTCTTCATCTAGTTAACATGAAAGCCAGTTGGGTTTATTTTTAGTTTTGTTTTTATCCATCCACTGTCTGCCAGAAAGTTCATGCTCGTTCATTAAATTGTAATTATTATCTAACGTAATAATTCTTCTTCTACTTCTACTCACTTACTTCCTTCCCGTGAGTGCATCATTCAGTGTTTGCTGCACGCTGCGCACCCGAGACAATTATGCCATGAAGCTAATTACTTTGAGTTCCAGAAAAGTGCAAAAAAAAAAAATCGTAACATCTCAAGTCGATCATTGACCGAAACTATATCGGTTGCATGACAGCTATGTGTGCGCCATGCCCGAGTTAAGACAAAAAAAAAATAGTATCCCATGGATACGCTGCATTATAGCTCGTTTTTTGCACTTATTAACTCGACATTTATACACATTTAACCTGTTTCGCGCTTTAATGTAAGCCATCCGACTGAAGTGCAGCAAGATCTTCATTGGAGGAGAGAGAGACTTCCTTAAATGTTTTGGCGTTAAGTGTGCACAGCGCATGCTCACCAGTACCTAGTACTTTTTCATGCTGTGTAGAGTAGGATAGGAAACAACGCATGCTCGAGTGCATTTCATATACGATTATGAGGCCTCGTGATGGAAAAATTGTTTCGAGTTGAGTTTTGGCCCCTCTTCGGTGGTGTAGCCAGGTGACTTTGATACGATGTGTCTGTTATGATCCATTAAAAAAAAAAAATAAAGCAGATACACTATACAACAGTTGGGATATGGATGAGGTTGGAATAGTTATGATATTCAACGTTGTTGGACAGGAGAAAAAATGTGAAGACAGATTGGTGAGTTGAAAAAATGTTGTACAGATTTGTAGGGCTAGTGTCAGTAATAGAGAATGAGTTGAATTTGCAGTGAACTGTGATTAACATTGTGACCTAGACAGGAAGAGTGTTAACTGAACGTCGCAGAAGACTATAAATAGCAACTTTCAAGGGTCAAAACTAACCCCAGTTCTATAAAGGCTTTTAGGCCGCTTGACAACATTACCACCTTACATCTCATCCCACAACATTATGAATCTGAATTAATTATGAAATATTCAACCATCTAAAATCAGTATTTTCTGGGCATGCCATTGATATTCCCTAACATTTCTGTACAGAACCAATATTTTTCTCACTGGCAGCATGAGTATAAACATTTTTTGTTGCTTAGCAAGAAGTGTTACTTTTCAGCTTAGTATCAAATTTAGCTGCTGATATCGTGCAGTCGTGTAAACGTCTTTGTCGATATTTTGTTATATTATTCGCCCAATCATTAGGTACCTATATAAAAATAAAGACTCGTGTTTATAACCATTTTGCCTTGCTTAGAGAATGTTATTTTTAAGTTAAGTAGATAGCAAGCATCTGCACATATTTTGAAATCTCTCGCAATCATTTAGGTAATTTAGGCGACTCAATGCTGCATGGCGGCTGATAGTACTACCACAACAAATGTTCTAAATAAAATCTCTGTGATAAGAGATCATCTAACGTGACACCAGCAACATGTATCTGATTTGATTTGTTGAGGACACTATACAATCTTCAAAACTCAGAGCCAAAGAGATTCGTGCGATTGCCTGTTCGAGGGACACTTCGCGAACTCATATTGCGCTAGCAACATGTATCTAAACATTTGCAGTAGAAGCCCAAAAAGCTATGTCTATACTGTTAAAACAGATGCGAAATTGATGATGAATTTGTGACCTCTTAACCGGTTGGGAATAGAAGGCAATTTGTCACAAACATAAATATTGAGTTGCAACATGTCCGTAGAATATTCTAGGTCCAGGTGTAGCTTCTCGGAATAATTCGTGAAACCGATCGGATAACCGATATGGACAATTAAGCTCATTGACCATCACACTTTTGTTTCCTTAGAGGCTTCGGCTCAATTATTTATTCTAAAGTCAAAACGTCCCAATTTTACTCCCCTCAACATGTATCGAAAGATTATGTTTACAGCAACATGAATCCGTATATTAAAATTATTTATTCGAACGTCAAAACGTCCCAATTTTACTCCCCTCAACATGTATCGCAACATCATGTTAACAGCAACATGAATCCATAGAATTTCAACAAAAATAAAGGTTCCCCACATTGCATACAAGCGTTTGAAAGTAACAAAGATTAATATCCACTGGATGCCACCCATCGAAAGCACTTAGTACAGCACTTCACCTAGTTTCGGCCGCAAAAACTCTGAGACGCAGCGGTCGGACCACCTTAAGGGTCTTTATTCCAAATACCACTTCTATACGATCTCGTATAGCCGCTGTTTGTTCTATAACCTGAAGTAACAACTCCACACAGCAGATACATCAGTTCCCAGCATAAAGTAGAATTATGTTTGGGGAGATCCCATTCCTTGTCCCACTCCACCTTCTTTAACCACCCACTAGACGTTTCTTTTTTGTATTTCTGTTCATCGTTTTATTATTTTATTATGAAGAGCCATCGCCAAGACGTTAGCTCAAGGCGTTTAGTTTTGTTCCTGATACAAGGATTGGTCTGTGCTGGAGTTGGAGGCTTACAGGTACTTCCTGGGAATACTTGTGTAGCTGCAACACTCTATTTGCTAGAATACACGCATTGGGTGCGTTGTGCTTTTTTTTCTGTAGTCTTTTCCATGGGAAGAAGGAATTATTAAAAGAATTCAGCTCAGACAACGACCGAGCGACCGGTGTGTGGTTGGTGGTATATGGGGATTGCACAAATGAAATACTCTTTTAGAGAATGTGAGATACATGCGGCTGGTTGTTGCTTGCACAACCAAACTCTGATGAGGTCGATTTTGTGTAGCTACACTCACTTCCTCTGTGGTATGTGAAGATTGCTTTTCGAAATACTTTGGCTTGCACTAAACTCTCTGACTGCGACTATATGACTGGATTCGGTCAAAGGAAGCAAGCGCAAGCCAACGAACGAACGAACTTCTTCGGTATTGTTCAAGTCACGATTTTTTACTTCACATCTTCCGTGCATACATATATGAATGTGTAGTGTATTTATGGGGGTACCGTAACGCCTGAGATGTAGTACGACTATATAGATGTGCTTAGATACAATTATTGAAAGATATCTTCGAGATATCGTGTGCTCCATACTATATCAATAACCGAAAAAGGGTGGATACCAGCCAAGATATTCTTTAAGGAGTACCAGAAGATAGTTTACTCGCGCGCATCTTGGACGTACCTTTCTATACATACAAATATCTCGTATCTTTGAGGGATAAATTGAAGATGCACAAAATAAAGGAATAGATATATTTAAGTCCAGTTTCTTAATTCTTATTTTTACTCAATTGGGATCAATGGTAGAGGTTCAAAACTATTTAAATTTCATGTAGTAAGTTGGGTTCCTCTGTTGTTGTTGTCGTCGTCGTCGCCGACGTCCTCCAGCAGCACCGATGGACAATGAAATGATACACACACAGGTACCGTCGCTTGGTACACGATTTTCCCTTTCCATCTAAGCTATGGGAATCGATTCTTTGTATAAAAGATACAAGTTTCGGTTTTTTTGTTGGTCTTTCTCTTCTTACCCAGATTATTCGCATGGACAATATCAATAGGCGATTATGCAATTTAGATGAATTGGTCTATTATTATTATTTTTTTTTGTTCCTTCGTACGCTGTCATAACGTTCAATGGAGTTGGCTATATTTTTTTTCCTTTTATACAGACAGTTGGGGGAGAACTTAATTAAATTAAAAGGTAGATTATGTCACGACTTGTAGCGCAGCGTATCTATTACGTTAACGTTAATTAATAGATGCGATTTTTCGTCATGATTAATTGGTAAAAAAAATTGCTTGACTTGTTAAGAGTGCCACTAGAACTGTCTTAGATTGATCGGTTTTGCAATTTCCATGCAAACTGTATCTGTTACAGAAAATCCATTCGAAAAATGTGCATAAAATCTCGAATTTCGAACAAGAAAATCCCAAGGATTTGTTCATGTTGTGAAGGTAGGTAAGTCGCAATAGTTGACGACAAATCAACTCCTTACAATGTCGCTTCCACCGAAATTTTTCTGAAAAAATATTCCTTTGGTCAGGGTATCTATTCTAATCCAATTACGAGTAGGAGACGTTTCGAGTGGACTAAATACTTACCGTCCATTGGAAACCGCAAAAGTTTCTAAAGACAGTTACATGAATACCAATTCAACCATCGTCAAGCTTAAATACTCTTCTAATACTAAGCGGTTAAGTAAGCAAACTGACTAAGTAAGTTGGGTGCAGCAAATCCATATACATAGGAACGGTATACACTGTCTGGCTTTTCTGACCTCGTTAGGTAGGTAATCTCGTGGAAGAAAAGCTCTTTTCTCATTTCGCTAAGAAACAAAATGAAGTCGGATTGAAAAGTCCTTATCCTTGTTGTTTTGTACAATGTCGGTGTAAGGTGTATTGAGTTGTTCTCCTATGACCAGCTTGCGTCTACTGCAATAGCTCAGTGCATAGTTGAGTATGAAAGTGTGGAGGTATCTATTTGTCGTGTGAATTGCACGGTGTGGAGGTTTATTTTTTTTTCTTACCTTTGGTATGATATAATCTGTAATCGCTTTGTGGATCATTGCACTAGAGCAATTATATCGGTTAAAAGACTTACAGACATACTCGTAGGTATATGCCGCGTCAAAGTAGGTGGTGGCTTGTTGTGTCTTATAGTCCAAGTCTAGTGTGGTTTGTGGCCAGTTATAATTGCGGGACCGCAGAATTTAGTTTTCGTTTTCATTCAATTGATTACTGAGTTTTTGCTGTAAGGAATATGGTGGTAGATGAATTGTAAGAGGGCAGTATTGTCCTAAGAAATATTATAAAAACAAAAATTAAGAAAAAGTTCCAAACCTCGCTAGATGTTGAGTTCTGGGTATGAACAGTTTTTGAGCAAAAGGCATTCTTTTAGGCGCCCGCTGAAGTAATAATATCACTCTCTCGATAACACTGGTCATTAGTCTCCGTAAAGCTGAAGTTGAAAAAATAATTTAGAAAAATCTTAAGAAAAGGGCTTTTTGATGGGCGCCATTCTTCTTCAATGCACATCTTTTAAGCTCTACCCAACATACCATAGAGAACCAAGCGAATATTGGACTTCAGTTCTATTTAATAAATGCTTACAGATAATCATTGTGGACGTCTTGTAGCCTGGGCCTTTCATTGGGCGCCAAAGCTTTCGTAGAAATTTATAATTTTGCACTGCGAATTATGTAAATTTAGTCTTTGGTCGGCTGAAGTTAAATATGTAATCGGGGTAAAATTAAGAGAACTTAACTTTCCCATATCATTCCTCGCTTGATTCAGAAATTTACATAGTAGTTGAAAAAAAAATTAAAGTACCTACCTACAGCAGATCTCTCGATGGGTTTCATTCAAGTCGCAAGACTTTTCATAAATTAGTGTGGGTAAGTGAACCTAGCCGTCATCAAGCGTTTGCAGTCATTGAAATAGAAAATGTTGTTTACCTTCAGTACCATGAGAGTAGGTCCCATCGTTGGGCGCCAGACAAACGCTTCTAACACACTTCTCTTTCCCTTTTCCTAAATAGAGGCCCAAAAATATCTAAAAATGCGGCACAAACTACTTAAGGATTCGCAGTATCTGTCAGTCAACTTTTCAAAAAATGTTATAAGACAATGTTCCCCCATTGGTCGCCATTCACTTAAAAATACACAGTAACTGTCTTATAGTTGAAATTTTTTTGGAATTCATTTCCCCTTTTCTCCCCATAGCACATAATTGTATCCGAACTACATAAACTTCCCATGTACGCCAATAAATTGCCTCCACCCAACCCTATGCACAATTTGTTGGTAAAGACAAATTATAACCTGCACATTCGTTTTATAAGATTTCATATTTGCCCAGACAAATTTACCGGTGGCCTATTGCCTCACAATCTAATATAGAGTGCTAACTCGTTTCGACGCTAGATAAACATTTATTTTGTTTATTTCTTGTTTTTGTCTACTCGCACTTTCCATTCGTTGTGGCAAAGCAAACCTAATGTTGGACTCGTGCACTTTATAATCGTAAATTAAATGCACCATGTAAAATGTTGTAATTCCATGAAAAATGTATAGACACACACACACACGATATGCAGATTTTCCTCCTTTTCTGTCCGCTTTAGTCATACCTACATAATAGAAATCTAATGTTGTTGGTGTATCTTTCGTTTGTTTTTTTTTTTTGTAACCGTTTCGGCTTAATTTGTTCTGTTCAAAAAATAATTGTTAAAGATTAACATTTTAAGATATCATAAATTAAGAAAATAGCCAACCCATAGAGATGATGATCCTCTATGTCTGTCCGTCTATCTGTGTAGTGCTGTCGGCTAACAACACAGAGTGCGGACACACACCCGAGCTGAAGCATCTGCATCACCTCGTCGTCATAGAATATTGCACAGAGTCACCTCTTCAGGTCGAGATCTAGCCGAGATGTTGGCTCTCAAAAAAGGATGCCGTTCCAACAGACAGCTATATAATATGAAACACTGGAAAGAGCAAGAAAAAGTTGAAGGCGCAATGCATTTTAATTTACGAGATGTTCTTGTGGATTTTTCTCATTGTTGTTTTGTTTATGCTTTTCAATAACTCCTTTAAGTTGCCCGCTGTTGTAACGAAACTCATAAACCACAAGGTGTTGCTTCTTTCGTTTGTGTATCTATTTTCTAAAATGGAAAATTTACTTGCGCTTTATTTATTTCCTTTTCCAATTATGATGGTGCTCGTGCTGTACTTGTACGTATATTTGAAAGGGTCATGCGTATACTTAACCTTACGTCGCCATGTGAATATAATTAAAATGTCATTAAATCAATTTGCGTCAGAATAAAGTCCATAATGAGGTATTAATACGAGCAGGCAGTAAAAGAAATTTACGACGAAAGTCGGAGTTAAAAGAAAAAAGGAAAATATTTGCCAGACGATATTGTAAGATTTTGCATTTTAAATAAGACGCGCTCGTCAATGGCGACAAGACTGTTACTGGGCTTGGGCGTAGCTACGCTGTTGCTTCTGGACTTTAATGCGTGTTGGACTGGGCCTTAAATGAGGTGTAATTTTGTGTTACATTTGAAAGCGTTTTCTTGGAAGGATACGTTTCCTACCATGAATAAAGGATGTACAAAAAAAGAGGAGATTGCCTTCGCTAGGCGCCAGTTCCAACTTGTTTTTTCAATTTACTATTTCTTTTGACAAATCATACAGATTTTTGAACAAATAATGCAGTAAACAATGGAAAAGTTACATGGTCACAAATTTCAGGTTATCTTAGGGAAACTGCGAATAGTATAGAACCTTACATTGGGCGCCAACTCGCAAATTAATTTTTTTTATAACCTTTCGTCTTGTCATCTAAAAACAAAATGTGCAAAATGGTCAAATTTTAGAAGGCATATCCTCGAGCAACAATTTACAGGTTGACCGGTCCCTTACTTACATTCCATAATTTATCTGGAACGAAACTTAGAATTAAAGCGTTTCTTTCGGCCCCATTTAGTAGCTTCTCTGTACCCATATGAAATCCCTTCCTTCAAGTGTCTGATCTTTGGATTGAGTATTCAATATTTTCGAAGCTATACTTTTAAAAATGTTCAGTAATTTTTGAAATAGAAATAAGGCTTTTCGTTTATAAGGGGGACCTTCATTGGGCGCCAGTTTTGTAATATTAACCTTAAAACACATAATCTCTAAGATCTACAAACAGATCACTCGATGAGATCTCATGCAAATCTCTCACTAGATTATGTTTATATTGCTCTTAAAGCAAGTAGGGTACTTTGTTGTGCGTCAGGAAAATTCTGCTCCTAGTATTTAATCGGAGTCAAAATCTAGAAACTTTAAACACTGAGGGCCTTAGCAATAAACATTTTTAGTTTCGACTTTAAATATACGGAAGCTCACAATTGCGAAATTTGTATTGAAAATATAGCCACTGTAAACTACTTAAATTTAGAGTCGAAACTAAAAATGTTTATTGCTAAGGCCCTGAGAGAATATAATGTGGGGATATCTACCTTCTGCCAAATATACCAACCTTTCGTAAGTTCTATGTTTAAAAGATAATTGAAAAAAGTTTCAATAACCTAGTTGGTAACTGTTTAAAAAAAAGTTGTTGCATATCTCACGGCGCCACCAATTGATCAAATACAGATCCCCGCTTTTCCCTTAAGCAATCCGTCTTTATATGACTCATTCGGAATGTAGGCTAACTACACCGTATAAGGAAAAAAAAAAACCCAAAGGGAACTACAAAAGACACGAAAAAATCGTCTCAAATCAAACCAAATCAATCCACGATGAGAAAACTAGGGACACGCTTCCACAACACATGTACAACAGCGTTGAATAGCTAAATATCTATCGCTGCAAGCAGACAGTATACCAACAAAAAAAAAAAAACAATTCCTCGCAGCATCCAGATAGATGACTGGCGACGACGTCAACGCTACCACAATGTGCATACAGAATTAAAGAGCCAACGGACATAAAGCGCACGACGCGACTTAGTCTTTAAAAAAAGAACGAAATAAAAAAACAAAACCACACCACGACCATTTAAAGCCAAGCATTCAAAAATAAATTCCAGATAAATATCATTTGCTTCCAAATGGGGTCTCTCCCATATATATACGAGACGAGTAGTACAAGATCTCTACTATGCACATCAATCCATAAGACTCTCCACTCTCGAGTATCCAACAACACATTTCATGTCATTGAACAACTTCGAGGTGGAACAAAACAACCATACAAATCCACCGAAAATGTTCGCTGTGATACGAAATTCAAGTCCTTAGCGCCTATTAAATTAACTTAATGGGATTCAATTAACAAAGTATCTCTTATAGTATGCCCGCGCGGAAATGGTGTATCTTTGCTAGGCTTTAGTGCACTTTAGACATGAGATAGAAAGCCCATCCTAGGGGGCTTGTGCCGAATATGTTGTGTGCGCTGTTTGTTTCTTTTCTGCTGGGCAAATTCGTCTCACAAACAACGACAAAAAAAAAAATCTCGCGCGACTGATATGAGATGATGTGGTTTAAAAACAAAAAAACCCGAGAAAAAGACGGCGACTTGAGTACGAGTACGAGAGCATGCCGACAACGACAACGACCACAGTGCGACTATCATAATGTCACATCACACAGCACGACATGAAATGGGATAAGTCACCCATTTCCACATCCCATAGTTTTTCACAGCCGCAATTCGTATTTATTTTTCTTGCTGCTCGGTCTTGTCCATGTGTGCCTTAAGGTTTTTTCGCGGTTTTTGGATTTTATTTTAGAAGACTCACAAGGAGGTACGGCTATATGCCAGATTGTTCTGTAAGCAGATTTGATTAATTCGTCTGGGTTTTTCAAAATTTCAAATTGGTTTTTATTAAAATATTTTTTTTTTTATCTGGAACATCACACGTAGCTTGCACCTTAGTGGCAGGACTTGTTTTGGGCGCCGCGCTATTTCGAAAATGCAACAAAAATTTACAAATGTATCCATCAATGCCTCAGCATGCTAAGAAGTTCGACCGTTTTCATAAATGTGTACCTACATAAATTTATCAATAAACGCAATTTGCAGATGTATATTTCTAACGTTTCCCGCAACGAATTACACTTTTTCTAATTTTAAACGTGATTTTGCGCACAAATATACAGAATTGACAAGATCACTTCAAAATATTTTCCCTACACTGTATTTTAGTATAATAAGAGGCGTGGCACATGGGACATATTTCCACCTTTTGAAGTTATCTGGTTCAAGTGACATATCTCTGAAAGGGAATTTCAACGTAGATTCTGAATATAAGAACTTCTATTCGCAAACGCAATTTGCATATGTATGTTTCTAACGTTTCCCGCAACGAATTACACTTTTTCTAATTTTAAACATGATTTTGCGCACAAATATACAGAATTGACAAGATCACTTCAAAATATTTTCCCTACACTGCATTTTAGTATAATAAGGGGCGTGGCACATGTGACATATTTCCACCTTTTGAAGTTATCTGGTTCAAGTGACATATCTCTGAAAGGGAATTTAAACGTAGATTCTGAATATAAGAACTTCTATTCGATAGGAGCATCGAGTAAGGAAATAATTTAGAAAAACCAAGCGAGGCAGACACACTACGTATTGGAAGATAGCCCCAAAATTTCTGGGAAGGTTTTTTTAATTTATATATATTTTGTTCAGGTGAATGTCTGAGCTTAGAAATGTATTTCAATGAGTAAATCATTTTTTTCAAAACAGATCTTGTTCAACACAATCTATATAAATAAAACAAGTTAAACATAAAAATAATAATAATAATAATAAGACGGCGTGGTATGTGGAAAAAATTGAATTATCTATTAAATGAGCTAGACCATGTAGCATATAGTCAGAATGCGATTTTAAAATGAATTTAAAATATGTGTATGTATAGTTCTATGAGCCTACTGCATAATGTAAAATATCCCCAATTTATTATCTTTCCTTAAACCCTTATGCGTAAAATCAAAAATTTCTCAAATATGTACATTTCCAATCATTACTAACTATCCCTACTCTTTTCTTTCAGGCTGTAAATCATTTTTCAAACGTTCAGTCCGCCGGAATCTTACCTACTCATGTCGGGGGAGTAGAAGTTGTCCAATCGATCAGCATCATCGAAATCAATGTCAATTCTGTCGATTACGAAAGTGCCTCAAGATGGGAATGCGGCGAGAAGGTAAGTTTCAATTTCTTTCACATGTTTCCGTTTCCTTATGATTAGGTACGAGTACCTATACAATTTTGTTCAACCAAAGGGGTCAATTAAAAGTCATCAATAATACTCTCCGATTGAATTAGATCTCGTCAATTGTCCGACATTTGCCATTAATTGGGTATTTGACATGTGGCCAATAAAATCGCTATAAATTTGTAATTCGGTGATCTCTCGAGATATCCGTGCTAGGAAGTGTATTTTTTTTTTTTTTTTTTTTTGTGTCGTTGACATCTTAGACGACAGAATACCTTGATCTGTCGCTTGATTGAGTTCCAAATAACCTGATTGGTTAGTAGTGCATCGGCTAATTATAGGACATAGGTATGTAGAGGTGCAATGAAAAAGGATCACCTTAGATACATTGTAATACAATTCGGTATGTGTAATTTGCATATAGGTTCAAGACGGAATTAGACTGTGCTTTGAAGTGAGTGATGCAGTATGTTCGATTGTGTATTGTCTGTCTGACAAACAATTGCTCAATGGGGTTACTTTTGACAAAGAAAAAAAAGAACGAAAAACTACAAGAAGAAGAAGAAGACGTCTTAGTAATCTTCTTATACATACTTGTTCGTGGATTTTTTTTTTAATATCGGTTGCGAACAAAAAGGGGGAAGTCTTTTGCGCTCTTGCATGATCACTAATCCGCGAATTTATGGTTCTGCCTTACATTGTTTTGTATCTCATTGGATTTTTTTATCTCTTCTGGTGTGCCTTAAATATAGAAGAAACACATGAACATGAAACCTTACTTCGATCAGAGCGAGGTTATACACTATGCAGTCATAATCGAACGCAGAAAAAAAAAACAATAAAGAAACAATTTCCAAGCAAAGGGGTCGTGACCAGGTGTATGAGATACATTTTCTAGATATATAGCAATAATTCTAACAAAGCACAATTTCACTAAGTTTATGCAACAGCAATTTGGAATGTGTAGCAATCCACAGTTTATCATTTTTTTATGATTCAGACCGCTGCATGGGTAAATCAAGCTAAAAATGCCATAAAAGTAGTTAGAGTCGTGTTGAGATGACAGGGTGGCATGATCTTTGTTGTTCTAAAACTTGTACGGACAACACTATAAAGTGACTTGTAATTATAATGCATGTGCATTATTTATTTACATACTTTGCATTGCAAGGGAGTCATATATGAGATATTAATTACAGGTCATAGATAAAGATTAATGTCAATTTCAAAGGCTATTTGGACGGACTGTTGGTGGTAATAATAATAATCTTTATGGAATGCCGGTGATTTTGAGCTTTAAAATGCATGATATGTGACGGCGAATGAGCTTTATGAAAAATGGTTTATGCTGAAATACTGATTTGATGGAACTTATTATTCTCCCTAAGCTCTAAGCTGATGTGGTCTTCAAAGGTGTGGGTGTGGCATAGGTACCACGGTATCATGGAAACAGCAGAATAGAAGGAAAATATAGAGACGTCAAATCAAGCGAATGTACTTTTCTTGAAACTACATAAATGCTCCAAGTAATTCTTTTCAAGCTAAGCCCAAATAAATTCAGTCAGCATTTCACGGTATAGCGACCTGAACAAGACTGGTTTGCCAACATATTTATATAAAAAGGACGTGATTTTATTCACAAAAATGCTTGCATAGCCATACTTTTTAGTATAAATAGGGGGCGTGGCACATGTGAAATACTTATGATTTTTTTTTATGATAAATGGATCGAATGGCTTATCGTTGGAAAGGAATTTCTACGTAGAATGCGAATATAGGAGCTATAATTCTGATAGGAGCATCAAGCGGGCCATTAGGTAACCATTCTTTATGGTGGAGAGTAAAACATTTAACTGTTCGTAGAAGTATAGATACGTAATGCCATTTCACCATTGCTAACTTGCCCAAATCTAATAATTGAGCAGTTGAACGTGAAATTGACAGGAGAATCAACAGAAATGTGGAAAAAGCCCCGCGCTCCGTATAAGTAAGTAGATATAGGCGAACGCTCCCCAAGAAAGACTGGATTCAATGTAAATATGATAAGTTACACACCTTCAATATGATAGATTGTCACTTTTTCTTAACATATTCACAAGAAAGCGGATACTTTTTGAGTTGTAGCAAATGTATGGTAGGTACTTTCTCTACAGGACCAACTGATGCATGATGCCGCCCTTAGTCAACAGTTTTGCAAATTGTGTTCTCAAAGATCAAAAGCATAGGGTGTTCGCAGCATATACTACTTGTAGTACTCCATCAGCTTTCATTAGACTGCGATTGAGATCGCATTCCACTTTACAACTTCGTTGCACAATGTTTCATTGTCCGCTTCTAATTAAAACAGCGCCGGCCGGTCCAAATTCCCTCGTCTGATTGCTATTACCTAGGTACCTATATGTACGTGACGATTATTTTCTGATCCCATTCTATTTCCCGCCAAATACTTAAACGCGTGTCCAGTGTCCACTGCCTACTGACTTCCATCGAAGTAAACCCGTTTTAAATCTTTTAGCACACACTACGGGTATACCGATCTATCAACACTTCATCCATTTAAAAAAAAAAAACAGCACTCGAGGTAAATCTCTGTCAAATTAATTACCACAAATGAAATCTACAATCATTAAGAAACATAGCTCCATCCGACTACTAGCTACAAATTCAATCGAATTCATTTGTAACGATAAGTTTGCCGGTTTTCTGTTTTTCTCTTTTTATCTATTTTTATTATTTAATTACCCGATCAATGCACACACTCAATTGACTTCTAACATGATTTTGTGCACTGAATAGCACATCGGTATCAATTGACTTTGACAGAAGACTAGTTTTGCATTTTGTGCTTGTGTATATATGCTGCACAAATATTTGACCACCACTTTGGCCGAACTTATCATTACAAATCATTGTAAATATTAAGTTGTGTATAAGAAAAAAATAGCAGCCAACATTAAAACCACATTTAGGTTAAGATCGATTATAATCAAAGACTACAAGCCACACGAGTAGACGCAATAAGCTTGTCCCGCAGTGTAGCTGTACAAATGTTACACGACACGGAGTATGTGTGTAAACACATTTGCGCGGAGTAATTAAATCAAGCGCGTACTCAATTGTGTATGGTAATTATTATAGATACTTTCATGGGTTCAATAATTTGACTACACAAACATACGAACTCGTATCAGTTCGGTATGTTCGTACACTTTGAAGTTGTAAAACGATCACTCATGCATGTGTAGTTAATTGATAGGTAGATACGAGTATCGGCTGTAGTTTATTTTTTTAATTGATTAAGGTGATAAAAGTCAGTTGGATATGCATCATATTCATATATGATGCATCTGTGGAGATTTTTTGATCGCAGACAGTTGATTGTCAGATATTTGGTATAACTGCAGACGAAGAGTGCAACGAATTCTAGCAGATTGGATGTCCTTTTTTATTTGGGTTTCCTACTCTCTTGAAGTGGTTTTGTGATATTCTTTCAAACTACAAGAGTTAATGCATCCAACGGCTTGAAATAACGTTTCAAATCATACCAGACCGAGACCTTTGCTTTTCTCGTGATTTAAGGGAGACTGGAAAAATTTTGTAAGAGTCTGTTAGTATCTGTTTCTGCATTTCCGGTAAAGTGATACGTATACTGCTTTAAAAACTGAAAAGGACGCAGATCTTCGAAGAGAAGTCTCAATTAAAAAAACTAGAAACAGCGAAATAGTGGAAAAAGTAGGACAAGTCGAATACACATCTTTTTATTCAAAACGGCTTTACAACCTGAAGACCAATTCAAAAACATGCCTCGCAGGTTCTCGAGGAAGATTCTCCTGTCCGCTCATCATTGCTCATAAATCACTCGCATCACTACACTCCTATGACCTCATACCTACTGCAATCGTTTTTAAAACTCAAAATTCAACCACACTTGCGTTGCAAATCCAAATCACTTTGCTGAAAGTTACATGCGACATCCCTTTTCATCCCCCTGTCGCTGATTTGAGTTTTTTTTTTTCTCAGTCCAGTTTATAAACTTGTTAAAAAAAAGGACAACATTTCGTAATGAAACCATGAAAAAAAAAAAAAACAAATTTCAACGCAAAACAGGATTCACAAGGGTCGAACGGGGATGTGTAACCAAGGGCAACCTATAGCAACCTACAGCAACCTATAAGGCCAAGGCAATTAAGGTGAAGTGTCATATAGGGAAATTATTTCGTTTCGGATGTAGTTTTTAATCTTTTTCACCAGTAAATAAATACACAATAATAAAACCCAACTCGCTAAAGGGGGCAAGTTTTTATTATTTAAGCGCAGAATTTTTTCTCATGAAATATAGGTATACAGCCAGATACTGTTTGACCATTCTATCTACCATGCGACCGGCATTGACCATGCAGCTTGTTTATTTTTGTATTCATTTGCATTTGCATATCGGTTTTTTTTTTCTTCTCCTTTTTAAAACTTGATTACTTATAGTGATGTGTGCGGTGCGATATAAAAATAAAACACTAATCGTGGTTAGGTAGGTCAATGGGTGTTTTAGATATCCTACAAGCTGTAACGTATTTTTTTTCACATTTCTTGCAATGAATTCATAGTATAAGATTGTCTTATAGTCTTTTGGTTAGTGAATAGGATATTACGCCGGCGGTTTAGGTGTAGCTCTGTGACCTTTCAACACCGGTAGCAGTTGGTAGTCGGGCTGGTGGAATTATAAAAAAATAAAATAAAGAACACCGATATCCTTAACAACATTAAGGTCCATTTTTTGATACTACTCATAATGATTTTACTACTTTTCCTATGTCATAAACTGTCATACAAGATTTTAAGTGGATATTAAGCCCCTATGAGTAGTACCCATCAGCAAACGGGCCTAAATCAGCAAGTGTATTGAAAAAGTCCTTTTGGCAATATTGAGGATTAGCGACCTTTAGTACCATTTCGTTTAGGACCCATTTTGCTCGTCGTTATAGAGTGCACCGACTGTTATAAAAATTCGAAAACTGTCGAAAAAATAGATGACGATTTGTGGGTCGTTTTCTGATTTATACATTACCACCTTCTAGGAGCCATTTTTTCTTTACAGCCATTTTTAGTCCACTTCAACAGTAGGTACATCGATCACACCTTCTTTGCGCGTTTTAACATCTCCATGCGAATTCAAAGAACGTTAAGAATGTTGAATACTAGCACCTTCTGGGCGCCATTTCATATTCATTTCCGAAATCGGTCCTAGAATTTTACTTAAGCAGCATTCCTAGTTTGTCTTTCGATGATGGGTTCCAAAATATTCCCAAGCATCAGTACATAGTAAAACCCATGGCTTTGAAAATCTTTGAAACTACTGCAAAAACTTCGAACCTTTACTAATAGAATTTGAGTTAAAAGTTTTTAAATTAATCAATGAAATAAGCTAGTTGTGAACCATTACGTCGTAAAGTCAAACAAAAGCATAGATTTGGAATTGGATTATCGAATAGCCTCAACTTGGTTAGAATATTCGATATATCTAAGTTTTAAGCTGACTAAAGACAGTCCTAGCTGAGGGCGCAGTGTTGAAAGCAATAGGACGTTTTCACTGTAGGTATATACACAGAGCCATAGAAAGAGTTGTTTCCAAAAATGACCTCAAAACTAATATGACTTTCTTTCTAAGCCCTCAATATAAAATACCATAGCCTTAGCGAAAGTCGTTCCAAAATCCATGGGATATCTGTAAAATCCTGAAAGTTCCTTAACTTGCCCGCGCGCCGTGAACCATATTCGAGAGATCTACATCCACAATCTCGGCTGCTTCTTCCTCGAAACTCAGCTCGCCGATGTAATCTTTGAGATTTAATTTTTACGATGCAATCCGCCTTATCCTGATAGTACCTACCCAGCCATAACCATAAAGCACCGACGGATTTTTTTAATTCATTCAAAATCGATAAATCTCCAATGGGACTTTCAATTGTTGTCCATATTATACGTATGTAGGTACGTACCATCTTCCTTTTCATATCTTTGTCTCGATTGTCTTAAATCTTAGGTTTTTTTTTTTTGTTTGTTGTCCACCCGAATGAAGACACTGTGCCTGCGCCTGGACAATAGCAAAACAATATTGTGCATTTGACCATACTCAACAACAGCGCACACCACCTGGTCTCAAGGCGAACCATCTCCCAGATCTTTTGCATAAATAATCGACGAGTGTGTATACCCATACAGATGAAGATTGTTGTTTCTTTTTCTTTTTTTTTGAATATTTTTCTCGCCTCAGTTGCTATATATGCATCAGATACACCAAACTTGACCAACAGAGAGAATTTATCACTTCTTCCACGTCCAACAATAAATAGCGAAGAAGACAAAAATTCGAGGTGCGTAATCCTGTCTTTATTCGGTTGGTTGTCCCTTCACTTCACACGGTGCCGTGCTATAAATCTAGAATGCATATGTACGGTATGCAAAAATCCCTTGACGATGACGCGGCAGTCATAGTATGGTCAAGACGCGCTGACCCCTTCAAAATTTCCATCTTCGATATAAAAAGCATTCTTCCGTAGCGGAGGGGTGCACCAAAGGACCAGTTTGACCAGTTACCTCTATCTGGACATTGCTATGTAGGATTCTTAATCGTCCTTCGGTGTCCTGTCCACTATTTGTCGTACTGGTCATTCTGTTTAATATTTACACAATACATTTGCGTAATTGTGTTTTGATTCTGTCCCTTTTAGAGAGCAAAAAAAATGTATACCTATCTCATTTCAGGTAGATAATGATTAATATTTTTATTTACGATCATGGGAAAGTTGCTATACTGTTCACTTTTGAGGTCACGATCCTTTCTGACACTTTGTGTATGCGCAAAAACTACGCGCCCCTCAGGTAGATGATGTCAGTTACAGGCTACACTTGAAGGAGATGAAAAACCGGAAAATAGGATCAAGCAAATCGGTTTACGTTTACGGGATGCTGTGTATGCGGTTTGTACACACACAAGATGAAAGAATGAATAAAAAATAAAGGAAATCTTGCGCCAGCCAAGAGAATGAGAAACAAAGGCAAAAAGGAGTGATTAAGGTTTTCAGATTTCGGTCAGAACAAGCACATTCAGCATCCGCAATCGATTGTGTTTCGGATTTTTTTTTCTTCGTCTTTTTCTTTAAGGAAATGAATGAATGGTGGTGAGAAGGCAAAAGCAATAAAAAAAAAAACGAGATGAGTAGGCACGTGCTTAAGGATGTGATTTGTGTATTTGGTTGTTTTTCTCGGCGTTTTGATGTCGGGTTCAAGTTGAAGATTTTGTCAAGTGTCAGAGAGATGGCGTGATTAAGGAGTTAAATGGTGTTGAGAGACTTTGCGCTTTTGATAGTTGATTTTTTATAAGATAGGGTACGTTGACACGGTTTTGAGTGTTTAAAAAGACAACCCTTAAAGGATGTAATGAACTTTGGTAGTCCTTGAATTAGTCTCTCAGAATAGATCTAGTATATAAAGACGAGTCTTATTTCCCAGCTAGATGAGGCAGGAGCTGCAACCTATTGTGTAGGTATATCCACATTTCTGAGGGAAGAAGACTTACTTTTAAAAATTAGCATCCCAAGAGTATGCAGCAATTTTTTTAATTCTTATTATTTTCGTATTTTTATAAAAGTGGATGCAAAGTGAAGTCTTCCCGTAATTTAAAACATAATTTTCTTGCCCAAATACACATTTAATACGTCATTTAACAGCAAAAATGTACGCTTCCGTAAAACATATAGTGAAAAAGTATTCAATGATTTTTGATTTGATCAAAATAGTTCCCTTCAGACTGAGGTGAGGTGCATAACGAGGGCTTTAAATATAGTTTAACTCGCAGGGCTTTATACTATTAAATTCTCTCAATGGTTCATTAACGTATAATCAATTTTATAAAACTAGTTTTTAAGTAGATAAATCCCCACAAAAGTATGCAACGATCTTGGAAATACATCAATATTGTCGCTCAAAATGAGAAAGCGACATGAATGCGACTTATTGTGTTAAACATAGGAACATTCGCGACGTCCAGACAAATAAGTTGCTCCCAAAATTGTGATTAGTGATTAATAAGAAATAGCAGACAAAAGTATGCACCGGACCGCGAAATAACGAAGGACAATCGCTTACTGAAGCCCAAAATAAAAATTAAAGCGTCTGATGGGTTTATAGAGTTGAGGACTTAAAATATTATAACAAATTGATGGATAATTACAGTATAAAACATTTTAAGATAAAAAGGCACATCAACACAAATGTATGTACAGTACCTATTTCCCGGATATAAACAATCCTCTGAATAGAAACATTAAAATAGTCAGTGTACAGGTATAGGTAAGAATTCAAAAATGCCATCCTATACGGGTCCCCGCACTTGGAAGGAATTATTTTAAAAACCCGGATATAAGCACTATCTACAATTTTATACCCATGCGCTTGTTATTTTATCCGGGGACTACTGTAATTATATTCAAAACTCTCTGATTGGTACCACAATGATGGTTTCAAACTTCAAAATGAGCTCTAAACCTTTAGGAATGTACATCGCCACGTACCTACTCACAGCTCACACTCAACTCATCCACGGTCATCAAACTCACTTTAAAGAAAACTTAACAACGGACAACTCATCCACGGAAGGTTTAATCAAACTCTAAATATTGCATCACTAATCTTTTTCTGGCTGAAGACGCTTGTTGGTTGAGGCCCAGGTCCACCCCGGACTGTAGCGCCACCTTAAGAAGAAGAAGAATCTTTTTATAAAAAGTCTTGCGATAAGGACTCGCATGGGTTGATCCAACGTTTAGTATACCCCCACACGATTGTAGATAAAATGTCTCATAGGTAGGTATAGAAAGGTTGGTCTTAAATTAAATTAACACCCGCCCAATATTATGCAACAATATTCTTATCTCCTAATTAAAAAACCTTCACTTTTCGCGTAAATGCCATTCAATCAATCTAATCTCTCGCAAATGCTAGGCAAATAAATTAATATTTCATCAAGCCAGTGCCAGATACTCGTAAATCACTCACATTTACATTATCCATCGATCAACTACTATACTAATCTCTTGTAATAACAGGAATTCCCTCTATCTTAAGATATGTTAAACATTGCCCAAGCCAAGGTAAACAACGAACAAACAAAAAGTTCGCATTTTACCCAAATAGCTAACAATTATAAATCACTTAAAATTGCATGTAGATACATCTTGCACACGTTCGTTACATAGTAAAGCTGTATGAAAAATTGATCGACCCATTTGCTGGTATATATTTTCTATCAAAGTCGGTTGATAATTTGCGAATAATTAATGACAATAGCTCATGCTATGCTTCTGTACATGTGTCTGGCTGTTGCGTATCTACACAAGTGTACAGTGATTAATTCTTACAAATAACAATTTAATAAAATACTGCTGATAGTTATTGCCAGTTCTATTGCTAACTAAACTCCAAGGCTGTTCTAGTTATCGTTGTACACACATTGTTGTAGGTATGTGCTGTGGCGGCTATACAATGAGTTGGAAAAGTGTTTCAAAAACAGTTCAGCGCAGACACAACTTAGCTAAATGGGGTTAAAGCGCGGCTCATTAAGGTGTACGTACATAAACTGTTTACATGGCTTCTTTTAAGCATAGCCGGAGAAGCTAAGTGCGATTGACCTGTGTAGTGCTTGAATGGTGTACACATACGAGTATATTTTGCATAAATTTTTGTCTCTTACCATCTATACGTTGTCTGTTGAAAGACAGACGAATATAGGATTTCCTTGAGATGTTCCTCATCTACGAGTATAGCTGCATGGAAATAAACAACCCCTTTCCTTGGACGAAGAACACTATAGGTATAGATAGGTATACGCAGTACCCTACATACGTACGTCTATAGATACTTTATTGCGACGACAGATAAAGTAAATAATGAGGGAAAATATTTGCATCGCATTACAATGCGAGTATTTTCGTTTAATTAAAATAACAATGAAATTCTGTACTGTTACTGTGAAACCAGTGCACAGATATATGTGCTATACTATACCACTTCGGGTATAAAGTGTAATGTGTGCTGTGTGCTGTGTGCATGTGTGGCTGATGGGGTGTTTGCGTTTCGAGTTGAATCTTTATCCTTGACGATATGGCACGATTAAGAAAATCGGAGACGCTTAAGATGTAAGATGTTCCTTGTTTAATTACAAGTAAGGTAGAACGATGAGCGGTTGTGTTTCTCTTCTTGAAAATTAAGAAAATGCATGTGGGCGTGGATGTGTTTTTGTAGATATTTATTTTTAAGGGAATGTGTCTTTATTAAAAAAAAAAAAAAAAACTGTAGACCAAGAGACGAGCATTATAGAAAAAGAACAAGGGTTAGAAGTTCATTCTTTGATGCTAAATAATAAAAGATCCATAAAGTATGCAACATTTTTTGGTTGACAGCATCTACAACGCCAACGGTGATGCCAACGCTCATGATACTTGCACATCCTTCATATGGCAATCTCGACTTAAGTCAGTTAC
The DNA here is from genome assembly GCA_949126925.1 of Cheilosia vernalis. Classification (NCBI taxonomy): domain Eukaryota; kingdom Metazoa; phylum Arthropoda; class Insecta; order Diptera; family Syrphidae; genus Cheilosia; species Cheilosia vernalis. The sequence continues at coordinate 31,584,851 of OX421358.1, forward strand.
CATATTGAAGAGAATTTTGAAAGCATTGGAGGAAAATAAATTCATTTCATACAAAATAAAATAAATAAAAATAAGCCCTTTGAAGTATGCAATATTTTGTTTTGTTTTTGCATAAAATATGCCAACAGTGATACGTCAGATAATGTTGCTTGCACAATATGCACATCGCAATCTCGACGAATGCCTCTTATATATTTGTGTGACTTTTCAAATACCTACCCACCTTTTTTTTTAACTTCTGACTCGCCATGGCGATAAAGAGGAACGTCGACCTAAACGACCAATTCAAAATACCTCAATAACTGTAGATATACTTTGACTGATGCAAAATCCTTTAATTGACCTCTCCCATTATAATCTATATTAAAATAAAAAATAACTGAAACATTTATCTATAAACACTCTCTTATCATTTTCGACTACCAAAGCTTATAAATTTTGTTTGCAATTCTTTCTCTTCTCATTTCAGCTGTTCAACGTGGTCGCGTTCCGCCAACCCAGCCCGGACTTGCCGGCATGCACGGCCAATATCAGCTCGCCAACGGCGATCATATGGGTGTTGCCGGCTTCAATGGTCACTCATACTTAAGTTCCTACATTTCACTCCTTCTCCGTGCCGAACCATATCCAACATCACGCTATGGCCAATGTATGCAGCCCAACAACATCATGGGCATTGATAATATCTGTGAATTAGCCGCCCGCCTGCTCTTCTCCGCTGTGGAATGGGCGAAAAATATTCCCTTCTTCCCGGATCTACAGGTCACCGATCAGGTGGCGCTCCTGCGCTTAGTGTGGTCTGAGCTGTTCGTCCTCAATGCGTCACAGTGTTCAATGCCATTGCATGTGGCACCACTGTTGGCTGCCGCCGGTCTACATGCATCCCCAATGGCGGCAGATCGTGTTGTGGCCTTCATGGATCACATACGCATCTTCCAGGAGCAAGTCGAAAAACTGAAGGCACTGCATGTCGACTCAGCGGAATATTCGTGTTTGAAGGCGATTGTACTGTTCACCACAGGTAAGCTACTGGACATCTTGTTTAAGGATGTACCAGCCTTACTAACAAAAGTTTCAGCTAAATTGCAAAATTCCACAAACAATAATGTTAGCAATAATAATAAAAGTAGTGGTGCGGGTGCTGGTGCTGGTGCCGGCGCGAATGCATCGTCAGATGGGTCGTCTGCTGCGGACTCGTCATTGGGCGACGAAGTCATGCTGGTGGTGCGAGATCATTTGGATGAAATGGAACGTGAGCAGGCAGTGCAGACGGCTTCATCGGCGTTGTCTTCGCATTTGGCTGCCCTCATCAAAGGTAGTGAGTCAAGGACTGGTAGCAGTCCAAGCTTGTCGCACACAACACCATACAGCACACCCTCGACGATAGTGTCGATGTCAGGCGGCGATACTCCTCAGATGAAAAATCCCACAGTTAGTCATTCGATTGCCTCCTGTTTGAGTGCGACGGCAACACCAACTACATCGTCGTCTATGACAATGCTGCCATCGCTGCAGAGTGCATTTAGTGCGTGCAACGGCAATGCCAATCACCAGTCTATGTACTATAGTGCGAACTCACCGGTGACATCTACACAGTCACACGTGGGCTCGAGCTTGGGCAACCTAACAGCGTCACCCATGAGCAATCCCAGTACAGGTAGTATGGGCACGTATAATTCTCCATCATCGACGACGGCGGCAGCAGCTGCAGCCGCAGCGATGTTCTATCAAACGCCACCGAGAAATTTCGGTTCAGCGTTCGATATGTTCCATCATAGCACCCCGTTCGTAAGTCACACGAGTAGTAGTGGGTCGTTTGGTAACTCTAGCTATAGATATTCGCCATATGGTTTTAGTAGTAGATGGCAGTTGTAAGGCGCGAATGAGAAGAAGGTAGTGTAAATTTAGGGCGACCCCCAAAAATGTAAAAAAACAAGCAGATCTTAGTTCTTGTATCATAATATCTCATAAGCTTCCATCTGATTCTCTGTAAATCTATGTACTTAATGCCTTACTTAATTTTACTTTAACTTAGTTGCTTATAATTAATTTGAATATAGATAGTTTAGTCGACCTAGTGCCTAATTTATTTATTTAATTAACTTATTTATTTATTTATTTATGGACAATATATGCGATATATCATTTTCTAAACTAAAATTATAATCTCGAGTTTCATTTGTTGAATGTTGGTTGTTATTGTTTGCTTTACTTTGGTGTAGATATTTTTTGATTTTTTGTTATGGTTGTTTGTTGCTTTTTTTATTTCGTTTTCTTCATTAATCGCTTATTTTCACAGATTTTTATTTGATGACTGGAGAGAGTCGTGGATGTGGGAGATTTTTTTATTTCACGCTTCATCTATGTGCACAGTTAAATGGATTTAAAATAAAATACCTTTTTTATTAACACCGAACAAAAATTGCATTCTTCACTGACTAACATCATTTTTGGTTTTGGTTTGATTTTTTTTATACATATCTACCTACATTTTTATTTTTTTTTATTTTTTATTTCCTTTTTTTTAACAGCTTTATTTAATTTGATGAGTTTGGTCAAGAATTTTGTTTCTTTCTGGTGGAGTTTTTATTTGGGAAGTGTTTCTGAATTTAGCGTTTACATAGTGTGGGTTGTGTCTTAGCTAAGGGCAGCTCCATCTTCTAGGAAATCAGGAAAGATTAGGTGAAATGATTATAATTGCTCTGACACCAAAATTATTTCAAAAGAATATGCATAAATATGAAACTGCAATTAGAATATATATATATAAGATAATGGTCGTAGCAAATATTAACTGAAATGATAGTGTTTGATAAATGACAGGTAAAAATGTATAGATAGTGACGGTTAAATTACAAAACTTTTCCGAAACTCTAGACTTTGTAGAATATCATTCGAAGAAGTGAACATGAAATAATCTATCAGGCTTATTGTAATAAGGTAGGTGGAACTAAATTTTAAGTAGGTAGTATAAAAACTGGGGAAAAAATGGGAAAAAATACTACGGAAATTAGTTCACAGGACTCATTTGCGCCTCTGATAATTACTCCGAATGGATTTCTGTATAAAATTTAATATGATAAATGCTAAATTCAAACTAAATTTCCGTCGTAAGCAGCGTGGGACTGAGTTCATAATATACCTTCAAGTGCATAATGGAATCGATTTTGTCGAAATTGAAATCAACAGATTCCTCTACCTGTTTTAGCAGTTGTAGCCCAATATGGATAAATATCACCTTTTCGGGTCAAAATGTTCGTATTAATTTATGTGAGCGGTATTAACTTTAACTAGCGTTCTCCCAGTGATAGAAATTCCACTATTATATTGACCTGGCTTATATAAAACAGCATTACATCTCTTCACTATCTTCCTAACAAACAAAAGCTAAGCGAATGTGTTGTGGTTAAATGGTTATTAACTATTTCCCTTAGCCTATTTATAATATAAGAATCTCCTCCAAGTTTGCGGACGACACGCATAGAGTCCAAATCAAATTACCCACTTCACCCATGCCAACATAATCGTTCCCTTACTTAGCATACACTCAAACCATCCATAAGGATAGACAAGAGACAACTGCAGGAAAGTAATGGCTAAATAACTGCAAATAAAGTCTAAATTAAGGCGCAATACAAAAATTGCTACTCACTATGCAAACCGCATTATAATGGTGATTTTTACGTAGGATAGAAGCATCTCAAATCAGCCGCTTGGATTGGGAATAAAATAGTTGTTCCCTTCCATTTATCTGAAAAATGATAATCTTGGATATAGACTAAGTATTAAATAGACTGTCAGCTATAGCTTAAGAGAGTTTGCCTACAAGCTGTTTTCCGTTTTAGTATTACGGAAAGTATGTGTGACATGTTAAAGTAAATAAGCCGCAGGTTTACACTTGCCCATTGTAACCTGACAGATGACACACAGTTCATTTTGTGGTCACAATAAAGCAAATCAAATAATTAGAAAACGATGGGTATGGTGAGGTGAATTTTATATCAGCCTATGTTTCATTAAAACTAATAAATATTATCAGGTTTTCTTTTATTTTACCTAAGCAATCTATATAGTACGCGATGTACCTACCTATACTTTGTTGTTGTGAAATGGAAATCGATGGAAAATAAAATCAATTTTTGCTTCTGGTCTTTCCCGTACCTACCAACGGCTTAAAGGAAATGTAAATTTTGGTTGATTATATCTTTAAGACATTTTTTAAATTGCAATCTAAGTTTAGAAAAAAATAATCTAAAAAAGTTGAAAGAATTTTTTTGACAATTTAATACAACTAAAAAATACTACCCAGTCTGAAATATTCACATCACTCCGCTGATCAACAAAATAGCTATTTTAAATTTTAATATTCAATAATTCTTCTCTTTGAATTTGTTGATTTTTTTGGACCGACATTCGCAATCGAAACAATTTTTCGCCTAAAACAACAAACGAAAACCGACACAATAATTGTAGGAACAAATGTTTTATATTGTTTCCACGAATGAATATTTTTCAGTTTATTCCTAAAATATGTTGATTAAATAAATAAATAGTTGGAGCAACAGGTCCGTTGGGACCCTAGGCCTAGCTTCCCACAACCATTCGTTTTTCTACAATTTGAAGACATTAGCTATTAACCATTTTGCAAAATACAAGTTTTCGTGGTGAAATAAAACATAAATCCATCAGCTGATAGAAACTCACCAAATATCCTTCTCAGGCAATTTTTATTGCACTCTCTCTTTATTTTTCCCACGAAGCGTAAGCATTTTTTGCCCATTTAGTTCGGTATTAGGGTCCCTCGATTTTTTTATGAAAGAAATGGAACCTATTTTAAAAGTAAAATTTGTATAGCTATTGTTTGTTGGAAATTCACATTAAATTAACCTTCAGTCTAAAAATTGCAGTTTGTTGACATTGTAAGGATTTTATTTTTTGTTGCTACTTCACAAGTATTCACAGATGGGAAATTTAAGAGAGAATTTTCGTTCAAACATTTTGGGGAGTAATCGGGCAGGTTTGCCGGAGCTGACGTTCTATTTAATACCTACTAAGTTAATTGCCTAAGGTACTATTGCGCAAACCTTCTTTGATCGCTGTAACTACGTAGATTTATAATATAGGTACATATAATATACCTCGCCAAGACCAGCGACCGAAAATGACTTGATCTATTTTGACTCTAAATTGGCCAGATATCTTCATTTGGCGTCACTACCTTTATGGTTTCTGTGTGGCATATAGCACGCCACTGATCATATGCGTCGTGCCATACCTAATCATCAATCAGACCTATCTACATCTATTCTAAATTTAGGGGTTCACGTCCCAGGTAATTGTCTGCTCAAAATTAGTAAATTCCATAGTTCCAAGTATAGGGTATAGTCTACCACACGCTGTCCGCACCTTCCACTTATTTTCTGACAAAGACTTCATTTCCGATATTTTTTAAACACATTCATTTAGCGAATATGTTCAGAAAATTTTTGTAATATTCTTAAATTTACACAAAACCCCCGCCGAGAGTGGTAATCGAGGAACGAGGAGATGTATGCTGAAAACTGAAGCGCTATAAAGAAAGGAAGTAGGTAATGCGCCAGTTTCAAAGTATTGAACTTCATATTTTTAAAGATACTTTGCGCATTCAACAACCACCTAGTTAAATAATTTATCGATTACACACACCCTTTATTATGTTCTTCCCAATTTTGGGCTACACTGATAGTGGCGGTGTGGTATCAAAATAAAACTGCAGTAGGTAGATACCTAGCCCCGTTGAGCCGTAGCCATTAACATTCCAGATTTATTCATCTGATCTCTCAGTATGTTAAAACTGTCGCTTTCGGCGGATCTAATTTAGTTTACACTATTCCAAGGCCCTTGAATAAATTTTAGGTTAGCTCTTTGAGCCATTGTTTTGATGAGTGCCACCGAGGTGTGCACGAATAGATATCAGCCCAATTCAGACTTGAAGAACACAAAACATAGACGTATCAACATTTTTTCAGAAACAAACGCAACTCAAGCTATAATCACTTTGATATATTTGTTGCTACAAAAAAGCCTGGTCCTCCTCGGCTTAAAAGGTGTTTAATGCATAGCATACCTCACTGCGCACGACCAAACTACACAGCACACTCATATGTAGGTCACCCATTGGTATCGCACCAATCCTTGTAACCCAGAAGGTCAACCGAATCAAAAACCTCACACCACGAGCTCGCGCGCTCGCTCCTTTCTGGTCAATCCGCGCAGCCAAACAATAGACTAAACAATTCCTATTTCTTCTAAATTGCTTTATATATCGTTTGCTATCTGCGATCTCCCATAGGAAACCATCATCACGACCTCGTAATAATATTCCAATATATGTATGCCAGGCCCGACCAACTTGGACTTGCGGAGCGCGCGAAAAAAAAAGTGAAACCGTTTATTACCAAAACCCATATATTCACATTCCATGCGCAGCGCGCAATCACTCCATTTCAATCGGATTTCAATTCTAACGCGTACCACAGCACCTAACCTCTATAGATGCACAGTCACAGCCGAGCATAAAGCCGAGCATCCATATAGAAAGCAACAATTGACACCGAAGCCATGGCACGTTCAAGAAATCACCAGACTCCAATCAAAATTGAAAATGCATTCGATTTTGCACCGCCACATCCCGCTGGGCGAGCGGTGCACAAGCCTAACACAAATGCATTCAACATCAATAATCGCCCCCCGAAATGTTTGCTCTTCAGGGTGATGATGGAGTCTGCTCATGCTCAGGTCTCCGGCCAGAGGTGGTAAAGGACCACAACTACACACGAAGTTCTTGGGATCAATACGAAATATCATAATAATTACTATGCTTGACACCGGTATCTTTTATGAGGTCGAACGATGCCGATGATGTTGAAGGTGGCTTGAGCCATCTTCTCGGATTTCAACCGGGGCAGCGCGCGCATTCAAATCGTGTTTCTGAAACGTTTTGCTGACTGTCTGACTGATGGTGACTGACACACAGGGTACCTCAATATACCTGAATGCGCTGTGGAACTGCATCTGCGCGCAGCCGCATGTGAAAATGTAGATACAATGAGAAACAAAGTAAAAAGTGGTTAAGGAGACAGACAACAACATCTAACGGAAAACACTGTTTAACAAGGTGAGCCTAGCACACCTGAAAATTCGCGTTTTCAATACATCGAGTCGGGCAGCGAATTTGCGCGCAGCTTTATAGTTTATAGTGAAAAAGGTGCGCCATCTTCACTGTTATCATCATGTGGTAGTGGGTAACATTGGTTTTGGATTTTTCACATTTTTTTTGTTTGTTGATTTGGTCGTGGCGGCTGCTTTCCTCATTTACTCCTGATGCTTGCCGCCTCGTGATGGAGAAATGCCAGAGAAAGAGGACGCGGGACACAAGGTGCGCTCGGTGCTGGGTATATTGCTTCCATGTGCAATTGTGGGAGACACAATTTTCCGGTGAAGATTTCCTCTTTTGGGGTCTTTAGTGTACATTGGCTGCCTTCCATCAGGGGCGCATGATTCGGTGATGCACATCTAGGCATAGCCAAAGACTGTCTTCACAAGGAGGCCAGCAACAGCAGCAGCATCACCATCAGATACAATCCGTTCTTCGCTCCACACACATGTACTACACAGTGCTATCTAAACAACAACAGAGCAACTGTTGGCTCCATCATCAGCATCATCATCATCATCATCTCGGCAGCAACAGCAGCAAGATCAGTGCCTGCCAGTGAGATTTTCAACTCTCCACATCGCCATCGTCATCGGCCGGCTTCCAAATGCTGCTTCTGAGGTGTGCAGCATTTTATAAGCAAGCGGAAAAAAAAGAACAGATTTCTTCCCATTTGGACATATTGTACGAGTGGAGTACACTCTCTCGTCTTACCGTTCGCAAGCGCGGTCATTATCCATTTAGTCGTTTGGTCACGATCTAGTCTTTGGAGCGCAAAAAAAATCTCTCAAATCTCCTCCTGCACACAAAATTGCACAAAATAAAAAGAGGAAGAAGAAGGAAGCCCATACTCCATGCAACTCCCGCTCCATGAGTGTGTGGCATGATAATGATGACGATCGTTGGGGGTTTTATTTTTTTTTTGTTTGTTGGACCCTAAGCTCGGCATGGAGAGTCAATTGAATTGATAATGATGACGAGGATCGTTGAGTTGGATTTTTATGAATTTACCTCCAAGTGACTTTGGCAATTGTTTATGGTAAATTTGATGGCTTAAATGTTTTGTCCAGATTTGGCTGTCGTTTGTCCTGCCTGCCCTCGTCGGTCGTCGTCCGTATAGTCATTTGCAAACGACTTTTGGAAGACGTTTATGGAACTCTATCTCTCCTAATTAAGCGCAGAAAAGAAATGAGGTTGTGACCTCGGCCAAATTAGATTGAAGATACATTTGTATCTATTTCTATGTCTTGAGCTGGGGTATTACTTCCGGGGCTGGTTGATGGTGAATTATTCGCCGCGCCGAATGCAAGTGTTTTAATGTGAAAAACAGCAGGTGGCTCGAGTTTAAGTACATAAATCTACGGCCGGAGGAAGTTTAAGTTGTGTTAGGTACTCTTTTTGTGCGTGCGAGCGCAGAGTATTCGATTTAGAATTTAATTTGATTTTTGAAATATCTATACGAATTGGAAGAGATGATGGGCTAACCACTTTGTCTGACGGAGTCAGAGTGGCTGTTAAATTCATGTGAGGAACCCCTGGCAGGGTGATGATTTCTCACTCCAACAGCATGTTGGCGAGAAGTTGTGCAGATTAAAATGGAAACTGGTCTTCCGTGGTAGCCTTGATCAACTGTATTAATGACACGCACAGGTGGATTTTTTAACGCTTACTTTTATTTTGAATTTTTATTCAAAAATAGGCCGCAAACTGTTTCCTTATTTGTAAAGCGAGTAGTTGACCGATTGATGTGATTATGGTCGCAAATAGAAGTTAGAAATCCTAGCTACAATTTGGTCTGGCAATTTTTGAAAACAGGATTAAGAATTTTATTTTATTCAACAAAAAGTTCATATGGTTAAACGTTGATCTTGTCTGGGAGTTGAAAATGAGTTCAACAATATAACAAAAATGATGGTACCTACTTAAGAAAATATAAGGCACACGCCAATATTTGAATGGTTTTAGGCTTTGCTGCATTACTACTTCGAAATAGTGGTTAGTGCCTGAGCTTGGTATTACACAAAGTTGAGTATTTGCATTCAGTGTGCAAAAAGCATATTTGTTTCTCTCTAGGGGTTTAGCTTCAGACAAGTACTTAGGCTAAACGCAAACTGAACCTCTGTGTCCACAACTCAGCAACAAGTGACTAAAAGAGCTCAAAGTTAATTTAATGTTAAGGACACTGATGGTTCTACAGGTTGAGAGATAGAGGGTCTTCTTTCCTTTTGCATCTTTTACTAAAAAAAAGACTTGCAATTTAACATTAACAATTTTGATTCCAACTGCATAATTATTACTGCCAAATATTTTACTCAGATGTATATAAATTATTTTATTTTAAGGTGTGTCCTTGAAGTGCACTTAAAATGTGCTACTATAGCGAAAAGATCAATTATTCGCACAACCCTTTTATTCAAAAAAATCCTCTGTATAATCCACCTAGGAAACGCTGTCTATTTCTATTCAAATGAGCCAAACTGCACCCAAAAACATTTATAATTAACTTATCCCATCTAACACGACCAATGGCCGCTAAATTCAATTTCAATTCGAATTTTATTGCCCTGATAGTTGTCTATTTCGACTTCCATCAGATCGGCCAAAACTAAATCCCAATTTTCAGTGGTCTCCACTCAGTCGACTTTCCCGCGGTGTGTGGAAAATCGTTTGCCAATTTATATAAATAAAAAAATTTCTCTCTCTTTCTCTTCCCATCATCGCTTCGAACCGAAACTGTATATATTGCAACAGCTTTCAAATTAGAGGAAAGCCGGCCCGAATAGTGATAAAGTTTAGCGAAAAATAAATGGCAATGCGATACGAAAACAAATAACAATAAGTCTTGGGTTTGGTGCGGCTGCAAATTATTACTGCAATGGTAAATAAATTTGCTTAATCGATTTACCTATCTGGGGAGGTTTTAGATTCTCGTTGCTGTCTCTTTTATTTTTAACGCTTTTATTAGGGTCGAACCTATGGGGGTCTGAGGTCCAAGCGAAAATATACGAGATCCTTTTTTCGGACGTGGTTGAGATACATTCAAAATGATAACAATTAAATTCCCTCAACTGGAAGACAAATATTTTTTTAATAACAGCATCATTCCACATTGAATAAGAACGCGTCTTGGATGTCTGTTTTTCGCGAGGAAAATGTGTGCGAATTTTTTTATCTCATGTGCTGAATCTGGGTAAATAATTCTTCGTTGACACAAGGTTAAGTTGTAAAGGCAAACTTTGGATGCGTTACTTTGAGTCTTGTGTTGACTTTGATTATCTAAAAATGCTGCTATTTGGCTGACTGCAGCTATAACGTGGTGGGGAATTTTAGTCTTTATGAAGGGAATGAGTTCAATGGTAGGGAAGGTGATTGATGTGTGTATGTGTAATTGGGATGCTATATAGAAAATTGTACCTTAGGGTGTCTTTGGAAATATGACATAAAATTGTAGGTCCCTTGGATCCCTTAAAAAACAAATTATGCCAAGGGTGACTTGTGAAGCTGAGGTGTAAAATGTTAAGGTTTTATCAACTGCGCTACATTTCACGATAGTCTGTCAAATGTCCGAAAGGATGACTGGACTAGGAAAGCTTTATTTCCTTAACTCAGCCGTCCCGTTCAAATTCGAAGGTACCTTTAACCGCCCCAAAAAAAATAAAAAAAAATTCCAGGGGTCTATATATGCTATATACGAAAGCTTTTTAGTAAAATACTGCATTAAAAAAATTCGCACATGCAGTATAAGTCTGCAGTCGACGAGTCCTCAACCTGTTCAGTTAGACCGGTCTATAAGGCGACAGAAGCATACATTCTGACTATCAAATCTAAGTTGGGGTTGAGCTCATAAAGATGTTGCAATTAGATTTCTTATTCCAAAGCCTGTCAAAGCGGATAGCAGGGCTCATAATACGATCACGGATCTTCACCTGGCTGGGCAATAGTATATAGTAATGCTTTTGGGTCGTTGATCAAATTTGGGCTTATTATTTGCTTAGTATAGACTTTCTGCTTTAGGTATTTATAATAATCAATGCTGTGGGCTAGAACATTTTGTAGATTAGTACCTACATCTAAGAAGTTTTTGTGAATACCTATGTAACCAGTTGTCAAATGAAACAGCAATGGCCAGGTGCAAATTGTCAACCAATATTTAATTATATGGTCTTATTCTTCTGTCAAACCATACTTAAGCTGGATTTCTTCTGCTTTATTCTGCATTAACTGTAGGTACATTGGTCCTGCCTGATGTCTTAGATTGATTTCTGATGCGATATCGTTAGAGAGTTTATGGAGGTCAAGGCGTCCTACAAGTTAAAGCTGTCTTTTTATATTCTTCTCGATTTTATGATATTGTGTGACCCTTCTGTTGACAAATATGCCGGTGTCTGTAGGTTGTATACTCTGTAATGAGAAGAAGTCTGCCTAGACAGCTTAAAATGCGTCACCTATCTGTCTAGATCTCACAATGTCAACCCCATTGCATCAAAAATGTGCCCCTGCCATATTAATAAAGCGAAAACAATGTCTGCATGCTGTATAAATGTAATATGAGCACGTCAATTCAAATCAATTAAAGCGAACAAAAACAATTACGTAATTTTACTAAAAATATACTTTCTCCTCAACCGAATCAACACTACTCCCAAGAATATGCGAAGCAAAGGCCCATACATACAATTGAAGTGACAACAACTTGAATAAAATGTGCATAAAAGAAGTGTCATTAAAAAAGTATTTATATTCCATTTTAACTGTGACTTTGGGGTAGAGTCCACTTATTCTACGACTTGGGGTAGACAACTGAATCGGCTAATACTGCTATTAGCATTACATTTCTATTCTATTCGCTGTAATTGTTGCTATTTGCAGTTTTAAATGACGATTATCTGTTTTAAATATATTTTCGCATTCAAGACGAAATTAATTGTATTTTTTGTCATGCTGATAAGGCACGGAATCTTGTTTATCAAAGAATACGAACATGTTGAGGGTGTTTACAAAAAAGTTTTAAATCTATCTGCTTACTTGTTTTGATGTTGCAATTGCGATCGGTGTAATGATGAGTGCGATTTGATTTCCAGAAGAACCTTGATATTTCGCCGAGCATCAGAATGGTTTGTAAACAGAAAAGCGATTCATCATTTTATATTGACAGCTAGTTTTTTCTCAGAAAAAGGCTGCAATATTCCACCAAGTACCAAGTCAGTTCGTCTTTCGCATTTTTACTTAGGTATATATTTCGCACTGCGTAATATTATCAAAGGTGCATTTGACGCATCTAGCAAATGTAAAAGTTCTCACAGCTATATGAACTGGTTCCAGAAAAGGACACTATAAATAAAGCTGGCTTTTATCCGTTTGCACCTATAGCTCTTTAGACTCGTTAGTTTGATGGACTGTGGTTGGGTTGGTTGGATGGACTGTACTGGGCGAATTAATGCCTCAGGGATTCAATCTCCATACATGCGCAATGTACCAAACTTTTGACAACGTCTGATAAAGATCCAAGGGTATAACTACTGTCGTAAGTTAGATTCTTAAGTCAGCCGCTTAAAATGCATCAGAGAAGCTTAAACATACTATTTTCGTACTATTTAAGTGGATCAGTATTTTGTGTGCTTGTCTAATGAGCGAGCTGTCTCAAGTTCCATCCCAAGTTGCGGACCATTGTAGAAACCAGAGGTACCTCTTCTCACTCGAAAATTTAAAGGCACATTTCCCTCAACTCGAGATCTTTTTTGAGGTGAAGGAGACTTGTCTTCAGCCAGGCCTGCGAGGAGATTGATGTATTCATACGCCGTCTTTGACCCGATACAAAACGATCCGAAAGTACGTATAAAGATGCGTTAGTGCGTCTTCTTAAGCACTCTCGTATGCACAACCCTCAGCATCGGGGACCTCCACTTGAAAGAGAGAATCGTTACATATGGCATCATTGTTCATTTCTAATTTTTGGACGTATTATGAATTTTCCAGTTCTCCAAATTTGAAGGCAACCTATGACTGAATAAAATTTTTCTGAAAAAAAACTTTTTCTAAGCATTGTGAATATGGTTTGACTCTCCAACATTTGTGAGACCTGTGACATAGAGGTAGAGATGTCCTCCGTAGGTACCTTCTCTGTGGTTTGACATTTTGTGAGCATGAGAACACTCAAGGTAGTTTTTTTCTATACAGGTATCTACAACATATTATAATGCGAGGGCAGTGGTTTAGTGGTTAGTGTGTTGGACTACCAAGCGAGGGGTCTCCTTTTCGATCTTCGAAAAATAAAAAATAAAAATATTTAAAAAAACCTTTCTGAGAAGCAAAGCAGCATTTCTCCAATACCAATCCAATTAATTGGTAGGTTAGGTTATGTTGAGTAGGGTTGTGAGATCGTCACAAAAGACCCATCGCCATCCCCAGGGAATCATTACGTTTCAATTCCCCTACAGAATTTTAATATGTTCTCAATATCGTTTGAAGAACTAACCTCTTCCAAGGTAGATATTGAAGAAGTACCTGCCGATGGGCTTCCTTCTAGTCCGACGAATTGATTGACATTCACAGAAGGTATGGGAGATGTCTTCCTTAACAGTACCTGCACATATACCTATCTGTATTACCTTAGCCTAGTCCCATGGAATGCTTCCTCAAAAGACAAAGCCAAGAGAGTATTCATATCGTTAATTTTAACTTTCTATCTTCTGCTGAGATTAATTATTTCATACTTTTTTCCGATTTAAATCAGGCCACAGTACGAGCATCTGCTGCTTTATTGAATTTCATTTTCAAAAACAATCCTTCTAGCCACGGCCATAGGCGGTCTTCTATCTTAAATCGCTGTACTAAGTGTTAGCTCCGCTCAATCCTGGGCTTCCTTTTTTTTTGGTATACCAAAATCATAAATGACATTAGGGTCGTTTGTAGTTTCCTGTTGCAAGAGCAATCTTTATACAGCATAGCTTGAACTAAAAGTCAGTTATCTTATTTTTTACAATAAGTCATATAAATTTCCATACCCAATTATATCATAAGGTTTTCTGTTTGAGGATAGTTGAAGGAGAAATAATGTTTCCGAAAGGCATCACCTCATATGACTTGTAAAATAGAATAGCCAACATTTGACTATCAATATAATAAGTCTTATAGCCTTTTTATTCAAGCTTAATGAAAACGTTCCGACCATTGGATTTCATATATTTGATAGGACATAAGAAGTCATATAAGTCTTCCCTATACAATTTTTTTTTTACAATTCAAAAGTTATATTAATAGACAGACAATTCTCTGCTAGTATATTACTTTATTACCATGCATTTGGCCAATCTGGATAATTAATTTGTGGGCTCACAACATCCCGACAACAATCTAATCTAATCTAATATAGACATCCAGATTGGCCAAATACATGCTAATAAAGTAATAGCAGAGCAGAGCAGGGCCTCCTCCATTTAGAGGCCGTACATGATGCCGTAGTTTAGGAGAAAGGCGGCGAACTGCTTCGAGTCAGAATTGACCTAGGCAACGTCGACGTGTGTTGTTGCACTCACATAGTATGTGGACAGTACCTACATGTCTAATATGCGACTAGCAGATAGGGCTTTTTATCGCTAGTTGGCAAACTAAAACGATCTCAAGTCAGATATTAAACTGGAAAACAAACTTCTAAAACAACACCCTTCATCACATTGTAAAGAAGTGGGCTTTATATCACAACTCAGTCAGGCCAGAGTCAACGTGTATCTCAATAAGGCAAAGTCTTTACCATTTGTATATTCAGACTTTGAAAAGTATTAGGTACTTCTGTTGATGCACGCATTTACTAAATTATTTTTAGTATAGTTTTATGCCACCAGCAAGGGCGACAATTATGTCAGCGACCTACCCAACCGGAAGAACTCAAAAGGAAGAAGAAGGAACGATAGTCCAGTTCTACTTTATATAGATGAATAGAGGTGCGTGAAGTTAGTGGAGGTTCGGCGATGCGACCAATGGGCCATTACCGAAATTGTACTAGTCGGCCATATAGATGGAATTAACATCTTGATTAAATTTTAACTTTTTACCCGACTGGACAGTGGACCCAGGGAGGATAATGTTGTTCGCCCCTACGTGATGTCATTAGATACCTATGCTTAATAGATAAAAATAAAAAAGGCTAATTTAAAAAAAAAACCAAAGAACCCGACTGACTTTGGGAAAAAAAAAACTAAAAAGATGTGAACAAGACACATTCAAGTATACCGAACTATTGTGCGCTACTTGTCTCCCTCGTCGGGAAATACAGCCACCTAAACCAACCAACCAACCAATACCGAACTATTTGGCTGTCGGAGGGTAGGTACCTACTCATAGTTTTGTTAGGCTGTGTAGGTATAGCCTCCGATTGTCAATTAGTTAGGTATACTTGCATGTGTCTTTTTTTCACAGTCAGCCGGGTATTTTTTTTTTTTTTTTTTAAATTAACTTTTTTTATTTTAATAAGACTTTTAATGTTCTTATTTCCATGTCGCAATCCCCATAGCACAAAATATTTTTCCTTAGCTTGTCTGTCAAAAAAATGATCACACCCATCCCAAGTGAAACGGAACTTAATCAGTTTAAATTGGTTCAATTTTCCATTGGGCGGCGTTCTGTTTAATGGTTTTCTTCTCAACTAGAATATTTTATTCTGCCATTAAATTAGAAACTTGTGATGTGCGTCATCGTTGAAACTTTGCCCATACCCATATAGAAGCTGAATTCGATTTGAGTCTTCGTTCCAAAACAGCACAGGTACCTAAAGACAAAAGTAGGTATGAATTTTATTAAAAAAAGTAAAATAACCTTTCCAATCTCTACGCTTATAGATAGACATCTCTCAAAAATAACTCGAACAGAGTTCTTTTGAAACTAAAATAGAAAACATCTTTGTCTGTAGATCTGTGTAGTGAAAGATCAATACCTACTGCTGCAGTATACTAACATTTATATGTATATATTGACATAAAAGTTAAGTCTTCCTTGATTGAGTTCTCCTTTAACGATTATTTTGGTTTGCTATTTTTTTAAAGTCTGAACATCAAAATTAAATTCGCTTAAGTGGTTGACATACCAGAATTAATCACATGAGTGCTTTTAATTGCGATGATGATGACATATTTGCGATTGCTGATGCGATTCATATACGCCTCTTGCTACCTTGTGTAAAGTGTCTCGCAAAAGTTCAATGTTTGAGTTGTATCAGCAATCGGCCCTCAGAGAAGAACTTTATCGATGAAGACTTTTCAAATATATGATCTGTTTGAATCTTGATATTAACTTGCATTATGTTGTTTTGTGCCATTCACAGATGCATGTGGTCTATCCGATGTAACGCATATAGAATCGTTGCAAGAAAAATCACAGTGCGCCCTAGAGGAATACTGCCGGACGCAATATCCCAATCAGCCAACGAGATTTGGTAAACTCCTGCTGAGATTACCATCACTGAGGACTGTTTCATCTCAAGTAAGTATTTTTATATCAATACCAACCTAAGAACCCTTGGTCTTATTGAAATAGATGCGGAGACTTTTGTTCAAAATATTTCTCTGTAAAATTAACCTCCTAAGATTGAAAACGTACCGAAAATATTTTCTCCTTGTAGTCCTTCTACTATTCCTTCGTATAGTGTTTGATGTATTTTTGAGTGGTATTTTGGAGAACCTTCGTCAGAATTAGAACAATGGGACCAGCTGAACTCTGTTTAAAATTGGACAAACACCAATAATTCTGGTAGCACTAGGTAGGACAAACACCAATAATTCTGGTAGCACTAAAAGACTCATCGAGGAGCCTGTGAAACGGGGCAAATATCAAACGAATGAAACATGTCGCATCAGAAATCCCAAACAATCTCAAAATATAATTGTTTTCCTGAGTGAAAATCAAACGACCCACACACTTAGCACCGTGTCGAAACGAATACATTTTAGTTCATGATCTTAATCCGGAGTATTTAGTTATATGCGTTTGTAACTATTTTCGTAGAATACTCGTATTTTCTTTGAACATAAAGAAAAAATGCGGCCACAATTTCAATTTGGTCAAACGGAACCAATGTCATACATATACACAGACGACCTCCCCACTGAGTAGGTATAAATCACTTCTCCATCGCCTGAAATTCTGAGCACGATCGTCCCTGTTCTTGAAACAAATTCAGGTCCTCTTTAAAGTTCCTCTTAGCTGTAGCAATGCAGTCCTTCCCTCGTTGTGGTATACAGTTTATGTATTTAGTTAATGGTTCATAGAGCTTACGGTTGTATTTTCGCCTCAAGTCGCTCTCCTCTTATACACAGGATCGAAAGTCTGCGTTAAAAGTCCGAACTTATCGACAGCACAATAACGGCGCAATAACGCAGAACTAACAGAAAAAGGAACGAGTGAATTTCTTCCAGTGAATAAAATGGGCCTTAGTCTTCTGAATCGTGTTTCTGTTGTCCAATTAAAACAGATTTTACGGCAATCCTTCGGCGGGTCTCTAAGTTACGGCTATGAATTGTGAGGGCTTGCCTTCGAAGGTCCAGTGTCAATACGATAAACAGATCTGTCTAGTAGGGTGGAGTGAAATATTTTTTTATTTTCCTATTATATGCATAGCTAGTCGGGATAGGTGACATTAACCTTCAAAAAGGCGGTCAACAAATTTCAGCATGATCAAAAAATATCCCGAGGGTTCACGACAGCTTTGAAAAATTTTATAGGTAGGGATATCAAAATCAAAAAAGATATGCAATGGGGAAAATTATATGTTTTGCAGCGTTTCGCTGATTTCTGTTACAAAACCACATGGAACTCACCACGTGGAGGTTGCTGCTATTGAGTTCCACCCCACCCTACCCAACCAATCTTCCATTAGGGTGCAGTTGTATACTTTATTCTATACAAAAATTATTTTTTGAATGAAATTCAGACATTTTTTGTCGAGGTGCGATTCTAGCTCTTATTAACCCATCCCTATTTTGGATTCCAAATACTTCGCTAGAAACTTCGGTTACAAGCTTAACACAACGTTCCACACTTGCGTATGACATGGGAACCTAGGAAAATCAATAATACAGCAATTGCCGCTTTTTACAAGGTTCGTAATATTTTCAGGGTGCTCAGTTATTTGTAGGCCCTGCCAGTTGACTAAATCTACATAATCCTTGACTTTAAAGTTAAGTTTTGGCGCTGTAAACCTACGAATATTTATTTCCCTTTTTTCCGCTCGAGCTTTCATCACTCGCCAAAGTGCCAGCTCACGAATCGATTTTCTTCGGTCTGTCAACATAGTTAAAGTAGATTTTCCGGATGGGCATAAAATGAATTTCGTTGGATGAAAGGGTCTATGATCTTTTTGAATTTCGAGTCCAGATATCGAGACAATGAAATCATTTTCCATAATGGCAAAAACCAGTGAATTATGTCAATATCTTGTAGCACCTACGCGAGTCTGTTGAAGATATTACTTTCCTCCTTATTGGCATTTCACGTGCGCACTATCTTCTCCAGAAAGCAACCAAAGAAGTTCACACATTACATTTCCAGTTTTTTTAACTTCACTTGGCGTAACTGAGTCGCTGCCTGACAGGTATCTTAAAGCTTCATAGTGAGGTGGTAGTGAAGGTGGACTTGGATTCGCTGGATCAGTGTAAGAACAAGAAAAATGTGACTACAGGGAAAACAGTGCTACCACGGCCTGCTGTTTATTACACTGAAAATGAAACTCCACAAGTCCAACAGGTTGCTGTTGAATCTGAGAACGAGTGGTGGTGAACTCGGCATTTGATTTGATTCTTTCTGCTATAACATTCATCAGGACGTCCTGTAGAATTTTACTTATTCAAAAGTATTTTTGTCAGAAACTTAGGTATAAACTTAGTCGGACCCCTTAATTCTGGGATCTTGTTTATTTAAACTTTCTGTTTGCAAAGATTGCCATACTACAACTTTCACCTCTCTTTATTTGCAGGTCATTGAACAATTGTTTTTTGTACGTCTAGTCGGGAAAACGCCCATTGAAACGCTCATCCGTGATATGCTGCTGTCCGGCAACAGTTTCTCGTGGCCCTATTTACCCTCAATGTGACATACAATGTGGCGACAATTGACAACAACTTGATCATCCGCCTCCACAGCCGTTGCTGCTGCAGCTGCTGCCTGTGCTAGTGCAGCAGCAGCTGATGGCAGTGGCATTGGAGGAGTATTCCTGGGTCCAGTTTCACAAGCAACACCATCAACCGGCACCTCAGCAATGATGACGCCTTCATCACTGACACCATCGGCACTCGCCTCAACATCGATGCGTCGAAATTCACCACTTGCTGCAATGGTACCTACCACACTGTCAAATTACTATGACAATGCTGCAATGATGGCAGCAGCGGCCGCTGCTGCAATGTCTGTCGATAGTGGAAGCGTCGTCGGAGGTAATTATCATATGCATCAACATCATCAGTTGGCAAGTAGTGACATTGACATGTCACTATCCAACTCATCGACCGCAACTACCACTACCCCATCTAGTGGCGGTGGTGCTGGTGTTGGAGGTAAACATGGCAGTGACAACGGAAGAATGCCATCGCCACCAAGTCTAATCGATATCAGTGAAGTTCCTCTAAATGTGGATGTCAAGTAGGGCTAAAGACACAAAATTCTATTAAATAAATTATTAAAAAAAAAAAGTTAAAAAAAAATATATATTAAAACAAAAAAATGAAGAGTTAGGATAATTTCTTAGTTAGGGTGGTAAAAAAATCTAAAACTTTATTATTTTTATTTTTGGTTTAGAGAGAGCAATGCAGTTTCGTCAATAGACTATAGAATTTGTTGTTTTTTTATTTCTTTCTTGTACATAAATTTAATCTTAATTTAACCTAAGCAATATATATAATACACAAAAACCACATACACTTGAAGCCAAATTTTGATTTTAGTTAATTTAAAAACAAGATGAATTTTTGTTTTTAAATATGAATACAAACTGAACCTAAAAAATTGAGAATGAGGCTCCCAGAAATTGTTAAAACCCAGTTTAAAATTAAATTTTCCTAAAAAAAAACTATATCAAATCGTTAAACGAACAATTAAAATAAAAAAAAAACTCGAATGGCACTGAACATACTTAATTTATTATTTTACAACACACTCTGTGTCATTGAGTTTAAATAAATATTTAGTGGCAATCTTTTGTTTTAAAATTTAATTTTATAAAATTTCATTCGGACTCTTTTGTTTGCAATTAAATTTTGTTTACAATTTTGTGTTATCTCAAAGATAACTTATTTTGTATATAGGAATATGATTTTTGTGCACATTTTGTGTTTCTAAATATATGTTTTTATTTCCTTTTTTAATTTTTAAGCGATTTTTTTTTTTAGAAAAAAGAAGAAACAATTTAAGTGCAAGATTATTTTTAAGTTGAGAGATAAATATATGAAGAAAATAAAAATTTATTATTTAGACAAAATAAATTTGTTATTTACGAATGATTTTTCATTTTCATTTTTTATACGGGCGGCGCTGCGAAGATTAATGCGCATCGTTGTGGAGCTAATGATGAAGGTGTCGCGTTTTGAGGTCAAAATGGTTGAAATTATTGCTGGTGCAGTTCCATGTGAGTGGGCAGATTTGCAATTAAATGATGAGTAATGGGTGTTGACGGTGGGATACAGTTATTTGTGCGTTGAAGTGGCTTATTATTTCCACTTCAGTCGGAGGAGATAAATTTTATTTTTCGGTTAATATAATAATGTCAAGTATTTTGGGGTCAATTGGGAGAAATTTAGGCCAGAATCACTTGGAAAACTGGGAAAACGCGTTGTTTGAAAACAAAGCAGGTATAATATGTACCTACTAGTATTTTCCAGTGGCAATTACCCCGGTTGGCTGATTCTAGCAAAGGATTCTGCTCCTTTTGCAAGGGAGTTTCTTTTATAACTCAAACTCAGCATTGACACCGAGCTCGGTTCGCTTGATAGATAGAAACCTTGAAGTGATAATAAGGTCCTTTGAAGCGGTGGGAAGTTTTATTTCGGATCTGACTATTTTGACATTTATTTATAATACTTAAAATCAAAAAACAAAAAATTCCGAACCACAAAATTAGAACTATAGCATATAGCTAAGCTATACTCATTCTGTTACTTAACTCAAACTTTATAAGTCGTTTACACAATACCGACAAGACTACTCTATAATTTTTTTCCCTTCTGGCTTGAGGCTAAGTGATCATCCAGATGATCAAATATTGGGAATATTGGGGACCTATTCCTATAGTGAGTGAGTATAAACTATTTTATTAGAAATCCACGACTGTTGGTATTTAAACTTTTACTTATGCCGGTCGGTTACTTCGAGGGTAACTCATTAACCCAACTGCAAAAAGTTTAACTTTCAATTAAATGCACATATTTATAGTCCCGTTCCACAGTTCATAAACTGAATGCAAGCAACGGAAATGGACTAAGCGTTTAACGTGCGCGTTAAGTGCGAGTCACATAGGCCTAATCTAATAGATCAAGATCAATTGATCAGACTCGCGTAAATACATACTTGATCAACTTTACATATTCCAAGTTCTGGCATCTTTTCTATAAGATGTTTAGATCAAGTGGGTCAAACATCTTACCATGAGCATTATATCAGATTGATTAAGCACGGTTAGGGGTTGAATTCGATATTGAAATTTGCGCGAGCTTCACAAAATCCAAAAAGATTTCTGTACAGACCGAAAAGAATGTTAATAAAATTTGACGCCAAATGCATACCGATCGCAGCTAATATCGGAATCGTTACGATTGAAGACCTGTTTCATGAAAGTTAAAGTCGCAATCTATACAACTCTAAAAATACAGGCCTGGGTTCATATACAATCTATTAATGTTGAAAGTAAAATTATTAACAAAATATGTTCAGCACGAAAAAGAAAACACAAATGACTGCAAACTTGTTTGTTTTTAGTTCTGCAAGTTGGGATCCCTATCATAAGAATTATTGTCCGAAAATGGTTAAATCAAGCTTAAAGCCTTGGCCGCTACAAAACGGCGTCTAAAGCCGATTTTTTATTTTAACTGCGCTATAAATCATGGGTTGTCTACGTTTCTGGGCTTTTTTAACACCCAACCCGATATTTTTGTTATTGGCCCTTAAGCGTAGTACGCAGATGATCCGAAACAAAAAATCCCATACAAAAGTGACACAACGAAATCATGAACGAAAAATTTCGTTTTGCAGTACGCAGCTGGTACGCAGCTGCTGCGAATGATGGCGGAAAACTGAGTACACGTTTATTGTCCGGGACATTTGCGAAAATTTGACATTTGTACTGCAGTGCTGCCAGCTTTTGTATGAGGTGTAGAGCCAAATTGTAAAATTTTGGCGCCAAATATACCTAAACTCAAATCTGAAGATTACATTTTTATTTTAATTCATTGGCGCACTTGTTCCGATTAAATTGCTTTTAAGACGACAATGATAAATTAAGAATAGGCGGTCATAGCAAAAATTCCGACAGATGGAACAGTAAAAGAAATTAAGTATTTCAGTGGAATGATTTTTTTTTTTTTTTTTTGGAGTTAACTAAGAAGTTGATCGAAAAAAAATTCATACGGAAAAATTTATGTAAATGCGTTTTCTAGAAAATTTAAAGATAATTTGTTTCGTTTTTGCTAAACTAACTTTATAATTCATAAGCAACATTCGAAGACCAAGAATGGGTTTAGCCATCAAGTTTAAGTGGCTAAAAAAAGCAAAAGAAAATGTTTAGGGTTTCCTTTTACGTATGGCTATATGTAAGTTCCCTATGCGAAAAGAGTACATTCGCTTTTGAAGTACCTATGCATTTTTTTATCAATACCGAAGGAGCCTAAAAATCATCAAACTTTAAAGTAAACTGTCAAAATTAAGATAATTCCCAAATGAATATTTTACCGAGCCAGCGAAAAGTTCGAGTACCCAAATCGGAGATAAATAGCCAGTGCTGGTGACACTGCTCCTTGTGTAGCAGCTGATGGAACTCTCCACAAATTACGTTCCGCCGATCTTTTCGCAGATGTTTCGCTTTCCTTTCATCTGCGTACTACGCTTTAGCCTCGAAATGGTATTTGTTAAGGCTTTCATTCTAATGGCTATGGCTAGGTATAAAGAAAAAAATATTTTTTTTAATACAGTCGGTGGTTGTTCGTGGTAGGATGGGGACTGTCAACCCAATATCTTTAGGTTCTTATTAATGCCCCATTTCAAATGAAATCTAACAAAAAAAAAATGACCTAGAAATGCAATGTTTTTTAAGTCCCTGGGGTGCAAAAATATTCGCCAACCTTTCACGTTTTGCTATGCCTTAAACCCAGATCAGTATGTATTTAAATATGACAATTTGGCAGAAGCGCATGCTCTTCACAGCTGACCTATTAATAATTGGCTCCAGACGAAGGCAGCCGTCTTACTGTCTTCAAAACGCCTTTCCCATGCATTCTTGTGAAGTCTCTAAACAAAAGGTCATTATAGGCTTATATGAATATCGGTGTCTTATAATACACAAGGAGAAAAAAGCAACGCTGAGTTCCCTGCACGGTTGTAAATGCTCTGTTAAACTTGAGATATTTAGACAATTTGTTATCAGGAAGATTGAACAAGGTTTCAAGGATCATCAAAATCTCGTGAATACAAGCAGCTGTAATAAGATTCCTTTGCTGCATTGCGGAGGTGACTCGGAGACATGATGTCTGAGTAGTACCTACAATCCTACATAATGGTTATCCAGTCACTATTTCGAACGAAGCGACTTAGGCTCACGTCTTCTAACCGGATGTACCAGGAAGTCTCTGTAATAAATGTTAAACTTCCACTGGAGAGATCCAGAAGTGGGTTTTGTTGAGATAAGCCGGAAATATCTCCGAAATCTAACTTGAGCATCCTACCACCAAATAGAGAGACAGGACATTCAAAATTATTATGAGTGGACATTTTGTGGAGTAGATTCAGAGGGGGCGCTTCACCCAGTTTTAAGAGAGTCCATGCTTTGTATAAATATACGGACATCATTATTCGCTATCGGCGGAGATTCTGGATTTTTTCGATTGCAGTTTGTTGTTTAGGTGTACCTATATGTTGTATGCTCCAATGCCATACTGACTTCTCATAAGTTTGGTTGACTATAGTTGGAGTTGCCATTGGTAGCAGGTTTCATTTATTGAACACCAAAGAAGAAGTCGATATAAAAACGAGAACGATCTAGGAAAGTTTATAACCCTTTCCTTTTTTAATGATACATACTTCTTAAAGGATCTAGAAATATCTACCGTCCTTTCTAATCACTTTTTGCCTTCGGTATATATATATATATTTTTTTTTTTCGTTTTATGATGCTTCTAAAAGTCCTAATTACTTTTTGTTTTATCATTCTTCCTTTCATGACCCTAACAAAAGGATATATAAATATTTGTGATCCTTTTCCATCCTCTGATCAAATTCAGTTTGGAAATTGCCGAAGTTCGTTTAATTTGGTAGCAACAGAATCCCCGGCCTCTTTTGTACTCGAGTACTTTGTAGAGTGCATCCAGAACATCTGGAATGATGGACGAGATTGTTGACGCAGGAAAGTGGAACAGATATAGCAGGGACCGAAAATGTTCCCCAGTAGCTGGGTATCCTAGTCAGCAATATTTGTTTATCGCTTGTATATATTGCGATACAATTCTGGGCTCCTCAGTCCCTCCTGCTGATGGTCGGGCCACCCAATCCTTCATCCAAACACTCCGACGTTTATGTGGCAATTCATCCAATAATTGCAATAATTGAATATTTTTGCTCCATTAACATTTTATTTTTTTTAAGTGCTTATAAATCAAGACTTCACCACCGAATGAAAAAAAATATTTTTAATTTGTCTGACAATGTCTTAAAGGGATCTGCAAATATTTTGTTAGCAAACATCCGTGAACCGCGAGAACTGGCAATTTTCTGCAGATGAAATTATTAGAGTTTGAGACAAAACCTGCCAAAACGGGTCAACTGGCAACTGGCTATTTTCTTATCACTTGTAGACCTCACAATATTGTCACATCTGCCAGCCGTCTGAACAAAGCTTAATTCTGTGCTAAAAATAATGTTTATGTTGCTTGACTAGGAAAATAGGTTTATTATTGCCGCGCTCTGCCAAATAATTTAGTATACGTAGAATTCGAAAGAATAACTACATTAAGCAGAGTTCAAGTGGTTGAAACTCTATTATTATAGTAACCTGGCTCATACCTGCACAAAATATTGGTTTTAAATGAAATTCGTGAAACTCGTTTTGAAATAATAATTATATTGAATATTTTAATGATTTTTAACCAACCTTAAAGGTTCAACCCAATTTTAAATCAAATGAGTATAACTTCTGTAGGGTGTATACTTGTGAGCCAGCCTGTTATATATAGCTACTTACATTGTACATAATGATTAGTATAAGAGTATAACAGGCTGGCTCATATTATTTTGAGATCTGACTGCAGCAAGCAGTCGCTGTATCACTATCACACAGACCACATCTATGTTCAATAAACCTCGTTGTATAACCACTCTCTAAATTTTGTGTCTCTCATTTTGTACACCTAAACACTATACAAAAAAAGTCTACATTTAATAAATGCCTCTTTCCAATATTTTCAATTCAAGTTTGTACAATTTTTTTATTTGGAATTGTTTTTTCATAAAATATAATAAATGTACCTACCTCCTACCTGCATCATTTTCTAACCACCCTTAGCCAAAACAACCTGTAAATAAAAATATATCACAACCTAGATTAAATGAAACACACAAAAAACTCCATTAGAAGTTTCTTAAAAATGTAAATTTTAGATCACAGTCTTGTAAAATATTTAGATAAATTGTAATCTATAGTAGGTACTCCAGACAATATAGATATAGCAAACGTTCAGAAACATTTAGAGCATAGTATTTTTTTTTATTTTGTTTATTTTAATAGGATCCACTGTAATATTGTAAAAAAATTAAATATGTATTTTCCATACTCAAATATAATACCATGTTGTATTAATACAAAAACTATATATAAAATAAAATATGTTGTAAATACTGAAAGCAATACTGTAAAATATCAAAATCTAACGAAGTTTAATTAAACTTGAATATTTAATATTTAAGAATGACGAATATATATGCAAATATATGTACGAAAAATATAACAAAAAAATAAATAAATACAATTTATTAGTTTTGTTCGTGTCGATGTTGAAATATGCAGGTTATGTTGTTTTTTTCTGTTCATTTCTATTTTAGGTGATAACAGTTAAATAAAATTTAATTATATATCTATACATATGAGAAAGAAATTGATTTTTCAGTTTTTTTGAAGGTGGCCGGGAAGGCATTTGAGCATGGTAAGCTGCTTCTGTTTTTTGACTAGCTACTCCAGTTGTGCAGTGTTTGTTGAGGACTTGAGGTGTTCTTCTATGTATGTGAAACATTTTATCTTCCATCTCAGGTAATTCTTGTTATATTGACGGAATCGTCTTTAGCATCGCCATGTTGAATACCACATAGCAGCGAGAATTTCGTCTAACAGAAATTTTCATAATTTTAAGTACCTACCAAGTGAATTCTAGTACAATTCTTCTTTGACCATTTCTGTAAAATTTGGAGCTACTTCATTACTGATCCACTTTCAATTTATTTGTGATGTGAGGTTAGATGGGACGGCCACTGAAAAATTGGCATCCAAAGGACCGGTAGAAGTCAGAGCTTATGTTAAATATGTACTTCCTTTTCAAGATCCATTACAATGCGCTGATTTCACCTTTATAGCCATCCAATGGAAACTTATCCAAAAGTCATTGCTCATTATACATACTCATCAAGTTGTCGGCTCTTAAGCGCCAGTCACTCCCTTTCGTGATTCAGCTCTGTTATAGCATGAAGAAGCTAGCATGTGATGGAAAGAAAGCCATGCGCATGACCATACAATTGAAGCTGTGTAAAGAGTCAATCAGCTTTGATAACTTCATGACGAGCGGATGAGTCAATTTTAGACATCAACATGTCACGAGATGATAAGCTTCGCGACATGTGTATTGTGTATTCAAAGCTTAATAAAAACACTCTGGCAAGTGAGTTTCTTCCAATGTGCTACGAAGTTGAGCATGCCCTGGGTCGGCATTCTGTTAGGCGTAACGTTCAAACGTTTTCTGCAACTTAAAGTAAATTATTCGTGCGCACGAAAACGTTTTAACTTTTTCGCCTTGCATAATCGGGCCCCTGATTTCAATTGATCAATACACTGCATTCTGTACCCAAAGGGCAGACTTAAGCCGGAACCAGACTTGTAACGTGTGGTGTGTTGTGGAGTGGTGTGGCGCAATCGAAACAGGAGCGATTCGCGCCACACTGCAACACAACACACGAGAAAAATATGTTTCTACGCATATGAAATACATTGAAGTGATAGCGACACACCACTCCACAACACACAAGTCTGGTTCCGGCTTAACACTCAAAAGTCAGATGCCTGCAGCTCTGTAAGGAATTCCTTATTTGCCCTGAGCGAAGGGTCAGTTTAGGGGACGGCACAGAAGCTACGTCCAAAAGGGAGCTACTTCCAATAAAAAAAACTTGTGAAAAGAAGACTTATCTGGAACACGAACATGTTGGAGTTTTACGAGACCTTCACCTTACATGTGTTGCCCCGAGCAATTTTGAACTGTACGAACGAATGCTAAATACAAGGTGGACAAACAGTGGTAAGTGCGTCTGTGCGCATCAGGATTATGTTTGCTCGCCGATTGTCGTATACTATATTTTTAAATGCACTGTGTGACTGCGGGGTATATTATTCAAAATATTGGGAACCTAATGGAAATTCTCCTCCATTCATGACACAGTAAAATATATTTTAAATATTGGATTTAAAATCCACTGAATATTTTTTGGCCTCTCTCTGCCAGCAACCCTTGACCACCACTCTTCCAGTTCTTCAATTTTATATCGTCACACATTCCAATCGCCTTACGAATCTCTTCCACTTGAAATTCCTTTCCGTGTATGTGCGGAGTTGCTAGAAATAAATTCAAAAACAAACCACTCAATCGGGAACGCACACTCAATCAACCAATCAATTGCAATCCCACATTCCGCTTAATGTCTTTCCGCCTTAATATTTCGCAAACAAAACCAGAGACCTCCATAAACATCAGCGTTAATAGAATTTAAATACCCTCAAGGTAAATACCCATAAATCCTCTCGATTCGATACTACACCGCCGTACCCGTACCCGCCGCCAACTTCACAGACCATTACCATATCTAATATGCATGGCGCGAAGAGAGCCGCACCATTCCCTAGTATAAGGTCCACTTTATCATTGGAACGACATCTTCAAGCATTTCCCTTGCATCAAGGAACAGATGTCTGGATCTATGAGCGCGCGTCTTTGGCAGCATAACTATCCTAACAGATTTCGCCCCAAGAGGAGGACCGAGAGACATAATAAAAAAAAAATGAAAATTCATAAAAACAAATTCCTACGCACTCGGCACTCATACATGTCCAGATTCCAGAAGTCACAACCGGGATGCTGGTGATAATCACAGCATTCTGTTTACAATGGCACCTAAGAGGATGAACACGTGGCTATACGGCTGCTCATATGCAAGATGCATCTCTCTGGCCACCATCTCGGACATCTACACGCATCTCCATCTCCATACGCACACGGTGGCAAGCGGTAAGTAAGTAGCCCAGAGAAAGTGTCATAGGAAGATGTTGTTCGCATCGGTCGCCATAGTAATAATTGCGCCTGCGCATCGACGCTCATTGTTGTTGCACACGGGTGTCCTCTTCAAATGGACACCCGACGTCTTAGCCCATTGTGTGTTAAGTAGATTTGAAAAACCGATACAAATTTGCCAACACAATAGAAATCGGAAATCGGTTGCGTTTTTAAGGTATTCAAGGATTTTAATGATAATGCCCATAGGACAACAACTGTCCCTAAACAATGTGGTCTACGGACTGCCAAAATAGTGTATCTATTTGGGAAATCTTATTTGCGGGCGGATGATGGAGAAATTGCGTAGAGAAAAACAAGAGGCGGGTGACAGGATCAATAGGGAGTGGTCGTCTATTCAACAATTGTTTGCAGATTTGTTCTCTAATCAGTTTCAGTGGCAGTCCATCAGCCTGTATTGCTTGATCGGAAATCTTCAAGTGGTCAGTGAGAGGATTGGACTTCGGAGTTACAGCTGGAAATAGTGGATAGACATTGAACGGAGGTCGATTTGGTACATTCCCAAAATCTGAAATTTGGTGCCATGTCTTGTGAAGTTTTGTAGAAACATTTTACCGTGGAAGCAAGTGAAGATCAAGTCAAGCTCGGATATACCACAAGCAGTTGACTTCTTCCTTTAAGCACCAGTAATTCTGCATTCGTTAACTTTTACAAAAGAAGTATGCATGTGTTATAAAACACTCAGTGGGCCTAACTGCCAGGCTGTTGTTTCCCCTCGGAAGTCCGTAAGTGACTAAAAATAGAGATCTTTGAAAGGTCCAATCTATAAGAGTCGTACCTTTCTTTATTTATTTAATAAATAAATAGTGATTCATAAGGATTCTGAAACATACTGGATAGTAATAAGTTTGCTAAATGGTGTGAAATGCCTTAAAGGCCTAAATTTAGATGGTAATATTTTGGCAGTGCATTTCCAGACTTATCTTAATGCAAATAGCTACATAACGATTAACAATGCAATGCAATTCACAATTCCGTGGATATGTTTACAATCTCTGGATCAAAAATGTGGTTTGCTGAAGTTCAAAAGGCCATCATTACAGCCAAAAACAATAAAGCACCAGAAGAGTACATAAAATTATTATTGAGTTTTTTTAAAAATCCGTCTAACAGTTTCATACAACTGGTAGGTAACTGAGGAACTTAATTTGATTTTTTAATACGAATGGGAAAATCGATTTCGAAAGCTTATGTAGTTATAAAAAAACCTATTCGCCAAAATCTGTAATCACTGAATGTAAATACAGGGTGTCCGCCGGGAAGGTATACCTACTACTTTGTTTTGCCCCCACTTTGGTAAACATTAGTCTTGACAGTTTTTGGCAGTCGCGAAGTAGACACGTGGCAAATTTATTATGGAAAAATATTCGATAAACCAACGTGTTGTAATCGTTAAAACTTTTTATCAAAGTCAATCATCGATTACTGTGACGATGAGAAAGTTACGTGAAATTTTTTGGGAGAAACAACGTGCAAACAAAATGCACTATTTATCGTGTAGGGAATGATTTCGAAGAAAGAGGGTGTGTAGGTGATAGGCCCATCCATGGACCACAACGTACTGCAAGATCGGCTGAAAACATTACTGCTGCTCAAGGAAGTGTTTAAAACAATCCATCAACCAAAAAGAACAACTTTGACGACAATTTTGCACATAAGGATTTGCATTTGTTTCCATCACTTGCTATCACTCATAGTTCATACTGACTTTTGTCCTTTGAACAATCCTGACAAATCAGAAATAATAAAAAGTAAACCTATGTAGTCGAGCGGGGTAATTGTAAACGATTTCCGCATTTTCGATTTTTTCCTATGTTACAATGATTCCGATAACAAATTGATAAACCTTTCACACCTTTTTTGGACTTTCATTATATTTGAGATATATTTACTGTTGTATAGTGTTAGCTTCAAATATGTAGACTTGCAACTTTTAAAAAAAATTAATGTTTACACTTACCCCTGTCCATTTATAAAAATTCAAGAAAACTGGGGTAAAAGGAAACACCGATCTTAATATATAGAGGGCATAGAGTGATAAGAGCTGGGGCTAATGTGAACTAAATCAGAAAGAAAACATTGAATGATCAGAAGTGGCTGAAATGTCATGTTTACATTTACCCCAACCAAGAAAATGCTCACAGTAGTTTAAGTAAGAAAATAATCTTTTAATTCATAAAATCAATAACACCAAGATTTACATTAAGAAATTATATTAATAAGACTGAACTCGAAAACCCGTCAAAGCTCGAACACGGGAACTTTCGCTTGGAATTCCACAATAGCCTTTCCTTCATCTGTTTTTTTTTTTTTTTGTCGGATAGGGCAGCAAGCAACACACTTGGTCGAATGAAAGCTTTTGTCAGACTCAATAATCTCAAATACTTTTTTTGAGATAGAGCCAAAAAGTTGATTCTAAATGAATGTACCTTTTGGAGATGAAGTTCTGAGTTCTATTTTGGCTCCAGAAAGTGAAGACGTTGAGGCAAGTTCAATTGGCAGTGGACTTATTTGCTCAGATATTGAGATGGAAGTATGGAGGTCATCTAGGCTTTGTGTAGCTGCAGGCGAAATAATTCGAATTTGGGAACTTGTCAAGTCTATTAAATTGCGACTTTTCCAGGCTTTGCATAGCTCCTTATAAATTACTAACTCCTTATCACAGAGATAAGTAAATTTCGTCGGATCTACTGGAAAAACTCCCGTAGAAATGAATCCTGAAACAATGTTCGCTGACGTTAGATTATTTTCCCAAACTGGTCTCAAGAGTGCAGCAAATTCGTTTTTTGGAAGCCGGCAAGATCCCCGTCCCATCATCTTTTTGCCGTAGTTAACAAGTGTTTTGTCCCAAGCTGTTTTCACCGGGCCGAATACACATTTGTCGAGTGGTTGTAGTTTATCGGTCAAATGGCTTGGAAAACGAACCAATTGTATATTGTTATTTAATGCTTCTTCAATGATCCTAACACTCATATGACTAGAGTGCCCATCGTAAAGAAGTACAGCAGTTTGATCTTTTTGTTTCTTTTCATCACGAACTTTGTTTACGTGTGGTATGAGACCGTTTTTTATCCAATGGAAGAACTGAGGCTCTTCCATCCAACCTTCTTTTGAAGCAGCATAAAGAGTTCCAGGATATGAATCGCTCGATGTCCAGCGTGCTTGTACTGCGCCACCCTTGAAAACTATTAGGGGTGGTAGATTACATGAGCTGAGACACAAGCTAAAACGGTTGTGGACTCCCTACCAGAACCGCCAGAAATACGACTTAAGGCTACCCCTTTTTCTCCAATGGCTCTTAGGCGACTTGGATCACTTCCAAAGCCACTTTCGTCTGCGTTTAGAACAAATTTTGCCTTGTCAGAGCTTGTCAAATTGTAATCATCGTAGACTTTCAACAATTTATCATAAAAGTCGAAGATGATGTCAGCTTTTCGAGCATCTTGGCGTGCCTTTTGTAAGTGTTCTGGCTTTTTAAGTGAGAGGTTAGGATGCCTCGACATAAAATTTCTATACCAATCATCTCCTGGTCTTCCGTTCTTAAAAGGGGTAACGATGTTCTTGTTAGTTACGTATGTGGCAACTAAGTTCAGAAGATCCTCCTTATCGCAAGGATAGCCAGCGCGCGATCTTGAAACAAGACACTTTGCGATTGTGTCTTCCACATCAGTTGCTAGTGCCGTTTTTCTTCCCCGTGGCACAAAGGCGGGAGCAGTTTTTCTACCACCGATACGGTTGTAAATTACTGACACTGGAATACCGTATGTTTCTGCCGCTTGCCGATACGTTTAATCCTCAGACGTATAGGATGAACCGGATAGTTGTCGCTGATATGTGCGTGGCATCTTTTTGAATTAAATAAGATAAGGAACAAAAATGTTAAAAGATGTCTAGAAATTGGGGTAATTGTAAACAGCGTTTACTTTTACCCCATATTAGTGTTTACATTTAGACATGCAGGCACAAAATATGGGGTAAATGTAAACACGCAACAACTTTTTAATTTCTTGTTGAAATTAAGAAAAAGCAAATGGCAAATATAAAAAAATATAACCAATAACTGATTAACTAAAAATGTACTCACTTTGTCAATAGATTATTTTCCAAAACACAATTCACAAAAAATCCTAAAATCGGAAAAACGAAAAAAACCGAATTACTCACATCGACGACCGGCTTTCAACTAACACGTTGACAAATAATGTCTGGTTCATGTTTGCATCAAGACAAGAAGTGAAAGCGCTTTTTAAAATCGTGTCATGACATGCTATGATTCACAATCGGTTTGAATAATATTGGTGGTGTTTACAATTACCCCAGTTTACATTTACCCCACTCGACCCTATAAGGCATTTAAATATTTTGTTGTATTCGAACTGATATCAATAACCAATTGTTTAAGGTTCTCGGAAGTATAACGGTTTGTTTTAAGTTTCGTCTGAACGCCATATTTTCATCTAGTCCGCATTCGAAAGAAGTATAACACCATTTGAATCTTTCACCAATAAGTAGGTACCATGAGCTCACGACAATTTGTTGGATGGCTAGCCATGACGATAATGAAAACGCCGATTGCTTTCCTAAAAAGAGAGCCCCGGCAAATCATCAATCTCATTTCTGTACGGAATAGGGGATCACATACACAGAGAAAAATTCAGGAAAATATGAAGATGGAAAGAGAAAGCTACGCTAGAACACACAAAAACCCACTTATATAAAATCAACCAACTATCGGTTAAAAGCTTTAAATTAATACGGTTGATAAAGCTTCTTCATATAGGTATTGGATTAAAAATGAGACTGGAGCCTCGTAGTCTGTGCCTCTCGTTTTCAGTGCCTACATTCGGACTAGTATTCAGTTTGCAAATCATAATGACGTTTACGTATACTTTATGTGCAGCACATATACCTTATTCAAATTAAAAAACATGTCCATCAAACAGTGATCGTCGTATACGAGCGTGTACTAACGTCAATCCCCATACAACCCTCAGTCAATACCAGTTTCAAAGTTTATATTTAACCAGCCAAATAGCGTATGAATTTTAATTCGTCATAAAATCGGATTTCTCTAGTGAATTGGGGAACCTTAGGGTGCACCCAGTGCCTCTTGATTTGATACAAGTTGTTGAAACAATCGGCCTGCCTATTGCTGTGCCATAGCCAAAGCTTTTCAACATCAAAACCGTTTAAGAAAATAACGAAAAAGCATGAAATCACGAGTCATGACCCTATAGCGATCTCCAACTTTTTTATAGGTACACCAAAGGCCAAAGAGTTGAATTTCAGTTCCATTGGATATATGTTAAAAACGTTTTGGTCTATGTGCTTTACACCTAGCAATTGAAGATCAAGTTCGGTCAATTGGTGGATCACCTAACCTCAAATTTTGAAGAAAGTCTTTCCAAGATCTATATCCACAACAGTCAATCGGCAGAACTCCGCAGTAACAAGAACTTTTTCAGTGGGCACTCTATGGGGTCTTTGTGGACTACTACGAACTTTGACTAGATTGTACCAATGATTGCGAAACGGTCCAAGGTAGATATTCTGAATAACTGAATCTGAAACGTACAACAACACAGAAGAAAATAATTTTTAATTTCAAGGATTTGGCATGGTCGGCATTTGACATTTGCTTTCATGAAATCTGTCAAATTTGATCGCGTTGCAATTGCAATATGAAATGAAATGTAGGGTGGGCATTTCTATCATGAAATTTCATTCATTGAAATGTCGTTGAGCAGAGCACATCGTTGCGTTCTCGCATTAAAGGCCATGTAGGAATTAGAAGAATTGCGGAAACGAGCTGAGAAAAGAAAACGTAGGTTTTGGGTAAATCCATTTCTGGAAAAAAG
Organism: Cheilosia vernalis; assembly: GCA_949126925.1. NCBI lineage: Eukaryota > Metazoa > Arthropoda > Insecta > Diptera > Syrphidae > Cheilosia > Cheilosia vernalis. Next base: position 31,619,686 of record OX421358.1, read on the forward strand.
GGAAATGCACAATTTAGAGGAACATTTATTGAAAGATGTTTTGTGGGAAGATGACGAGTTTCGAAATTTTTTCTCCACAATGTAGGCTGTTCGAAGGTTTCTCATTTTTTTTTTTTAACTCTTCGGTGTCCTTGCCACTTTCCTTGGACAATTGCAACCATGCATTTCTTTTAAGGTCCAACCTTTTGTAGTCTTTACTTTTATACCTAGTTCCATAAACAGTCGATTTTTTCATAATTATTTATAAATTGAAGCACTTCTTCTACTCGCCACTCAGCCATCGCGGGAAAAAAACAAGAAATAATAACTAACTATTTCCACTATTACTTAAACTTCAATACCTACTAATTCTTAGAAAATAAGATCTTGATCGACATGCAAAACTATAATGCCCCATGTGACTACATCCTACCTACATCTATTCTCTATTCCCATTTACCATATCCTTGTAATGACTATAGGTACCTACTTGTCTCGTTTTAATTCAAATACCTAGATTCAGCGCTACAAGCGACCATTCGCCACTCAGCCACCATGAAAATGAAAAACAATTGTCAAACTGCACAGAAATCGAGCTGTGAAATACTTTTCATCGGAATTGGTTTTTTCATAAAATTTGTGGTCTCCACGTGCAATCTGTCATTTCATGAAAAATTTCATGCAAAGGAGGTGGAGACACCGTGTAATGCAAAAATGTTGCTTCATTTCAGCCAAGAAACTCAAGGACAGAAGGAAAACGCTGAAGGATAAGTCAAGACTTATAAATATCCTTCCGGAAGTGGGGCAACCTCTCCTATTAAGAAATGAAAGTGGATGGACCATTTAATGTCCCTTTAAAGAATTGAATTTATTTGAAAATTTTGTACATTCGAATAATTTGTATTTACAGACTTTCAGGACTTTTTCCGATAAATGATAGAAATCGATATACATCTGAAAATATTGCCAGATATCAGACGGTGACCTTAGGCGGATCTCCCACTGAGGCAACAAGCAATAAGCAATACGCAACTAGCATTAAGCAATAAGCAATAAACAACTTTTATTTTAACCTATTCTCACATTGAAGCAACAGTGTTGCCAGAAAATTTCTAGCTGTGATGTCATCCGACTCCGATGATACGATTTTGCTAATGTGGTGGAATTTAAGAAAAAAAGAGACAAAATAGAAGGAAATTTGGGTGCACCCCTCATTTACGAGTTTAATAAATCATGGTGGAAATATTTGCGCAAGGGAACTCAGAGTACACCCCACCCAATTTCAAAATTGTCACTTCACTACTCGCATATGTTGATACTACGACGCGATATATATCGCTTTTCAACATGCGCTGTGTATCGCCAGCAATAATGCTGCCGCAATCAGCAACATTTTTCGTTCGACCGATATTGAGTTGCTTTAATGTGAGACGTCTAATTTGATTCAATGTAAAATAACTGTTAGCGATAATATCGCATGTTTCCAATTGTCAGTTGCTTGTTGCCTCAGTGGGAGAGCCGCCTTAGGTTGGACGATATTTTTTGGACGATATTTTTGAGGCAAAACATCACCAAAAATAAACCCAACACAGTCGAGGAATTGCTGGTAGATGCCAAACAGGAAATGCCGGAAATGGTTCTATTGGCAGAAGACGCATTTCAAGAACAGGAGCCTAAAAAAACGATGGCTCAAAATTTCTTTGAAGGGTCCGGAAGAAAAATTGATGAAGCCAATTTATCAGCGCAAGGGTTTTCCCGTTTACAATGTAAATTTTTTTTTTTTCTTTTGTCTGTTTTAGCTAATTTAATTTTTTTTTTTAGAATGTAAGTATTACTTCCTGTGAGCAATAAAATTAAGTTTATATATTTGTTTGAAATTGTTTTGATCAAAGTTATGTAAAAACGTGGTAAGGTACTCTTAATTAGATAAATTGACTTTCCAAACATTTCGCATAGCAAAAATGCATTTCTTGGGTTACTGAATCTAGTACCTAAACAATTTGCTTTGCCGCAAGGGACTTACTTCTTTTCGTAAACTTCTACTTTGATGAGTTCATCTTCTTCCGATAATTGATTGACGAAATTTGAAGGGCAGTAGTTATTACTGTCATGTAACTAAACAAATTTATGTAAAGAAATGGTGGCTTAAACTATTTTGCTCCATTTTCCGGTAGAATATTTAACGAATTCATATAAGCACTCGCCACCTTGCCTTTAGAATTCCAAATGCATTTTCAATGGGTACACGAGCCCTGGACACGGACAGCTTTATATTAAAGTTTTCCTTGTCACAGCTCACAGGTATAATTATTTCCAGGATATGGTCTCATTATAACGGGTGATTTTTTAAGAGGTTTAGAACTTTTTTAAAAAAAAAACACAAAAAATTCGAAAAAATTAATGAAATACTTATTTGAATCGATAGTTTGAACCTTGCAATTTAATGTTTAAAGATAATTTCATGCAAATGTTGACCGCGGCTGCGTCTCAGGTAGCCCATCCGCTGAGTCCAATTTTGGCATACTCTTTCACACATATCGGCCGGTATCTCACGAATGAATGCATGGATGTTGGCTTCCAGTGCGTCAATCGAAGCGGGCTTATCCCTATACACATAAGCCTTGACATACCCCCACAAAAAATAATCTAATGGTGTCAAATCGCACGATCTAGGCGGCCAATTGACCGGCCCGAAACGTGAAATTAACTGTTCACCAAACTCGCCTCGCAATTGCGCCATAGTTTCGCGTGCTGTGTGGCACCGTCTTGTTGAAACCACACATCATGCAAGTCAAGAACTTCCATTTCGGGCAAAAAAAAGTTTGTTATCATCGCTCGGTAGCGTTCACCATTGACAGTAACGCTGCGATTCGCATCATCTTTGAAGAAATATGGCCCAATAATGCCGCCGGCCCATAAACCGCACCAAACAGTGGCTTTTTCGGGATGCATTGGTAGCTGTTGCAATGCTTCTTGCTGATCTTCACTCCAAATGCGGTAATTTGGCTTTTTTACGTACCCATTCAACCAAAAATGAGCCTCATCGCTGAACACAATTTTTCGATAAAAAAGCGCGCGATGAACATTTCGAACCGAGCACGAATTTTGATAGTAAAATTCAATAATTTGCAAGCGTTGTTCATTTGTAAGACGATCCATGGTTAAATTGCAAACCAAACTGAAGCTGTTTGACAGTGACACAAGGTACTAAACACACGTCAGCTGTCAAAACCAGTGTTGCCAAAATCAAACCAGCTAAAAAATCACCCGTTACTATTTTTGAGAGGAAAAGCCGCATCTCCATCAAAGTAAAAAGGAAGTTCTATGTTTGTTTTCGGCAACGGTATAGATTTGGGAATGTTGAAAGTCTCAGTCTCTCATAAAATTTATTTTCCAAACTGCATGCCTTCAGTGCACCTCCATCGCTTTGACTTCCGTATGCTCCAATATCAGCTGCAGAAAACGTAGTTACGGTTACACGAAACTAATAGCACAATCTTCTCTATAATATAAAAGGCAATGAAGTCCGTGTGTGCGCGCATAACTCGATAACGGATTGTTGGATTTCAACGATTTTGGGCTTGACGGTTTTGTTTTGGACCAAGGAAGGTTATAGGCTACTTTTTGTCGCGAAAACAAAACTTTGAGGGGATGAAAAAGGTTATGAAAGTTTGTATGGGGAAATGCACTTTGAAAAAAAATAAACGGGGTGGAAATCGAGTAGTGATACTTCAAATATAAAAAAAAATATTTTTAATTTTAATGGCAATTGTTGTTGTCAATTATTTTAATTATTTTCCAAGCAAGTTGTTGTTGTCAACAAATTTGAAATATATTTTTTTTAAATACACCTAATAAGTTTGCTTATGTTTACTATGTTACACAAGTAGTAAGTAGCTTTTTTAAATGGAGTAGTACTTCGATGTGTTTGATGTAGTTTGAATGCATCATTTTTGTTTGCCAAGTATTTTCAGGATCCTTGCATTTGTATGAGTGAGTAAGTTGAAATGTTTGAGATGACGATGATGATAGACAATACAAGAGTTGTTGAGCGTTTTGAGTTTTTACGCGCATAACTCGATACAGGATGGTTTCGATTGGGCCCAAGGAAGGCCATAGGCTACTTCATGTCTCGAAAACAAAACTTTGACAGGATGATATAGGGGATGAAAGTTTGTGTGGGATTCGGCGATTCCAAGACCAATTTGCTCATGCCGCCAGTGCGAAGGTCAAACGTTTCACGTCGCAGAAAATCAGGACGAACAGTCAGATCGGAATATTAACAATCGAAAGAATATGTCGGAACTTCGGGAAAGAATATCATGTAGTCGTCCATACTGGAGACCGAGATAGACAACAACACAACCGTAATCAGCATAGCGTTCCATGTTTCTCACATGGTCGATTGGATGTGGCGTGCTCACGTGTCGGCAAACCTCTCGCGAGTGCCAAATCTTTCGTGAATTACCAGGCACGCAGAAATCACAGCTGGACAACAACTAACAAAAATGTCGTAGACCAGCACCTCTACAATATGCAATGCAAGCCGAATGAAATAATATAAATTTAATCTTCAAATGAACTCCAACCGGAAAATTTCAACAACACGATATGGAACAACCATCGATGCTGTCTTCCAGCGTAATCTAGATAGATTACAGTCTCGAATGTACATCTTACTTCAGCTACCACAATCCGATTGTATCTATTCTACCGAAACTAGCATATCAATATAATATATCAAGAATATGGTTATTACAACTTCCTCTTTTCTCAATGACGTTGATCAAGCCACACACATACTGCACGCACGGTTTTACACATATATTTCGGGACTGTTGGATACAGTCGCACAATTTTTTTTTTAATATATTCATATCTCGGGAATAGACTCTTCCGTGTTAGAAATGGAAACGAATACTCGGAGCTAAAAGAAATTTAGCTTGGTCCGCTTCTCTATTTGTTATATATACTCGCGATATACCAAGGGAAGATCGCACTACCCTTGGTACGTTCGCCGACGACACAGCTATCCTAGCAAACCGCAGTGAATAAGGTAAATGAATGGACAAGGAACTGGCGGATCGCACTCAACGAAACTAAATCTGTTCACGTGAATTTCACTTATAAGAAAACTAATGACTTGCCAATTTTTCTAAACTTGGCGCGAATACTCTTTGCAAACGAGGCCAAATACCTGGGAATGCCACTCGACGCAAAGTTGAAATGGAGTTCGCACGTGGAAATGAAACGTAAAGAACTCGATATCAAATATAGAGAAATGTACTGGTTACTCGGAAAACATTTCCAGCTCAGTACTGAGAACAAACTGCTTTTAAACAAGCAAGTGCTAAAGCCGGTGTGGACCTACGGTATACAACTTTGGTGTTGTACCAAGAAAACAAATTCCAATATTCTACAAACTTTTCAAAATAAAGTGGTTAGAGAAATTGTACAAGCACCGTGGTATATTAGAAACGACGATATCCATAGGGATCTCGGAATTCCAACAATCGAAGCTGAAACTAGAAGCTTCGCGAGAAAGCACAGAAACCGACTAATCGGACAAATCAACAATACCTACAGTCCGACAAATCTTGGACGAGAGCAATTTATTGCGCCGACTACAAAGAACGAAACCGTTCGACTTGGCAAGATAAGATTAACCGCGTCTAATTTGCGGAACACGCAGGATCTTTCATTGGAAAGTAACCTGCCAAAAGTTGTTATTTAATGATAGAAAAATTGCTTCATAAGTTATATCTTAGTTGCAGTATCTAACAATCTTATTGTAAAACGGAAAATTAGTCAGTAAAAATCTGACACTACTATGAGAACGCGCTTGCTATTCTCATAGGGCCTTACCAATAATCATTTTTAACCTTCACACTAAATATTTCCTAGGTCACAATATGCAATTTTGTATGGAAATTTTCGTCATTGTGAGTTCGAAAAACTTAGCCTGGACACTAAAAATGATTATTGGTATCGCGGATAGTGTCTTTGGAAGATTTTCACCTACCCTCGGATAAAAAAACAAAATATATATATATATAATTTTTGAATAAAGAATTTAAATTGACCGGAAGCGAAAGCTCGGAATTATTAATTTCATTAACTACATTAACGAATTTTTGCGGAACGAAGTTCGCCGGGCCAGCTAGTACTATATAATATCGCTTGTACTTAGTTGAAATAAAAGATCCGGATTTGGGAGGACACTTTATTTGCACATATTTCCCATCAATAGCACCTACTACATGTGGCATTCCAGTCATCTCATAGAATTCGTCTGCAATTTGTTCCCATTCTGATTCACTTGGAGGAACCAAATAAATTTCTTTCAGGTTTCTAAAATTATTTGAGGTATTGTAGAAACTCTCACACGGAAGGACCAGGCGAACATTTTCCTGGCAAACACCGTGGTTCAGATATCTGAAATCTATTGACTTAAAATTGGTATCTATTTATTTCCACAATATTTCAAACACATATACACCAATGTTATAGCCAATCTGCATTCTGAACTTATGGACTGCCGAATAAAGTCTTTTTTCCGTTTTTAAGGTTCCGTACCCAAAGGGAAAAAACGTAACCTTATTAGTTTCGCTCGGATGTCTCTCCGTCTGTCTGTCTGTCTGTCTGTCCGAACCCACTAAGCCAATTTTGTTACCAGGTCTATCTCAAGAACCGATTGACATAGAAGGCTAACATTTACACACAACATCCGGTATAACCTCTAGTTAAACGACAAATACCAATGGAAGCAATACATCGATTGGTTTTCTAGTAATTAGTAATCTGGTGAAAAAAATATTTTCATTCGCCCAAAAAACGGTTTATTTCTTGATTCACAAAAAAATACAAAAATTTATTTTTTGTAGATCATGTTCTTATCTATATAATGTGCTGAATACTGTTTTGCCGAAAAGTTAATAGTTTATAAGATATTTTCAAAAAAGATAATTTTACCACGTAAAATACGTTGCTCTCATACATCTTTTAATCTCTACTACGCAGTTGTGCACAATTGACCCCATCAAAGACAGAACCCCACCAGGGTTCCCGCCTGCTAATTTTTTTGGGGAGTACAGAACAAAATAAAAGTAATATATTTTTAGTCAATATGTAGTTTTTAATTGGGACAGGTCGCATACAGAATTGAAAATTGGCGTGGGTTGGGTACTATAGGTAATAATTAGAAAATGAGAATTTTTTTTTTTTTTGTTTTTTTATTTATTCCATTATTTCATTAAAAAGAAAGAAAAAGACTAAAAGTTATACAACAATTATTCAAAACTAAAAATAAAAAGATATTTAAAATAAAACAGTTTATAAGCTTTTAAATGAAATAGTTGAGTACATTCTGTTATCAGATACTGACAAGAGTCGAATGTACGATTCATACTAAGAAAAAAAAAAAAAAAAAAAAAATTAATTAAGTTTATCGATTCATGTGCGAGTAATTTTTGAGAGTAAAAATATTAAGTAATTAAATTAAACTAAATTGTGATGAATTCATGAAGAGGGGAAAGATTGACATTGAATGATATAGATTTCAAATAATATCTGATGTGTTGGACTTTAGCCAAATACGGAACCTTCGGTGCGCGAGTGACACTCGCACTTGGCCGGTTTTTTTTTTTTTTTTTTCAATTAATTGCATAAGTATTCTCGTTTACTCCCATTCGCGTAGCTTTTCTGAATTCATCAGAATCATTATTTTTAATAACTAGAAAATTTTCATAGCAAACAAATTTCCAAAAACACATCAGAGCTGCTTATTCGGCGAATTTTCTGCGCATATGTTTTACTTGTTGCACTGCATTTTGGGCTATGTTTTGGCCATTAGTTAAGTCGATTGATGGAAAAGTTGCAAAAATTTTGCGAGTTAAACGTGTCCGCTGTCAAATTGCCTTTTACTAGAAATACCGCTGACAATTCAAAAGTCACACTTGAACTTGATCTTCACGAATTTTCTTCAGGGTTAAGTCGTTAAGTATTGGGTCAGTGTTCTTATGGGACTGTCGCTATACACCGCGCCTGAGGTAGGTTCACCCACCATCAGCACTTGGAACTTCCAAATCAACGACTCCACTTCAATGGAATTTGTTGAATGCAACTGCAGCTGTAAATCACAACCAGCGTGGAATAAGATTAACGATACGTGCGCTATTGTTGCAACAGTCTTCCAACCGAGATTTCCTCGTCTAATGGCATTTCTGCCAGCTAATTTGTTGGCATCAACTGAAAACGCATTTCTCTTCCTAGTCCAAACGCATTCGGGTAAATAAATTACACACACCACTGCCACCTTCACCGGCAGCATCAACAAATCGCACTTCACATCCCATAATTTATGGCATTCGCCACAGACATCATCTTCCATACACACAATTCAAAATATTATTTTTTCGCGCTGTTTCTGTGTGGTAGTGTGTGTGTGTGTTTTTTTTTTTAGAGAAAATCCATCACCTTGTCGCGTAAACAAATTGACCACCCAACATGAGATTACCAATGGTGTCGTCCTCCGCCAATACCATCTGCAGAACGCATTATGATGATTCCGGCAAACCATGCCGCGTACAGAGTTGGGAACTCTCCCAAAGGAGTACCGTCGTCCGTTGGTCGGTTCTTCATCGTGGAATGCCACAATCCTCTTCAGACAAAGATTGAAAAATGTCCAATTCGTGTATGGAGTGGATGCAGCCGACCGACGGTCCACATCCCCACCTCTAGCACCCACTGTTCCAACCGGGCTATTTGCACAAAATGAAAATGACATCCGATTATTGTAAAACGGAAAATTATGCCCCTCAAACGGGCTTTAAGCGTTAATTCGTAATTTATGTGTCACAGAGAATTGAATGCCATTCGGAATTATGGGGAATTTATCATGGAACGACGACGACGACGACCGACTTCAACTGCTGCAGTCCTTCTGAGAGGTGTGCATACGGCACATGTGTCACAATTCGATTGGCCCAAAATTTATTGGGTTGCTGAACTCTGGCGCGTTGAACGCTGCTGTAGACGTCAAAACTCCAGCGAGTTATTGGATGGGAAAATTCGTGGTGAACATGCGAACACGCTTGGTGTGAAGTTAGCAATTTGGACCTCATGCCGGCCGAAGGTGCGATGATGATGATGGTGCTGTGTTTTCTTTCTTTTTTTTTTGCACTCTTAAGGTCCGCGCGATTGGCTGCTTGTGCGACTCCTCCAGGTGGCAAGTGTTAATTGGATTCAATTTTAATCTGTCGATATTTGGAGTTTGCTGGTGTGTGGCCGGGTTATATGTTGTGACAGAAGGTGGTTACTTACGGGCAGGCAAATGTTTGCTGAATGACATCTACCCAACCCAACTCTCAGCAGGATAAATCACACCAAACCCCATTTACCACGTTCCCACGAGTATATATGCAAATCTACGATCCAACCCTAGCTACACTTTTCACACCTAATCGATCATAACAATTCACAAACCGTTCTATCACAGAACCGAGAGCACGATCGTCACTCCGCAAAGTCATTATAATTCCACAGCTCTCCGACGATCGATCCGCAAGCAAATTCCGCCAAAAACAATTGGCCAACGTAATCAAATCGACACCTTTTGCTGAAAACAGAAAAAAGAAACGACTCTCCTCCGAGCCTTAATCGATGCGGCGGCCAAAACAATTCCAAAAGATTACTCTAACCACAAAATTGATCCATCGGCACATCGATCATGATCGCGCAATCGCGATCTCCACATAAGTTATGATCGAAGATAGTGCTGAGTGAGTTTTTTTTTTTTTTTGTAGCGCACCTCCTTGGCCGTGATGCCATCCATCACAGTGTGCCAGTTGGTAACTCTAATTTGTCATTTAAGATCGATTCCGTGTGAATTACTGCGGACGGGCATTTCTTTTCGGTAACCGATCGCGTTGCTCGTCCTGTCTCATTACGCGCCAATTGAGACCCAAATTACCAATTCTGTCCCACTGAGTATCTCGTCGGTAATTTGTGCTCGCCTTGTTGTACACCGTCCTGGAAGAGCTCACATACACGCCACAGACAGTATATCAATCTGCACGCGATTCTATTCCGGAGAACCTTGTTTGTGCCAACAATAGCACATGATCAGATCACAAGTGCATGTAATGCATCGTGCCACATGCATGTGGCATACGACGAGACGTGATCGTATTTTTCCATCCAGCGAATGAATGAATTAAAATTCAAAACAATGCGGTGACGATGCAGTGACGAGGTGGCGGCGGCGGTGGTGGTGGCGATGGCGGCGAAACATGCAAGATCAAGGAATCCACCGACCAGCGAGGAATATATTGTCATCGTATATGCCAAGGTATGACCTGCATTTCGAGTTTCAACGTTTCAAGCATTTCTGACATAAGTCAACGTTTGGAGATGATTTGCATCTTTGGTTCTGTGCTTGTGATCTTGAAATGAATTTCTATGTGAAAACGCGCGACGACACCTTGGAACGAACGGGGCATTTGACTGCATCCTGGTGGGTAGGTTGGCTCTGTAATTTCTGTGGAATTTCGAAGAGTGTCAAGTGGGTATGCATTCCGCAGCTCGTTCCTTAATTGCACTTCGTTTGTAGGAAAGAGGATGAGGTTGGTGGTTCGTGGTCCTATTTAACTTGACTTATAACGGGTGATTTTTTAAGAGGTTTAGAACTTTTTAAAAAAAAAAACACAAAAAATTCGAAAAAATGAATGAAATATTTATTTGAATCGATAGTTTGAACCTTGCAATTTAATGTTTAAAGATAACTTCATGCAAATGTTGACCGCGGCTGCGTCTCAGGTAGCCCATCCTCTGAGTCCAATTTTGGCATACTCTTTCACACATATCGGCCGGTATCTCACGAATGAATGCATGGATGTTGGCTTGCAGTGCGTCAATCGAAGCGGGCTTGTCCCTATACACATTAGCCTTGACATACCCCCACAAAAAATAATCTAATGGTGTCAAATCGCACGATCTAGGCGGCCAATTGACCGGCCCGAAACGTGAAATTAACTGTTCACCAAACTCGCCTCGCAATTTCGCCATTGTTTCGCGTGCTGTGTGGCATGTGGCACCGTCTTGTTGAAACCACATATCATGCAAGTCAAGAACTTCCATTTCGGGCAAAAAAAAGTTTGTTATCATCGCTCGGTAGCGTTCACCATTGACAGTAACGCTGCGATTCGCATCATCTTTGAAGAAATATGGCCCAATAATGCCGCCGGCCCATAAACCGCACCAAACAGTGGCTTTTTCGGTATGCATTGGTAGCTGTTGCAATGCTTCTGGCTGATCTTCACTCCAAATGCGGCAATTTTGCTTATTTACGTACCCATTCAACCAAAAATGAGCCTCATCGCTGAACACAATTTTTCGAAAAAAGCGCGCGATGAACATTTCGAACCGAGCACGAATTTTGATAGTAAAATTCAATAATTTGCAAGCGTTGTTCATTTATAAGACGATCCATGGTTAAATTGCAAACCAAACTTAAGCTGTTTGACAGTGACACAAGGTACTAAACACACGTCAGCTGTCAAAACCAGTGTTGCCAAAACCAAACCAGCTAAAAATTCACCCGTTATTTAGAAGGTCTATTCGAGGGGACTTCCGACAGTGAAACTCCTTCTGAGGAAGTCTCACATCCGACTGATAAGAAACTAACTTTTATGTGACGCTCTTTACGTACATTACTAATTTTTACATCGTAGGGTAAAATATTTGACCCAGAATATGGCTGCGTTAAATTGGCTATACCAGGAGATTAAAATTGGCTCCCAGGAGTTTAAATTGGGAACGTTAAAAACTCTTGTTTACCAAATCCGACAGCTGAATTGATAATTACGTCTCATTTTTCATTGACCTGGTATTGGTCACATGACATGTTTTTCCGTTGACGTTCGAGAATAAAGAATTTAAATTGACAGGAATCGAAAGCTCGGAATTATTAATTTCATTAACTACATTAACGAATTTTTGCGGAACGAAGTTCGCCGGGCCAGCTAGTTTCCAATAAAATGTGACAAAAAACAAAATGCCATGTCAATTTTGACATTACGTAGGTTTACGTAGGGCGCAGTGGTTAGTGTGTTGGATTACTAAGCGAGGGGTCAAGGTTCGAATACCGCGAAAACCCAAATATTCCAACTCAGGGTTTTTTCACTGCGCCACTTCTCGCGAACGTCTGACAAACATCCGAGAGAATAACTGTCTTGAAAGAGCTTCTCAAATCGGCCGTTTGGAATCGGCATAAAATTGTAGATCCCTTCCATTCGTTCCTAAAATGAAATCTCACACAAAACGAATGGTTGCGAGAAGCTAGGCATAGGGTCCCTACGCACCTGTTGGGCCAAAAATTATTTATTATGTAGGTTTAAAACGGATTTAATCCATTTTTAATCCAGCGGCTTCAATGCATGTTTTTGAGTGAAAAATATGGACATAGGTTTAAATTGTCGGGCTTAAAAAATGCGGATTAATGGTCGGGTGTAAAACTAACTTAAACGTGAGTAAAAAATATGGCCGTAAGAAAGAGAAAGACGATATGTTAATCAATTCTGCCAATACGATGGTAGGGGGACTCAAAAAAGTGGGTTGCAAAATTATGTCCGTCTGCTCCTGAGGCCATTACATACGTAATAAGGTGATAACTATGATCATTTATATCAAAAGTTCTTTATACTATTATCAGACAATGGATTATTGAAAAAAGAATTTTTCTTACAAATTTGTTCTTTATTTTTTTCCAAAAACATTATTTTCATAAATAAAGCTAAATAAAGTATGGACTTTGCTATTAAGTGTGGAAAACAATATCATTCAAATGGCCGGCTCTGGGAGATTCCCAGCATGCGATTCTTTTGAGGTAAAGAAATGTCAACCTTTAAAATATCTGAGTAAACGCAACCATCTCAACTCGATTGGTTTAGCTTACTTTACTTAAACTTAAAAACGCCAATTTGTGCTTACTTATAAAATTTACTTCACTTTAACTCCGTACGCCTAAGGATAGCAACGACTTGGGAAGTACCATCCTATACAACCATTTCGAATCTTTTCCCAAACCCTCTCGATAAATACTATTTCGAGAACTTCACTTTGTGAGGGTATTAAAGTACTTGCTTCACCCCTCCCATGCCGATACACATTTTCATTTGTCAGTAAAGGACATATTTCCGGTTACGTGTGGTGACATGACAGTTGACATGACATGTATTGATGGGGCTTTTCTCGTTACATCTATCACATGCGATGAATCGAAAATTTTAAGTTTTTCGCCACAAAAACAACTCAACCCTCCACCTCAAAAAACCCACATCCCTTTGGGACCTTCAATACATCACACGGAGCCACACACATTCAGACAACTCGCTTCTGGTGAGTTATGAAATTATCACATCCCATCCATCAAATCGTCTGCTGAATTGAAATTAAAAACTCGGAAAATTGTTTCGCCAGCATGCAAATGTGTCTCTTCACCCCATGCTCGCCAGCATCATGTGTTTCAATACACCGCACGGCAAGGCCCACGCCCTGGGCTAATTGTCATTTGAATTTTTCTCTTTATGCAAATTTGTCGGAAACTCCCACTGGTTGCCGCACAGCAGCAGGTCACACTTTCACACTGGCATTTGCACTCGACCGCTCGAAGTGGTCCACACTTGCAGCGGTTGCGACATAGGCCCAATTAACGCAACGACATCCTTCGACGGCGTTCTAGATAGGCATTATACTCACTCTTTTCTCAGTTGATGGTAATTCGATCCTTTTCGAGGTTTTGTGGGTTTCATTGTAAATGAAATTCATACCTCTACGCTCTACCCGTTGCTTGGGGTACACACATATATTAGAGCTGTGATGACGTTGCTGCGCGCACACATATCATGACCGGACGCTCCCAATTAGGGTTAAACATTTTCCGTTCGTCCTTTTGTATGTTCCATAGGCCGTGCTGTATAATCCTTCGGTGTGGATGGTGTCCAATTTCAATTTTATGAATGCAAACTGTCCGATTTTGATGTTTATACAAAATAAACTCAGCCAGATCTGTCACTTGGATATGCGCATATCATTGCCTGAATGTCGCATAAGGATGTGGTAACGTGTAACGCGTTGCTGTCCTTTTCACTTGCGAAATGATGTTTTTTTTTTTCTCGGTTCTCTGAATTAATTAGACATAATTATTCAGTTGGACAGATTCGGAGAAGAAGGGCGGTTTTCTGAATAATTAAATCAAATGTGGGAATAGAATTGGAATGGATATGGTTATGTCTTATGTGGTTAGAGTTGGCAGAAGAGGTGGAAGGCAGTGGGGGACGGTTGCAGTAATAGGGTGGCTATAGATTCAATTCGGAACTCATCTTAAAAGGCTTTAAATGGAAATTACCAAGAACCTCCTTCCTCATTTCTTTTAAAGGAGAAGCGTCAGCACTATCCAAGATTACTTTACCAATCAATAAAATTTAAAATGTCATGATTGAAATCAAAGTCCTTTCGTGGGTGTCTATTCGGTCTAGATATATATTTCCTGCCGTATAGCCCCAATAGGCGATTTTTAATCATATTTAATAAAAGATCGATAGGTTCGCTACTATGACATACATTCTCTTAAAATGTTACTTTCAGAAAAGGCGCAACGATACCCAATCAAGGTTAGACAAGGCAAGTCATTTTCATATGCATTAAATCTACATTCGCCTCCATCAGAATGATATGCTCTCACGTCTCTCACCTTAAGAAAAAAAAAGGAAAACGCTGCCGAAGACGAGCTCATATAAGAGACTTCACGAAATATGACTTAAACCCCCCGTTGGAGGATTAGATTTGTTCTATGTCCTTATTAAGGTGTATGGTGTTTAGGGCTTCTGACTTTACTAGACCCTAAATCTTTTGAGACTTTTACGCTTTGGTATCAATCTGGGGCTACAGCCTCATGTTGTGTATTTAGTCTGAAATCACAATCCCGAATGTTGCAAGTTTCGGACTGCAGATGCGCTTTACCTAGGACTTGCTGGTGTGGCACAGATCTGATAAATGAAAAATGAATCTACTGCGAGTCAAGCGATGACGAACAAATTATAAGAATTTTCCAAGGACCATTTGGACCATGGTGTCCAAACACCTGCGATTAAGAAAATACAACAAAAGGATAAGAATAAAATGAATTATTTCATTTCCAGAGTATTGAGCTATTGTAATTGAACTCAAGATAATAATCAGTTTGCTGGTTTCGTAATGTTGTTTGTCTTCCACAGACGCTGTACGTATTTGAAAACGGAAGAACGTATTTGTTCCATTCGGTCACATAAATGATACCAAAAGTTATTCAATAACCGGACAACTACAAAGCAATATATTAGTCAATTTTTACAACCGAATAGCTAAGTAAAACATCTGCTGAAAGACAGTTTTTAAGCACAGCCCAAACAAAATCGTGTTAATCGATTTCTATGAGGGAGAAAACGTAACTCTACACGGTTAATAATATGGGGGTGTTTTTTAATACATCCGCGGTGTCACAGGTCTTTGAGATGCAAGAAAAATTAGTTTGTAGTATTTACCATTAATTAACATTTTTCTGTAATATTTTTATATTCAATTTTAATATTTTTTTCATTAAAATGCTCATTTTAATACGAATTTTAAGAACTATAATCTCGGAAGATTTAAATTCAGTATTTTTGTTCTGCAACCTAATCCGGTATTATTTTTGAAAACAAATATATATATATTATTTTGTCGCTTGGTTAAGAATTTGAAGACACTCAATGGAGTGAATGATGAATAGGATAAAGTTTTTGTTAAAGAAAAATGTTTAAAAAATACAAACAAGTTAAACTCATGATTAAAAATTGAGTTACATTTACACCCAATGAGAATATTATTCTTACAAGGAAGTAACTTTATTTTCAAAATATTCTTGTAAGAGGTTATAATATTTGCTTTTTGTCTTTAAGTTGTGAAGCTCCAGAGGTACTCATAGTGGATTTACTTTTGAAGATAAGGGAGGTCTAGAGATTCCATCTCATTGCTTCAGAAAAATAGCTATTACATTCCAAGAAGTAAGTAATTGACTGAATAATTAATAAAATAATTCGGGCGTAGATGAGTTCTCCTTTTTAAAGGTCTAGAAAAATATACGTACTATAAGAAGCACAGCTGCACTT
Organism: Cheilosia vernalis; assembly: GCA_949126925.1. Classification (NCBI taxonomy): domain Eukaryota; kingdom Metazoa; phylum Arthropoda; class Insecta; order Diptera; family Syrphidae; genus Cheilosia; species Cheilosia vernalis. Next base: position 31,635,849 of record OX421358.1, read on the forward strand.
CTATTTTTTTTAAATGGGGTTAAAATGCCACAGGAAGTTGTTTACGGATGGCAGTTTTGTATTATGTACATATTGCAATATTTTAAACCAATAAAACTAGTTTAAGATAAAATCTTTTTGGTGTTAAAATATATCCCATTATAACATTGTATTATATTTTCATATTCTATGGGTTTATAAAAAGCAAAAGAAGTATTGAATTTGAGGTTAAACTATTATATTTTCATCTGCAGTTTATTTCATTCGAATGCAATTGTACTAAAACTATTTAATTTTTCAACAAGGGTTCAATTTAAATACTTTCGCATTGAATCCCATCTCCACAGGTATATATTAAAGTTTAATACTTCAGACCTGTTTTGTAATATAGTAGACTTTACTTAAAATTAATAAATCTTTTAATTGTTGCTTAATTTGAGTATTAGATATACAAAATATAAAATTTTAATATTTTCTCGGCGTTGAGATTCTAAACAACCCCAAAGATATTGAATTTAACGCCAGGATTTTTAGCCGTATAGCAAACACAAGGCTATCAGATTACAGATCTCACCTCAACATCCTTTAGTTTAGAGAATGTAGCTGTCTACAATATACAAATAAACCATAGGAAAGAATTGACCACACTGCGACCGATAGGTATATAAAGTTGTATTTTGGGTATCTGAACCTTCTATGCGGCAACATATTGCCCTCGGATCACTAGTACCTCTCCGCAGCCGATACAAACAAAGCAAAGATATACTGTCACAAAAACTAGAAATCATCGACGATTGCGTATCAGAAAATATTTTTCCGATAAGTTTTTTAGGAAGAAAATGAAACTTAAAACATCCGATCGAAGAAATTGAGACATAAACTTTTATATGATCGATGTTACCAAAAGGTAAAAATAACCTTTAACTACACCAAATCCCAAACAGAAGGCTTTGAGTATAGAATTAATTTCAGTGATACAATGTGGAAAAGCTATTTCCTGTCACAGCGATTAACACTAGAATTCCGTGGTTATCCAAACGCGTAATTCACTATAGACGAAGATAGACAAACCTTCATCCTGCCTGATCAAAACGAACTGAAGGAAGCAATATATGCAGGGCTTGAGAGATTACCCGTTGAGCTGTTTAAATCAGCTTGAGATGACTTCATTTAGAAAACAAACCAACTCGTCTCGAAGACTTCATCCGAGGAAAGTATGCCTGGTGAATAGAGCCTCAGCATCGATTGCCCGATCCACAAGAAAAAGAAGTCATTTAAAACTGCGCCAACTATATAGAGGCATCGGCCTCCACAACCTCCTATATAAAATCCTGTTTGCTGTACTGTGGATCGCCTGAAACCATTTGTTAACGACCTGATTGGACCCGGCCAGTGTGGTTTTAGTTAAGGTAAGTTAACAACCAAGCAAACTACAACAGATAGTGGAAACAACCCTAGAAGTCCAGATATAGATACTCACCATGTCTGTATCGATTTTAAGGCCGCTTAACACAGCACTTATATAGAGACAAGCTGTACAGAGTCATGTCTGTAGTTTTGGCATCCTTGCCAAACTTATTGATAGGGAATACTCAATGATATGAACAAAATTATATGCTGTCATAATTGACTTTGTCAACATCATACTTATGGAAATTATGCGAAATTAGCCAATACCAGGGGCACAATTTGCAAATAATCTGTGCGACCACTTGCCAAGGAATTAGAAATTAGGCTCAAATCTTCCGTTCATAAGACCCGATTCCAAATCTTATAGGTTCATTTTTAAACTCTTGGGGAATTGTGACTTCTTTATCTTACAGGATATGTATCCAAACTGCATTCGATAATCGGTTTTTCAGCATATTTCTTAAAATTAAGCTAGACGATTTTGGGACCTAAACTTGGATTTATGACAAACTTTCATAAAATATATCTTCCATCCTTCTACCTTTTTCGCTATAGTTTTTCGTTTTTTACTCTTTTTACTCGAGGGAGGTAGATTTTGCACCGAGATCGTTCTTATGTGATTATTGATTTTGAAATTTTGCAGTTTGCTTCGACAAAATAAATTCTTCCCTTATTTTTTAAAATAAAAACCGCAATCGTATTTCGCTACAACAGCTATAGTCGATTTTCCATACTCAACTCGTTTTGCCCATAATTCAATCAACCGTGGATCTGTACTCGGTAGATTTGTTATATTTAATTTAAACTCAAACGAAAATAGTATTTTTCGCCAAACAAACCTTGAAAGATGAATTTGTCAAAATCCTTTTGCCAGTCAAAAATTGTACTAACTGATATTTTTACAAATACTTAGCTCCGACCCGAATAGTCTTCAAATCCAACCTGGAGGGACAACGCAGTAGAGGTTAGAGGAAGACCTCCCCACGAACAAGTGAAGAAGGTGGCCCTAGTCCTCAATCAATATTCCACCTCAGACCTCGATAAACTTGAATTCAAAGACTAGGGCCAGCTGATTCATGTCTCATTCTAGTTCTCCTAGCTCCTACATAAGTCAATAAGTATTTTCTTAAACTATACCTACCTATAGGTTAGGTTAGGTTAGGTTAGGTTGAAGTGGCTGCCGGCAAGCCGACACACTTAGACCATTATAAGGTCCCTTGTGATACCACATGAATCTAAAAATCAATTCTTCCTTCTCGTTGAACCAATTGGATAATACCTACCTATAAGTTGGGAGTGAAAATCTGAGTCCATCATTGGAGAGCCTGCAATCCTGTCTAGAAGGACGACACAGACCTCATCTTTGGAGGCGTTTACAAGTAAACTCACTTAGACCACAAACGGTGCAGTCAGTTGGAATATGTTTCCACATCCACATCGAATAAACTCTTCTACGCGCTTCGAATTCACATTCAAAAGCCTCCCTAATTCGATAGTTCAAAGTGGCTTCCATTTCCTCTTGAGCATCTTAAATGCCCCCAATTAACAGCTTAACCTCCTCGTCAACATCCAAGTTCATATTAACTAGACTGACTCACTAATAAACGTATTCTGCATTTATCTGGATTCAATCTATGCAAACATTCTTCGCCCATCACAAGCTGGCAACCGGTAAGCCCCACACCCCATTATGCGGTAGCGGTTGCAAACAAAATCACGTTTAATTTTCTGATTTTTCCAAATCAACACCCTTAATCCATGGTAATCAAGTACTTAATCCCCATAGTAACTGCCTACCGTTACATTTAATCCAGCAACTCTCGCATGAGATGCCAACGTCTGTTGTCACTAAGCAACATTCATTCCCCTGATGCCTGGTAAGGATGCGAATCGCTTTTTTTCCACTGTCAGCCCTAGTTGAGGGTGAAAGTTGGCAATCACACATAAAACCCCATAATCGACGCCTCGATTTTACGACAACGCGAGGGTGGATTTGACTGCGCGCCTGATTAAATCCAGAATGGATTTAGGGGATTCTTCTTCGCCCGCCTTCGATTGGTTGAGTGCCTCTCAATGTCACAAAGTTCCCCATGTGAGCGTGGGTTGAATTAATTTCACCCACATGAATGGGACACACACTTTCAACTAATAGATACAAAAGTATCTAGCAATTATTATCAATTGTGCGGCTGTGCCCTGGTGGGGGCCGCATTCATTCATAAATTCCAAATTGGAGTTGGCGCGATCCGTAATGGATTTCAGCACAAAAGTCCGGTTTCACTTAAAGCAAATTTAAATTAATTTGGCGGAGAGTGTAAGAGTGTATCTGGCGTGCGGAATGAATCGCCTCCTTATCGCAACTTTAATAATTGTCGTGCCACAAACGTAAAGCGCGGCGACGGGGTATGGTGTAAACCACGCAAACCCATCTCTGTAGGGTGTGAGTGTGTTGGCATATTAACTATTTGCAAGCGCGGTACTGTAAGTGAAATGACAGCGCGTCTTAATTGTTTTTAATTGAAACAAGTTGACTCTGTGTGATGTTTGAGCGAGTGTCGTTTCGTAATTTCGTTCGCACTTTCTTTTGCGGGGTGTCCCATCCGATGCCAAGTGGCATGCTAAAATAAAATTGATGGGTGCTGAACTATGCCTCCTGCAGAATAGAGTTAATTTAGAGCGTGCTCTGTGCTTGTTTTCGATTTGTCAATTAAAGGAAAGTTCGCCATTGTGCTCCCCAATGGAACGGCAATATCATTGAAAAAAATAGGCCAAACATTTACTGCATACTACTCCGTTCAATAGTCAATTGTCCAGCAAAACAATGGGCGACTAATCACAATGCACCATTCCACGCGAAAACCTTAAAATTCAATTTCCCCTTTGACTCAGCATCGACCCCGGCAGTTACCGCGGGACGTGCGCACATTCCCAAACTCCTTCAGCAGCATCAACCAACGCCAACGTTGCCAAAAGTATCTCTCGCCTCGATCACATCCTATTAAATGCTCCACAAAAATTACAGCTCCTGGTGATTGAAATCCGCAAGCAGTGCTGACTGCTGCTCCCAAATGGAACTGTAACAAATGCCAGCTCAGCTCCACCTCCTGCATGCGAGCTGCATAATGGGAATTAGTACCTGATTTACACAAATCGATAATAATCCCTAGCGCATTCCTCCCAAATCACTGCCACAACTACGCCACGCATCCGCGTGCACATCGTCATTAAATTTGATTAAAATCACGTCCCGAACAATTGCGCGTCCACATCAACACCTGTTCCAGCGCCGGCCTGCATGTAATCATAAACCTGCGCGTACGCAAATCGTTCGATTGATATCGCTCAACGCTGGCCGGGACACAGTCTCTATATCCAACTATATACACCAACACCAGTCGGGACAAATTGTCTGCCGATTGCCGAATCCGCAGCGCATTGTAATATATCCTGGCAATTAATATCCTCGACCGAGATAGACAGCACTTGATATGGAGTCGGTGGCGAGCGGTGCGACCGATGCCGATCTTCATTTGGTGATCGTGTCCCAGTCGAGGAGAAGCAATGATATGGAACGCAAATTACATTTATTACCGCAGCATTAATCTGGTTATTTAGAGTCTTATTGAAATCTGATTAGGTTAAGTAGTACAACGGCGCGGCGGCTCTCCAGTTACCGTCAAGACGCAGTCGATCGGGAAACTGATCGAATGGTGATCAGCACAGCGTAAGCGGTTCGAGCACAGTGCGAAACTGGAGGGAGGCGATCTGGTGAATCGGTGCATTGGATCTTAGAATATGTGGTGGTTGTGGCCCACGCTTTTGCCAGGTAAAATGGAGCTATAAAGGCAGACCTCTCTGTGTATCCTCTCTTTGCAACTGCAGCAGTAAATGTGAAATTAGTTTCCACGAAGGTGTTGAAATCGCATCAATTTATCCGTAGCGATACATCAGTGAACTGATTTATTTTTAAAACGTTCTGAACTTGTCGGATTTACTAGGGTAGGTTGTGATTTGTGGTGTGGTCTCGTTGACAAAAAAAATGCCGCTGCCCCTCAAGAAACACAGTCCTTGGAGCGTTGCACAAAAAAATTACATATTGATCGTAAAGGTTTCGTATATAGGTCCATTGGCTACCTTTTCTTTTAAAAAAGAAACGAAAAAGACCTGTAACTTAAGGTCGAGTCCATACCGCTGAATTGAGGTTTTTTCTCTGTCAGTACAGTAATACTCTCTGATGTTCGTCAGACCGTGAGGAGTATACCTACTTTGTATTTTTTCCGGGGCATACACCTTGATACCTATAATGACGCCAAAATTTGATTATGATACCTATTCCTTAAAGCCGTGACCATCGGCTATGCGTAATTCTCAGGTGCGCTAGGATCTACGTTTATATATGTTTGGGCTTGTGGTTTTCTACCTAAGTACCTAATATTGCATTTATAACATCACACAAGCGCATTTTTGCACGAGACGGGACAGAGAGAACCGTTTGCCCTCAGTCAATGCTAATACAGGCTTAGGAATGAGATCGCAAATCAGACGCCTTAAGTGTTATGGATTACCCATAATAATTGTAGAAATGTAAAACGGAAATAAACACAATTTTGCAGCTTCCCATATTCCTGCAATCAGTTGAAAACCTTTCCATTTCTGTGCCTTGATTTTGTGCGGCGATGTCGCTAGGGAGCATCCCGAATAGGATTTGAATGTGTGTGTGAGCCGCGTGATCGTTGTGCGATAATTTGCCACTCTTTCGAGGACGTTGATAAAATTTTTTGTTAGTTTTTGAAACGCTGTGATTTCCAAAGGAATTTCTTTAAAATATAACTCTGCTGTCTATCAGAACACGAATATAGTGTTAGGGGAGCCAATAATTGTTAAATATTGTGCCAAAATTCTTAAATTGCAGAGAAGCTTTAGAAATGACACTTTTTTCTTTCACCTCTAATTTTTTGTACTTTTCAGAATTTTGCATCGATCTCCCTGATTGTTAGAGAAATGTTATAAATTTTAGTTTTAGTTTTACAATACAATATAGATCATTCTCAATAAAAATGTTCTTAATAAATAAAACCAAAACTACCCAAACACATTACAATTAGATGTCTCTAAGGTTGTTCTGCGGATAAGCTAGACATTACTTTAGATGCAATTCGTTTTCAAATGACAAATTTTAAAATAGAACCCTTTAAGTTTTGATTTTTTTTTATAAATATATAAAAATTAATTGAATATTGTTTATAAATTATATCAACTCATTTTTATATCTACTTTTAAGATCTCGTTCAATATAGTTTTAAAAAGCCCCTATAAAAGGGTCGATGAAAGAAAAATGTGCCTTTTTTTGACGCTACTACGTAAATTTATTATTTTCGCCCAATTTCTAACAAATATTAGCCGGCTTTACACTATGATATTTTGATGATTTTTGTTTGCCAAATAGCTTGGTTAACTTTTTCTTCAGGTCCTGGCACCTGTATCCGATATTGTTAGAAACATTTATTTGTTAATTTTTCTCACCCCACAACTCTAGCTATGGTCTCACAGCCCAAACATTTGGTCCTTCGAGCCAGATTTTTTGTCTTCAAAACTAAACCTGAGCGACCGATGGAAAATGTTTTAACTTGCATGTAGGCCTTTTGGAAGCAATGGCAACAAGAGTACTTGTCAAGGCTGCAACAAAGACCAAAGTGACGTTTAACAAAATATACACTAAACCCCACACTTTAAGCATAACCAGCGATAAACAATATCAACCCAAATAGATTCGTTATACATGCAACGATCTTAGTTAACAAAAATTCACTACGCAGTTTTATGAATAAATGTTCTTTTTTGTTGTGTAATTTCAACACTAAACATTTAGGTATTATTTTGAACCAATGCCATCGCTATAATTGTTTTAAGATCCACTAAATTTAATACTAGAGATTTAACAAAATTTCGTCAAAAATGTTTGGATGACCCAGGAAATATATCTGGGTCTTGCTAACACTAGAAGCTTCACAAGATAATTTTTTAGAAGGACGGTTGAGTAGGTACTTAGGTAGGTAAATGGGTGCTCTTGTGGCAATTTGCCACAGCTTCAGTTGGGTCCATTGTGTCTAGTTACGGGAACCATCCAGTGTGAGCTGTTGAAAAGTAAAAATAAACCGCTTTTTATTTTGGAGCCACATAGATTGGTATGAATCCCATGGGTTCCTAAAGCTCCGCTGTAACATGATCCTAAAGTATGTCCTACGAGTACCAATGATATGAAGTCTGAGATTCATACCCAGATTTGGGTATGAATCTCAGGAGTGCGTTGAGATCAACATTCTTCAAATCATCTAGGTTCTAGGTCATCGAAGAATTAACTGTTGAGAATCGTCTGTCTGCTGTTTTTACGGGCTGGGCATTCGCAGAGTAGGTGACGAACAGATTCTATTTCTTCAACGTCCCTGCAGCTTCTGCAAAAATCATTATGCAGTATCCCCAGCCGTTCCGCATGTACGCCTATCGCACATTGTCCAGTAATGACCCCCGTGAGTATGCGAATATCTTTGCTGCTTAGTCCGATCATGCATTTAGATCTCTTTTCACTCGACTCAGTCCACAGTAGGTTAGTTCTACTCCAGGATTCAATGTAAATCTTCCTTGCAAGCGTGCTAAGCGGAGTTCTTACTGATTTTAGGGCCAAAGTTGCATGTATTTTCGACCCGTTTCTTGCAAGCTCATTACCTGGAATTACCTGGAATATCCATGTGCCCTGGTACCCAGCATAAGGTCACCGCATTGGCTTGTGATATTACGTCCAGATTTTTCTTTCACATACTGCCCTTGACTTCACCACGACTGACTCAATGGTTTTTATTGCCGCTTGGCTGTCAAAGTAGATAGTGATTTGTTTACCGACAATGTGCCTTCTCTTAAGGTCTTTTGCCGCTTGGGTGATAGCGGTTACCTCTGCTTGAAAGACACTACAATCATCGCTAATTCTTAATGATTCTCGTAGGCCCAGTGCTTCGCTGAAGATGCCCGCGCCTGTACCAATGTCCATCTTTGAACCGTCGGTGTATAGGGCTAGCTCCTCTTTGTTGTCCCATTCGCTTCTGTTTGGAATTCTAGTATTGAATCTCCTGTCAAAAGCAAAAGTGGGAGGTAGATAGTCTTCTCATTCGCCGCGCTCCATTGGGATTCAATGGATGCGTGCCCATAGGGTTTAGATGACCATAATCCAGATTCTCTTAGTTCCTCCTGGAGAAACAGCCTCAGGTTGCTGAGGCTACCTTACTGTGATGGAGGTTGATTTGGACTACCTTCATGCTTTGATTTAGTGGCTTCCTTCACAGTCTCAGGCGCTCTTACATTATCCGCAGTCCGCTTCAAGAGCTTGAGGGTAACCTCGCTCGCTGCAAATGATAGCGGCATCTGCATATTCATCTTCAATGATGCAGGTGGTTCATCAAATATGATAATGTACCCTCTTGCACCTTTCTTCGACTCCTCCTCGGACACAATTTCCCAATCCCTCATCGGAATCTGGGGATTTTGTGCTTGTAAAACACTTTGGTGATGACTTTAAACCATTTCAACTTGCCGTAAGCGGGGGGCTTCGCACCTGTCTTGGCTCGGATGTGGGAGATAATCGCTACACCTAGTGCGTTCTCAATTATCTTCCCACATTCCGCAGAATACTGGCCACTTGGTTTCCTAGAGTCCACCTAACTGAAGCGGATTCCTTGTCACCTCGTTGTATTTCCCGCCTAAGCCGGTTCACCACGTGGGTGTCCTTTTTGGGCTACCCGTGCGTGTTTCGTTCCGCTTTGCCTTCTTCGGGACGTTCGGTGCGTCTTCTGGCGATGGTTGAGTAAAATTCCATTGATGGAGATCACTATTGTTAAATGATGCTAAACTGTTTTTTGCCCAAATTAGGTGATGCTGAAGCAATGCGGCTCAGTCAAGATGGGGTCACAGCCTACCAATTGTACATATCAAACTCTTGAGCATGATTGTACACAGTTTGATTTCGTCCAGGTCGGGATTGTAAGGTTTTAATATCGACCCTCTCTTCTGGAAGTTTGTACCACATTCCTTCAAAAGAATACCGCGGAACCTATAGTTCAGCTTCAACAAAGATACTATACAAAAGGACAAAGTTCAGCCGCACCATATAACCTGTCCTCCAACTGTCCAACAAACGTGAAAAATAAAAACCAGCCTTTCACGGCAAAGCAGTCTTAACACTTTTGCACGATTACAATTGCTACGCTACAACTTGGCGGATACGGTATGCGCGCGTTGTGCGCAGTGGTTCGCAGCTTTCGATTGCAGTCAAACATCGACACGATGAGATGGATTGGATGATCGGTATTTTGTTCATTCGTGTTAATCTTCAAACAATTTTGTTCCTTTATTTCCAGCACACACGGGCATAGCCTGCTCCTTTCGGTGAGGGGACAACAATATATATACACCAACGGACAACCGCGCGCACATATCTAGTGGTCGGAGGATTTTAATCGATGACTTCTTCGTGCATAAATCTCTGGAATTGAACTCGTACTCTGTTTTGTGTTATCCAACTGAATCGCATCTTCGACTGTGGCTTTGGCATCAGCGGAGGGGATAAAGGAGCTGCGCGCCAGATCAATTTGCGCCTTTATTACCGAAGCCTCCTAAAGTGTCGGTGACCGATTTGCAATGCTCCGCGTGAATGGGGCTGCCATTTGTATGCGTGGAATTCTCGTATGTGCGCTATAGGTACCTACCGTGACATAAAACACACCACCGATACACCGAGTGTTAGATTAATGCGGCGCGGCCTCGCCGCAACCACTGAACGTGCAGAAATTCAAATTAAATTGGGTTCTTCATTTCGATTGTGGTTTGTGCGGTTTCATCTCGCACTCAAGGATCATTTAATTGACTTTGAGGATTCACATGCCAGTGGCACGTTTAGCCCAAGTCGTGTTCCCTTATCGGCTTATCAAGACTTTCTCTGTGCATTTCTACCCAAAAAGCGGAAAATCTCCTCCACTGTCGTCATCCATACGATTATGCTAATTCCGACCGCACAATTGTCGTGATTGAACATTTTCCCCCCAGACTATGGCCGACCGATCAATAGATCAATTTGGGGGATAGGTTCTGAGGAAAGCCTCGCTCATGATGATGGCGCTTTTCCAGTATAGCTTACACAGTTTTGCATACCAAATTATGCCACTTTCTTGAAGACGTTCGCGGAAAAGTTTTCCGGGACCTGCAATCCCATTGGTTGCTATCTCGCTCCATCTCCGGCAGAATATCTTCATCTCGTATAGAACGCCACTTGTATCGATTTAAGGAATCCATGAACAGATTTGCATATCTTCGAGTCGTTGCGGCCATTGTGTATCTGACAGTGGATTATCCGAATTCGATTTTGTATCTTACTACTTCTCGGTGTATCTCTTTTGGGTTTTAATTGTTCGCCACGGCCGGCGCTGGCGGAGGGGATCCGGCTCTTTTCGGATTTTCATATCCGAAGATAACAAATCGATAACCGCTAGCTGAAGTGAGTGTCTTAGGAATGCCTACTTTGGGTCGCTGTAGCTTTGTATGGTACACCAAAGTGTTTCACGTTTTTGTTGATGCAGGTTGGCTTATTTTTTGTGTTCGATAGATGCGCGATAACATTCCAGCGCAGGAGGAGAGAAAGATAGTGGTGACATTACGGTCTCTCTGTTCCTTTGTCGAGGGCATGTATTATTTATATTTTGCACCGTGTTTTCCTGCATCGAGGAATTATAATTAAATAGGCGAATGTCTCTGGCTATAGAAACAGCTAGTTAAGTTCGTGTTTGCATTTGAGATTACAATGGAAATTAGTTTTTTATCATATAGGAGGCAGATGGTATTTTAATTTTTGAGCTTGTTGGATGAATGCCCTCTCTCGCGCGCTCTTTCTATTCCTGTCTGTGAAAATGGCCGCCGGGTAGCCATTGTAAATGAATTTATAACAATAAAGATTGCTTTAATTGTTCTCTTCATCTTCATCCATTCACATTTCGATTTCAGGCTTTTTAATTTCCTTTACATGAAAAATATTTTTGACAGCAAAATAATTCATACAGCTACTTTTGGGAGTAGGTAACTGTATGAAAATAGGTAAATACCATACAAGTTAAACCCACGTTTTCACTAGGGCAAAAGCGATTTTTCTTTTTAAATATTCCCAAACATTGCATAAATTTCTAGGCGCAGGGTCATAAGTCCACAGGCCAAAAGTCCACAATGGACTTTTGACCCATCTATGATGAGCCAAAAGTTCACAATAATTTGGGCCATAGGTTCACAATTTTAAAATGGAAGTAGGCCATAAGTCCACAATTATCCATATGACAAAAAGAGTTGTTTTAACAACTCAAAAAGTATGGGAATGTTTGATAGATGCCGTGAAATAAGACCAAAAAATTTCCTTCCGATTGACATCAAGTCCCTACATAGGTTTTCCTAAGTATGTATCTGTGCGGCAGCAATGGCGCTCTTTTGATTTGTTAATTTTTATAATTATTAATTTCTAAGCAGGACAGGCAGCTTGTAGGCAAATGTACCGTTTCTGCTCTCAGTGGACCCTCTTTGTTTGTGGATGTATGCAGTCGAATAACAGAGAATCCGAAATAGGTAGGACTCACAAATAAAAACAATAAATCCAGCATTTTCTATTATTTTTCAAAATCAAATGATTTAAGCTACGATTACAAGTGCCATTGCTTGTGGAAAATTTGACATGCTGGACGTCACAAAATATTGGCCATTCGGTGGTCACTTGTATGTCTTACAAGTATTGAAACGGAGGTGGTGAAGATGGGGTTAACTAATAATAATAGTTGGCGTAACAGGTCTGTATAGGGACCCTGGGCCTAGCTCCTCGCAACTATTCGTTTTATGTGAGTTTTTAATTTTTGAAACGAATGGAAGGGATCTACAATTTTATGCCGATTCCAAACGGTCGATTGAGAAGCTCTTTCAAGACAGTTATACTCTCGGATGTTTGTCAGACGTTCGCGAGAGGTGGCGCAGTGAAAAAAACCCTGAGTTTGACTTTGTCTATCTGGGCTTCAATATAACTTCTCAAAATGACATCAGAGCAAAAGATCAAACAAAGAATCACTCTGCCAATCGCTGATTCTTCTGCTTAAGAAGGTATCAAAGAAGTAAAACATTTTTTCATAGAAGCAAGGAGATATTAAGCAAGAACCGTGTTCTTCTTTATGTCGCAGAAGGATGGACTTTGTCAAAATAGGATAAAAACCTCATGAAAACCTCCTGGTATGTGTTAGAGAAATATTCTTCAGGCGATATTTGATCCAGTTTGTATTGATAGAGTGTATGGCGGAGAACATTCAACGACTAGCTTTATGGGCTATAGGTACAGCAACTTAAACCTATGGTCAGAAAGCTTTTGAAACAACTGCTGAGAGTGCTGGGGTACGTGGAAAGTATGGACATCAACGCAATAGCCCAACTAGTCTTTGAGTACACCCTTGAGGGAGAAAATACAGAGAAACACCCCACCTTAGGTGGTGCTCATAATTGGACGGTGACTTCAACTAACTTGGTGGGAGTAACTGTTGGCAACTATCTATAGGGAAGGGACCGTTGGTTGAGGCCGTAGTCCTGACCGGAATGTAGTAAGCCCGACCAAAAGTAAAGTAAGGTACATAAATTCTTTAAACTAGATGAGCGACATCTTTCTGTGGAAAAGACACTTTTTTGTTTAGATGCTTCAATATAAAAATGCAAGTTAAATGAAAAAAAGCCAAATTACAAGTTATTATAGTATACACTATATTTTTTTTAAATATATAGTACTTTTAATTAAATGCTGCGTAGTGCAAATCCACAGTAAACGTATGAAAATGACTTAAATCTCAAAATCTTTTGTATGAAATTCAACTTTATAATAAAATAAGTGCCTACAATTCTATAGCTTGTATAACAAGAAATAAACAGAGAGGATGATCGAGATCACTGCACTTATTTTTAGCAGCAATACTTCTTGTTGCATCTGAACACAGCCATCGGGTGCCGAGCAGCTAAAAGCTCGATCACTTTTTCTGCGAGCCGACGAACCCAACCTCACCGCCGTCACTTTCTTTTTGCCGCCACCTGCACGACTTGTAGTAATTAATTTTTCCTTTTAATTGATTTGTTATCTAGTATTGGGTATAATTTAATTTTAAAATTGTCGTAACTTAAAATAAAATCAAATTGTAATCGTATCTAGTATTCTTCACTTCTATTGGAAGCTCACTGTTCAAAGCAATTTCCCAAGCTATACTTCTGAGAATATAAGTGAGGACGAATCCACCTGTTCGAAATACGCTCCCTTTTAATATCAACCAACCTGGTCCGTGTTTTTTGCTCCCCACTGTTAAGACGGTTCCATAATAGGATGAGACCAACAATGCTTTAGCTTGCGTATGTTTACTTAAGCAATGAGCTCGTCACCCAAGCGTTTGCGAGAGCACCCACATACCAACTACGAGATCTCATTTAACTAATGAAGAAGCCTTTCGGACGCTCTCCCACCGACAGCCCCCCACCCAAATCAAACTAGTAAGAGTTAAAACAAGACGAAGAATTTTTAATATCTACGCAGCGAACTAATTGAATTAATTTCGCTGCATCTGTAGACGCTTTCACACGACAATCACACTCACTCCCTCACTTTAGGAATTGGGCCAATTACTGGGGTAATTATGCTGAGAAGAAACGAAAGGCTTGTTGTCATCAGAACTTTATCACTTTAAGGAAGTGCTTTCTCATGTGACTTAGAGGCCCTGACAGATTAGGTATGGGTTCTTTTCTGTCACGCAGAGGCGAATGCATGCGTAAAGTAAAACCGGCGAACCCTTTCCTCCTCCTTACGTAAGCGCAGTCTCCCTCATAACGCCTCGGATTGCTGTGCGTGTGCATTATGAATTGACCCGGATTACATGCGACCGGCCAACAATAATAACAATTAACATAACATCGCTGCGGTGATCAATTTGAATTACCAGCCCTGTCAATAACTCATCTCTCCCAGCGGAATCCAGAATCACATTAGAATCAATTAAGTTGGAGAATAATTTTGTTTAATAACTGCGGCCCGCCACGGAAAGGGGTCTCGATTAATTGTGACGCATTTAAATGGTATAATTGCCGCACCACCAAAAATCAACATAGGGGTTGCCAAATGCCAATGCATTGCAACCTGTTGGCCATCATCGGTACTCGGTACACACAAAGTGATTAAAGTCGCCTGAATATGTGGGTCGTCGCCCCCTTTCATCGGCATTGACGGAAGGGTGGCAATACAATTTTTCCAATCGTCAATTTGGGTCGCCGAAAAATCATCACGTCACGTGACGAATGCATCAACTAACACTTCATCTTGTCCTCAATTAACTGGGACGAAATCAATAAGCGCCCGAGATGCTGGCGGCCGCCGGCGGCGGAGGAGACGTAGAGCAACCCCGATCGACTACATGCATACACACGTACCGTGTGTATCTATCGCCCCGCCATATGAGATCTGGTGCACAACGAACGAGTTAATAGCGTGCGGCAGCGGCAGCATAATTAATCGCTTGACAAACGCATCTAATGAATAGAACACTCGTGGCTTAGATATTGACGACGGAACCTCTTGGAAGACATTTGGTGTTGCACTGCAATTAACTACATGTTGGGGGGCGATCACTCTCTCGCCGCTTTCTCAGAATGACACAAAGAGGAGTTGCAGTTGCACTTTTGTCTATCAAATGCGCGGCGCCGCCGCTTGTAATATTTTGTCCGCATCAATTGGAGGATCTGCACTGCACACTTACAAGGGGTTTAGTGGGTGCATCACACATATATTCTCACCCCTTTGTCGTGATGACATGCAACGCAATCGCGAGGATGGCAGTGGCAATGCAAAGGAACACTTTCGCACTGAGATCTTGCTTTGCATGCATTTTTTATGAGAAAGTTGGACACTGCGCACTCGGGGTCAGGGTGCAAGTGGAGAAAGTAATCAACTTTAATTGTGATAGATGATCCTGGCCAGCAAATTGAGGTTGCCAATGAAGCCAATCTAGGCTTTCTATAGAAGTTCTCTTTGTTTGAGAATAATGTTTTCGCGAAAAGATTCCGGAAAAAGATAAGGGAATTGCGTTTCCTTTGCACAGTTAATTAGTTGAAGTGTTTGAACATGTGGACGCATATAGAGATGGGAGCGTTCTGTATCACGGGGGGGGCTCAACTATGCTACCTCTAGCGAACTGTTGACAGACCTTAGAGCGGGTGCGGCGCAAAATGTTTGTCAAACAGACCCAAGAATTGACAGTGTGTAAAACTTAGTCAATAGGCTTTATTCATGTATTATATTCTTTTGTTTTTCTTAAAATGCCCAAAATCTTTAAACATTTCGAGATCTTAAAAAATATTAATATCCAAACATTTATTTAAAAATTAAAAAAAAAAATCTCTACAAAAACTTTATTTTTCAATGGAAATGACGGATTGGAAATGGTTGAAAGTCCATACTAAGGGATAGCATGAACTTTTTCAATTTAACACCATGTTCTTTTGTCGACTATAATTTTGGAAAGTCTTAAAACTGAAATCGTTTTAAAGTGAGCTTTATCCGATTATAATTTTTCGCTTTTGATATAGTTTTGAATGTTGAACTGAATTCCCCTGTATGTAATAAGCAATTAACTTGAAACCATCTTTTGTATGTTTAAGTTAACATCATTTAACATGGCAAAATCACAAACGCTCTAAGAAAATTGGTGAATTACTAACGACTTAAAAAAACGTATATCTACGTCAAAAAGTTATGTTTTTTCAGCAGCCGCGTTTCCCGTGAAGTACCTACCTATGTACTTCTATTTTTGAACTCGATAGGTGGGGCTATTCCGAAACAAAATTTGTTGATGTATACCTATGGTTGGTTACAGTTACAAAGATTGAATAGTTTTGCACCTTAAAGTTGGCACTTTGCAAAAGATAATGGGGGATAGAAAAACATGTTGTGTTTTGTGGTACCTCCCATTCTAAAAGACAAAAAAATCAAACGCTGTTATTCTAAACCTGTATAATTAAAATTATTAATGAACATTTTGAGCTGTGGTTAGTGTGATGGACTACTAAGCGAGTGGTCCAGCTTCAAATCCCGAAAAAAACTCACCGTTTAGCCTCGACATAAAATTGTAGATTCCTTCCTTTCATTCCAAATGTGAAAAACTCACACAAAGCAAATGGTTGTGAGAAGCTATTCCTATTGTCTCTATACGGACCTGTTGCACCAACAATATCCTGTTAAATTTTAAGAATGGTGGGAATCAAAGTAAAATTATAATATTTCAATTAATGCACTTAAAGGAAAAAATATTCAAGTCATGGTTATATGAAAAAAGTACTTTTTGATTATTTACGATTAATAATTGATTTGCGTTTCTCGCAACTTAATCTAAAAGGTAAACTATTGAATAAACTAGGATCGGTGACCTCAAGGAAGAGTGGGAAGCGAGATTTCTTTATTACATTACATAATTACTACTCTAAGATTATTAACACGTACCTAATTATGTGCACCATATAAGCCGAATACCCGGATTGTTCAAAATACGTTTTCAGAACTTGGTAAAAATAAAAGTGCTCAAGTGGAAGTTCCTTAAGGTTTTAGAATAACACAAAACTGTGTGTTCTGTGGTTAACTTTAGATTAAATACGAATATCGTGTTTTTGCTTAGTAAGCAAAGATAGAGTCTTAAAGCAATTAGTGCCACCCCAAGAGTTCAACCCATATGGAAGCTTCAATTTAAATAAGATCATTATAAACTGATTTTAAAATGTGTTGACTGCAATAAGGACTTGGATGCAAAGTATGATCTTTCCTATTAACCTACTATCGAGTACTATTCCTAAATATTTAAATGAATAAACATTAAATATTAAAACAGCCATTAGAATATAATTTTATTTGTATTACATATAGACAGGCTTGTAGAAATTATGCCAAATTATATTTGTGACACTAAGGGTAGGTTAGGTTAGGTTAGCGGGTAGGCAAGACAGGGGGAACCTGAACCCGCCACACTTAGATCAATGTATGTAGATCCGTTGTGGGGTTGGGTACGAAAACTCCAAAATTAAAATCCCCTGACTGAAATCCCCAAGTCAATATCCCCAAACAGAAAATCCCCAAATCCAAAATACTTAATCATTCAAACTATGAAATCTGTATGTATATCTGCAACCCCCCTGCTTGGGTTTACTGTTGGATTACGGGGCGGGTGCAATGTTGGTCTTATTACTAAAACTTGTACATGTATGTACAATCGTCGTCTGTGTACAATCGGAATGTTCAATAATCGTCATCTACTGTGGGGATTTTGCGTTTGCAAAACGTTTGGGGATTTTCTTGGGGATAATCAATTCGGGTATTTTTCAAAAGGTGGGGATTTTTGGGTTTGGGGATTTTGCACTTGTGTATTATGTAGGTATCCCTCCGTTGTGATGATCTTGGCGTTCTTATGACTCTCATACTGTGGAAACCTATGAAACCGGGTAGTCAAGCCATCTCGACGATGATATAAATCTGTGTAAGTCTTTTATAGACTTCTCAGAGAGGTCGTCTAGGTCTTTGAAAAAGTGTCGACCAAGAATTCTGTATCTGATGTGACAGAGTGCTGGGCAGTGGCAAAGAAAGTGTGGAGTGTCCTCATGCACATCCTCATCAGAGCATCCTCTGCACAGGTCATCCGTGTTGATTGTCATTTTCTATCTGTGATATTTCAGCATGTTGTGTCCTGTAATAATGCCTACAAGAGAGGATAACGATTGTTTTCTCATTTGTAGAATAGGGTTAGTTAAAACCCAATTTTCACATGTAGAACCTAAAATATGACATCATTCATTTTGTTTGTTTTTTTCACTTATCATAAGTTTGTAACCATTTAGGAAGGATTTTCAGGTCATGATTGACAGCAATAAACAAATTAAAATACTTGTTTTTATAGTACCTATAGTACCTACCTATGATAAACCGAAGCCTTAACTTTCACGTTAACAAACGTGTTGTAAAATTTACTGTTTTTTTTGTAAATGAGTAGAAAAGAAAATGTTAAAGCTTATTTCAAAAGCTATGAGTTAAAAAACAATAGTTATTGTTAATGGCCATTCGAACTAGGGGTAGGCATAGTAAGGTTTAAAGCTGTTCAGAACACCTTCATCTACAAAAACGATTTCAATGTTTGTTCTATGTATAGGTATACTGAAACTACTTTTCCATTTCGTCGTCAGTTATTGTTGGGGTAATCGTTCCCGTCTCAACACAACCTCTCACATACGTTTCAAAAATTAAGTTAATTAGGTACCTACCTAAATAAATACTCATCTACTTACCATGTATCAACACTTCCTCTCATATAACGTATTTAAAATACATATTATGAATTAACTACATAATTTTACCAATTGTAAAATTCAAATCTGGCGCCACAAAATAAAGGTCGGCCTTGCATAATTTTTCTGTACTAAAAAATCATTCTTTTGTACTAAACCAATGTAACGAGAAATTCAAATCGAGAAAATTAAATCACTATCGTACTCGTACTATCGTTGTCAACTCCAATCGGAGAAGAGCTTTTTACTTCGTCTCGTTGCTCAAGCGTTATTTTCCATTTTGTCGTCTCGTCGGTTAAACTAGCATAGAACTTCGCTTACAACATTCAATCCGCAGAATTTCATACTTGTCCAGTGAAACAAGGAAGTCGTTTTTTCTACGGTACAGTCGGAAAAGGATCCGATTATATATTTATATTTATTTCCTTTAAAACTTTTCAGATTCTGGCAGCGCCTCTTTGAAATAATTTCTTTTCAGATGTCTGGTTTACCAATAGAAAACTCCCAAGCCGATCAGCTTTCAGCAAAGCGAATTCCCTGTTCACTTGTCAAAAGAAAACATTTCAATCGATCACTTCTGGGTGATTCTACAAAAGATGATATTTTCGATGGCTCCGCTGATATATAATGAACCATTAAACCATGCAATCTGATTTTTTTTACAAGTATAAATTTTATCAATATCTACATGGCCGTACAAAATTATTAAAATCTGATATGTTTCCATTACTCAAAAAATTCATGAAAGTGCACAAATCTCAGTCCCCTGACGTGTCCCACGCCTGTTTTCGAAGCGAAAAAACATTATCGTTTTTTAATTTTAGTTCGCACACTAAAATTTATTATGAATTAGTGACCCTAAATAGCAGATATATGTCAATTATTAAATATGGGTTTTATAACAATTGATTTAATTTTTAAAAAAATGCATTCAAACGCGTCCCTCAGATTCCTTATCAGTCCCCTGGAAGATTGAATTAGTCCAAATTATCGATAACTTCGATATCGGTCCAAGTCTCAGATCTAGCAATATGAAGTTTCGAGTCTCATTTGAATAAAAACTTATACCAAAAAAAAGGCGCGCTGTTATGTCAGTTGTGAAGCAGACGTTTTGGTGAGAGGTCGTATATTGTCCAGTTCGATTCTCAATACCTTGGTGAGTATTTATAATACATTTTTGTGTGGTAGAGTTATATTTTTTTAGTATTATTATGTAGGCTATTTTAAACTGTAATATTTAACTATTATTTTTATTATTTCCAATAATGGGAAACTATGTTTATTGCACAAAAACTATCAAAACACTCAGTCCCCTGGCCTAAGTCCCCTGACAATTAAATGAACAGGGGACTGATATTCTATCCAAGGGACTGAGAAATTTTGAGAAGATATTGTATTTCCTTCCATTACGTAGCAAATATTTACTTATTTAATGCCATATTTACTTAATGTAATTATTTAAGTTTATTTTTATCGTTATCGTATCCTAATGTTTTTCTTTTAGACAAGAAAATGGGAAGACCAAAATCGAAGCTAAGCAGGGAGCAACAATTACAAAAAAAAAATAGATGCTGAAAGACTTCGGTACCATAAAAATAAAACTGATCCTGTTAAACATGCAGACCAAAAAGAAAATGAAAGACAAAAATACCTAAAGAAAAAGGAAAAGGGGCAAAGAAAAGCGATTTCTGAAATGACTAAACGTGAGCGCAGACAAGCTCGTAAAAATTGGAAACTCTATTCAGAGACTCACTACAAAAAAAACTTCAACGAGGAAGAAGGCAACTCTAGAATTCATCAGAGAGAATACGCCAGACAGTTTAATTGATGAGGGTAACCGGGATCCCTTGCAACAAAGTCCTATGTTGCAAGAAGATCAAGGCTCATCAAAATCAACACCAAAGATAGCTTTGGGAAAGGCAAGGTCCGACAGATTACGTCGAAAACGCAACCTTATGTACCCAGGAATTGTAAATTGGACCTGGAATTATCATGAAGCGGGTCATGGCAAAGGAGCTCCTGATGGTGTAGGCGCTGTCTGTAAAAGAACTGCAAACAACGTTGTGGCATGTGGGGGAGACGTAACAAATTTGAACGAGTTTTGTGATGCAATCCAAAATCGATGTCCTAACATAGCTATTTTTACGGTGACAGATTCCGATATTACAGCCATGACAACATTAATTTGAATGGATCAGCCGATTTTGATACCTTTCACCGGCACTCTGAAAGTCCATCAAGTACAAGGAAACGCATTCTTACCACGAAAAGTTATGATGAAATCGCTCAGTTGTTTCTGCAATTTAAATCAATGTGGATGCGAGCATTATTTATTGGGAATCTTAGAATATCCTGCAAAATTAAGAAGATGTGTAGATGATATTTATGGAAATTCAGACTCAGAAACTCCAAGCCCAGCTGTTCAAAAAGAACAACTTCGTAAGATATTTAAATCCCCACCTCAAGTACTACCATCAACATCAAAAGGACTAAATAAAAAAATCAATGCGAAAGGTAAATCTGAAAAGAGGAGAAAACATATATGTAAAGAAAACTTACAAAAACTTAAAAATGAAAAAAAAAAAAAAAATACTCGCGAGGCAGACGATTGCTTCTGTCTTATCTGTGGTCTTCTATACAGCGATGATTCCACTGGAAAGGATTGGATCCAGTGCATCATCTGCAATCTATGGGCACAAGAGGATTGCATTAAAAGTGATCCAAAAGCTTTCACTTGCCCAGACTGCTCTTCCGACTTAGAGTACAAGACTCAATGTTAAACGCAGTATTTAGAATACCGTTTGTGAATTATTTGAAAAACTTTTGATTAATTATTTTACTTACGTACCTAATGAACATTTCTTAATTTTTTTATTTCTAATTTTAACTTTATTTTTAATTTAAAAAGTATTAACACAATCTCTATATATCTTTTTTTATAAAAACTACTTAATGTGAACAATAACTGAAGTCTGAAAAAATGTTTATTTAATAAACTATTTATGTTTATTTAATAAACTACAACTTAGAGTACAAGAACTAAATGTTAAACGCAGCATTTAAAATACCGTTTTTGAATTATTTTTAAGACTTTTGATTAATTATTTTACTTACGTACCTAATGAATGATCTCTTAATCTTTTTTATAAAAACTACTTAATGTGAAAAATAACTGAAGTCTAAAAAAATATTTATTTAATAAATTAAGTATCCTTTTATGTTTTTTTTTGAAGAAATACATATATCCTTTTTTATAGTTTTAATAAAAACAATGAAAAACAAGATTTGTCTGTCTTTTTATCAGTCCCCTGAAAAAGTACTCAGTCCCCTGATCATCTGTTTTTAAAAAATGGCCCTAAAATTGTTGGTTTTAATTTTTATGACTGGCCGCTTTAGATTATGTGAATAAACGTTCCAATGCTTAACTAGGCATAGTTTTAAAACCTAATTGCTTTCAAAAATGTCGTGCCGAAATTTTGATAATTTTCATTCATCTTCTGTAGAATCACCCTTAAAACTACATTTTAAATGTAGGGTTGAAGGACGGGTTACTGTAGTCATTTGAATGAAATTATGTCCCGTAACAAAATATACATAAAATTACCTTACACCAAGTACCTACGTGTGTTGTTTCCGGTGGTATGTGGCCCAAGGGTAAAATAATTTCCCCAACAAAACTCGAATCACAATCAAATAATATGTAGCATTTTTTGTATCCTGCCTTCTCTTTTTTATCAATTAAGCCACCTAATTAAAATTATCGCACCCAAATCAACAAAAAAAAATACAAAACCTAAACCGAAAGACAGAAAAAAACAACAACCCGTCGCTGGAGTTGTTATAGGGTTCCCCCCAGACCTAAATAAGCCACACGACGAAAAATTAAAACCCACATCCTTCGTACAATTTTTTTTAATTTATCCGCGGAAGTCAACGTTTGCCTTCCATTCATCATCGTCCAGGCAAATCCTCCGAGTGGCATCTCTGACTTAAAGTCCGTCTTAGCCTAGCCCTCAGCCGACATCATCCCACATCCGTGTCACAAGAAAACTGAAATAAAAACAATAATTTGCATTTAAATTTAAAATCTCGTACGCAACGAAATGGACAGACAATAGGACGAGGACTAGAAGAAAGAAATTATCTTCAGAAAACAGCGCGCGATGTCATCGCGTATTGTCTACGTCAGGCGAAAGCAACCGCAGCTACCGGAAAAATGGAACGGAAATCGTCGCGCTGTTGTTTTTCGCCTTAGCTCGCGGTGCGTGGTTTTACTTTCTAATGAATTTCAATGATAAAGGACTTAATAAATTTTCAAGTTAATTAAGTTTACACTCCCTCCACTCGAATGGAGTGAAGAACAAAAAAATAATTCTTTGCTCTCCTCCACTAAAACTGATTTATGGATATAATTTTCTGCGAAGGACATGCAAGGGTGGCACACGTACATATCATTGTCCTTGGGTTCGAGGAGCTCGTATTCTTACGCCTGAGTCGCTGGTTTTTTTTTAATTTTTCAATCATCGCTCGCCGGGTAGGGGTGGGTGGGCATGCATAAGGATTAAGGACAATATGAGATTCTTTCTTATTAGCCATCCTTCGCAATCAAATGGGAAATATCCTTGAGACAATTTTTCTACAACACCACTGTTTGTGAAATAATTAACAAAATACATCTAATGAGCAACTAATGGAATTCCGCGTTCATTAAGGACACAACACGTCGCACTCGCACGTAGCTATTCTCACGACTTCTCAAATCTAGCGCGAGACTTTGACTTATGCTGGATAATTAATCATGAATATCATTTTGTTGTGCGGGACGGGACTTTTTTCGCCTCATGTCCGATATGGTGTTAAAGAAGAGAAATGGCCGCACAAGAAAATTCTTTTCTCCTTTTCTTGGGTTTCGGTTATAGCTGAGATTGATTAGCTGGTTAGTCGGTGGGACTTGGGAGACTCGGCTCTCTGGCAGCATAATCAAGAGATTTGAAGAGAAGATAATCACGGTTGCGGTTAGATGACTGCCGCCGCCTCTAACGCCCTCAAGTGACTTGTCTTGTATGGGCAATGGCAATGGGTATACCGGTGTGTATAGTAAGTAGGTATACCCTCGCTCACTTGTTTTATGGTTAAATTAGCCGAACGAATTGTTGTGATTTATGGGGTGTGATGAAGTGAAGCGCTGTAGATTGAGGCTATTTGTTAACTGGGATGAGCAGGAATTAACGAACTGTCTGTTATGATTTCTTTTTAGTGAGTTCTTCTTGTAATTGGAAAGTTAAGGTTGGGGCTTCACTTCAGTGCGATGGAAGTCAGACTCGATAGATTTTTTGTAGGTACTGTGAGTGACATCAGTGGCATGTGATTTTGTTTGCATTTATTACGCGGTCAATTAGTTTGACTGATTCAGTTCCTCATGAGTTGCCATCAATTAAATTATTTGTCACACACATTACTCATCACTTGAGAGTACAATTGAAAATTGTCTGACGTAGATGTCGTAAGAGTATGATGTAGGCGATTGAGTATTAGTTTTGACAGTGGCCATGGTTGGTATATTTGGAGGAGTAGCCACTGGTAAGTACGAGAAAAGAATAATAATAAGAACTCCTTCAATCGACTTCTAACTGGTGGGCCAAACAGCACAAAATGTTGCTGTAGGAATAGGCGAGGTGAAAGTTCTCAAAGCTAAATATCGGCGGTCACGAATTTGCTAGTTTAAGATCCAAACTGACATTCACTTTCTACAGTCCCATCAAAACTAGGAAGACGAGTTAGCAAAAGGTTGCCAGCAAGGAGGTATAAATTCACTTTAAAATATTACTGTGGGCTCTCTCCTTGGCAGGTTAGAGGAGACTAACACTCAGGCAGAAGGTTAAGCCGAAAGCTTATGTATCCTAGACTTTCCCTCCTTTTGAAGGGTGAGACAAGTAACCGGTGGTTACTACGGTGAGGTAAAATAAGCATGACTTTTATTGAGCCGAATATGACAAAATTAAGAGCTATACAAAGTGAAGTCAAGTTTCGGCATCCTTGAGAAACTCATATTTCTGTCGATTGGTTTGAAACAGACTCGCCACCGTATCCATTTGATGACTGGTTGTATCACGAATTCGATGAGTGTTTTTTGGGTTCCAATCTCTGAAGATGAAGCAACGATCCATTGGCTGCATCTGGTTTTATAGTCCTAATAATAACCAAAATTTAGCAATGCAATACATACCTATACTTACCTTTGCCCCTGTTTCACGTTCGATTGACAACGCTTGACACCTCTATCGTCTACTTCGGTAGTGTTTGTCCTAAAATTTTCAACGAATGTCCATTCACAATGCACTGTGATTCGACTAGGAATTCAAGTTATACCAATTCGGTCGGCGTTTGAGCTTGAAATTATTATTTGGAAGACCAAAGAAAGAGCATTGATACTTACTTAATTAGATATAACAGTTCGTTACCATTAATCGTAGGCTCATTGTCACTAGTAATTACGAACAGGCTTCATATTATTGTTTTTAAAATCCGTAGTTTTTGCACTTCCTGAACCATTTAACCATTTTTTGTTAACAATCAAAGTTTCATATAAGTTATTTCTTAATTATTGAGAGACTCGCTCTGTTTCTTCCTTCACACCATTTTGAGTTTATGATTGAAAAAATCCTTTTCGTGAAGGCCGAAGTGGCAGGAATCGAGAATAGGAATGAAATGAGCTTAAAAATAGTTGGTAGGATATATTTATGCACCATATTAAAACTATTGCATTTTTGTTTTATGCCTAAGCTCATAAAAATATATAATCTCTTCGAATATATTTCTTTCTTTAGCTTTATTGATTACAATTTTCAAAAGATTGGAAACAACGAATGGATGCAGGATAATTACTAAGAAATAAGTTTTATATAAATTTGGTATCTTTCAAAGGCAAATCGTCATAAAGAGAATAAAATTCTGTGGCAACTAGGAAAAATAACATAAGTCGACTTATACGTCAAAATTGAGTTAATGCTACTATCGGATGCACTGTACCATTACTTAGTATCTTAGAGAAAGATATTGTTTTCGTACAAAATTTCGAACTCGAGATGTTAATCAATTTGACATTATACTATGATAGTGGAACTCAAAAAAGTGGTTCGAAAAATTCTCTCCGTCTGTCTGTCCTACCTTCCACAGGCCTACAGCCTGAACGGCTGCCCGGATTTCGGTCAAACTTCGGATTTGGAGTTGGTGGTTCGGGGTTGTTTTTGTTTGCAAGGTAACCTTAATTTTAATGGTACGAGTACCTTCTTCCCATATAAAATTGTCGTACCAATTTGATTTGATCGAAAACGGTTCTAACGATTTCAACCAAAATTGACATTTAAATTGGGATTGAGGTGAGATTACGATGACTGCATACCCAGTTTTTGACTAAAGAATCGAATAACGGTACTTTTGAAATCTCAATATATCTCGAAGACTGTCCATATGATTGTAACAAAAATTAATTTCAGAGGTAAGGTGGTCATTTATAACTTAATAGCTAGCTCAGGTTTTCTCTATATTATCGTACAAGGGATTTTTGAAAATAGTATTTTTTTTTAAATTAAGTTTTGTTTAGTTTAGGTAGGTAGGTATCTACCTTAAAACGGTAATAACGATTTTGAGCGAAATGCAATCTTAGAGTAAAATTGATATTTTCAAAATTAGTGTGTCCTTAATTTTCAATTGGAATCACCTAAAAAGGCAAATTTTAAAAACTGCTCATCTCGAAAACCCCATCTTTGATTTAGATAAA
Organism: Cheilosia vernalis; assembly: GCA_949126925.1. Lineage (NCBI taxonomy): Eukaryota > Metazoa > Arthropoda > Insecta > Diptera > Syrphidae > Cheilosia > Cheilosia vernalis. The sequence goes on from OX421358.1 coordinate 31,662,424, forward strand.
ACTTAAAAAACGAAGCAATGCTTACATCCTGAAAAATAAATTATAATCGGCTTTCAGCTAAATAGTTAAGCAATACCTAGTATTTTTCACTGTTTTGTCTGCCAAATTTTACAAAAGTCGCTCTAACGATTTTGATCAAAATGCATATTTACGATAATAAAATAACACTAAATAAGATCCTATATTATTTAAATGTTTCACCAAAAAATCGAATAAGCAAGTAAATAATTATAATACCGCACTTCCATTAAGAATGCAATAACAGCGACGCAAATCTTATTTTCAGCCAATATTGCGCACTTCTTTGTTTTTCATAAATTGATATTGAACTTTGAACATGCAATGCACCTAAGGATAATTCCAACCACTTGGTTTATACAATCAAAAACTCTCTCACTTCATTCGGTTTATATATAACTACAGCTAATTCAAAAACAAATCTCTAAAATCTTAGGTAGGTACATATATTGCCATGTAAAGATATCGGTCTAATACGAAGTCTACTTTCAATCATAATACTTACTTAATAGAGACCTTATGCCAGCGTTTTATATTTAAGTCAAAAATAAAAGCATGCCCTAACAGACCAGACCCGAAAGACAAAACGGCGACATCGTCCTCATAGGCTTGTGTGTAGGTTGCAGGAAGATTGATACACAATAAAAGGAGAGACAAAAATCACCTTGATCATGACGCATTTGCCACAATCAGCCTCGGCAATCAACGTCCTGTTCATTAGCATTGTCTTTATCCACAACAACAACGTTTCATCTACATACACCATAATGTCTGCCTGCATTGCACATGCTATCAAAAGAAATAGATATCGACTAAGATACCCAATACGTACTCCTTCCGATCAAGAGCACTTTCGATCCTACCAATGAAGTTCTGAAGAGGAGGCGATCGAAGAGCAACATTTCGCACGTAATGCATCTCAACCAGTCCCTCCAAGCTTTTCAGCTGGAAGGAGGACAGACTTGTGGGTCTGAAACTTTTGGCGAGAGCAACTTTCTTCGGCAATGGAACTGGAGAACGTCAATTCGTTTCTTGCTTCTTTAATGCTTGAAGATTTTGTATGAGAAAATCAAAGGTATCTCGATCCACACGAAAATTTGGGACATCTTGTTCCCAATATAGAGACAACTCCACCTAAGAGAACAAAATGTTTACATTTCAGAAAAACCCACAATCGTGAAAACTGACCTCGGAATCGGATCAAGCACGTCTCTCCCTGTTCATCCCACATGTGTATTTAAAAATCGAATCTTCTCTTGCTTCATTTCGCTGTCGTGGACTTTTAAATTCTATTATTTTCAGCTTTTGAGAATTTATAAAATATATAGTTTAAAAGTAAATTTTCCATCATCTAAGCTGTTCACAAGTATTTACCTAGGCACCTACACCAAAGACCACATCCATTTCTTCCCATCTGCACATTAATCCATCCTTCTTATTAGATATACCTACTCGTAATTACACCTACTCCCAATCAATAGAGTCCACTTAAGGAAGCAGCAATATATGCCCTTGTCTTCCAGATTCAATTTGTAGTGAACGAAAAGGACACAGTACTTAATCAAAATGTGTGCCCTCATATGGTGGCACAACAAATCTCTAAAACTTCCTACTCCTGCCACATACTCGTACGAAGCAATAAATTCATTTGAAATGTCAAAACATTTCTACCATTCCGCAGGCGGTGAACAAAACGAAGGACAATATCCCCGAAATACGTACAAGCAAGTCCTGATACTGATGCTGTGATGCTCCAGCAGCATCTCACCTCCTGTTGCTGTATAGTGTATATAGCTGCATCGGTGTAGCATACTGGGCTCCTTGTTCCTTTTCTTGTTATCAATCTGTTAAATAACAAAACACCAACTGTGCCTTTTAATCGCGCGCACTCTTTCTTCGTCTGTCGCTTTGCCGTGCGCTCTTCTTCTATGTCGATTGTGTTTTAGCAAATGGATGACAACATTGTCAGGGACGACACAAACACAAAACACAAGGGCCGGACAAAAACAGAGAGAGAGAAAGAGAGAGTACCTCACCAGCAATATTGGAGTGGAGTGGCAGTGGACCTGAAGCCGGACATTGAACAGGCAGCTCTAAAACAGCTTTCCTCTCTTTCTTTGAGCGCTGCCACTTTTAACATGTACATTAATCCTTCCGAACATGACCAACCAAGTCGGAGTTGTCTGTTTTTGTGTTTTTTGTTCCTTGCTCCGCTTTGGGTGCGTGTTGTGTTCCTTCCTCACTCCACACAGCATGATGTCCTTTTGGCGAGAATTGTGTAAACATTTGGTCATTTCAATGGTCGCTTTATGTTCTCATCGAGATAATTTATAGTTTGGCAATGTGGCCCGATGGAGTGTGTGCTTCTTTGGTGGAAGCGAATTTTTTTTTTTTTTTTTGGGAAATATTCCTTCTCTAAGAACTACAACTCCTTTTGGCTCGAGAGCAATTCTTTCTTTTTTTATTGTAGTTTAACAACAATGCACACTGAAAAGGTCCCACCTCTGAATGTGCTCTGCCAGCACGAGGAAAGGTGTTTATGATTGTCCAGCAATAAATAAGGCTAATTTGAGGGTCTGAATGGGTATGTATATCGGGGTCTTATGCACGGTTGTCCAATTGTGTACACCCGTGAACAAAACAAAAACAAACAACTCGGACAAGAGGACAAAATGCAGGCATACTCGAAATTAATGTTGTGAAATGTTGGCCTTTTTTTTCTTGTTCTTGATGTGGAAGACAATGGGTGAGTATGTGATCGAAGGACCTCTCAGCTTCTGCATGTTGAATTCCAAGTAATGTCTGGTTTTCATCAGTTGTCCAGGTGGTTCTAGTAATGTAGTCTCTATTCATTCAGGGAAATGTAGTCATAAGTGTACCATATCCACCACAGCAGAGGTATCAATAAGGCTTGCATTGTGGATCTTAATTTGACCATAGCGCAGGAGTCATATGTATTTATAATGAAAGCCATAAATAGCGGCCACCAAAGGTTGATGCCAAATATTTGTACACTTACCGGCAAAAGTATTTAAACAAAACATAATGTTAAATTTTATGAATTCTAGGAGGAAATAAAAAAAAATTAATACATGAATGAATAAATTTAACTTTTTGCTTTGGCATAGTTATTTTCCCATTAGGTTTTAGTTAAAATTAAACAAAATAAATTTATTAAAAAAAAAATATATACATATATCCGATTTAGCCTCAGTAGCATTCTATAATAGTCTAGGAACAGTTTTGACGAGTTCTTAAAGCATTTTTTGCAGGAACGGCATCCCAAAGCTTTGTTACTACAAAAACGATCTCCTATCTGCCCCTTGTCAGAAAAACAGTTATTTTTCCTTTATTGCAAACATTATATTATTATATCCAGAAACATTAAATCTGCGCCTCCGGGTGGTTGTATGTTTCTGAGTGAATATTCCGTAAAAATTAAATCACCATGAGCTTTTATGACAAGGAGCGTTAACCTGTCGGAGAATAAATGACTACGCGATTAGTGTATTGGCAGATGGTAATGAATAATGAGTAATTATTTAAAGTTTGTGGTGGATCATTGTTCCATCGATTGGAACCAAATCTGCACAACCTTTGGATGATATACAATCCTAAAACATTATAAACTCGCAATCGTGCTAACTGGTCTGAACGACTGGTGCGTATTTTCACGAGATAATTGCGGCATCCGAACAAATCCTCTTTTCGGTGATCCATAAGGCTCAAATGAACTCTGATCCGTTCAAAAGACCCGGTTCCACATTTTATGTGTTCATTTTTAAACTACTGGGCGAATTGTGACCTCTTTAATTTGTTGTCGTTGTTATATACGGTAGGTACTTTTCTTACAGGATATGTATCTATTTTTTAATTGATAGAAAGATTCATTTCTCGTTGCAATAACAGATGTTTTGGTAGGTGATAGGGTCATTTGTGAAATCAAAATGCCCTTCATCAGCTAAAGACTTAATAATTATGGAAGGTGTAGAAATGAAATTTCTTCTTTGAAAATAAATTACGAATATTTGGAGCTAAAAGAAACTCACAGCTCAGAAACTCTTTTTAAAAAATTTAAGGGTATGTTCATATTACCAAGAGATAATTTAGCTTTCCAGTGTTTGGGCCCTATGATTTTGTGTATTTACTAAAATTTAAAGAAGATATTTTCTGAGATGCAAGTATCCGACACCTAGCTAAAAAACAGAGTCCATAAGTAAATTTCTGCTTTAGAAAAAATGTCCCGTTTGATTGATCTTGTTTTTTGAATCTCCTTTTTTTTGTGCTGGCGGAGATGCTCAGTATGACTTTCATATGTAAAAAAAACTCACCTTATTCCTGTAAGCTGTCTGGTTAGCAAGCATATAAGCTAACACTTCTCTTTCTGTTTCTTTCCGCTCGACACTAGACTCAAAGAAAAATCGGTATATGTCTAATGTAGTAATCTGTAAGAGTGATATGGAACTGACTACATAGTACGTACCTACATAAAGGCTAGAATATTAGATGAATTTAAATTTGTATAATACGAGTATATAAATATAACTAAGAGAAGCTTTGCTTTTCTAATTAGCAGATTATCATTAAATTTATGTACTGTTATTAGGTATCCCCTTAGTAGTACAGAATACTAACATCCATACACTTCGATTTACTCACAAATGCTGTTTTACTCCCAAAACAGTTTTAAGTATTTCCTGCGCAATAAATATCTCCTGACGATTCGAAAAATACACACGTAATTGTTCAAGTAATAACTTCTGTCGGCACTCCCGGAGTGCCTGATGTTTTTTTTACACTAGGAGGTTGTAATCTTCCAAAGACGAGCCCGTACCCAACAGTGTGGTGATTTTTACCCAATAACCCCTTTTTCCCGTCTTCCCGTTTTCCCTGCGATACAACCTTTCTTGGTATTTCATTGTCGCAGGTCGGGAATTAGCCAGCTTTCCAAGATTTTAAACCAATCAGCAATTTGTCTTTCATATTTGAATATTCATACCTACTCTGAGTATTTGTCCATAGAGGACTTAATACCGTTTTTGTTTTATTTTTCGAGCTATGTAGCTAGTTCAAAAGGTTTTATTCTTCTTATCCTCCTAGTCATATTGCTAGTATTTAATAGTTCCTTCATTTCTGAGCTGACGTGATTGAGAAGCCTAAGTTTATGTCTATTAGATACTTTTTTGACTTCATCTTCAATTATTTCTATTTTTAGATCTCTATGCAGATCAGCGTTTCTTATGTGCCATGTTGCATTTACTGTATTCCGTAGAACTTTGTCTTGAAATGTTTGAATTTTCTGTAAATTTGTTTTGCATGTGCTTGCCCACAGCTGGAGCCCGTGCCGTAGGTCCATACTGGTTTTAGAATTTGCTTATAAAGCAGTAATTTATTGTAATTTGACAAACAAAATTATTTTAGATTTTAGGTCATTTAGTTTAATTTGCCAATTTTTTGTCCATTTTGTTATATTGTACATTGCCTTCTGTAGTTTTTTTTTTTTTTGTCGCTACTTCGACAGTTTCTCCCACAGCAAGTACAACAGTATCATCTGCAAATGTTGCCACAGTTGTTTCATCACTGTTCGGCAAGTCGCTAGTAAATAAGAGATATAATACAGGACCTAACACACTTCCTTGTGGTACACCAGCTTTTATTTCTCTTAATGTGGAGTAGTCATTTCCTTGTTTAGTTCTAAAGAATCTCTCTAATATTACGGACTCTAAAATTGTTTTGGCAGACGCTTCTGCAATTTAGGTATAGATCAGACCTTTGTGCCATACTTTGTCGAGAAATATAGTAGAGCAAAGCTTTTTTTCTTCAAATGCTTTTTCGATTTTATCTGTTATTCTATGCACCTGCTTGATCGTGGAGTGTTCATTTCTAAAACCAAATTGATGGTTTGGGATTAGCGATTTTTTTTCGATTATTTTGTTCAGACGTTTAATCAACATCTTTTCGAATAACTTGGACCACATAGGTAGTACCTATAGATATGGGGCGATATGAGGTTACTTCAATAGGCGGTTTTCCTGGTTTTGGTATCATAATCACCTCCGCGACTTTCCACATGCTATGTACATACCCGTACCTTATCCTGAATGCAGCATTTATGATCTGTGCTAGTTTCTTTAAGCCCTTTTTTGGGAATTGTTTAAGGGTTTCCCCTGATATTAAATCAAATCCCGCGGCTTTTTTAGTACTGATGCCCTCTTTTATTTCATTGGTAATTTCTTTAGCCGTTACCGGTTGAATGTGTCTTTCCTCTTCACACAATTCTTCGATTTTTTGGCAGTCTTTAGCACAGAAAGCACAGAAATGAAAGGAAATAACTGAAATAATTTTATTCTAACCCGAGTCAGCTAACTCGATTTGCAACTCGGTTTGCTTATATTCTAACTCGGGTTAACTCGGTTCTTAAAATTTTCGGTTTGGCACATCACTACTAAATACTTCAATGAACACAACTTCTTATCGGTAATATATATTCTTAACTTAATTTGATCACATACAGTTTGATAATATTTAAGAACATTGCGCTTTTTGGCAGCAATGTCATGTTCAGGTAAATTCTCTTTTAAAGTGCAATATTCAGCTTCATGTCCAATATAAATATCGCATACATTTTTAATTTGCGATGAATCTTTTTAATAAAATTAAAAAAAAAAAAAAACAGTTGATAAAGTTTCCTTTACCGTTGAAACTAAATATTAATTGAGACGATTCACTTTGGAAATTTGTGTTCAAGTTATTCATTATACCTAACACATACGACAAGAAATGAAGGTAGACTAAATTGACCCTATTTAAAGATTCTTATATTTTAGATATTTTTTCTTTTTTCTTCAAAGAACTTTCTTCAACTTCGGCTTTTACGAAAAAATGCTGCAGAGCAACCCATGGCTCTATTATTCGTTTAGTTACAGCTTCAAACGAAAGCCACCGTGTTGGACTAAGTTGAAGTATTTTTTGTTCAGGAACTTTGAAGAGAATTTGAAGTTCTTGAAAATCTTTTAAACGTTTCGCATTAAATTTGAAAAAATTGAATAATAATTGCCCAACATCGCTGTTTATTAAAGCAATAGAATGACTAGTACAGCCCAAATAAAAAATTCCGGGAAAACTATTCTTTAAAAAACCCACTACACCATTAATTGGCCCATCATAACCGAGGCGTTATCGGAAGCAAACCCAATAAAATTTTCAAATGGAATTTCATTGCCTTCCAACGCGAGCAAAATTGTTTTAAAAATTTCTAATCCAGTGTCATTTTCCGGTTCGACTAATTGAAAAAAAATTATCACGAGTCTTACCTTCTTTCTTATCGTACCTACATCCTAACAATAATAACGAGACACTTGTCAGTTGACATATCGGTCGTTTCATCAATTACCTACTAAGCTAAATGCATTTGTTTTCATTTTGTTTGTAAGCTTAATTAGCTTCTTTTCCCAAAAATTCTGCTATGCGAGTTGGCTTAGTTCTGCCACAAGTTACCTGAAGTTATTATAACCACAAATATTCTAGTTTCGAGATGTGAATGTGATGTGACGATGAATTCATGAATTCTAACCATTTTTGCAATTTCCGATCGGTCAAGCCGTTTGGGATACAGGGCGTCCCGTAGGAACTTACATAGGATACGCGCGAAACACATAACCCTCCCTGTGTACAGTCGGGTAAAAATAGGAGTACCTATAATAAATTTGTCTTTGAGGAGTACGGGAGTACAGCAGACGAAAAAGGAGTACAATACTCCTGTTGTAGTACTTTTGGCAGCACTACTCTGCAGTGTGCAGTCATAATTGTGATCTTGAGGGTGGAGGGTGTGCGTGCTCGGCTATTTGAAATTCTTTGCACTTATGCATGTAAACATGCACTCTTAAGAGTGGGTGTCACTCAGCTATCAACTCCGAGCTCATGTAAACATGCTTACATGTATTAGTGCACAGAATTTCAAATAGCCGAGCACACCCTCCCCCATTAAGATCACATTTGTGACTACAGAGTCTGTAAAATGAGAACTCGCTCAACGTTCACTAAATAAAAATAATAACAAATTCGCTGCACAAAAAATCAAAACAAATCAAAACAAAAAACAACAAAAAGGACAAGCTGGCTGCCTAGGGCGATAGGCTAGCTGTATTGAGCTGCAAACTGTGTCTGAATAGACTGAAAATGTTAGTGTGTGTGATATCCAGTTTTCTACAAATCCAATCGCAAATTCTCTACTTTTCAAAATATCCAAGATTCAATAATTTATACTTTTATATAAAATTGGTTTTGGCTTGTTTGTAGCTTTTGCTTTGTTTGCGGGTCTGGGATGGGTTTCTTGTATATAGTTAAACTTATAATCTATGCGAAACGCCCACCGAACCTAGCCTAGGATAATACACTATTCATTTATGTATTTATTATTGTCCTTTCACGGAATTCTATACCAAGGGGTTGCACAATCTTTCTTACCGCTAACAAGAACTTTTCTTAAATTTTAGCAAGCTGAAAGTTGTATCAATTTGTAACTGTACGTTTCGGCCTTTGTGAGAAAATCGAAGTATATGGCTGTTAGTATTCTGTACTACTAAGGGGATACATAATTACACTACATTAATTTAATGATATGTGGGTAATCTACACATTTTTGGGAACTAAAAACGATATGTTCGACATGTTATTACGTGTTTTATTATATCAACTGAGAACTTGCAGTCTAATTTAAGTCACGCTAATGCTTAGCAAGTTAAGCACTTTTATTGTCTGCCAATTAGAAAAGCAGAGCTTCCCTTGTCATTTTATACTCGTATTTAAAAACCTCAATTCACCAAAATATTCTAGCCTAATATAATGAACGTATTATGTGGTCAGTTCCATATCACTCTTACCGATTATTACATTATACCGGTTTTTCTTTAGGAGTCTAGTGTCGAGCGGAAAGAAACAGGTTGGGAAGTGTTAGTAGGTACTACTATTAAGCTTATATGCTTTTTAACCAGACAGCTTACAGGAATAAGGTGATATTTTTTTTACATCTGATAGTCATAATGAGCGTCTCTACCAGCACAACGTAAAAGGAGATTCAAAAAAGAAGAACAATCAAACAAGGCATTTAATCTAAGCAGAAATTTACTTATGGACTTTGTTTTTTTTTTTGTTAGGTGTTCGATACTTTTATATGTCTTTTATTTTCTCGGATTTTGCATTTACATTTCTGAGAATGCATCTTCTTTTAATTTTAGTAAATACACAAAATCATAGGGCCCAAACACTGGAAAGCTGAATTATCTCTTGGTAATATGAACGTGCTCTTAAATTAAAAAAAAAAAAGTTTCTCAGTTGTGAGTTTCTTTTAGCTCCAAATAGATACCTGTTCATAATTTATTTTCAAACAATTAATTTCTTTTTCTACACCTTCCATAACTATCAAGTCTCTAGCTGATAAAGGTCATTTTAATTTCACCATTGGCCCTATCACCTACCATCTGTTGTGGCACCGACAAAATTAATCTACATATTAATAAAAAGTCCACACCGTTCAACAATACTACCATACTTTTCATTTTGTATAAGTGTTGACAATGCACTATACAGGAATGTTTGAATTACCTTATTTTAATTAGTTTACTTTAAGTTTATAAAACAAAAATAATTAATATTTTAAAGCCAAATGTTACCCTGTAAAGTAGGTACAGCTTCATTGAACAGGGAAATCCCTCCCTTATTTCGAAATACTAACTAAAAATACAAATATTATACGTATGCTTTTTTCCAATTAGATATAAAAAAATAATATTTGAAACTGAGGTTCTACATCTGCATACAAGCAAATAAATTCAAATACATCTACAACAAACAAATCATCACCCATTTCCCACCCACTCTCATATCAATGTTTCTCGGATTACCAAAATTTATACACAAATATTGAACGTTTGCCTTTTCCAAGGAAATAGCTATACAACAATTTTATTTGAAACTTCTACAAACAAAAAGGAAAAAAATTAAACACATTTACAACAACAAAGTCATTACCCAGTCCCCACCCACTCTCATATCAATGTTTCTCGGATTATCAAAATTTATCTCATTGTTGCTTCCTTCACTTTATCAAACAGCAAGAATATTAGTATGTATCTATCAGAAACCCAAACAAAACGAAATAAACAAATTTTTGTCATTTCCTGTTCAAACAGCTCCAGCGAGCCTAAATCTGCAAACTATAGATTCTCAATAGAGAGTAAGTTTAGAGAAAACTCAAATAACGCCATGTCGGATATTTTGTGAACTACGTTGCATATGTGTGCGTGAAATCTGAAACAAAATTGAGAATGCAGTATAATAGTAAACTTTTCAAAATTCGAATTTAACTATTTTATGAACTAAACATCAAACTTTTATTCATTGAGCAGACATACAAATATGCAAAGCCCATTCTGTTTTTTACAGATTAAAAAAATAGTTCCTTGTTCCTTCACAAAGATTGTTTGCTTTTAGTAATATTAGCCTGCAGTCTTAGGACGGTAAACAAAAAAAATCAAAATTGTGCTTCAATAGCTACCTCGAGTAGTTCATTGGTAACAAAATTAAATCATAAAAAAAATAAAAATGTTTGATCTAGGGATTGCGCCACCGGGGCGCAGAAAAAAACACCCAAAAAAGGGGGTTTTTGGTACTTTATGCAATATCAAGGTCGAAAAATAAAATTGTGCTTCAATAGCTACCTGCGTCTATTTACTGGCTATTGAAAACCGTTTACTCCGGTAGATTATCTCTTAAGAGCTGCGAGAAACTACGGGGCGCAGAAACGTCTACCCCTGCCACCCAGCCTTAAGAGAAATTCGGACATTAAAAACTCTGAGCTTTTTCTCCGTTGCATTGATTTTAATGATGTTTTTTAAAACTTCAACTGTAAATAGTTTTGTGTAAGAGAGTTTTAACAACAGAGAGCAGAGAGGTAAGGAATTTCATAAAATAAGTAAAATATAAAATTGTAATACCTAACCAGAACCTTTTCAGCACGTGACAGCTGATTATGAGTATACGAGAGAAAATATTTTCATTAAAACTCAAATGCTGTTTGCAAAATGAATGTGTTTTGTTTTATAGGGTTTATAAGAGCGGTTGTTTTTTATTTTATCCGTTTCTAAAAAATTACACACATTTTTTTCAATAAAAATTCAAGTCAAACAAGGCGAAATAACGCCAAATTGTGAATTTTGCCGCTTATTTCGTTCAGCTTTATTTCACATCACAACCCATTTCTGGTGAATGCAGTGATTTTTTTCCCATTTGACCTATGGTTAACTTCCTTTAATCCGAATCATGTTTGACCATCTACAGTTGCTTATTGGTTTTAGTTTTTGTAAGATTGAAGCTGGTAGGTACCAGACCTATAAGTTATAACCTATTATTTGTTGTGGAGTTCTGTAAGGCTCAGTCCAATTTATTTCATGTGAATAGAAACATATTTCCCTCATGTGTTGTGTTACAGTGTGATGTGACTGGCTGTGTTGAAATAGTGTATTAAAATCACCTACATGAAAGAAAGAGAGCACATGAGTACGAACTCGAAAACGTCATATTTGAACTGAGAATAGACAGAATCAAACAACAATTTAAATTCATTTCGAATTTTTGAAGTGGAGATTTGTTGTTTATCTATATTTTGTGCAATGTCCGAAGATCTGATAGAATTGGTGGAACATAATTTAGAATTTATAACACTAAATTGCGGGAATATAAGACCAAATAACAAAAATAAATTAATTTTTTACATATTTTACAAATTGTTCGTAAGTATAGATTTGGATATTAGAAATAGTTTTAAATTTTGTCATCTCATTGCACCCCATTGTCATGGAAATTGTTCTTCTGGTTTCTGAACTATTAATGTATTCCTAATATTTCTCCCTATCGTAAAACGCATCACGTGTAGAGTTTCTTTGCAAAGATTTAATTGATAATAACGCGTTTGATGCACTACTATTAAGATGGCAATACATCTGTTCTGCATTAAATAACTGATTTTCTAAGAAGTTTGGACACTATTAAGTCAACTATTTTTGGCTCTGCTTGAATAGAACTCTGGAACACGAACCATCTGTTACTCTGTGACTCAATGTTCCAAATGCGTTCTCCAAAGTCCTTTTGGCTCGTAATAAAGGAGAGTTCAATATTGCTTCCAGCAATGTTTAATGTCCGGTTCTCCAGCACTAACAATTAAATTTTGGAAATAGATAATTTAACAAATCAATAATTTAACGAATAAATTCACATATAAATAAATTAACAAATAATTTAGGATGATGATCCCCAGGTTTTCCAGAAAAAATATTCCTCAAGTATATAAAAAGATTTTTTTTATAAATTTTTTTGCTTGGCTCCTGCTACTATAGCAAAAAAATATTTGCTTTTATTATACAATTTTATAGAACGGTCCTGAACCTGATATATCCTTCGTTAGAACGAGTATAATCTGCAAAGGGAACTCGTTTGTGTGTCGTGTAGAAATCTCAAAGTTAAAGGTTCTCTGGTTGGAACTTTGCTCAGTCTTACGGTTTCAGTTATACGCATTAGTTATTTACAAAAATGGTGTATTTGTAGTTTCTCCGTAAAGTTGCCTGTAAATAACTGATTTTTGCCATAGAGTTTAGACATAAATTAATTCTGTTGTTAGGCTTTGGTGGTCGTTTTTAAGTATATAGTATATTTTTGTATTAAGTAATCTAGCGATAACAGTAGATGTACTCATTTGATTGAAATAAATAAATAAATAAAGGCCAAACAAGCAAGGCAGGCATTTTGTTTAAGCCAGCTTAGCTCGTCGTAGGGGTGGGATGTTCTGCTTGTCTTGCGGACTACCGTACTTTTACATACCTTGATATTGATGGTTAATAATTAAAACAGGGAAAAGTCAGGGCTTTTCTTTTTTATTAATTTTTATTTAAAAAAAAAATACTATTGATACAAATTTTCTCGAGATATTATTCTATTTTTTAAAATCGACGACTTTCAGGATAATGGATTTTTTTTTATTTTTCTTCAAAAATTAAATTTGTTCGAATTCCACAACCATCTCCTAGGGCATTGTGATAGTGTTTTTGTGAGTATTTTGTAACAAGTGTATAGTGCTATGTATGTTTAGTAATTAGCTGCACAATTGTAAAGAAGGTAAGAATGTTAATGTTGATCTGTTACGGTGGGTATTGTTTCGATGATGTGAGGGGAGTGTAGGTATAGGTGTACTTTGAGAAGTTTGTCAGCTCCCCTACAGATTTTTCTTCAAAACTTCCATAGAGGTTTAGCCAATCTTGATGCAGATCAGGCCCATTGTGATTAAAAATCCCTACCAAAAAGAAAAACCTGTTTAGGAACTCTAGAGTTTCTCGCCCCTTCAGGTCCTTAAAACATATTTAGGAATGGGAAGTCCATTTTCTCTTGCATCAATGTGATGTTTGTTTCTATCACATATGAAACAAAACTTATCACCTAAGTAGTACAGCTTTGGCAAGAAATGCTTAGGAGGCTGCAGATAAAACCCACATCATGCCACTTGTTTACTGTATGCCACAGCGCCATCGAAGATATTGAAAGCAGATTAACCATCCTTTCGTCGTTTTAAACAAATATTTCACCGACTGAATTTCGTCTCCATTTGTATTAACATTGCTTGGAGCCGATGATAAAAAGAAAGCTACAAGTGTTGCTTCTGCTTGTTCTAAAAATGACCACGACTGCAGTTACTGTTCAATGGACAAATTCGCTCTAAGATCTCTCCAAAATGTTAAGTTGTTTCCTCATTTGATCGCAATATCCATACTTTACCCAATTACATCCATATAATTATACTCTCCGATAATAACTGAGCACCCCTGCACCAAATTGCAATCACTTGAACTTCGTCTCACTATGCCAGAGCTATACAGCTATCGGCTAGGTCGCGTTGCTATAGTGGCAGCATTCGCTGGCTTATGCAACAGGCATATAGATTGCTTATCTGTGGCCAAACTCCCTTGGGCATTTCTTCCCCACTGGTACAATTCTTTGCGGGCGCAGTGGCCACTCTTAACAGTCGCAACATTGTTCTCCTTTTGACCATCTTAACCCAACCAATATGGAGATCTTTCGAAATCATCATCATCATGGCTATATCCACCATCGTCATCATAATCTGCACGAGTACTGCGCGACTGCGCCAATGTGCGCCCCAACAGAGAGCGCGAGCGTGGTATCATCATCTTTAGCATTCGGGGAACATCATCATGCGGGCCAGTTAAAACGCAAATTTTTTTTTGTGATTTTAATCTTTCTCCAGTGGTGGGTCATGTGGTTCGATACTCGATGGGATGCAACACGATCGCTTTTTCAGCATCACAGCGCATGCACAGTTGAGTGCGGCGAGAACGATGAGAATTATGAGCGAAGATGTACAGTGTTGCGCACCTGGAATCGAGCTTAATCGATGAGTTATTGACGCAGGTAATTGTGATTTTGTGCGGTCAAGTTGTTGTAGAGGAGTTTGCGATTCTCATGGAGCTGCACATGCTTCGAAAGTGCATGTGAGTTTTTTACCATTGAAAAATCGATGTGATTCCCTCCTCCTATAACACTCTATTCGTTTAGTGTCATGCATTCGTAATTCGCACCCACGACGCGCTAAAAATTAGTTTTTTGCTCCATGAAAACCTCTCTGGGTCCATCAATTCACTTAATAAATAAAGAGCCAACCAAAAACCACTTATCCCCCCAGCACTCACAACATAAGCTCCCCTGGAGTGAGTTCATAATCACCTCCAAAACACACAGTTTAGGTTTGGTTACCCGTTTCCGCCCGTCCCGTCAAGTACTCGTACTAAGTTGGAGTTTCGGCAAGCTTTTAAGTTATTATAAAACTTCCACAAAAGACAACAACAACCGCCACCACAGCAGGAGCAACAGAAAAAAACAAAAAATCCTCTTTATACATTTTTAATTCCTTAATAGGTCTGGTGCGGCAACCCCAGTCGAGAGGCACCCACCTTTGGCAAAATTGAACAAAACACAAAACAACGGGGTTGCATCAAATTGATGCTTCCGTAGAAGACGAGGGCGCGCACATCTGGTTCCGCAAAAGCTAATTGTCAAATTGGCAGGGACACAGAAGCGGGCCGGCCGTGGGGGCGGGAAATTAATTAGAAAACCGCACTGAGGGTTGATCACTTTGAACGGAATATTGGACTTTGTGTCATCCCTTGATACATGCTCGAACCGCACAAACAAACGATGACAAAGCGGCACAATGATATATCGACATCGATGTCGTGCGGATGAAGCTGGCAGGAGCCATGCCACTTCACTTGTCTCGACTAATTGCATGCATATATATTGTGATATTGCACATTCCTCTGCATGTATAGCGGCATTCGCCTGTACAGTAGTCAGAGAGATGCATTGTGTCAGGTTGACAATTGGCTGATTAATGGCCCGAGAGAGACACTATTTTGCCATTGGCAAGAACCGTATCGACCGACCACCGACTAGAGCCAATTCGCCTGACCGAGTTCGCATACTCGTACACGTAAACAGCAAGTTGCATCCTTTCGGACAAAGCAAGGATCACTTGCGATTCAATTGGTCTGATTAAAATTGGAAATTACGACATTGTCAGAGTTGGAACTTATATTCAAGCAGCGACCGTGACAGAGAGAGAGATATTTATTGAATGTCAAAGGGGGCAGCTTCATGTTGAGTCGATAATTGTACAATGTTGCGAATTAATTTTAAGCTGGTTCGTTTATTTTTAAACAAGGGGTGGAAGACCGTAACCGAATACGGTTACAATTCGGCGGATGGTTATTAATTGGACGAGAACTCGCATTGCCGTCTAAACTCGAAAATTCAAGTGAAGTCCCCACCCGAAGTTGGTCGCAAGTAGGTACTCAACAAACATGGCCAATGCTGCCGCGAAATATTTATCTGTCATGTAGGTAGGTATACCTCCTTCCTTTGCTTGAAAATGCATTCCGGTTTGCATGCACTCTCACGTCCCTTTTGTACACATTGTCCGCCAAACAATGAACATCTATAGGGGTGGCCATAGGTACCATCCAATTTGGAGCAGATTTCAAAAATATATTTCAAAACTATATTCGGCGAAACTTGGTGAATGGAAAGCACTCGCAAATTCCATGTCCATCAGTGTAATTGCGCCCAAAATATGAATACAAGGTGGAACAATGAATGTTTATAGTCGAATCGTGGTCGTGGTTTTTTTTTTCGTGCCCATAATAACGCTAATGGATATGTTAATAATACGAACAATAAACACACAAAATATAAAAAGGACCTGGTATTGAGGTGGCCCAGCATGGACGCGACTTAATACGTAAATGGACAGCGGGTGGTCTCTGGTCTGTCGGAAAATATTAAAATTCAACATACGTCGAGTTTTAACTTGTAATTTGCTGTCCTTTTGCTGTCGTCCTTTGTTGGAGTGTATGTACTTGTACATAAACATGCTCATTTAGATCTATTTTTCGTGTTCAGACGGTGACAAGTTAAACGAACGCGACAATGGAGCTTTAATATCTTTGTGTGGTACACAACAGGACAGTGGACATAAAGGATGCTCTTACATCAAAGGGAGTGTATAGTGTATCAAAAACTTAGTGTGCAAGCATGCATTACCTCGTAGCGAGTAGATGACGTTTTGTAATTTGTGGTTTATTAGGATATAATATTATTTTTTTGTTTTCTGAAGAATATTAGAAGAAGTTGAAGCAGGTTTAGGTAATCATGTAATTTAAGCTCCAGTAATAAGCCAAAAGGTCAAATCAATAAGAGAAAACAATATTTTTGATGGAATTTGTACTTGTGTCGTATTTTGCGGTGCCCATATTTGTCACGGGAAGCTAGAATTTGAATGAGCTCTGAAACAAAATTAAGAATGCAGTACAATAGTTAACTTTTCAAAATGGGAGCGGGTCGAAATTCTGCTTTCCAAATTCTAACTTTTAACACAAAAATTCTGCTTTTCAAAGTTTTTTTTTAATTCTGGACAGGCAATATTTTAAACAAATAAATTCTGCTAATTCTGTTTTTTTTTTTTTTTTTTTTTTTTTTCAATTTACGAATTTAAAGAAAACAAATATTTTTCAACTTTGTCAACAAATTACAATATATTTCATATAAAGAAGGCACACTGGTACGGGTACCAGGAACACACAAAAAAAAACAGCCAAAAATTACCTTATATTTTTCTTTATTGGATTTAATTGCAGATAGGTATCTATATTATTATTTTCACTCACTAACTAACAGAATAATCGTCTAAACCAAGAGAGCAAACTTAAAACCAATAACAAAACTCCTTTTACTTCTTCCTCTATAACAAGTTAGTAGGTAGGTAGATTGTTTTACATAAAAAAATAAAAAAATAAAGGGTTGGAAAATGTTAAAAAGCACGTGGAGAATTTTCAAAAGAAGAATTTTGAAAGTAGAATTTTGTAAAACAGAATTTTGTAAAACAAAATTTTGAAAAAAGAATTTTGACCTCGCCAGAATTTCAACCCCAACTCTATCAAAATTCGAATCTAACTATCTTATCCAATAAATATCCAATTTTTAATCATGGCTCAGATATACAAATACATGCAAGACCCATTTTTTTTATCTAGAAAAAAAAATAGTTTTTTGTTCCTACACACAGTTTTTAAGGTTCCGTACCCAAAGGGAAAAAACGTAACCTTATTAGTTTCGCTCGGATGTCTCTCCGTCTGTCTGTCTGTCTGTCTGTCTGTCTGTCTGTCTGTCTGTCTGTCTGTCCGAACCCACTAAGCCAATTTTGTTACCAGGTCTATCTCAAGAACCGATTGACATAGGAGGCTAAAATTTACACACAACATCCGGTATAACCTCTAGTTAAACGACAAATACCAATGTAAGGAATACATCGATTGGTTTTGGATTAATTAGTAATCTGGTGAAAAAAATATTTTCATTCGCCCAAAAAACGGTTTACTTCTTGATTCACAAAAAAATACATAAATTCCTTTTTTGTAGATCATGTTCTTATCTATATATGTGCTGAATACTGTTTTGCCGAAAAGTTAATAGTTTACAAGATATTTTCAAAAAAGATAATTTTACCATGTAATTTACGTTGCTCTCATAAGTTTTAATCTCTACTACGCAGTTGTGTACAATTGACCCCATCAAAGACAGAAGAGAGTCACCAGGGTTCCCGACTGCTAATTTCGTGGGGAGTATAATACATTTTTTTGGGGAGTACAGAACAAAATAAAAGTAATATATTTTTAGTCAATAGTTTTTAATTGGGACAGGTCGCATACAGAATGGAAAATTGGCGTGGGTTGGGTACTAGCTAATAATTAGAAAATGAGATTCATGTGCGAGTAATTTTTGAGAGTAAAAATATTAAGTAATTAAATTAAACTAAATTGTGATGAATTCATGAAGAGGGGAAAGATTGAATGATATTATAGATTTCAAATAATATCTGATGTGTTGGACTTTAGCCAAATACGGAACCTTCGGTGCGCGAGTGACACTCGCACTTGGCCGGTTTTTTACTATTAGTCTAGTCATACCTATTAACCTGCATTCTTAAGATGGTAAACAAAAAAAATTAAATTGTGTTTCAATAGCTACCTGGTTGTACCTAGTCCATTGACAACAAAATTAAATCATAAAAAAATAAATTTGAATTGAATTGATCACTGTGCTGGCGCCAGGACATCGGGGACGATAATCAACGTGATTAGAGTATCCTTTTTTTCTTATATTTTTTTGGAATTTTTGAAATATTTGAATATATTAATAGGTAGTTATTAGGTGTTAAGGTACAATTTTCCTTTTATTTTTTTTTTTATTTTTCTAAAGTTTTTCTAAAGTTTTAGTGTTATTTTTTTTTAGCTAATTTTGGTTTTAAGGTAAATTTTGGCTGTAGATTTTTATTTCAATAAAGGTGTCACTTTTTGTACCTATAGTTTAAACGACGAGTGATTATTTACTATGAGCGTTTAGTTCCCTTTCGCTTTTGGTGATAGACAACGACGGAACAGGAAGTTTACTAACAGTGATGACAGGATGTGACGCTGCTGACTTTGTGACGGAATAAACCTTAGTTTGTGACTGGGAGGAGATCGTAAATGTGGCTATCTCCATTAAACTCGGCCTAGAAGTAAGCCATGGAGTGTCCAAGGACATATTGGGTGGGCTGGCCGTCCTTTGCCTCCAACATAAGGCATGCCTTTGGTCGAACCGTTACCTTGGATAGACAATGAAGGAACAGTTGCGTGTTAGAGTAAGCTTAGGGTAGTTTTAAGTTAAAGTAGGTAATACCTCTTCCCTCTTGTAAAGATAATACCTACTAGTTTACGTTAGATTAGTTGGAGTTAGGTCGTGAAATCTTGTTGCTGCCCCTGTGGTTCTACCATGGCTCACAACAGAGTAGTGCTAGTAAAGCTTTAAGGCGTAGTTATGTTAATTATTAGGTAACTCAAAAAAACAGCAGCTTGGGGTCATATCTGTGTTTGCATTTTTATTTAAGTTAGGGAATTGTGGATTGAGCGTGATCTTGATTTGAGTAGGTAATCATTTTTGGGAAATATTAATAGTACAGATTTATTCGCATTTTTTGAGAAAACTCGAGTACCATATTATAATTTATATTTATTTATTCAGAAAACATACCTACCAAATCGTCAGAGAGATTTTTGTTAAATTAGGCAAACTAAATTGGAAAAAACATTGCTAAGTACCTAGGTAGGTTTTTAACGTTGAATCCAAGCAGACAACTTAAAACCATTTTCATGATATTCCCCATGACATTGCTGGTAACTTCTTTCAGCGCCAATTACATTTATCACATAATTTAGTAATTCAATGAATCCAACTAAAAGTCGACAACAAAACTGAACAGTTTCAAATACTTTTCCATATAAATGTGACACAATTGTGACTCAAACGGTTTTATTGCACATTCATACTTTGGATTTACTTTACTGTAATATACACTGCCGATCAACCAAATAGACTCATACTTAATTTTTAAGAAAACGGAGTTTATTGTTTTATGTCAAGAATATAATTTAGAAAACTAATTTTTTATTACGCAGTTTTCAATTCTTATGCCGAATTCACAATGTCGCGTTGAACGCGTGCGTGCGTCGCCGAGCTTTGACACGCTTTATCGAAACTTTACGATTTTAAGTGCCAAAGCACGCGAGCAGCAATTTTGTAAAACGAAATGCTGCTTTGAAGCCAATGCGCGTTGAGAGAGTAGAGTATTCGCCGAAATGGAAAAAAAAAAATCATATATAACAGCATAACAAGCAAAGAACAACCTTAAAGTGGATACACGACCAATGATTAATATTTTTATCAAAGAAAAACATAAAAAATCAGTAATTGCTCAAGAAAAAAATAGAATACGTCATTTACACACACTAAATTTATTAATCGGCATTGAAAAAATAGAAAAGTGTTCTTTAAAATAAAAATGTGTTGATCTGTGCCACTCCATCTAATCAAACGCACGTGATAGTAGAAAGTAGCTCTATTCAGGCGTCGCGTTGAACTTTACGATATTTACGATCTAAAGTCGACTCAACGCCTGAAGCTGTATTTTGTGTAGCAGCATATGAACGCTTTGTTTTTACATAATCTGTCAACGCACGCGCGCGTCAACGCGACATTGTGAATTCGGCATTAATTAAACAAAACAAAAATGAGCGTTCTAAGTTGAATGGTTAATTAAAAAAAATAACTTTTTGTGAGTGAACATCGTTTTTATCGCTCAACCAAATAGACTCAAGGTTAAAAATTTAATGTAAATCAAAGATTTATTGATAAAAAAATAGTATCAAATAAGTTATTATAATGCTTTAATGTTAATTAATAGCGTGTATAACTACCTATTCTAAAAGTACTTTAAAATTCGGTCAGGGATTGAATCGTAGAGAGCCTTCAGGTAGTCATTATCCTGTTGAAACGTCCAAGATAATGGCTCAAAAAAGTTGGAAAAATGGGAGAATGCATTTTGGAGCAGCTCTTTTTATCTTATTGCGTTCACCTTAGATAAAACCAATTGAATATCAAATGTTCCATAATAGGATATGGCACCCCACACCATTATACCCCCTCACGACTATGGTGACGGGTCAAATAGTTTTCTTCCTTTCTCATATAATGGAAGTAGTAGTTGAATCCATCCGGTCAATCCAAATTAAAGCGTTTTTCATCGGGAACGATTTGATGCCACTTTTTATTCCATGCCATGTGATTCCGAGCAAAGAGACAGCGAGTTGCTTACGAATGTCGGTATTTTTAGTTTTAATCTCTTAAGATGTTTTGCCTTGCGGATTACTCGTCGAACGGTAGCTATACACTTGCATTTACACCCAAATTCTGTCGAATTTTAGCTGCAGAACACTTTGAGTTTGAAGCTTCTCGAAGGATCCTTCGCTCCTCGCAAGGCGTAAGTGCTTTCCAGGAGGGTTTTTTCATATTCTCCGTAAGCCGATGGGTTTCTTAAAAAATGGCAAACAACAGACTGACTTCTAGAATTTTTTTTCAGCGATTTGTCTGGTTGAAAGATTGCTGTCTCGATACGCCAATATGTTGCCTCTTTTTCTTCCGAAGTTAGTGCTGCTCCACGCCCCATTTTGTGTTAAATTACGTGCACAGCTTATCAAAAACTAAAATTACAGCTCCTGAGTCTATTCTGATGATCGCCTAGAATGCACATTCTTTCGGCATAGGCAAAGCAAAATAGAAATATGTAATAACTGCTGTAATTTTTTTGCATTCAACTCTTATCGCTAAAATTAATCTATTGCTCTAAAAAAAAGACAACCACAACTATGGCCATAGTTAACAGCATAAAGAAGAAGAAAATCAAAAAGGAAAAGAAAAAATATGTTGAGTTTATTTGGTTGATCGGTAGTGTATACCTATTATATGTTCAATAAATAATGCGTTTAAGGACTGTCAATTTTCAACTCCATTTTACGGTACCTACATCCTTTTAAACTGTGGCAATAAGTTGAAGTAGCTTATGTCGACATAAGCCATATTCGAGTTTTTTACATTACAAAATTCTCGTTTTCCTTAGCTTTCTTTTAGTCCAGGTCCCATCACTCTACGACAATTAAGAACCGTTAAATATGAAGAAAACTGAACAGCTTTAATTTACTTGGAATATGTAATCCAATAGATTTGAAAAAATTAAGATAAATTTCTTTTGCTCACACTGAAAAACTACCAAAATTGACATAAGCTACTTCAACTTATTGCCACATAAATACATCTGAAATCAGATAAGCGATCATTTATTTGGACTGTTATCAAAAATTATGTTCTTATCACGTTATTACCAACTCCCATGTTCTTCATATTCAAAGGACTTTCATAAACCATTCACATTTGGCTCTGCGAGCTTAGCCGTTCCAACTTAAGTGTACCGAATGTTATATGCAAATAAAAACAATTATTAACCACACCTCCGTGGCCTTTTGAAGCAACAAACACTGTTTGTGTCTCCACATCTTACATCAATTATATGCTTTGACATTTGATCGGCGGCGTGCAACTCTTCCTTGCTGGCTTCCTTCTTCTTTCCTGATATGCCTTTGCTTTCCGCTGTCCTAGTGACACTTTTAATGAAATGCAAACACACGGGCCACACAAGGGACATCACATCATCCACAACAAATACGCGAGGTTTTCAACATCGTCAACAACATCATTGTGAACAACGACAACACCGTCAAGTCAAACAAACATGTAACAAGTAAACAGCAAGCAAAATAAAAGCCTCTTCATTCTCCCCCGTAACGCGCGCCATGCCTTCGCTCAGTGTGTGAGTTTATAATTAAAAATTCAAAAGCTTGGATTGTTTACACGGCTCTTCCACACCACCCTATTTAACAGAGCACAAGGATAATACCGCTGAGGGTGAATTGATTTTTACCGCTGGTTTAGTTTTGCGGATTGATTGGATAGATGTCATTATGACAGCGCACACACGCTGAGAACGTCACATAACCATCCCTCCAGCTGACCTCCGCCCGCGAACTACATTATAGCCGAACATTGTAAATATGTGTACAATCAAGTCGTGTGTAAACAGAGATTTAATTTTTGACGAACAGCGCTTCATACGTTATCATGGAACGAACGGATGTGTTTCAGCCAGGTTCTCGTTGACGTATCGGCCGCATCGTGTATACAAGATAATGCGGCGTGGTTAACTGATAATGAGCCACAAATGAGTGACATTTGACATTGAGTAAATTTGTGTGGCTTTTTATCAGCATATCTGTCAATAATCCTGTTGAATCCTTGTCTGGGTGAATGCAATGAATATGAAATAATACACGTTTCCCGACCACGGAGCAGCATTATTTACAGTTAATAACAGTCAAGCGACCAACACTATTTGAATTGGCTGGCCATGTTCAGTTGGTTAATTTATGTTGTTTAATTTTCAGGCAGTTAATTAACAAAGAGAAGTGGGGCTGCCGTTGCTAATCGATGCGAGTAGGTAAGTGTTTGTATTTGTCATGTGTGCTGAAAATATATTTGGAAATTTAAAAATGCGTTATTAAGAAAATTTTCCCAAGAGCACAGTTAACGGTCTGTTGGTTTCATTATTGCCAGGCTATTAGGAGGAAGGCGTCTCAAATAACGACATTTGTTGGCGAAGGAAGCGAACCGACTCTTCCGTAAGTTCTTAGTACTTCCGCTGCTGAGACCTGGCGATATGCATTCACCGTTCGATCTTCTATTTACAGAAGTTCGATCTTCTATATACAGAAGCATATGGAAAAACATTCCGTGGACAAGGTAATGTAGCATTATTATTTAAAGTTATTATAATACATATTTTATTAAGAAAGACAACTAATTTAGGAAACTCCATCTGCTGTTTCTGTATTTGGGAGAGCTATAGGACGACAAGTGCTACAACAGCCGCTTTGCAGCCAAATACTATTAAAGCTCTGGACTTTCTTTAAATTTATTGACTGTTTGCTAGATGAAGATTGTTTCAAATCAAAAGAATTCATCTTGTACTTAGATGGAACGTTTGACACATCGAAACTCACAAAATAAAAAAATTGAGACAGACAAATACAGATTGAGGCAAGTTTGAAGAAGGTGAACAAAAAAATAATTTCAATCAATGATTTCATAAATCAAATGACAAGCAACCATAACAACCTTGTTGACGAAAAATCTGAAAATTTAACATACTGTCGTGAGAGTGATGAAGAAGCAGACCAAGACCCAGAGGATCACGGTTTTTGCAATGCAGATGAAATAGGTAAGAATCTTCTTTATATTTTTTGATATTTGAGTGTTTATTAGAATCAAAAGCAATGTAGGTATTTATTCCACTTTTAATACTTTTGAGATAATCGTAAAAAACGTTTCTTAAGCCGTTGCCCTCAGAATAATAAAAACTTTTTCATTTTTAAGGTTCCGTACCCAAAGGGAAAAAACGTAACCTTAATAGTTTCGCTCGGATGTCTCTCCGTCTGTCTGTCTGTCTGTCTGTCTGTCTGTCCGAACCCACTAAGCCAATTTTGTTACCAGGTCTATCTCAAGAACCGATTGACATAGGAGGCTAAAATTTACACACAACATCCGGTATAACCTCTAGTTAAACGACAAATACCAATGGAAGGAATACATCGATTGGTTTTGGATTAATTAGTAATCTGGTGAAAAAAATATTTTCATTCGCCCAAAAAACGGTTTATTTCTTGATTCACAAAAAAAACATAAAGTCCTTTTTTGTAGATCATGTTCTTATCTATATATGTGCTGAATACTGTTTTGCTGAAAAGTTAATAGTTTACAAGATATTTTCAAAAAAGATAATTTTACTATGTAAAATACGTTGCTCTCATAAGTTTTAATCTCTACTACGCAGTTGTGCACAATTGACCCCAGCGTTGCCAAGTCAGTGCTTTCAGCGTTAAATCTAGTGCCCAAAATTTAATTTCAGTGCCGAAAAAGTAGACTTAGCGCTTGGGCGTTTTTTCAGTGCTTAAAAAAATATTTTAGTGCTTTTTTAACGCTGCCGCTGCACGCCGCCTTTTTGTGTACTTTTGCACAGGGGCAATTTAAAAAACTAATTTAATGTATGTATGTCCCTATTATTTTTTAAGTTTTATTGAAATTTTTTTTTTTATTTTACATCGCACTCGCTATGACTGAATATGAATCTGATTTTGTTGTTGTTGTTTTTTGCTTCCATTTTTTTTTATCAATTTTTGAAAACGGTGCTCAAACGCCAAAATGACTTGGCAACGCTGATTGACCCCATCAAAGACAGAACCCCACCAGGGTTCCCGCCTGCTAATTTCGTTGGGGAATATAATACATTTTTTTGGGGAGTACAGAACAAAATAAAAGTAATATATTTTTAGTCAATAGTTTTTAATTGGGACAGGTCGCATACAGAATGGAAAATTGGCGTGGGTTGGATACTAGGTAATAATTAGAAAATGAGATTCATGTGCAAGTAATTTTTGAGAGTAAAAATATTAAGTAATTAAATTAAACTAAATTGTGATGAATTCATGAAGAGGGGAAAGATTGAATGATATAGATTTCAAATAATATCTGATGTGTTGGACTTTAACCAAATACGGAACCTTCGGTGCGCGAGTGACACTCGCACTTGGCCGGTTTTTTATATCTTAGAATAGGTTTTTAAACTTTACTAAATGCATTTTATTGTGAAACCTCAAAAGGCCACGGATTTTGGAATAGAGTTGTTTTCAACATTAATGTTGTGGAATACATGCGTTTTGAAATATTCTCTTCGGATTATATCGATGCATGAAAATTAAACACTTTTTTTCTTTAAGACCTTTTTTTATGTTTTTACTTTTTGAAGACGTTTAACACAAACTCATAAATAATTAAACCACAAACTGCAACGAAGGAGGAAAACAAATTATAGGTATTATTATGATAATAATAAAAGGAAATAAAGGTGTGTTACCAAATCTATGAAATGAAAATAAGCGAAGTGAAAAGAGTTCATGTAAAAGCATTAATTATTCCAATCAAGAAAATTAAGTTCTTTTCGCAACATCTCTTTCGTGAAACTCATAGGTCATAGATAGGATCATCAATGTTATTGACCCCTATTGCGAAGATCAACTATTAATCTGTTGACGATTGACAAAATTTATCAATTAAAATCGATGTTGGTATCGCGAAATACAATTGATAAAAATATAAGCTATTGTGAACATAACGCAAAAGAAAAGAAGTTATTGTGAATGAAAACTCAACTTTGACAGTTGTAAAATATTTTTGATTTGAATAGTGGAATTTATTAAAAAAACATGTCATCAGTGGAATTATTTTTTGATGATGACCAATTCGAGACAGATTACGTGGAATTGGCTGCAATACGGAGGAGTTTGCGAGATGCATCAAGTCCTTTGAAGCTGGAAAACCGAAGTTAACTAATTAAATTTCAAAGGAATGAATTTAAGCTTATTCAGTTATAAAGAACAACCAGCAATTAAATTAGTGTACTCTGAAATATGTTCGCGCCTATACTAATATCGAATATATATTATATCGCACAACTATTATACGCGACAGCCAGCTTCCTTTCGGATTCATGGTCCATGTCGGCAAATATCTCACAGCCATAGAGGACGATAGGTAATATGAATGACCGAACCAGCTGCAATTTCACATTTGTTGGGAGGTAACTGGATGTTTGACTAAGACCCCGAAGATCGCGGAATATTTTAGAGACAATACTTTTTACATGTAGGCATGTCCCAGCTAAAATTGTGATTAATAATGACTCCGAGGTTCTTTAAACTATCTACATATTTAGTTGGCGAATTGTTGAGATAAATTGGGGGAAAAACTTTAGTATGTACCTATTTATATATTGCATTTAAATGTTAGGGCTTCGCTTTTGTTCGATTTAGAGAAAAGCAAAGCACAATTATTGTACATCGTCAGCATAAATATGGTGTTTCCAAATACTACCTAAGACTCTCTGATGTATCATTTATAAAACATGTAAATAATAGTGGTCCAAGAACGGAGCCTTGTGGCACACCTATAAGGGAACTAAAAGTCGCGACGAACATTTATTTTCATTTACAATGTACTGATACCGATTAGACAGATAAGACGACATAGGAGTACAAAAAGAACGATCCTATTAAAAACTAAGTGCTTTTTCGCCCTGTATATCGGCTGATTTTCGGGCTCATTTTTGACGCAATTTTTTGACCGGCTTTTGGACGGTCTTCTGTCAGTCCTTACATGCTTATTTTTGGGCCTCCAATTCGGGTGCTTGCAAAAATGTTAGTTCGCCCAAAACTCAGCAGAAATTCAGATTAGCTATTCCGTGGAGTCTAGACTTATATGGACACTGACTTCAGGGAAAACCGCGACAACATTGCAAGGACGGAATTAATCAAATTTAAGCCTTTGTGTGAATATACTTTCAATTAATGCACAGCATCTTTGACCAATCTTAAATGGGTGTAAGCCCAATCTATGTTCCGTGTTCTTAAGTATTTGATCTCAAATAAATATTCTAACAGTGCTATAAAGTGCAATGTAATAAAGGACGACTTTGTCAGAAAATAACTGTCCCATCTAACACCAATCCACACTAGCATTACCTCCACATGATACAAAATCCGGAACACCACTCACCACTACAAACAGTCCGCAAATTAATTACTCTAATGGCAGATGGAATTTATCAAACCGCAAAGCCACATATGCTGCTTATTTATTATAAGTCCGTTTGGCTAAACAAATCTGTTGTGCGCACATAAATTTCTATGATTCAACTGGCTGATGCGTCATCTTCTTCAAATTTCACAAAAGTTAAATTGCCGCAAAAGCACACATAAACGGAACACAACTCAGAGAGATTATTACACAATTATGTGGTAGATACGTACACAAACAAACCCCCATCCCGCATGTTAGCTCATTCAAAGCACATGCTGCCACTTCGAAGGACAAACTGCAAGAGGAACGATTTTTAATCCTTTTACGCAAATTTATTTAATTTTCTTCGTTGGCTTTGGTAAAGTTTGAGACGTTGGCGTTTTTACAAAACTCCACATTATGGGGGGACGGCGGATGCGACAAGAAGTAATTAAGTGATGCCACTGCTTTCGCAGGCAAAAGATATTCGACAGCCAAAAGATGATTTGTAGCCCCTCACATGTGATTTAATCCAAGGATGTGGTTTTGATTTATTTCGCTGTGGGGAGAGGAGTTGTTTCATTTTTTTAAGGAAAATCACAATTAATGAGAGACTTAGTTGTCAGTTGACAGAGGACCACCAAAATTGCTGTCAAAGGATGTACAGTGAGATTGTTTTTTTCCATCTAGGACCATCAATCAATTGGAATACATTGAACACACCCTCGGTGTGTCACACATTCATTAGGGGTTGTAAAACATCTTGGCTGCGTGTTTACTGTTTATGGGGGTGTTATCTCGGCTGGTTTGCATTGCGCAAGGTGAAAGGTGGTCTCTATGCGGGGGTATTTTCAATGAGAATGCATTTATCATTCGGCAAATGGAAATGCATTGAACCATTGCCCGGTAGACAATTGAGAATGTTCTTTTTGGCGCGACGATAATTAATTTCGACATCAAACAAGATGGCAGCAATTACAAACGACACGCTATTGTGTCGTTGTCGTGTGATAAATGATGGTTCGGTGGTCGGTCGAGGAAGTAGACCTGGTCTTTGGTGTAGGTCCTCTCTAACAGTCTATGAGAACCTACAGAGAGCAATCAACAGGAGCTGAATGTTGTAAGTTGTAACCCCTCTGCCGAAAAGAAATTCGAAATTTCTATAACTATCTCTATTGATTACTCTCAATTCAAAGAATTTCCTGATTTCGAATACGTAAAAACAATTATTAAACACTAGCTGGCCCGGCGAACTTAGTTCCGCCCCAATTCGTTAATGTAATGAAAATAATAATTCCGAGCATGCACATTGCACATGCCTCTTTATGCAATTCGGTCAATTCAATTTCTTTATTCAAAAGATAGGTATATTAAATACTCTATGACACTTAAAAAGAAAAGAAAAATAACAAAGTTCGGTCCTTAAGTCCACTTTTGCTCTAAATTAACAAAAATCAACTTCTGCTAGCTATTGTGACTGAATTTTGTTGTTTCACTTGAGGCGAACTTCAAGTTGTTGATGATGTGAATTAAATAAAAAATAAAAAATTGTTATAATAAAGCAAGAGGAAATTCGAAAAAACGCTCGTGGCAAATGAGACTTTATATTTGACTTAGTCAGTGATGTTGATTCCGATACTTGAGGAATAGTTTTTAGAAAATAGGCATAATTTTTTTGTGAACTGTTTGAACTGTTTTACAATCAATTTTTTGTGAATTCTTTTTTTTAGAATCAATTCACACAAATACATTTTGAAGTTGGTAAATCTGGTACATTCTTTAATCAAAGTCGCATTAAAAATTTTAATTTACAACTGTGCGTCGTGCTTATTTTCCAATAACCTACTTGACTTACTCACCAAATCAAAACCTTGGATTATAGAGATAAAAAAAGATAGAATTGCCTTTCAATCGACCAACATTCTGATAACAATTCCTTGAATCACCTTGTAGGTTAGTTGAAGGCATACCAAAAAGGCATGATTTTTCGAAAAAGGCATAATTTTTTAAGGGTTCAGACATGAAAACTTAGATCCGGCTTTGCATCACTGGCGGTGACTCCAATCTAACTATTTCTCAACTTAAAGTCAAATTTAATGCTTTATATCTTCTAATTTAGACTATGAGTTAATTTGTTGCCAAAAGTCGCGTCTAAAATGTTTTATTGCTAAGGGCCAATAGAAATAACTGAAGTATATCAATATCGATGTGTGTCAATCAAACCGCAATGATTGACGTGCCACCTATCGGGTCCAAAAGTTTCCTATCCTTCAAACTGGAACCAACCATACGCAACAACAAATTTACATGGAAATCGCCTGAGTATCTTTGGAGATCGAAAACATTACCTATTGAGTCTAAAAGAACGAACAAAACCAAAAAGTTTCATGAAAATTGGCGCATCAGTTATTGAGATATAAAGTCATCGAGTTTCACACCGAAGGAATTATATTTATAAATTATTGTTATTGTATTATTATATTTTAGAAGTTAATTGAATTTAAGTTAAAAACGAAACTTGTGCCTACAGCGCCACCTGTTGAGAATTTTATGATATTTTATAAACCATCTCTGACTCAAGACGAACAAAACAAAACAAAAATCATTCAAATCTAACTAACGCACATATCTATTTCCTTCTACATTTAGAGACACAGGAATCTCAATTTTGACTTCGGTGAAAGGGTTGTAAGGTCAACAAAGCAAGGCAGGCATGCTTGTTTAAGCCTGTGCTTAGCTCGTTGGTGGAGTGGGATCTTCTGCTTGGCTTGCGGACTACCGTACTTTTACATGCCTGAATTTTGATGCGAAAATTTTAAAATTTGTTGGCATTAAAGGGATATGAAGAAAATTGGGAAAGGATTAACTCTATAAAAAATATTTGTAACTTTAATAGCCAAGGAGAAAACTAACCATACCTATCAACTTGGTTGGTAACCATTTCAATAAAATCAATGTCATTCATTCAATAGCAGTCGAGTGATTACTGATTGTTTTATTTTCAACCAAGACTTCCCCCCACCAGAGGTAAGGGGTCTTGCGGTCAGCGATGCCAGATGTGGGGATTTTTCCCCATTTTGGGGAATTTTTGACTCAATGGGGAAAATGGGGAAAAGTGCTCTTAAAATGGGGAAAAACGGAAATCCATGCATGTTTATTAATTTTGCATAATTTAAAAATAAAACTCGTGTAGTTGACTTTCGAATATCTCCCGAACATAAAAACATCACCGCGTTTATAGAACCTAGGCGACTTAGCTCGAAACTGAAACACTTTGCGGAATTTTACAGACGAAATTATGCTGCAAAAATGATCAAAAAGTTGCTTTGATCTTTGCATCGATAAAAATGCTTGGGTTTGCACAACAAAAATATGTACCAGTCCAATGACGATTAGTGTATCTATATTTAATAACTTGTATTATAATATAATTTATAGCATAAATACCTGATATATTTTTTTAATTATAATTTGTTTGTATTTATGTGCCTTTCAAAACTATAATTTACTTTCAACCTGCCTCGTTATTTGTGAATTACCTATGCAATCTATTCAACCTACCTGCAATATTTTTCTTATTTTGCATTAGTTTAAACTGCAAGACTTTAAATATTATTTGTTTTTTTTTTTTATTTTTGTATTACCTTTTTTTTTTAAAAATGGCTAAAGAAAAGAAAACAATTTTTTTTATATCAAAAATGCGTATTTCTTCAATGAATTGAAATGGGGAAAAAAGTGGGGAAAAAACAGATATGGAATGGGGAAAATTTTCCAAAAATTCCCCAAAAATGGGGAATTTAGGCAAAAAAAAATCTGGCATCACTGCTTGCGGTATAGAAACAAGGGAAGACAAATCGACGATCACCACAATCAAGAGTTTCTGGTTCATGTACCAGAAGCTCTACTAGTTGTCAAGGTTTATGCACTGTGGTCGACAGACGACAGTACGATTGAGAGTATCGAGTATGTCGTATTCCTATGAGATAATTAGTAGTCCATATTAGGATCACTTTTTTCAATGTGTTCATTTTGTGTTCTTTCTCGTTTTTGTTAATTTAATTAATTGTAATATGTATTTCATTTCTGTTTTTTGTTCCTTTCGTATTCATTAAAAATCCTGACAAAAAAATTTTTTTGAGTGTTCAAGGACGAGTATTCCATAATTGGTGCTCTTCCTCTATTAATTCATCATTTGAGAATTACTATATGCTATGTCATGCCGATTTGGTTTCTCAGTTGCTCGTAATTTCCAGGAGAAAGAACATTTTAGAAAACCTTTCGGAAAAACAGTACAAAAGCATTTTAGAATTGAAAAATGATCTTTATAATATGTACTAGCTGGCCCGGCGAACTTAGTTCCGCCCCAATTCGTTAATGTAATGAAAATAATAATTCCGAGCATGCATATTGCACATGCCTCTTTATGCAATTCGGTCAATTCAAATTCTTTATTCAAAAGTTATATTAAATACTCTAGGTATGACACTTAAAAAGAAAAGAAAAATAACAATGTTCGGTCCTTAAGTCCACTTTTGCTCTAAATTAACAAAAATCAACTTCTGCTAGCTATTGTGACTGAATTTTGTTGTTTCACTTGAGGCGAACTTCAAGTTGTTGATTGTGAATTAAATAAAAAAAATTGTTATGATTTAACAGATAAAGCAAGAGGAAATTCGAAAAAACGCTCGTGACAAATGAGACTTTGTATTTGACTTAGTCAGTGAAGTTGATTTCGATACTTGAGGAATAGTTTTTAGAAAATAGGCATCATTTTTTTGTGAACTGTTTTACAATCAATTTTTTGTAAATTCTTTTTTTTTAGAATCAATTCGCACAAATACATTTTGAAGTTGGTAAATCTAGTATATTCTTTAATCAAAGTCGCATTAAAAGTTTTAATTTACAACTGTGCGTCGTGCTTATTTTCCAATAACCTACTTGACTTACCTACTCACCAAATCAAAACCTTGGATTATAGAGATAAAAGAAGATAGAATTGCATATCAATCGACCAACATTCTGATAACAATTTCTTGAATCACCTTGTAGGTTAGTTGCAGTTCCTTTGTAAGATATGCAATTTTTATCTTTTTTACCAAAATGTCATGATTTTTCGAAAAAGGCATACTTTTCTAAGGGTTCAGACAATAACTTAGATCCGGCTTTTCATCACTGGCGGTGACTCCAATATAACTATTTCTCAACTTAAAGTCAAATTTAATGCTTTATTTCTTCTAATTTAGACTAAAAGTTAATTTGTTGCCAAAAGTCGGGTCTAAAATGTTTTATTGCTAAGGGCCAATAGAAATAACTGCGAAATCAATATCGATGTGTGATTGACGTGCCACCTATCGGGTCTAAAAGTATCCTATCCTTCAAACTGGAACCAACCACACTCAACAACAAATTTACATGGAAATCGCCTGAGTGGCTTTGGAAATCGAAAACATTACCTATTGAGTCTAAAAGAATGTTATCTTTTAAGTCTTGCCAAACCTTAAATACGTCAATACGAACAAAACCAAAAAGTTTCATGAAAATTGGCCCATCAGTTATTGAGATATAAAGTCATAGAGTTTCACACCGAAGGAATTATATTGAATTTAAGTTAAAAACGAAACGTGTGCCTACAGCGCCACCTGTTGAGAATTTTATGATTTTTTGTAAACCATCTCTGATTCAAGACGAACAAAACAAAAATCATTCAAATATAACTAATACCATGTTCCCACCAACGTGATTTAGCTAAATCCACTTGATTTAGCTAAATCATCTCATAAATTACGTGATTTACCATACATTTTCGTGATTACTAATTACGTGATTTAGACGTGTTTAATTTTTAATTACGTATCTGTCATCGCAAATCCACACAAAATAAAATCGAACATACCTGCAGCGCTTTCAATTCAATTCAATGTTATTCAACAAACAAACAAAAAAACAACACAAATGTCAAAAATATTATCTCAAATTAAATTTTCTTCGTGTTTCGGTGTATTTTGGTATTTTTATTAAGTAAAACAATCACAAATTGTTTCATTTTTGGCAGAGGTGTGATAACAAAAGAAAAACAACGAAAAAAAAAAACTAACCTCTCCGAAGTGGACGACTTCTTTCTGCTGGATGTCAAACTAAATCACGTAAAATTCGGTGGAGACGCCTTTCGTGATTTATAAATCATATGAGCTAAATCACGTTGGTGGGAACATGGTATAACGCACATATCTATTTCCTTCTACATTTAGAAACACAGGAATCTCAATTTTGACTTCGGTGAAAGGGTTGTAGGGTCAACAAAGCAAGGCAGGCATGCTTGTTTAAGCCTGTGCTTAGCTCGTCGGTGGAGTGGGATCTTCTGCTTGGCTTTCGGACTACCGTACTTTTACATGCCTGAATTTTGATGCGAAAATTTTAAAATTTGTTGGCATAAAAGGGATAGGAAGAAAATTGGGGAAGGATTAACTCTAAACGAAATATTTGTAACTTTAATAGCCAAGAAGAAAACTAACCATACCTATCAACTTGGTTGGTAAGCCTTCTCCCTTCTCTCTCCACACCAGTACCGAAGGTGTTATGGTATCTTTGAGCTGCCCTCCCTATAATCATACTCACTAATGAGCAGAGTACCATGAT
Organism: Cheilosia vernalis; assembly: GCA_949126925.1. Taxonomy (NCBI): domain Eukaryota; kingdom Metazoa; phylum Arthropoda; class Insecta; order Diptera; family Syrphidae; genus Cheilosia; species Cheilosia vernalis. The sequence continues at coordinate 31,696,792 of OX421358.1, forward strand.
TGTGAACACTCAAAACGCTCAAAAACTCCTGTTGCCTGTTATCATTGTCCTCGTCATCTCAATCACACATACATTTCAACTTACTCACACATCCTAATGTAAGGATCCTGAAAATGCTTGACAAAAATGATGGATTGCAACACCATCAAACAAATCAACGTATCTACTCCATTTCAAAAAGTCACTTAATGTAACATAGTAAACTACTTATTAGGTATATTTAAGAAAAAAAAATTCAAAATTGTTGACAACAACAATTTGCTTAGAAAATAATTAAAATATTTGACAACAACAATTGCTTTTAAAATTTAAAATAATTTTTATTTGTTTTGGAAGTTTCACTACTCGATTTATATCCAGTTTATTTTTTTTCAAAGTGCTTTTCCTTATGAAAATCGAAATGTGTGCCTGCAACGCCACCTGTTGAGAATTTTCCGACTTTTCTTTTTTCCTAAACCATCCCTGATTCAAGACGAACAAAATGAAACAAAAATCATTCAAATCTTTTTAGTAGTTCTCGAGCCTTTACCCGACTAACACACAACGATTGATTTTTATATAATAGATTTTAAATTATGTAAAAATCAACGACAATATGATAAGGAACAAACGAAGCAAAATACTTGAGGCACCCTTTATTTTCCTTAATTGTCGCCTCATGACTTCTTTCTGCTGGGGAATTTGAAGTTTTAAACACGGGTTCGATAGCTATTGAAGAGATTAAAAGACTGAAATAATAGATCATTATTCGAAAGGGTGTAAAGGAAAATCTTAGAAAAAGTGTCTTTTATAGGAAGTAGTTAGGTGTGGTTCATATGGTTTCAGTTTAAATTTAGAAAAATTAAAATAGAGGCGTCGAAAGACTATAACATAATAGAATCCGGGGAAACGGAATTATAATGATCTGCATTACAAGTCCGTATTTAAATATTATAGCATCCTTATGAACGACATTATTGATAGAAGGAAAAAGTTTAATACATATATCTACCTATCCTCCATTTTGTTTGTGAAATCAGTTTTTGTTACTAAAACTTTACCAATGCAAGGATATTTGGACTTGAGTATAAAAACAAAAAACCTAGAAGGTTTAACTCTAAGACCTTGGAAATGTTTGCTTATAAAGAGGCAGGACTGGAATAGTTCTAACAGTGTTACTTGCAACAATGAGAACTATTACTTCCGATCATCTATATATATAAAAGGCAATGAAGTCCGTGTGTGCGCGCATAACTAGATAAAGGATTGTTGGATTTCATAGATTTTGGGCTTGACAGTTTCGTTTTCGACCAAGGAAGGTTATAGGCTACTTTTTGTCGCGAAAACAAAACTTTGAGGGGATGAAAAAGGTTATGAAAGTTTGTATGGGGAAATGCACTTTGAAAAATAATAAACGGGGTGGAAATCGAGTAGTGATACTTCATATATATAAAAAAAAATATTTTTTATTTTAATGGCAATTGTTGTTGTCAATTATTTTAATTATTTTCCAAGCAAATTGTTGTTGCCAACAATTTTGAAATTTATTTTTTTTAAATACACCTAATAAGTTTGCTTATGTTTACTATGTCACATTAAGTAGCTTTTTGAAATGGAGTAGATACTTCGATTTGTTTGATGGTGTTTGAATGCATCATTTTTGTTTGCCAAATATTTTCAGGATCCTTGCATTAGTATGAGTGAGTAAGTTGAAATGTTTGAGATGATGATGATAGGCAACACAGGAGTTGTTGAGCGTTTTGAGTTTTTACGCGCATAACTCGAGACAGGATGGGTAGTTTTTAAAGATTTTGAGCTTGATGGTTTCAAATGGACCCAAGGAAGGCCATAGGCTCGAAAACAAAACTTTGACAGGATGATATAGGGGATGAAAGTTTGTGTGGGATTCGGCGATTCCAAGACAAATTTGATAATGCCGCCAGTGAGAAGGTCAAACGTTTCACGCCGCAGAAAATCAGGACGAACAGTCAGATCGGAATATTAACAATCGAGAGAATATGTCGGAACTTTGGGAACGAATATCATTCAGTCGTCCATACTGGAGATCGAGATAGACAACAACACAATCGTCATCAGCATAGCGTCCCATGTTTCTCACATGGTCAGTTGTATGTGGCGTGCTCACGTGTCGGCAAACCTCTCGCTTTGTACGTGTACGCACCCGTAAATGGAACGAAAAATGTTATGTACCATAAAGTCCTTCAATGAAAAAGCGGTAGGTTGGTCGACAAGTAAATCGCTGCGTTTGTTGCAGTTGTATTTATTTAAATATCATTTTTGAATAAAGAATTTAAATTGACCGGAAGCGAAAGCTCGGAATTAATAATTTCATTAACTAAATTAACGAATTTTTGCGGAACGAAGTTCGCCGGGCCAGCTAGTTCTTTAATAAAACTAAATACCATTTAACGGATTTCTAATTCAATGTAAAGCTATTGCTGTTTCTGATATGACACATTAAGGGCCGGTCAGTTCAGTGATTGAATCCTTGGTTAATTTTTTGTTTTCGGATCATTTTGTTATAAATAAATAATTTGTTTAGGTAGATCTTTTATGAATGTAGTATTCAGTTTTAGTTATCTTATGTGGTTTTCGATTGGGCTTCTTCATATTTGCTCCCATGTTTCAGATTTCGCGTGCGCCTATCGAACATGAAAACCTGATGAAAATGTCACTTTCTCTTTTTAGTGTTGTTATTTGTGCGATTTGTATATGTGTAGTCTTCGACATTCTTCTAAACCGTTTCTTTTAAATCCAAAACCAGTACCCTTTGTTGGCTTAAAATGTTGAAAATAATCCTTATTCATCCATTTATTTGTTAGAAACCTATACCCTCACCTTCAATTGACTGGTTTGTAGTGTATTCTATATAATGTGCCAGTTGCAAACGTCAACAAATCCGATGTAAGAAATGTTATGGGTTTTCGCCATCTTTTGCATTATACTATATTCGTTGATTCTATTATTTGTATTTTTCTTTTTGTTTGCACAATATTGCACAGACATTTTTGTGTAGCATATACGACAAGATGAATACCTACGTAGTCCCAAAAAAAATCTTGAACAAACGAAATTACAGAAAATCAGTGGTTAAATCTCATTTACCGGCTAAAATCGGTTGGTTATCGATTTCTCTGGTTCACTAACCAAACCACTGATTCTCTGGTTAATATTTTCCTGAACAAACACATTCGCTGGTTACCAGCTGGAATAACCTCTGATTAAATAACTATAACCAAGATTGAACAAACCGGGCCTAAGGCGATTTATATTTTTCAAAAGCGAGCGGAGCTCAAGGTGATAAGTGATTTTATTAATTTGCTGCAAAATTTATTGTCCAACTGCAGTGGGCACACTAATATTCGCAAGCGGAACCTCCAGGCAACAGCTATCACCCAGAGAAAAATACTGTGCAAAATTTCCTTATACGTCTTAGGTAAGCATGTTTGTATGGAACGTTTTGGACAGGCAAAGCTCTGCCGAGAACTTGCACAATTGATGTACGGCCTAGGTAATGAAAAATGGGCTAAATTGCTTATCCTTAGGTATTTTAACCTAAATATAAATAAGTGTTAATTCGCCTTAAAGCAAAAATAAGCTCTTAGCCAATAGTTGTAGTAAATGGGGAGAAATTTAACTTTAACATGTTTTACGTTACTTCTGAAAACGTTAATTTTTAAATGCAATGCTACCCGGATTGTGTTAAAAATGATATACGTGCTTAGTATAAAATATCCGAAGCAATGTTTGTCCCATTGGACATTTCTCCAAAAATGTTGCTTCAACATTAATCATGGGAGAAGTACTTTCGGTGCAATCCCTTATATACGATATTGATAGACTCATATTAAAATAATGATCAACTCAAATGATGTAAATTGATATTTTTGCACAAAAATTTAAATAATATTAATATTCAAATTGTCTTATTACAAAAAAATTAACAAAAAAAAATAATGTTACATTGAAAGATTTTTTTAATTATTGTTTCAACTTTCTTTATTGAAACTGGTAAAAAATTCGTTCATTACCTTAGTTTCTAGGTTAACTTAGCATATGAGTCAAGTTACGTGTTGGCTTCAAATTACCTAATTTAGAACACGAAATAAGGTAAGTCTATCTTGTCGAATTTGGCAAAGTAAGGTAAGATTACACGTTCCTAAGGTAACATTTAAGGCTCAATCCACACTACGCTTAAGGTTAAATACCTTAGGTGAGTTTATATACCATTGTCATACACTAGGCTGATTTTACACAGACCTGTAAAAATAAAATAGGTAAGACCACACGTTCCTTAAGGTAAAATGCCTTAGGCAAGGTTACCAAAAACTAGACTAATTTTACGCATGCTTAAAAAAATTTGAATGACCTAAGGAATTTAAGGCAAGCAATCTTAGAAAACGGCCTTAGGACTAAGCTAACTTACACCAATTTAGGCCTATTTCACACAAGTTTTTCTCTGGGTGAGTGTGATATAATTCAAGAAACACGCTTTTGAGGTTATCGAAGGTTCTCTGGCTGAAAACTAAGTTGCTACATACTTGAAAAATTCTTCTTTAGCGATTCATTGTGGCTTTTAAAACTGGTACCTTATCTATCTATATATATAAAAGGCAATGAAGTCCGTGTGTGCGCGCATAACTCGATAACGAATATTTGGATTTGAACGATTTTGGGCTTGACGGTTTCGTTTTGGACCAAGGAAGGACATAGGCTACTTTTGTAGCGAAAAAAAACTTTGAGGGGATGAAAGTGGTTATGAAAGTTTGTATGGGGAAATGTACTTTGAAAAAAAATAAACGGGGTCGAAATCGAGTAGTGATACATCAAATAAAAATAAAAATATTTTTAGTCCATTCTGAAATACAGTTTATTGCCATTTGGAGCTTTTTTGTTGCTATTTCGACAGTTGCTTCAACAGAATGCTTTTCGATATTAGATATCTGTTATTCTACGCACCTGATCAATTGTAGAACTGAATTGTAGAACTAGCGATTTTTCATCAATCATTTTTTGCAGACATTTTGCCAGCATTTTTTCGAATAGCTTGGACAACATTTGTAGTATCGATATTGGGCGATATGAGGCTACTTCGCTAGGTGGTTTACCTGGTTTTGGTATCATTATTAGATACCTCCGCGACCTTCCACATGCTTGGCACATATCATAATTTAAATGCAGCTTTTATAATCTGCGCTAGTTTTTTTTAAACCTTTTCGAGAAAATTGTTTTAAAATTTCCCCTTGCGAGTAAATCGAACCCTGGGGCTTTTCAATGTTGAATATTAAAAACAAGTTTAAAAACGCATTGAAACTGAAGAACAAGTTATTCACTTGCTTTTTCAAAACAGATGTTGGGCTCTACAAGTCACTCAATGAAGAACAGGCACAAGTCTCTCCCACGTTTATCACAGTAGGTATACTCCTCGACAGACTCTCAAAGACTATAACCAACGGGTATATAACTCCTTCAGCCGACCTCTGTCTTCACGAACCACAAAGGGCAATTCTTCAACAGGTGGATCTTAATTTTAATAATTTATATCGACAATTGCATAAAATTGAATTTGACTGCCTAAGTTACCCTTCGGCTCTCTCCACAAGGGTTAGTCACCAGCTTCTCAAAGAACTTGTAGGCCAGATAGATTAAAGTGAATGGTTTAAAATGTCTGGCTTTCCCTCCCTTATGAGATATAACAACAGACCTACAACTTAGATCTTAATTTGTCTTTTAAAACAGCAATCCTACCAAATAAGGAGACCTCCTATTGGAACTCTATTTGTCTGAATTAGACCAAAGGTGTGAGTCCAGTTGTAACTACATGCATGCCCATTTCGATGCACGCGTAATTACAGTCGACTGAGAAAACCGAAAAAAATCCACCGATTTAGTACCTATGTTATTCAAAAAGCTGCATTATCCGATGTCCTGTCACAGACAAAAAGATTCACAAAACAATAACTACTCATGCATGTATTATTCTCTCGATTCTAGGGAGATAATACAGCCTCACTTGAGACGCCACAAATTGGGCTGCATAAAATAAAAATAGACTTCCAAGCGAAAGGATAATAACAAACCGACTGTCATTGTATCCTTCCGCACAATTGTGCAGCAACATCGAGAAGTGCGGCATACATAAAACCGCCCCCATTTTCATAAGAACACTTACACCACCAGCCACACACTCTCTACGGCTGTATACAATACCTAAAGACGAAATCACTTAGCCTTAATGGTGCCTCGTCGTCGGCGTTCTATTCGTCTCTAGCTGAATGCACGAGAGGTGAAAATGAATGACTTACGGTACGGATTTCTTTTCTTTTTTTGTATACAGAACAAAAACTAGCTTGCGTGGGTGTGGGAGGACATGCGCACCTCCTATTCGACCCAATTAGGTCTAAATGCCATTAGAAGAGTTTAGTCTCTGGATGCCAATTGAATCGAAACAATTGACTATAGACATGTGCGAAAACGCCCACTTCTGCATTCCTTTGTCAGTTGGCTGGTGGGTGATGGTTGGTTGAAGAAACAGAAGGATTTGACTACAAAGGGACTTTGAATGAGGCCTGAGTTTAATTGCAGTGCACCAGTGCATTTCTGCATAGAAGTCGACAAGGTTGCTCTACTTTTACAAATTCTTTAACAATGATGCGCATATAAGCCCAGTGTCGAAAAAGCCTTTAGAAATAAGGGTTTTGTGCAAGCTTTCAGGTGACATATTCCTTTATCAAATGGCAATAGGAAGTTAATTACTTTCAAGTGGAATGGGATTTGTTGCGTTTTCTGCACATGGATCGAATCAAATGTGACTTTTTAGCAAAGAAAGTATCAAACAGATCATAATACAGTTAAGTACGATGAACTGTGTTCTGTCTACTTTTAATTTTTTTCAGGCGGCAGCCGGTGAATTCCCATTACGAGCTACTGCTTTGACATATTCGTAGACGAAGTATAGGTATTGAGCCAAGGTATTGGAAAAGAGTTGGTGGCGGATGAACCCTCGGATAATAGAACTCCTCAAACTAATCGATTTTGCACCAGCTCGTAAGTCGTAATCGCCAGAACTACCCTAGCCAAAACCACTCATTGGGTTTTACTAATAATCATATTTAACCTTCTCCTGAATCGATAGTTTGAACCTTGCAATTTAATGTTTAAAGATAATTTCATGCAAACGTTGACCGCGGCTGCGTCTCAGGTAGCCCACCCGCTGAGTCCAATTTTGGCATACTCTTTCACACATATCGGCCGGTATCTCACGAATGAATGCATGGATGTTGGCTTCCAGTGCGTCAATCGAAGCGGGCTTGTCCCTATACACATTAGCCTTGACATACCCCCACAAAAAATAATCTAATGGTGTCAAATCGCACGATCTAGGCGGCCAATTGACCGGCCCGAAACGTGAAATTAACTGTTCACCAAACTCGCCTCGCAATTGCGCCATTGTTTCGTGTGCTGTGTGGCATGTGGCACCGTCTTGTTGAAACCACATATCATGCAAGTCAAGAACTTCCATTTCGGGCAAAAAAAAGTTTGTTATCATCGCTGTAACAAAGGCCTAACTGCTGGGAACGGCGCCGAATCGACATTTCGCGGTCTTCTGTCACACTAGCTGATACGGCCGCAATATTTCCTTCACTACGCACAGTACGTAAACGTGTTGGTGGTTTAATGTCCAACAAAGTAAATTTGGTGCGAAATTTGGTCACAATCTTCCGAATAGACTGCTCAGAAGGTCGAGAATGCCGATCATAAAATGGAAGCAGCGCGCGATGAACATTTCGAACCGAGCACGAATTTTGATAGTAAAATTCAATAATTTGCAAGCGTTGTTCATTTGTAAGACGATCCATGGTTAAATTGCAAACCAAACTGAAGCTGTTTGACAGTGACACAAGGTATTAAACACACGTCAGCTGTCAAAACCAGTGTTGCCAAAACCAAACCAGCTAAAAAATCACCCGTTATAATTCGTAGGCCACAATATGCAAGTCTCGTTATGAACATTTCGCCATTGTGAGGTTGAAAAATTAAGCCTGATTGTTAGAATCGCGGATTAAATTTTATAGCAGTTTAGAATACATATTAGCTGAAAATTAAATATTGAATGAATTCCTAGATGACGGTTCCACATCCTTCGTACACTGGTAGGATTTTGTCAGCGTTTTCCATCAGGCTGAATTACTGGCTATCCGAGAAGCCTGCGCGCTTTTAGGGCATGACACAACGCACAAACAAAACATTGCTATCTTTATTGATAGCCAAGCCGCCATCAAAGCCATCAATTCGGCTACCATATCCTCCAAGCTGGTGCAGGAGTGCCGGAACGAGCTTGCCCGCCTGGGCGAACGTTTCAATGTCACACTTCTCTGGGTACCGGGGCATAGTGACATAATAGGCAACGAGCGCGCAGATGAGCTTGCCAGGCGGGGGTCAGCTCTACACGTCTCACACGCGGCAAGGGTCCATGTTCCAATAGGAGTGGTAAAGGGACAAATTCATTCACATTTTCTACAGAAAGCCAATCTCCAATGGAGGGGTTTGACCAACTGTGCCATATCAAGAAAGATATGGCCCACATACGACCAAAATAGAACAAGAAACCTGCTAAATAGAACCCGCCCAGATATTGCCAGAGTCACGGCAATAATCACGGGGCATTGGCCAATTGGCGACCATGCGGCCAAACTTGGGATCCCACACAACCCTCATTGCCGCAGCTGCGGAAATACAAACGAGAAAGAAACTCTCTGCCATTTCCTCTGCAAATGTCCGGCACTAGCAAGAGCCAGATTGCGGACACTGAACCAACCTTTTTTTGACGACCTTAGCGATTTTTCGGGTAAAGGGATATTAGATATAATCCGTTTCCTCAACTCCACAGGTTGGATATAAGCATATAATACATTACACCCCTTTATAACCATCACAAACTAGGTCACACGAGTCGTGGTAACAAAAAGGCACATCATAGTGCTACTTGGGTACAAGGATGGACAGCCACTTCTACCTACCTACCCTACACTGGTAAGAAGAACTTTTAAGACTCACTTAGCTAATTTCATATTTCAATTCCTATTCCTATTTGAGGGGTACTATATGATAGAAATAATGTCAAAAGAGTATTCCAAATTTATTTACTACGTACATAGTTTACGTTCCTAATCCTCAACCACTTTTTGCTTTTCGAATTACCAAAATATTTGGCTAACTGTCTAGAGGTTCCCACTCGTCTTGCAACATAATCACCCCTATCGGGAATTCCGAGGGAAAAATGTTTCCCCCGGATAATTTTTGTTCCCGGGAACTAAATCTACCCATTGTGAATTTCCATCGGAATGTTTTTCCCCGGGGAAACAGTTTTACCAACATTAAGATTCGTAAAAGTACTTTCGAAAATGTTTTCGAATGTTCTGACAGCAGTCAATCATCAAGTAAACCTGAAGAAAACAACATATATCCGTAGAGATTCGCCACTAGTTTTTAAGAGCTATAGAATGTTTCTAACCATTCATTCCCTGATGAAAAACACTTATAATGTACTTAATGTTCTTTTTTTCAAAATTGTTGTACGTTTAGTCATTCTTGCAAGTTAAGTAAATTTTATAATGAATATTGTATTAATTACCAATGGAATGAATAAATTAATTGCCTTACCTTACCTGAATTTAAAAAAGTAAAAGTAATTAATTTAAAATGTTTAGAAGTGCACATTTTTTATTAGCGATAGAAGAACATAAGCAAATGGAGAGGGCTCGGCAAAGATCAATAAGAAGAAGTTTGAGGGATGCAGCTAATCCTTTAGATCTACCAGAAGTATTGTAAGTAGAAAGTAAAAACACTTTTCTTCCTGCATCTTTAACCAATTTTCTTAGATTCCATAAATACTACCGAGTAAACAAGCCGATGTATAAATACTTGTTGGAAGTACTCGAAGATTCTTTGCCGCAAACTAAAAAATCATTTGGAGTTTCCCCACTAGTGAAGCTAAGCGCATGCTTGCGTTTTTTTTTTGCAGAAGGCGGATACCAAGTAGGTGTGGGAAAGGATCACGAAGTTGGATTAGCCCAATCATCTTTTTCCGAAGTGCTTTCAAGTGTCCTAAACATATTCGAAAGTAAACTTTGTCCAATTTGGATAAATATGCAAATGACGGCGGAAGAGAAAAGGCGTACTAATACTCATTTCTATGAAAGGCATAATTTGCCAGGAGTTATAGGGTGCATTGATGGCACCCATGTTAAAATTATTGCTCCGCCAAAAAATAAACATTCTTACTACAACCGAAAACATTGCATGTTTGCGATGTTGCGATGACCAAATGCGAATTCGGTTCGTTGATGCATCTCATCCTGGAGCATGTCACGATTCCCTGGTATGGAATGTGAGCGAATTGAGATCGTGGGTGGAGCAGGAGTATTTAAATGGTGAAAGGAATTCTTGGTTATTGGGTAAGATTTTGATACCCGTTTTATTCAACTTTATAATATGTACTCAACTTGTATTTGTAAATAGGAGATGCTGCATATCCACTTGAGCCGTGGCTTTTAACTCCCTATAGAACGCCCGAAGAATCTTCGCCTGAAAGCAGATTCAACCAAGCGCATACGAGCGGCCGCAATATCATTGAAAGGACCAATGGTGTTCTTAAAAATAGATGGAGGTGTTTGTTAGGAGCGAGGGAATTACACTACCTGCCAAATAAAGCGGCACATATAACGAATGTTTGTTGTGCACTTCACAACATTTGTATATATTACAAGACCGATACCGAAAACGAGAATACTATTTTCGATACTATTTTCACAGATGAAAACGAGAACCACATAACCAGACCTGAAATCGTTACAACAAGTAATTCTGAGTACATGGCCGTGGCACAGCGTATAAGAAGAGACATATCTAATGCACTTTAAAATTAGTATATTGATGTGAATAAAACAAAATGATTACAAAATAAATAATGAAAATAAATTATATAAATATATTGATGCCATTACACTGCTACAGCCTTTTCAGCTCTCTTCTCTTCTGTTTCCAGAAAGCGCTGTTTGTGCTCCAACTTTGCCACTATTTCTTGTTTCCGGATTTTTTCCATCTCAGCATTATAGAAATTAATTACCTAGTATACGAAATTTAAACATGAAACTTACTTTTTTCCACTCAAATATGGACTTCATGGGTGGCCCTACCATGTTGACTTCTTTCTCCAATGTTCTCCAAAAACTGTTGACTTCTTCTTTTTGTCTTTGTGTAAAACCATTTGCTATATCTGGACATTTTTCCATATGATTTACAATTATCTGCAGTTGTTTTGTATTTGTTGCGTTCGACCTTCATTAAAACCGACAATATTCAATATTTTTGTACATATTTCACAGAAAAATGCTTACATTGTTGCTTTTAATCTAAAGTTCCCTGACAAATAATCAGCGGAATATTTCGGGGAAAATTACGGTAATATTTCCATCGGAAATTTATTCACGATAGCTATTTTTCCGTAGGATTTTTTTCCCCTTTCGAAATTATTCACAATACCTATTTTTTCCGGCGGAATTTTTTGTTCAATTTCGAAAATGATTCACGATACCTATTTTGTGAAAAAGGGAAATATTCCGGGGGAAATGCGATTCCCGATAGGGGTGAATAGGTAGTTACTTTCCGGGCCAAACATTTTACGGAAAGTGAAGTGACTACAGGACCTTGCCTTCTTTGATTAGAAATTCTCACTTTGTTATTGGTCAGGTTTAATTTCTCTACACAAATCGTGAAGTTAGCTGCCAAACCTTCTTTGCCAAGGCCAAGAGGCCACAAATCATTCCTATTGTTTCAATGTGGAAAGGTTAATAGAGACGTGTGACCTCCCTGATGAAGGAAAATAAGTCCTTAGTAGCAGCTAGCTGACTTCAATAGATCTGATGATGTACTCGTCTCTCTATCAAACAGGTTTTCTTAACCAGTTAAAACCGCCGACAGTCACAGAAAACGTGCTTAGAGGATTCGACTCGATTCCTCGAGACAGAATCTACATCCTGTATCCGTAAATAAATTCATTTTGTTGAGGTGGTATCTTAAGCTACAATGGCCTGTAGATTGGAAGCCCAGTAGCTTTCTCATACTATCCTTGCTGAGCCTAAGGATTTCCATGTATTCCTTTGGATTGTCATAGACCAGTAACATTTTCCGAATGCTTAAGACGAAGTTGTTGTTTCGAATCAATAATTAGCCCTAACGTTGTAGCCCAATTGACTCTGCAGTAGGGTTCTGGTAAAAGGAGAACGGATTCGGAACCAGCCCTAGCTAGTTTGTCCGCATGTTCATTGCCTGCAGTACGTTGGTGACCTAACCCAGCCAAGTTTGACCTTGTTGCGTTTGGCTAGGGCTTTGCAGGATATCGTGACAGCACTTAACTGTGTTAGATCCCATGGTGTGACGCGAAAGCTTTCAAAGCTGCTTGACTGTCGTAAAAAATCTGTATGGTAGCGCCTTTAAAACCTTTTTTTGGAGAGACTTTGGTATTGGGTCCAAAGGCACCAGCTTTAACTCCGGAATCAATTTTTGATCCATCGGTGTGCCAGAATAAGCTTTTTGAGTCCAGCGTCGGAACACCATTGAACAGTTAACACGATCTAGTAATTGTACTATATTCCCTTACTATAGTGTCAAAGACGGATCAGTAGATGTAAATGTTTGGGATTTGGTTGAGTATTTGCAGGTGCCCCACATGTCCAACTGATTTAGACTTATGCTCTAGCACAGTTTAATGGCGCATCTCGCAGCCGTCTTCGTTGTGAAGACTTGCAGGGGTGCGAGCCCAATAATGGCATCAAGTGCTGTTGTTGGGCAAGTTCGCCTTGCACCTATGATGCTCAGACGACAGGTAATCCGTCGAAGCTTCTGAAACTTATTTGTCGTCGTGCGTTCAAGTACTTTCGGTCACCAGATGATTGCTGCATTTGAGACAATCACTCTGGAATTAAGAAACCAAGTTCTGCCGTGCAGATACACAAGGGCTCACATATCAACCTTTAACTGCTGTACGGGAACAGCCACTCACAGTTATAACTCGACTTTCCAGCATGGCTCGGATCCATCGGTTAGTCGAGTCGTCAATACTTTTACAACTGATTGCCTTAGCAATCGAGTCGTATCCGGCATTGTCGAAACTACCATCAACATCAACAGGAATTTCCTTATGCCGAAAGGCTTCTTCTACCTTTTAGACGAGATAATGAAGAGCGCCCTCAGTGGACTCGTTCTTATTATTCGCAAATCGACTTAAGTGTAGAGGGTTAGATACCTATTATTACTATCTGATCTCTAATGTAAACATACATTAGTCATTCCATAGTTCAAAGAATGGAGGTTGTTAGACTGATAGGTTTATTATGATTTAGGCAGTTCATTTGGCTTGAAGCCATTTAAACTGATAAAAATTACGTAAACAGCAACCTACTACCCAGACCCACCTACCATCTTAGGTAAAATAACTTGGCAACTGCCACTCTTCGCTTGATTTTCATTTCTCTTCATTTCCTTAATTTCATATTTAGAGTAGACATTGGAGCTGAGGTGCCTTGAATCGTCAACCACTTGTGTTAAAGTAAACGTGTTTGGCAAAACACTCAACTATCAATACGACAATCGTTATGTTTATGAGTAACCAATTGCAAATCCTAACACCACCACTTGTCCAAAATAAAACCAATTTACATCCTTACACGTTGCTCCTTCTATACCTGGCGGACAACGTATTGTATTTGCCCACAGGAGAATAACAAATAAATCATTCCACCCATTTACAACTGAAGAAACCACCTTTGAGGTTCTCCATTGCGCTTTCTCGATTTATTGTCAGCGCAGATTAATCCGCTGCAACCGCGTCGCCAAAGTCGCCTCCGTTTTGACTCCTGTTTGCATGCCACCGCACATAACTCTTCAGCTTTGTTGTGATTAATTCGTCTCGGATTGTGCGAATAAGTTCAAGTCGCTTTCTCGGCTGATCCTGCTCCCGGTTTGCCGAAGTGAGAAAGTCGCTGTCTAATTAGCCCCCACACCCGAAACTAAGCTAATTACCTCGAATTTATATAAGGAAGATAAAAGTCAAAAGCTGACACAAATCGTGGGCTGACTAATTATCTGCACGATTCCGTTTTGCTGACCCAATATATATAACAGTCTCGCGCTACCTTGTGTACGCACTGGGGGAGCCGTGTCGCCTTTCGTGACATCGACAGTTATTGGCATGTGGCCACATGCGCAGCCACCCAAATGTCAGCGTCTTTTCGCAATCAGACACTGTCAACGTTGTGGTCCGCCAAACTGCTGCACTTCTGGATTTGGATTGTCAGCCAATTGTGCTGACGACCACGATGACGACGGTGATTCGCTTGGTTGGTGGCACAGCCAGGCAATGATGAGTGGAGTGGAGTGGACTAGTGGTGATGGTGACGGTTGGGTAAATGTAGCGCGTGTGGGCGACACGAAATTGCGACAATTCGCGATATCATGAGTGAGCTGAGCGGTTCTATGGGCTGCCCTATGCTAGGTTAGGTATCGCACTGTCGAAGGTAGACACTGAAATTAGCCACCATGATGATTAGGTCTTTGCGGGGCAGACCGCAGGCAAAGTAATTGTTGGTGGTTTGATTGAGCTGACGACGTGGGTAGTATACTACTGCAATATGGCAGTATAGTGTAGTAGGCAACAGGCATCGTGTGCAATTGATCTTTGAGGTTAGGGATTGTGGATTTAAATGCGTGAAATTGTTTAATAATGGGTTTGCGTTTTGTCTCCTTGTACCTTGTGGCTGTTTGGAGTGTTTGTTTTCGAGACAATTTCTTGTAATTGGATTTTTATTTGTGGTAAGCTCTGTGTTGTCAGTGTGGAGCGGAAAAGGGCGGAAGCTAATAGATGGTAGGTACAATTGTTCAAGTGGAACAACATTTAGGCTACAAAAACTACTCAGTACAGGAATAAGCTCAAAAAAGGTATAGAACTACATAAGCCGAACGGACTTTAAACTGATTTTAGTTTGAGCTTTATACAATGAAGCCTGATAAAATACAATGCTTCGCAGAAGGACTAGCAAAAGGTTGTCCATAATCTATGTGTTGAACTGAAACTCATCATAACTGCCTGCTAAGAATAGTTACAAACTACTTATTCCTGCAGGAAGTGAGTTACCAGACTGTTGGTGGTAATAACCACTACAACGTTATAGCGGGAGTACCACAAGGCTCAGTTATCTGACCTTCTCTGTGGACAATAATGTATGTCGAAGTACCTACCCACTGCGACTAAGCCGGGCGCTAGGAGTTG
Source organism: Cheilosia vernalis (assembly GCA_949126925.1). Classification (NCBI taxonomy): domain Eukaryota; kingdom Metazoa; phylum Arthropoda; class Insecta; order Diptera; family Syrphidae; genus Cheilosia; species Cheilosia vernalis. The sequence continues at coordinate 31,712,120 of OX421358.1, forward strand.
TGGTGAATGGTTTTGCTGAAGATATCGCTGTTCTTACACATGATAGAGTCTGGCATCGGAACTTTGCTAGAGCCTGCCGGTCTCGAAAAGGCTGACCATAAGGTCGATGCTGAGTTTTCAGGTTGTAAACCAAAGAGTTAAGCTACGATAACCCTTGCCGTGCCATATTTTGAAATGCATACGTGACCAAAATTCGGCCATTTTGTGGTCCCTCGTGTGTCTTTCGTGGGAGTGCGGTGACAGAACGCTTGACAGGCGATCACACTTAAGGTAAAACTTAGGACAAATGTTCACATCATAATGACGTCGACATGCCAACATTTTACATGAAAAGTGTCATCTGTAATCGTAGCTTGAGGCGGTTAAAACACTCTTTTCGGACTATTGCTGGTACCGGATATGCCAGGATAGTAGGCTTCCGCTTTCCAGAGTATTCAGTTTAATACTTAAATTCTCTGCTCCGAGTTGGACGGTTGCTCTAACACTAAATAAAACAAGAAGGAAGCTCTAGTCACCATAATTATAGACTATATAAGAACAATAAGCAGATTCCGAAAAATCTGGGACGAAGCATACAGCGCCATAGCGGAAATGATATACACTGAGATTTTTATCACCGTGCAAAAGACCGATCAGCCATGAGCTCACTGTGACCCAAAAGTGCTAAAGGAAAAAAAGGAGAATGTGATATTATGGCACCGTGGCAAGCCATGTGGTATAACATTAGTTAAGGTCAATGGAGCCACAAACTGTTCCCCACCATCGAGGTTCGGAAAAAGCAAATACGCAGACTTTCAACAATTTCAAACGAGCTCAATATTAAAATCTGTGCAAGATTTCACAAAAAATTAATCCGTCATAAAATGGACCAAAAGAATACTTCATTGCTGAATAAAGAACGCAGCCATCGCGGATAGTTTTGTAAGATGAAAGGCAACAGGATTCACAGCATAAGGAGAACACATCTCCAACTACTGAATTAGGTTCTTATCGCCAGTAAAATACTGAAATACGGTTTGCGTAAGTTCTTTTCTTTGGGACGAATGAAAGGGACCATTTATGACCAACCTGATCACTTTGTTGCACTCTCGGATGTTTGTCAGACGTTCGGTTTATATTTGGTCTTTCTGGAACGATGATCTGCAGCCCCATCAAGTTCGTCCCAAAGTTAATAACTAGAGGACAGGGAAGCTGCAGGAATTATTTTACTTATAGACTTCTCTCAGAGTCAATCGATTACATTTTGCATGTTCCTTTACAACACCATCTTCTTTACTAAAGTTAGTAACTTACGAAGCCCTTGTCGTTTCGCCTCACCTCATATCGGTAATACGAAAAAAGTAAATAACGAAAGTATTATTTTAGTCAACATGAATTCATTTATTAAAATTGATTTTTTACAATCCACATTCTTCGACATGTGTCCACTTAACAGAATCTCGGAACTGTACCTTGTCATTTACTTCGTTTTTAGTCGCATTTTTTACATTCAGCTTAAGCTGCAACTCGTTCAGGGAACGAAAATGATTTTCCATATCGATAACACGAGTATTTCGGCAACTTACAGTCGAACGAGGTCCTTGGTCCATGATTTAGGAGTTTTTTTGTTCGACGGTCCAAAATCCGTTGGGAGAAATTGTTTACTGGGAAATCTGTTCTTTTTTTAAATTCTATTTTACGTACCTACAATTCGCTATAATATTCTTTTTTAAAAACCACAATTATTGCACTAGCAGCTAGTGCTACCGCATATTAATTTTGTAATTTATTTGCTAATTAATAAAATTATAATAATAATAATAAAAACCACAATTTCATCAAAGTTCGGTGAGGGCGGTGTAAATTCTTACAATATATTTTCAAAATACAACATGCGTTGCATTTATTTGGCGCACACTTTGGTATTCAGAAAACCAAACTTACACAAGTTCGCGTTTCAATTTCGAAATTTCTTCTTTTAAGTCGTACAAGCACACAATCATTCAAAAAATAATGATAAAAAGTTTGGGGTTTTCTTTGAAAAAGTAGCAAAATCTGGCTGTTTTTCAGAGTTATGGGGGGAAATATTTTGACCGTCTGGCAACGCTGTCATGTCATCATGTAGGGCTTTTAACCATCAGATGTGATTGCAAGGATTCCGAAATTGTAAAACCACGATGTCGTAAGTTTAGGTAAGGGCATAGTTTGCTTTAAATCTAATCATTACGAGCTTTTTCAAATGCTGCCTTGTAGCTCAAACGGGGCGGGGTGCGTGAACTTGGCACCCCAACATTAATTTTTTGTTTGTTTTTTTTTTTTTTAGAGTTCCGGGTTCCTAAGCAATTCAGAAGGCCCTCAAGCATTCTTGGATGGTGTTTTGATACTGACAACTTTATTTCCACATTCTATTTATACTAGGTACTTAACATTCAATCAATAGTGCTTAATTCACAATAAAATATGTTATATGTACTTAATAATAAATAATTTTTGGCGCAACAGGTCCGTAGGGACCCTAGGCCTAGCTTCTCACAACCATTCGTTTTGTGTGAGATTTCATTTTTGGAGCGAATTGAAGGGATCACAATTTTATGCCGATTCCAAACTTCTAATTGAGAAGCTCTTTCAAGACAAGTTTGTCAGACTTTCGCGAGAGGTGGCGCAGTGAAAAAAACCCTGAGTTGGAATTTGGGTTTTTGCGGGATTCGAACCTGGACCCCTCGCTTAGTAGTCCAACACACTAACGACTAAGCCACTGCGCCTACTAATATATGTGATATGTACTTAATTAACAATAAAATCAATAGGTAATGCTTCAGCAACATAGTTTAATTCAATAATGCCTTCCCAGCACTTATATTTTTTATTAATTCCAACTTAAACAAAGTAGCAACTTAAGTGGAATGGTATTGACCTTATCTTTTATGCTAAGCGTTGTGTATTAAACAGATTTCCTTACAAAAATGTGTTCGTCTTTCTTGCCTTTCGAACATTCTTCTATTTAAATATAGCTTTTAAATGTTGAGCAAAGGTGACAGGTATCGGTTAGCGCGCATGGTAAGAAATTTTACGCACCGGACCTGAACCTTACCTATAGAAAACGTTTGGGGATGGTTAGTACGAAAAGTTTGTGAGCCCTTATTGCAGCCATTAAATTATCCTGGAGGGAAATTTCGTTGGACTTCATAAAGAGGCTGATGTACGATTTCATGCTGGATCGAATTTACGAAACTATAGCGAATAAATGCGGCTGTATATCCACTACTAAAATTAACCAATAAAAAAATATTTTAAGAAAAACTTATTTCATTTAATCCCAATAGCTTTTATTTCCTATTTCAATATTTCTGTCTATTCAGTTGACGCTAAATAAAACTGCATTTTTCCATATTAAATGCTTTGCAAGAGAGCCAGAGAAATAATAGCTGTATTTTTTAATTCCTGATTAAAAAGTATTATATCAAAAAATGATATATTACATCACAAGGTTTCGAAAAAGTGGACAACGAATGCTAACAAATTTTTGTGCTTCTTCAGTTGAAGCGAAGTCTATAAGTCTGAGTTTTCTCTTCTAAAGTGTTGTTAGATTTTATCTTCCATTAAGCATAAAAATTATGCATTTTTGCCTCTACTTAAATGAAATAAACTCCACTTGAGACCTCGGCAAATCCAAAAGTGTAAAGTTTTCCAAGTACCTAACCATCTGCCACTTCATCATATATTAAAAATGAAGGGCTTGAAAAGCTTCTCAATTCACTGACTTAGATTCGGCGTGAAATTACTGGTCCTCAACATAATATCATCATCAGAATAAAAACTCACAAAAAACTCATTTGGTATATAGGTATGTTATGTATGTATGTGTTATATTTTCTAAGCATAAGGCTAGCTATTTTGGAATACTGGATACCTTTTATTCCGACCAAACAATTATCTACTCCTTAAACTCAATAATTTGAGATGTAACTTTACTCACAACAAAGTCGTCCAAATTTAAAATGGAATACCAAAAAAACCCTCACAAAAAATCAGCGGACCCCCCACCAAATGTGCATCCATTCTGATGGATCTTATGGGCGATAACCGACACGACTCTTGGTCGCTGCTTAAATGTCAATTTGCTTAGGATTCGCTTTTAACATTTTGTTTATTATTTCATTTTGGTTGGCATTTACCTTCCCGCAAGGACTCTCATTGCTCTATCAGTGATTCACGCATGAGAGGTTTTTTGTTAAATTCCCTGGTTTCCTGTTTGCAGCATCTCTTTTTCAAAAATAACATTTTTTGCCTTTAAATTTCCGGCTACGGAAGTGTAAACTCTGATATGCGGTGACACTTTTCGAACAGGTGAAGGAGGGTAGATTTAATTTAGCAGATACGAACGAACATGTCCTCGTCACACATGTCTGTATATTGTTCCTTTTTTTAATCAATCTCTTGCGCGCCAACCATTCAAAATGGAACAAAATGGCAAAGTAAATCTTCAAAATGGCGCTTCAACAATGCAATCCAATTCGCTGCGGTGTTTCGGCCGCACGTGAAGTCGTACCGACGACAATCAGCCAACTCGGACTGACCACTTTCTGTTTGAACTTTGGATTTTCCATCAGACTTGCCATTGAATGGCAAATGGTTGAAAGGGGTGGAAGCGACAAACTCCCGGTGAACAAAGGACAAAGGGATCAACACACAATGGAGCGAGTCCCAGCACTGTCAAATTTTACATATTTTCCAATTCGCAATCCATTTTGGCCGAATGAATGCAAGAATGGTATTGGTACTTGTTGGCGAAAAACCACCTCCACACCCTCGCATTTCAGTTCGTGTGTGTAGTGTAGACGAGGATTAAAAATATGGGTCGATTAATCCCTCAGGGAATGATCAATCAAATCACGGAAGATTTTTTACCCTGTTGGTGGTGCTGGTTGTCCTGTGAGGACTTGACGACCATCCATAAATATCGAATTAATATTTCATGAAATTGAACCGGGGCGAGAGGCGACCGCCGACATCGGAGGCATCGTCATCACCACGCAGAGGCAGCTAATAAACGGTGATGCGACGAACTGTGCTGTACGCTGTCTCTACGGTCAGAGATTGCGAAGGTGGGGTTCATCGAGCTGCGGCAGGATTGTAATTATGATGATGGCTGTTATTGGGAAAGACGGTGCATTGGTGTGCGCCTTTTGTTCCCTTTTGGGGGTTGATATAGAGTTAAGTCAGTCCAGACTATACACAGATGGATTACTCACATTGCTCAGCCCCGATTGATGTGGACAAGCGGATAAATTCCAGACATCCTCTTCTATTTTGAGTGTGGGGTCTCTTTTATTAGTTTGTTGGTTTTCGGGATTAATTAGTGCAATTAATCTGCAGTTAGATGGAGGAAGGATATTTATGTAATGCGAGAGGCGGATGATTGGCGGGAGAGTTGTTTAATCATGTCCGAGTTGGATTTATTTGCATTTGCTCTGGAGCTAATTTTTGGAGGGAAAATGTCAGATTTAATTACATCATTGCCGTGGACCGAAGGGCTCTTACGAAATGTTAAGGGGTGATGCTATTTAGATAAACCAATTATGCCTGCGAACCTTCTTACTGGCAAGTTTTGAATCCGTTCGTATACAAATCTGGTTAGCGTTATCAGCGTCGCAGTCCTAAGAGATGTTCCACTGTAGGTACCTACATGTTATGTATATCTGGTTTTCAATATATATCAACAATTAGCTTCGTCGTACCTACCTAATTCTTCACAAACTAACGGGTGATTTTTTAGCTGGTTTGGTTTTGGCAACACTGGTTTTGACAGCTGACGTGTGTTTAGTAGGTACCTTGTGTCACTGTCAAACAGCTTCAGTTTGGTTTGCAATTTAACCATGGATCGTCTTACAAATGAACAACGCTTGCAAATTATTGAATTTTACTATCAAAATTCGTGCTCGAAATTTTATCAATTTATCGAAAAATTGTGTTCAGCGATGAGGCTCATTTTTGGTTGAATGGGTACGTAAATAAGCAAAATTGCCGCATTTGGAGTGAAGATCAGCCAGAAGCATTGCAACAGCTACCAATGCATCCCGAAAAAGCCACTGTTTGGTGCGGTTTATGGGCCGGCGGCATTATTGGGCCATATTTCTTCAAAGATGATGCGAATCGCAGCGTTACTGTCAATGGTGAACGCTACCGAGCGATGATAACAAACTTTTTTTTGCCCGAAATGGAAGTTCTTGACTTGCATGACATGTGGTTTCAACAAGACGGTGCCACATGCCACACAGCACGCGAAACAATGGCGCAATTGCGAGGCGAGTTTGGTGAACAGTTAATTTCACGTTTCGGGCCGGTCAATTGGCCGCCTAGATCGTGCGATTTGACACCATTAGATTATTTTTTGTGGGGGTATGTCAAGGCTAATGTGTATAGGGACAAGCCCGCTTCGATTGACGCACTGGAAGCCAACATCCATGCATTCATTCGTGAGATACCGGCCGATATGTGTGAAAGAGTATGCCAAAATTGGACGCAGCCGCGGTTAACATTTGCATGAAATTATCTGTAAACATTAAATTGCAAGGTTCAAACTATCGATTCAAATAAATATTTCATTCATTTTTTTCGAATTTGTTGTGTTTTTTTTTTTTTAAGTTCTAAACCTCTTAAAAAATCACCCAAGCGATCTGAATTCATAAATAAGTTATTTAAGCAAATTTTACTAGTAGGTAATTCAAAAAGTTCTGAATCGAAAGCTTTTGGCAAGGTCCATCATCTATTGTTACTATAGCAGCAACGTCTCTGCACACTCTTTCGAGTTTGATCAAAATTGACATTTAATTTGGCTGCCTATAAGCTCAACACAATCTCGTTGATTTGTGCGCCCAATTCGATCTGAATGTGCATTCGCAATTGTTTGGCGAATGAAAAAATAGAAAAGTGGGCACCAGAAAAGTAGACGCATCGCACAGTTGCCACCATTATCAATCGAAATCATCAGCAAAACCGTTGAATTGAGCTTCTTCTTTCCAGAAAAAAATCATCATCATCCACCAGGCAGTTCACAATCAGATCTATCCCCAGAGAGAGGAAATCAAAAATCAACTTTAACCAATATCAATCTAATCCTCATCCCCTAACAAGGTTTGCTTCACATGAGTTGTCTCGCACAGGTCTACCTTGCATAGATTGCGAATTTAAATCGAACGACAGTGGAGAAGCTATTTTTTTCCGGGATCCTTTATTTTGATATTATTTCGATTTTATCTGCGTCACACAGTAGAGAGACTACACACATAGAGCACAGAGTTCTCGACTTCTATGAATATGGCTTCAGCCTGTGAAATATCCCATTGGCGAAGTGTATCCTACAGGATATTTGTGATACGTTGCAGACATTTGCCATGCCATTGCAAAAAAAAACAAAAAAGTGAATGGTATGTGTCCTTTCAATTCAATATCGTTGTATGCTGCTGCTGATATGCAATTGGATATGAGATGAAAACATTTTCATTTGCTTGTTGGTTTTTCTTGTCGATTTTCTTTTTATTTTGTTTTCCTTTAGCGTGCGCTTTTTTTTTTTTTTTTTACATATATTGGGTTGGATGTGAACGAGCAATGCGTTATCGGAGAACTCCATCTTTCATTTTCCATTTTGCAGGGTGAATGACAAACGAGAAAAAAGGAAAACGAATTCATTCGTTACGTGGTAAATTGTGACAGGATTTGTAGTTCATTGTAATCAATTTTTTTTCTTCTGCTAACGGATATCCTCTTGGGATTGTAGGCGCATTGTAATTAAAGCTAAAGAGGTAGAACGAAATTAATCGGAATTTTTCCAATCAATCGCTCTCCTGGAAAGAGAAAGTCGATATTTCAAAAAATATTCCTAAAGGTATAGACCAACGTTAGTGGTGCAATCACCCTTGTAGCTGTATGTGTATAGCAATCCATTATTCATCCTGTGTATAAAAATGTCATCATGTTTCAATTATCGCGTAATTTTTATGACATAATAAAAATTTATCGAACAGGATACACCTATTAAAACACGTGCCTCTTCTGGTTATTGGTAGATGAAAATAAAAAATTGTGCGATGCGAAAATGCAGAGGTTAACCGAGTGTCGATTAATAAAGCTATTGGCGGTGTATTTGAAATTGGAACCAAGATGTTGGATAACAAATTAATAAAAATATGCAAATTTGCCAGAGAAGAACTGTAATACTGATAAATGGTTGCATTGTATATAGCTTGCGTAACTGTAAGAATTAAAAAGTGTTCCTTTTCAAACATAAATGGTTACCCCGAGCGACTTGACAGTAGGAGCAGATTTATAGCTTTTTTAGATCGTTAGTTGCACTATTTTACAAGTATAGTTCGAAATTTGTCTTTCAAACAACCTAAGGGGACATTTTATTCTTATAAGATAAGGGACAATTCGGCTATGGCGTTCTGGTAAAGGAAGTAAACATTCGTTATGTAAAGAAGAGGTTACTTAAAATCGTGTAGATATTGTGGTAAAGAAAGAACTTCTTGCATTTGTTACCTAGTTTCCATGGAGGTGACATTTTTTAGTTCGTCTTCTCCATAATGGAAATATTTAATGAAAATATGTTTGTGGTACCTATATGGTATATCACTTATTTAAAGTAATTCAACTTTCGTTCGAAACTACCAAGTATAATAGTGGAAAAAAGCTCCAGCAGAGTTAATGGATTAACCCTTCAATATGCAAGAGTTTTTTTGTATTTTTCCGAAAAACTTATACGAACAAATTTCCGCTCAACCGCTTTTTCTAAAAACCGAAATTTCCGCTCAGCCACTTTTTCGAAAAAAAGCGAACATTTTGCGACGAAAAAGAATCTTTGTGTAAGCGACTTTTTTTTAAATTTGGAAAATAAATAACTTTAGGAGACCAATTAAACAAATTTTTTACCTAATGATAAATTATTTAATTATTTAATTTAGTAAGAAAAACTAACAGGGACTTAAACAAATCACATTGGTGCTCACAATACCCTTGTATACACTTATAATAAAGTTCAATTTGACCGAGGGAATAACTAAATGTCCTGAAAAAGCTTCTCAATCGTTTAATCTCCTTTTCTTAATTCTTAACCGCGGTATAAAGTGATAATCGATTTCGTTATCCGAAATAGATTTTGTTTCAGTTTTAATTACGTTGATTTCGTTATCCGAAATAGATTTTGTTTCAGTTTTAATTACGTTGAATTAGTTTTCCTCAATTTTGAGAAAAAGGTTTCAAATATGGATTTCGAACCGCAGTCTTTTAGGGAACTATAGCCAGGTCACAATAATGGTAGAACTTCTACCACCGGGCGAACTCTAGTACCTATACATTAAAACACATAATAATTTATGTTTATACGGTAAATTAAACGCACATGTTCCACGTGCTATGAGAGAATATGTTTTTGAAGTCTATGCAAGGCCAAGATATCATCGTGGAAATATTTATTATCACTCTCCTACGAGGGCTTCTTCAAGAGTAAGATGTAGATATGCTACAGTAGGTATAAATTAACTCCCTAAAATTTAACCAACTGGTTGATATTAATTGAAATGTTTGATAACAATTAGTAAAGCGTGTTTTTTAACGGAATGGATTTAATTATTTTACTTCGGTAGTCTTTTTTTTTCCAAAAGAGTCATTTTTGAAGGAGAACCTTAGAACTTCGAAACCCATTTAGTTTGGATAGCCGTGAAAACCTTGACCCAGAAAAAATGACAATAACAATAATCACTCCAATCGACGTATCCGATCAAAACAAAATTTTCTCCAATTTGTAAAAAATCGCGAAATTCCAATCGGAATATCCGTTCTATTAAAACTTTCGCAAAAATTCCTCCGTAGCACATGGCGGCGTTGTACTGCCTTATATGTCATTTACCTTTGAAAGCTATACGGCACATTTTTACGAAGCGTTAACTTATAGAACAAAAATTATTTTCTCAAAAATCTAATTTGTTTCCTAAAATAGGGAACATGTTGCATTTTAAGATCATAGTCTAAGAGCTCACAGCAAATTATGGGGGCGAAGGTATATCCAAAACATTGCTACATGAGTTTGAAGCACTGCAATAGCATGCAAGAAATCCGTTTTTGAAATAATTGGTATAACCACATAAATTTTTTTTTATGTTGGGAATTCGCTGGAAGTAAAAATCATCGAAAGACGAAAGCGAGGGATACTTCTGCTATAGTGATGGACTTTAACTCATCTAAAAAAAACTCCCTGGGAGACTGACATTCGCCATCCCGAATAAGATTGCACTTAGGCCCATTTTATTCACTCGAAGTTGAACACAACTTGGGAAGTTTCCCATATAAAAATCCCCAAGTTGTGTTCAACTTCGAGTGAATAAAATGGGCCTTAGTCGTATGACTAATCAGCAATTTATTTTTGAATTATTTTCTGAATTTTGAGGCATAAATCCGCCGTTTGTCGGATTTCTAACCTTGTTTTGTTTGAAATCAATACCTGATTTCTTAGCCCTGGCCAAATCTTATACAGATCAAGAGGTTTTATCCGTCTCAATCTCCTGATTACATTGTCATTATTTAAAAGTTCTGTTATTTCTGTTTTTACGTGGTTTTAAAGCCGATTTATGTGCCTCCGGCTCCGAGCAACCTGCTTAACCTCATCTTCAACCATTTCAACATTTAGATTGTGAGGGTGCTTTTTGTCTATGGCTGAGGTTAGCTCGCCGGATCGCCAAAGTCCTTCCCAAAGAAACACTAACTTTAGTTTTCAGAGGAGTTTCCTTTATTACGATTTTCTTAGACTTAGTTTACAATAATTGATATCTCCAACAATTTATATTTAACGTTAACAATGCTTTTACAATGATTATAAATGACGTGTAAATATAATCTACGGGTAACGGCAGCAGCGATGTCAGCGGTTCGGTCCTCGGTTGCGGCTCTGGTGGGCGATAGTTCTGGCCCCGGCGGTCTTCGAGTCCGTCTCTCGACAGTCTCGGCGGTCTTCAAGTCTGTCTTTCGACAGTCTCGGCGGTCTTCAAGTCCGTCTTTCGACAGTCTCGGCGGTCTTCAAGTCTGTCTTTCGACAGTCTCGGCAGTCTTCAAGTCTGTCTTTCGACAGTCTCGGCAGTCTTCAAGTCTGTCTTTCGACAGCCTCGGCGGTCTTCAAGTCTGTCTTTCGACAGTCTCGGCAGTCTTCAAGTCTGTCTTTCGACAGTCTCGGCGGTCTTCAAGTCTGTCTTTCGACAGTCTCGGCAGTCTTCAAGTCTGTCTTTCGACAGTCTCGGCAGTCTTCAAGTCTGTCTTTCGACAGTCTCGGCGGTCTTCAAGTCCGTCTTTCGACAGTCTCGGCGGTCTTCAAGTCTGTCTTTCGACAGTCTCGGCGGTCTTCAAGTCTGTCTTGCGACAGTCTCGGCGGTCTTCAAGTCCGTCTTTCGACAGTCTCGGCGGTCTTCAAGTCTGTCTTGCGACAGTCTCGGCGGCCTTCAAGTCTGTCTTGCGACAGTCTCGGCGGTCTTCAAGTCTGTCTTTCGACAGTCTCGGCGGTCTTCAAGTCTGTCTTTCGACAGTCTCGGCGGTCTTCAAGTCCGTCTTTCGACAGTCTCGGCGGTCTTCAAGTCTGTCTTGCGACAGTCTCGGCGGTCTTCAAGTCCGTCTTTCGACAGTCTCGGCGGTCTTCAAGTCTGTCTTTCGACAGTCTCGGCGGTCTTCAAGTCTGTCTTGCGACAGTCTCGGCGGTCTTCAAGTCTCCCTTGCGGTGGACTCGGCAATTTGCTGGTTACCCGCAGGCCTACCAGCACCAAAAACTTCAAGTGGTCGGTCAACTACTTGAGGATCAAACTCAGCAGTACACGAGATTGGTACTAGTCAACTCTGATGTTTTCTCGATTTGTTTGTGATCTTGCTGGTGGTCTAATAGAATACCAACCAGTGAACGGGTGTGAATTATATCACAGCTGTGAAAATTATTGCTTCCCATATATTTTGTTGCTAACAATATTTGGACGAGTGCGGGGAGGTACCTAGTGCACCCAATCGTAAAGAGAGGGGGCGGCACTGTCAATTGTTGTTGGGCACAAGTGTGTCAAATGCACCGGCAATGTGCAGCCAATGCTGCGAGGCAGCAGATAACACATACTGGACCACCGCGGGGGTGTATCGTGTGTATCAGTGTGGGGGGCGGAGCAGATGATCGGATGTTGTGTGTGCAGGCACTGTATTGGCGATTCAGTGCGAAAACAAATACGGGGGTGAGTGGAATGGGTGGAGTGCAGTCGATACCGCACCGTGGGGCATAGTAAAAACTATGTGGTAGGTGGCACAGTGGGGCAGGGCACCTACTGGAGTAAGAGCAAAAAATTATGTAACGAATGCATCGTTACATTCACCCTCTTCTTTCTCAGACGAGAACCTTCTCGTCGCTATGTTACTACATATGTAGTATAAATTCATATATTTATTTATTTTTTCCAAGTTAAAAACTTAATCAATTTCAAAAAAAAAAAAAAAATATAATAAGTAATTGCGGTTTTTTTTTTTTTTTTTTTTTTTTGTGTTAGAGCCTGAATCCATTTGAACAGGCCGACGGGACTATTCGAGTTGCTGTGTTATGGCTGTATTGGTGGTTATGAAGAGAAAAACTGGAACTGCGGTATTGACGGTATTGGCGGTGCTTACGGTGTTGGCGGTATTTGGTGCTGGCGGTGATTATGGTGTCGGCGGTGGCGGTGGTGGCGGTGGTGTTGTTGGTGTTGACGGTGGCGATGTCGTTGACGGTGGCGGCGGTATGTGTGGTGCTGCACTGGTTGGGTTCGATACGCTGGAACCACTTTTCGTTTCCTTTCCGACGATTGCGTCGGGTGACGGGCATCGGATCTGGGCGAACAATGTGGCTGGATGGCGGGGGCACTCTCCGTTTCTTGCGTACCCTACGGTTATTCGGTTTTTCAATATTCGGAATCCTGTCAGGGGCGGTCATCTGTCGTGTCCAGCGTTTCGTCGGCAAATTTTTGCTTTGTGTAGGACTCACAATAGATTTGTGTCCTAGTCCATCAGTGGTTGCACTTTCTCCGATGCAGGCATGCCTAGCTTTTCGGCGTAACTTGTTGTGCTTACTTCGCCTCTGGGCCGCCTGTTGTTCACTCCAACTCTTTCCTGAGAGAACTCTTTCCCTGAGAAAGCCACACGAGGTGACGGTTGGAGTGGTGGGTAACACCTCCCTATAAGCCAGTTTCTGGCCGCCTAGGGTCATTTCGAGCTGGGCTTTCCCAAGTACGTCCATGCCGAAGATTGCGTCCGCGGCCAGTGCTTTCATATAGGTGAGCTTGCTGGTCAGGGTTTGGTCGCCTAGCTGTAGCTGCACCATATAGTGTTCCCGAGTGGTTAGGGTATCCCCGTTGGCCAGTTGGATTCTCTGGCTGTGGTACTGGACGGGCACGCGCATCCTACGCAGTGTCTGTCGTGCCCTCGGTCCGACGAACGATTTCGATGCTCCGGTGTCGACGAGGCAGTAGAATATCTGACCCTGGATGTTCGTGGGGATGAAGTATCGCGGGTCTGTCCACGGGTCATTAGCTATTGCGGCGGCTTGTTCTTGGTGGCACATGCAGTCCCTGGTGTGTCGTCCGTCTTCCCCACAGTAGGAGCAGAACAGGCGGAACGGTCGTCGGCAATCCTGTTGCCGGTGGCCTCTCTGTTTACAGCGCCAACAGTGCGTGTCCCTGTTGTAGGGAACATTGGCTCCCTGTGGTCTGGGCGCTGGCGTCGGTACGGGGTTAGGGGGACGAACGCTTCGTTCCTCGCTCTTGACATATTCGAACTCTTCGGCTAACTCCATGAGTTCGTCTAATGTCGTAAAGTCCCGACGTTTGATATAGAATCTATACTCCGGGCGCATATTGTCATATATGCGATCTATGTTATCCTGAATGTTCATTCGGGGATGCTGTCGGATCAGGTATTGAGTGGCTCGAATATATTCTTTGGCTTTCTCCCTGGGCCCTTGCCTTTTCCGCATAATCTCCTCCTCGAGCTTATGGGTATAGCGTGCCGGGAGGAAGTGGCGCAGGAATGCCTGGCGGAACTGATCCCAGTTCCGAAAGCGATCTCGGTTGATTCGGAGCCACTCTAGGGCCGTACCTCGAAAGATTTCCGGTAGCGGCCGTATCATGTAATCTGGCGGAATATCATAACAGCGGGTCAGTTCCTCGATCCGCTCCATAAATTCGAGCGCATTCCCTGATGAGTCGAACTTCAACCCCCATTTTCGGACCGTATCCATCACCTCGGCCTCATAGCTCAGCGTGGGTCTACGTATGGCTCGAGCTGATGTGGTCGGGGCCGATGTCTCGGTTGTCCTTCCAAAGAATGACGTGGTTGGGTGCGGTTCGTAAACCTCGTACGGTCTAGGGTGTGGGGTCGGTGTGGGCAGCGGTTGAACGGCGGTGGGCTCGCGGATAGGGACGGGTATTTCGATGAACAGTGGGGTTTTTATAGTCCCCTCGGTCGTGGTGGATTTTTCGTCGTCTTCGGAAGACGTGTCCCCATATTCTCGCGTCGAAGTTTTTGCCTCTAGTTCCTCGCAGAGGTTCTGTGTGGATGATCTCGTTCTGGTGGCTTTCAAATAGCCGCTCATTCGGGCTCGGAGTTGTCCGACCGTTCCATCCGTCCTTAGTCCTTTCTTTTCCATCGCTTCCATTAGCTCGGCCTTCTTCAACAGGTAGATCCATCCCACGGTCATGTCTCCGGTTTGTTCTTCCGGAACGGCTAGCTGGTTATCGTTTTCCATTCTGGCGAAACTCGGTTCTTGATTGATTGTAGGTCCTCCTCCTTGAGGTTCCTCGGGTTGAGTTCCTTTCGTTGGTCCTCCTTCGGTTGTCTTCCTTTGTCCGTAATAAGTTTGGGCCTCCTTCTGTTGAGGTCCCTGCTCGGGCGCCAATGTGAGGGTGCTTTTTGTCTATGGCTGAGGTTAGCTCGCCGGATCGCCAAAGTCCTTCCCAAAGAAACACTAACTTTAGTTTTCAGAGGAGTTTCCTTTATTACGATTTTCTTAGACTTAGTTTACAATAATTGATATCTCCAACAATTTATATTTAACGTTAACAATGCTTTTACAATGATTATAAATGACGTGTAAATATAATCTACGGGTAACGGCAGCAGCGATGTCAGCGGTTCGGTCCTCGGTTGCGGCTCTGGTGGGCGATAGTTCTGGCCCCGGCGGTCTTCGAGTCCGTCTCTCGACAGTCTCGGCGGTCTTCAAGTCTCCCTTGCGGTGGACTCGGCAATTTGCTGGTTACCCGCAGGCCTACCAGCACCAAAAACTTCAAGTGGTCGGTCAACTACTTGAGGATCAAACTCAGCAGTACACGAGATTGGTACTAGTCAACTCTGATGTTTTCTCGATTTGTTTGTGATCTTGCTGGTGGTCTAATCTAATAGAATATTAACCAGTGAACGGGTGTGAATTATATCACAGCTGTGAAAATTATTGCTTCCCATATATTTTGTTGCTAACAATATTTGGACGAGTGCGGGGAGGTACCTAGTGCACCCAATCGTAAAGAGAGGGGGCGGCACTGTCAATTGTTGTTGGGCACAAGTGTGTCAAATGCACCGGCAATGTGCAGCCAATGCTGCGAGGCAGCAGATAACACATACTGGACCACCGCGGGGGTGTATCGTGTGTATCAGTGTGGGGGGCGGAGCAGATGATCGGATGTTGTGTGTGCAGGCACTGTATTGGCGATTCAGTGCGAAAACAAATACGGGGGTGAGTGGAATGGGTGGAGTGCAGTCGATACCGCACAGTGGGGCATAGTAAAAACTATGTGGTAGGTGGCACAGTGGGGCAGGGCACCTACTGGAGTAAGAGCAAAAAATTATGTAACGAATGCATCGTTACAAGATCTCTATGCAGATCGGCAATCCATATTTACCAAGGTTAATTAACCATATTCCTTAGTACTTTAATTTGGTAAACTTGAATTTTTTTGTAAGTTTGTTTGGTATGTGATGTGCATGCCTACAACTGAAGCCCGTAGGTTCATACTGTTTTTAGAATTTGTGTATATACCAATATCTTATTGTAGTTGGACGGGGCTGAGTATCTCCCAATAAGCCAACCACATAATGGGAATTTGGTAAAATTGGAAAATTCATTCTGATTACAAAAATATAGGTCCAAGACGTTTTACTCGCCGCTTTCACCCTACCAGACGTCTTTTCAGACGTTCGGGTTACTAAGGACGGTCGAGTTATTAAGGACCTAGTCCCAAAATCTCGAATAAAAAAATCTGGGTCCCAGTTAATATCAGAAAAAACTAGATAGTACTCGACAGTTAAAAATGTGCCACAGAAGAGTCATATAGTAAGACAATCTGAATCTTATGTGGAAAAATTATAATAGTCTTGAAATTGTTGCAAAGACCGTCTCTGATTTTTGAGTACAGGACAAGCGTACCTAGTAGCAGTTTCTGTTTTTGACCTAAGGATATGTTTTTAATTTTGATTGGATGCTCGTGTGTGCGATGCAAATGAAGTTTTTGTTTTTGTAAAACTATCCAGACATAACAGTTGCAAATATTGCAATGTTTATTTGGAAGAATACAACTGACTGTATGATATTGTTCCGGATTATAGAAATACTTCGTTTTTGACATTTTATCGAAATCGAAGATGGTGTTTTCGAGATATGAACAGTTTCTAAAATTAGCGTTTTCGGTGTTTCGAATTGAAAATTAAGAACACAATAGTTTTGAAAACATCAATTTGACTCTAAGTTTGCATTTTGGTCAAAAGCGTTATTGCCGTTTTAAGTTAACTAGACAAAACTATATTTTTAAAAAATTACTCTTTTCAAAATCCATTGTACGATAATATAGAGAAAAACTGAGGTTGCTATTAAGTTATAAATGGCCACATAACCTTAGAAATTAAATTTTTAGCCAAAAACTGGGTACGCAGTCATGGTAACCTCACCTACTTAAGCTTAAATATCAATTTCGGTTGAAATCGTTATAGCCGTTTTCGATCAAATCAAACTGGTACGAAAATGTTGTATGGGAAGTACCATTAATATTGAGGTTACATTGAAAAAAAAAAACACCTCCCGAACTGTAAGCCCAAAAAGTCCAAATCCGAGGTTTGAACGTAATCCGGGAAGCCGTTTAGACTGTAGGCCCGTGGAAGGACGGACAGACGGACAGACCGGACAGAATTTTGCGACCCACTTTTTTGAGTTCCTCTATCATCGTAATATCAGAATTGATTAAAATCTCGAGTTCGAAATTTTGTACGAAACCAATATCTTTCTCTTACTACGTAATGGAGAAAGTTAAAAATATTAGTTTTGTGTGAGCTCTAATTTATGGGACAAATAAAAGGCAACTAAAATTCTACACCAAGTCCGAACGGATGAATGGGCGAGTACTTGCATTACAGTTATGGGTACTGTTGGATACTTTTCAGACTCTCGGGAAAGGTGGCGCAGTGAAGGTGTTTTCTGGGGATCGAATATGCAAGACCCCTCGCTGATTAGTTCACCATACTAACAACCCAGCCTTGGCCTATAACTTACAAGTTTTCAGTGGTTCCAATATTCACTCTGCTGTCTATCCCGCATCTGTTTTGCAAATCGTTGAGCGCATAAAAAAAACTCAATAACGTTCCGAATAATAAAATATTCCATACTTGCCGTCGAATGCAAAAGTACTTCCGATCACATTCCAATCGCTGCCAGCCATATGCCACAAGACTTTTTTTAATTCTCCTCACACCCATTCAACACTTAAGTAAATCATAATTCACTTGAAAATCTGCTCCACTCAAGCACACCCACCAATTTTCATGTCACGCGTGATTTACGACTGCGTGCCCAACAACTTAGCTCGCCAAAAACTGCCTCAAAGCCACATGTGTCAATATTGCAATACTTCGCTTTCAATTTACAAAAAAATAACATTTTACACCCCCTCAAACTTACCACCGAGAAGCACGTAATGAAAAGTTTTCAATTTGCAGGATACACTACTTTGTCGCTTCGGCTCGGTTCATTGATTGCAACGAACAACTTTGCGCGAATTTTACAATTCACTGTACAGGGGAGCCTGCGGTGTCGGTCCGCTTTAAATTTTTGCCTCGCATACCAATTTGTGTCGTATTGTCGCACGTAATTTGCACCCCTCCCGCAACACAAACTCCGGCCACATAAATATCAAATTTAAGGCAAAATATCAATATCCACTTTGTGGAACGTGAATTGAATAAATAAACTTTACGAAACTTGTGTTGTACCCCTTATGGCCGCATGAAGATGGAGGTGGTCGGTCTACTGTCCTCTGTACAGCCAAAGGTTTCAGACGGTATAGAGCAAGTTCCACTGACAAATTTTATTTTCATTCGAAATTACTGTCGTGGCAAGGATGTTCCCTTATTTCGAAACTGGGAGAAGTAGTTCTTTTCCGTGGGTATAACGTACGTATAGTTTTTTTTTGTCGTGTTTGTCAGTTGCCACTGCTGCCACCGCACGAAGTTATCTCTTGGCGAACAATCTGGGCTTCGGGATATCTGGATGCTCGCAGTGATTTGTTACGCTCGCAGTTTGGAAGATGTTTTCATTTCGCTGGGTGGTGTAATAAAATATTCAGAAATTTTGCATTTTCCAGTGTATACCAAGGGTAGATAAGAATTTTGGGCCTATACTCTTAGTGTGGTAAGATGGACGAAGAGCGAGCCTTGTTGTAAAGTAGTTGCGGTATAGAGAAATAAGAAATAAAAAACAAATGAAATGACATCCAACCAGATGACAGGAAGTGCAAAGAATTTAAATTATTCGAATGAATTGTGTGCGCTTGTTATCGCAGGGACATATTGTTTGGCGGGCTGGCTTTTATATCGTTTATCGCTGGATGGGTAGATAGAGTAATTTGTTTGGTGAAGCGACTGTGAACATCGTGAAACTTTAAAGTAATGATGAAACGTTAGAAATAGAAGCACTAAAACCACAACCCCTATTCTTTAAATTTATTGGCCTTTATATTAATCTCAGTTTATCATTCTCATAAATATTTTTTCGACTTTTTAACGAGGTGGTTTGAAATCTTTAACCTGCCTTCTCACTCTTCAGTTGTGTTCAAAGCTTTCAACTGTCTTTAAGTAAGTAGTGAGGGACAGCTTTTAAGCAACAGTTTCTTGATAAAAGCGTGATTGGCAAGGTTCTGTAAAAAGCTCTGTGCAGTTCCGACGGCTTTTGGCGACTGAATTGTATAGGACCTCCGGTTATGACCATCGGCTTAATATTTATTTCTCGCCGGAGGATTTAGGAAATATGTAATAATAGTTATTCATTTTAGTTGAAAATTTGTTTCAATTTCTAGAAACCACAAAACCGGACGATCATTCAAATAAATAAACTTTAGGTAAAATAAAAAAGCCTGCAATACGAGTTCACTTTCGGAAGATGACTGCTTTCATGACAACACGTTACATTCAGGACAATCGCCATTATGCATTTCAACGTGCTATTTCTCAATCGGATTTTAATCGCAACCCTGCGCTCCTAACGCAATTTTTCCAATGTAGAACTACCCATAGGTCCATTATATCTTCTGAAAACATTTAGGTAATAGGTTAAATCTTCACCTGAATATGATTTAACCATTTAAATGTGAAGTGATATGATATAAAGTTCACATTTAAATGGTGGTATAACATGTCCTTATGACAGACATTGTCATTAAGATCATGTGATATGACTCATGTACTGGACTATTCGCTATGGAGGTATTTAAAGTCATTAGGCTATGTGACAGAGCCAACAACAATCTCAAACTCAAAACCCACAATTTTTTAGCATATCTGAGCTAAGACCTCAAATGTTCAACAAATTGTCTGAAGTTTGGAGGTCCAGATTGCATTTCCGGAGACGCTCCCATAGTGGTAGCAGTGAAATATTGTGAAACTCGATAAATAGCTAAATCAGGACACTTATCCATATGATTTTTTTATGATTTTGCGGATGATCACTGAACAAAATTTGACAATAAAAAGGGAACGAACTTTTGGAGAATATTTAAGGTTCCCTGAAAATACGACAAAAACAATTAGGTAGGTACCCCACAAAAATTAAACAGAAAACATAACCAAAAAACCCCAAACAAAGTTGTGGCATATTTTCTAGGAAAAATTGCCCAAATATTTTGACACAAGAGCCACCCATTTTGGTATTTCTTTCCAAAACTCCCGTGGGCATTTTTTCCATTCCAAAAGAAAACGCGAAAAAAATTTTTTTTAAAAGAACACCAACATACTTTTAGGTATTTTTTCCAAATTGAAAAGGAAAAAACAACCGAAAGGAAAAACTCGTCAGAAAGTTGCGCTCATTATAAATGCATTTGTTTTTTTTCGCAGAATACTAATTTAATTAATTTTTCACTGTTGTAGCAGGTGGGATTAGTATAAAAGTTGGTGCGTATTCGCTGAAATAGCTATAGGAGAAATTTTGAGAAAGTAATAGGTAGGTACTTTAAAATTCGAGCGAAATTCTAACGTATTAAATTCTCAAATTCTGAATGCAGAAATAACTATATCGGATATTTGGGATTTCAGAAAATGATAGTTCAAAATAAGCGCGCATCTTTAATTTTGTCGTCAAAGAACACTGTCGGTGAAGGTAATCTATTCTACAACGAGCTTTGGGCCAAAGTTACTTTCTAAACTCATTTCCTAACCAAAAAAAGAGTCGTATTTAACCCACTATGATGGTTTATAATGATTTGCGAAACTATGTATACACACATCTAACAGAATTGAAAAGTGTGCCTGTATGTGGATTTGAAAACTTATTACGTACAAAGATATACGAATTCTGAAAGAGTTAGTTGTTTTTACGTAAACGTAAGACTATTAATAATTTGCTAAGAAACTGTGCAAAAGCGACCGACCATGTATACTGAGAAAACTGAAAAAAAGAAGAGAATTTCCTATCTTTTACTTTTTGACTTAGGTACTGAAAAATTAAAACTGACAACGAAAAGTGACAGAGGAAGAAGTCATAATTGAATGTTCTCCTAGAACAATCATAATTATCGGCGCATTTAAAATGGTAAGTTTAATAGGTATTTAGATTAAAAAAATGCAATTCCAACTTATTTTGGAGATGCTGAATTTAAAGAGAACCTTGTCAAATGTCAAAATGACTTTACTTAAACTTTTTGTAAGAAAACCGGTTCTTCTCTTAAAATCGAGAGATTCCTCTCTCTATTTTTGAGATTTGACATTTGTAGCAGTTACAAATTACAACGTTTATCTGCTTATTATATTTTCTTTTGTTTCTTTTTTATACTATTTACTCATTAAAATATTTCTACGTATCTTATAAACTTAACTTGCATTCCTTATAAAAATTAAATAATAGTCAAAAATTATTACTTTTAAAATTCGTAATCACTTTGCCTATGAGAAAATTCAAAAACAAACTTTTCTTACAAAACTCAAATAACATTATAAAAGCTTTTTTTTTGTAAAGCGGCATATACACATATACACGTCAAAACCTCTTCAAGCATGCGAGAGTGTATTAGTGAAAATGAGACACGTATACGCTGTGTGTGTGCTTGAAGCAAAATCAAAACGTTTTCAGGTCAGGTGTCACTGTCGATGCTTGATCCTTGATGTAGTGTATTGTATATATTGGTGATTGACTGCTTGATGAGGTACATATATGCTCATTTTCGAGTGGACGGCGAGGAAGCAACATTAACTACAACATCGGTGGAATTTATTTTAATTTTTCCTTTTTTGTGTAGGATGGATTTGGATATGGATGACAAATGTTTTCTGCTGGAATTCATCGTTCTTTACCAGCGTTGTGGGACGTAAAATCCAGGGAATATAGCAACCGGAATATAAAAAATGAGCAGTACGAAACGCTTCTCACAAAATAGGTACAAAGAAAAATATACTGATGGAACAAATAAAGAAGTTTCTCAAAAAATTAATATTCTGCGAACCAACTATAGAAGGAAGTTAAAACGTATTTCGGCATTGGAGAGGAGTGGCGCTGGACTCAGCGAGGAAAATGACCCAATGCTTTTTTATTTTGATGCAATGGATTTTTTGCGTGACAACGGGAAATCTTATGTCCATCAAGGAGCAGTACGTTTATTGAAAATGAAACAGAGGTTTAGTATCTTTTTTGTATTTTTATTGAAATTATATCTTTGAATCATGAATACAAAATACAGTTCTAATTATTTAGAAGTTTATTTTGCCAAGAGACTTGACCTTCATTGTTAAAGTAATCACAGAAGGTGTCCCGTAACAGTAATTACCTCGAATCTCCTAGGAAGATGCCTTTGGCCTATTTTATTCATTTGGGGAGTTTTCCATATAATTATTATTATTATTATTATTTTAAAAGGTAAGTGAATTACAGTTTAAAATTGTCTTACAGCACTAGCTACCTGGGCCTTCGGCTTCCATATAAAAATCCCCAATAGGTGTTAATGGCAGAATATCCAATGGAGGTGTTTTAAGTCGCACAAACTTTGGTATGTATAAAGCATTCTCTGAAAAATTTGCCAGACCCTTGCCTGTTGCCCATAAGCGACAAGAAACTACCATATGTTTTCGTTGGGGATGCAGCTTTTCAACTCACGGACCATCTAATGAAACCATATTCACAGACAGGGCTTACAAAGCAGCAATGAATTTTTAACTGCCGATTAAGCCGCGCCCGTCGAATAGTAGAGAATGCTTTCGGAATATTGGTCTCACGATTCGGAGTGCTGCAAAGGACAATTGTACATGCACCAGAAAAGATTCAGACTATAGTACTTGCGTGTTGCTATTTACACAACTTTTTGCGAGCCAAAGCTTCACTGCAGTATTTTCCGTCGGGTTCTATTGACCAAGAGCTATTGCTAAATGGAACTATTGTTCAAAGTCCGTGTAGAAGTGAATGCGAAATAACTGATTTAAAAAAAACATTGAGTCGAAATTCCACGCATAGATCAAAAATGATCCTGTTGGCTGTTACGCTGCGATTAAAGGTTTGGTGGTCAGACAAGGCTTTTTTGTCAATCTTCCTCCAAAATATCAATAACATCGATGCTTCTTTGTTTTGTTGTTTTGTTTCTTTTTAAATTGGGAATAAAATAAAAACGTACCTACTTTTCTTAAAATTACCCGCGATATCTTTTATTTTCCCCAAGGAGGAAGTAGGACGCCACACATTTTTAAATTTTCTATGCTGAAATTCACTTGATTGAACTAAAAAATGATTTCAATTAAATACCATAGGTTAAGGTTAGGGGGCAGTTTTGCCTTGTTTTAAATAGCTTAAAGCCACAAAGAAAACCGGATATCTTGGGATTTTACCCAATTGTTTTCCGTTGTTAGATGTGTTCAATGAATCCCTTGCTAAGGGAATTTTTTTGAATGAATGGAAAGTCTCTACCATAGAACCAGTCTGTAAGTCGGGTACAAGAGATCTTATTTCTAACTATAGACCAATTACTAAACTCTCGGTCATACCAAAAATCTTAGATAACCTTGTAAAAGATAAGCTTGCTTTTACAATTAAGCAACAAGTCAGCAAATACCAACATGGTTTTTGGAAGGTCAGATCTACTATTACAAATTTAGTGGAATTCACAAATTTTTGTTCAACGTCTTTGGAAAGCCATAAACAAGTTCATGTAATTTACACTGACTTTGTTAAAGCTTTCAGCAACGTTAATCTAATGATTCTCCTAAAAAAATGAGTGCATATGGTTTTATGGTCCTTTGCTCCGCTGGTTTAACTCCTACTTGTATGGCAGAACACAATTTGTTGTTATTGGGGACTATTTTTCTAATGAGATCCAGGTTACCTCAGGTGTTCCAGAAGGAAGCCATATAGGTCCATTATTATTTCTACTCTTTGTAAATGATATACCGGACTTAATCTCTTGCGCTTGCCTTATATATGCAGAGGATATTAAGTTTTTTAAGACGATATCAACAATAAATGACACTTTACTGTTACAAAAAGACTTAAACGAGTTCTCTGCGTGGTGCTGTTCAAATGACTTACTGTTAAACACCGGTAAATGTGCTTGCATTAGTTTCAATAAAACTTTCCATTCTATCTTTCCACAATATTCTCTAAATGGTCAACAAATAAAAGTAGTTGATGATTTTAAAGATCTTGGTGTTATTTTTGATACCAAGTTAAATTTTAATTTGCATATTAACTACATTGTTTCCAGAGCGAATTCCCTCTTAGGATTCATTAAAAGGAACTCTACCGATTTCAAAGATCCTTACACGCTTAAAGCATTATTTTGCAGTATTGTGCGCCCTGTCTTGGAATATGCTTGTGTTGTCTGGGGTTCTACTACTGCTCAAATGTACGCAGAATTGAGACTGTTCAAAAGAAATTCTTAAGATTTGCCCTTCGTCACTTTTTTCATAATGATGGAATTGAGGTTCATCGTACTTACCGCTCGAAATGTCTTCTACTTGGATTTCAATCTCTTGAATCGAGGAGAAAAATGTATAATGTTATGTTCATTCGCGATATCTTATGTGGGTGGATGCGTTGATAGTGAGAATTTACTTAAGTGTTTGAATTTGTACGCTCCTTCCAGGTCTCTTAGATCAAGGCCACTGCTATTTGAATGCAGCCACACTACTTTGTATGGTCAGCGTGAACCTGTCTCTGTAGATATGTATTAAAATGTTCAATACGCACTATTTTCAATTGGATATATTTTTGCCCAGAAATATCTTTAAAAATATTTTAATTTGTCCTATCAACAATTGAATTGTATATTTAACCTATTATATTTATAACCTTGTATATTGTTTTTCGAAATCTGTTGATTGTACTTATATCGTAGATTGAATAAACGAAATGAAATGAAATGAAATATATGTTATCTAGTTATCATCCAGAAGTCATTAAGGTTTTACTCTTTTACAGTACTTGGTACATAGTTCATGGAACTAACAAAATGATTCCTCGAATATACGGTAGAGGTTTCGTTGCTAAATCTTTCAAGAATTCAAAGAACAGTGATGTTACCAAGTAAAAAAAGCAGCGTTCTTATAGGACTATCTGTAGTAACACAGAAGGTGTTAAACAGATTCGAATTGCTCTTTGGCTTTGCAACTTCTGCAGAAGTGTTTTGTAAAGATGGCCATCCTTTCGACAATGTTTGCAATGATGTTAGTGTATACGGTTATAACCCAGAGAGATGTTAAAATCTTTGGCCTTTTATTATCGCTAATTATTGTGGACAATCACAAACTGCGAGTTGTGATGCAACTGTAAGTTTTGCTCTATTGTTCTTTTGCCAAATCTAATGTGGCGTTATCAATGAAGCTTTTAGCAGCGTTGAAAGCTGGTAGTACTTGCACGGCATATTATGGTATGTCCATTTCAGAGCCACATCGGGCCTTGGTATCCGCCACCTGGTGTTCCGTTCCACATTAACATGTCCCAGTATTGCAGTTGATCGCATAGGGTAATTTCTATTTGCTGGTTGTTACCACAATGGGACAGTTTGGGCTCAGCAGGGTTTCTGGGCTTATTTTTGGTGTAGATATTAGAGAATTTGTTATGCCTATATAAGCAACTCTCTCTTCATTGTTAAAAGTCTTGAGGTAGGATTTAGAGTTAAAAGCCTTAAACCGAACGACCGAATCATAATTGGTCTTACATTCGCGGATCGGTTGTAAGACCGACTTCTTCCCGTAGTCCCTTCTTCATTCTTTCCTTCGTATTCCGTTTTCAGTTTAGCTTGGAGTGGGTATAATATGGTACCAAGGTATTTGGCTTCTGGTGAAAGAATTAGACGTCTTCTAATTTTGGTAGCTCCAATTTGGTACCGTATATTGTCTTCTAGTGAACAAGATGAGTTCGGTCTTTTTGGGGTTGACCGATAGACCGTTGTTCTCCGTCCACTTCAATGGCTTTAATAACACAGATTCCATAACATCACTAATATTGTGGTAACATGATTTCCTGAGTCCAGCATATAACTATGCCATTTGCGTAAATGGGACCACCTTGATATCATTTTTGATTAGTTATACTGCATTTAAGCTCTCATTCTTAAAACTTTCAGAGCTAGATCTGCTCAACGTGACTATACCTCGCAGTCCACCCTATGAATTAATGTAACGTAAGTGACCATGCGATATGAACGAGCTTCCTTCCACCCTGTTGCGTAGACAAAGCGCAAATTATCCCTCTTAACAACCGAGCGAATTTCTAAAACCCGCATTTACCCTCTATTGTACGTTTGTTGTCGTGGGCTACGGTATGCAACCCTCCGATGAAACACCACCACCACCGCAATTCGGCCACCGAGTCCAACCGCATAATCTAACCGCACAAAAGCAGCACGCACTTGCACCCACAAACAGAAGGAGAGAAAACAGAAACACAGCCAGTCGAACATCGAAATGGGGTGGAAATGACTTTTCCTCTCGACGCCAGTTAACACTGGGTATACGTCTATACATAGGGGTTGAAGTTGTTGATGACTCTGTATTCAAATTTTGATTTCGCGATATTTTCTGCCTAAATACATTGACAAGGCAAATATTATACCTATATAGAAGCCAGAAGCCGCTCAAACCTCTCAAACGGAGAGAAGATTCAAAGGAAATGCAAAGCTCATTCTGGTCGTTTTAATTTAGATATCCAGAGGACAGGACTCACTGCATTGGTAAGGTAATACATTTTTTTTTTAATTCACACAAAGGGCAGTGATGCAACCCCTTGTGGTACACAATTGCACAGATTTTTTTTGCAATACTGTTGTCCGTATGGTCTCGCAGAGATGTCCTCAGTTGAATGTGTAATTAAATTTCTGTGACAATGGAACAATATTTGAGAGCCGATTGAAGGGATGAGTTTGGTGCGGCACCACCTACTTAATGCGATTTATTAATGGATTTTTGTGACTCTAAGGACACCACTTTGTCGAATGAATAATGGAATCACCTTTGAAGTGGTTTTGAATTTTCAATGCGCACAGAGAAACTTCTTAATGTCGGTATATCCTTCGAGTGGGTTGTGAATATTGAAGTTTTAAATGACATTAAAAAGTGATGTAGTTAATGGATCATCGTAAGTAGGTATACCTAGTAGATATGGTTGTAAATTTGCATACGATGGGATACACTTGGGATTATAAATAGATCTGTACAAATTTGTGAAATAGTTTATTTGAAGTCTACTCAACGGTTTAAAATCTCTTCACCGGCTGCTATTGGTGCTGCACTAAGCCCTGTTCCGAACGATGGTACTTGGGATTACCGAATCTCTATTTTAAGTGTACTCTTGGATCTATGTCAGTATTTCCTTGTCAAATGTAATAGGATACACCTTAAGCTGATCCAACTAAAGACATATCAGTCTTCTTGACATCGCATAAAAGATTTTATCTGCCAAACTCATTGTAGGTAACCTGATTGTCCCCTATGCAATACAATTTTCATATATAATATTCTCTATAGAGCGACAATAAATAGAATATAAGAAGACAACGGATTCAATTCTTTACCGAATTAGAGCGATTTCAAAGTATGTAATTGTTTCGAAAATAACTTCTGTAAGACTCTTGCGAAGTATGTATATACACATACAGAGGCTTTAAAGAGGGATATGCAACTGAGTTTCGGTAAGATCTCTGTTAGTGTTAGGCTTGTGAAAATATGCGAGGTGTGGAAAGTCAATTGCTTCGGTAAAGCTAGTGGTTCGAAGCGCTTTCGAGAATCTTCTTTAGAGCTTTTGACCACAGGCATTTCAGAAGCAATTAACTGTCATACAATCAGATTGCGATTGAAGCGGTATAGAATCACTTAATTATGATATGGAGGCTTTCTAGAGGTAAACATTTATTTCATATAAAATGAATCTCAGCTGTCTAAAAAACCATCATTCAATGGGCATTGCAAATTAACATTTTTAGTTTCGACTTTAAATTTAAGTAGTTCACCTTGGCAATATTTTCCATAGTAATTTCACAATTATTGTGAGCATCCGTAAATATTAAAAGGCGAGACTAAGATTGGCGCAATGAATGAGGGACAAATATGTCAGCAATATGATTTTAAATAAACACTTCGGCTCTTAAATAAGTAGGTACTTCAGATTTACCACTTCCACCAGCATTATTACGAATAGGAATAGCCTAGGGGTAGTGTATTGGACTACTAGGCAGGAGAGGTTGACCAGGGGTGGAATCGGCTAAGGTGATCGTTTAAAGTCATAGCTTTACATCAATGTTAGGTGATTGACAATCGCTTTTTTTAACAATTTCATGTGACAGCTATTTAGGTGTCGCTTTCATACATTTGTGTCATTTTCATAGGTATATGCATGCACCTCGGCTTCGACTCCAAATCAATTAAGTACTTTCGTGAAAAAGAAAGCCTGTCTACTATCAAGCAAACTGTAGAAATAATGAAGAAAGAGACTCTGAATATTCATTATTGATTGGTGGCATTTTTAGTATTGTGCTTTTTAGATTTTCGGAAAACTTTCGCTTGTCAAAAGTACCGTCTGCTATGGGACTGGTTGATTTACCAACTCAAGTAAGGTCAACTCATGTTCCACCCAGTGGCGTAGCTAGAGGGACAAGGGCCCTGGTGCAGGGGAGAGAATCGGGCCCTCCTTCCCTCTTTCCGCGTAGTTTGAACTTATATTGGCCTTCAAAATTATTGATAGGGAATAAGAATAGGAAACAGTGAGTTGAATCATCGCTAGAAGGCTAAAGCCATACGTCGTCTCTATCAAAATCTTCATGTGTTCAATGGAAGAAAAAGCGAGTAAACAACGACGCACATGACAATATAGAATATTTATTAATTAAGACACCGTATTGTGTCGTAGAAACGTAAGAGGTTTCTGAAAAGCTCCTGTTGTCTTGGTGGGGGTCCTTCGGAAAAGGTCCCGGAGGTTTCAAAGGTCCCTTGTCAAGAATCAGGCGTTTTTCGTTATCACTCAGTTTCTTGTTCATGTATGTACTTTCCCAAATCATTTGAAATTTCAAGAACTTTTGAAGATGTAGAAACGGATATTTCCTCTACTGTAGGTAGCACGTTAGCGCGTCGAGGTAGTCATTTTCAGCAGGGGCATTGATGGTAGTATTGGTAGTTATTGGATCCTGATCTACTCGAGTCACTTTATTAATTAACACAGCTGCGTCGGCGCTATCAATAAATAAGCACTTGTCACTTTTGACCGATATTTCGGCTGTTGAAGCGGTTTCGTAAAAAAGCTATCTAGCTTGTGCAATTTTTTTTTTTGCTTTCTTCTCTTTCTTGACGTTGTTTCCGCTTTGCGGCACCGCTACGTTCCTTTTTTCTTTCCATAATTTTCAATTGTTAACTATCGAAATTTTAGAAATTCGGAGTACATACTTACTGAGATTTCCCTATATTGCTTGTCAATGTTTAGTATAGATTACAGGAAGCTCAACAAAAAAGAACCATAAAACAGCTTGTTTGGTAATGATGCGTTAAAATCAATATTAACTCATAAGAAGATATTATAATTTCTATAGTAGCTCGTTTGTCAATTTGAAATTGAGTTTAGAAAAACGTTGGTTATTTTTTATTGCCGATCAGGGCCCTATTCCACAAAACAATTTATATACTTTGCACTTTACATTTTGCAAATTAAATTTTTTGCCAAAGTGACAAGTGTTTCTGTTCCACAATATTCTTTGCAAATCTCACTTTGCAATAGAAAATGTTTGCAAAGACTTTGCGCTCCTGCAAAGTCTTTGCGATCTCCTGCAAAGTGAGTGTGCAAAGTGTTCCACAAAGCATTTAATCATCTTTGCATTTCTATCATATTAATTTTCACTTTGCATTGCTAAATAGAAGTTTTTTAGTTAGGTATCAATCTTTATTACTTGCCCATACATAATGTACACGTGTAATCTTACATAGAGATGGCGCTCTGACAGTCGTCAAGTGTCATATCGTTAATTTTTTTTTGTAATTTCCGTACAAAAAATATTGGTCTCTTGGATTTCGACCAGCCTAAGAAGAAGACGTGTCTTTTCATTTTTGCACCCGAACGAAAGTTGCAAAATAAAAATTGAGAAAAAACTTGCAGTGTTAAAAATTGATCAAAGAAAAAATAATATTTTATTTGCTAGTTTTCAAAACAATAAAATAAGAATTTTTTTATGAAATTATTGTAAATATTTGGAACATATTTAAGTCTATATTTCATTTTGAAGGTAAATAAATTGGATAAACAGGCTGCCTGGGAGGAAGTTTTGGGAAAAACTCAGGCCTCAGTCGCAAATAATTTAGACACGGGAATCTTTCTTTAAGAATGCCAAAACTATTTTCAATTATGCGCCGTGTTTTTTTGTGGCAACGATTGAAAGCCTCTTCAGCAGGGTTATCGCGATTTCGGCGTAATGGTGGTATCAACCAGTTTTTCAGTCCGTAACCACTATCACCCAAAACAACAACATCCGGAAATGGTCTCCATCCATTGCCAAATCTTTGACTTAGAGCCGCATTCAGTAACACCCTTGAGTCGTGAACGCTGCCCGACCAACTTGTCTTTAACACTGTAAAATGTGTAGTCTGGCCCGCATATCATCATATCATCATAATATTATATCATATCATATTATCGTCATCACAACTTTTCAGCAATACCACTGACGTCATCGGGCCACCGCACTATATTTTGAAACAAAGCGTCTATTATAACGTCGACAACTCTATGGATGGTTCTGCAAACTGTTGATTTTGCAACATCATGCATAAAACGTTCGTATCTATCCTCTTTTTAAGGGGATTATCCCTTTTTTCAAAGTCAAAGAAACTATCCCCTGAAAATTTCCAAAATCCCTTTTTTATTCTATAAACTCCTCTTTTTACCATAGCAGATTTTTAACGATATATCGTCATATACTGTAAGCGAACCGACCTACCACGCCATTGGGAATTCAACTTTTGCAGGCTGTCTTTTCTGGTGGTTTTATTTTACTTGTGAATTTGTAAAAAAAAAAAACATAAAATGCCGAAAACAACAAAAGGCAAATGCATATTAAACGCCAAACTTTCTGAAAGATATTCTACAAATTTCTGAAAACAAAGCCGGAATTGCTTCGTTCAATCGCTGTATTAGACAAATATAAGAAGAAATGTAGTTAAAAAATAATAATAGTTTATTAAACACAATTTACATTAATATTTTGTGTATATATTATGGTTAAGTCTCATCATTTTCAGTGAGAAAACAAGTTAAAAACATATCCCCTATATATCCTCCTTTTTGATATGCGATATCCCTTAAAATTTAAAAATTTCGGGCATTTATCCCCTTTTCTGTCCGCAAAAAGATACGAGCGTTATAGCATAACTGCAACACCATGGTACTGGCAACCATTTCCGAGCCAATGCAAGCACAGTAGCAGTTGATTTTCATCCGATAGAGCATGATTGCGCTGTGTATTGTGCTCTAATTTTTCTCCAAATTCATTCAAAAGGAAGTCAACTTGAATTTGATTGAAACGAAAGCACTATTTAAAATTAAAGTTTTGTAGTCCCGAAAAATTAATTCGGTCTCTATAATTTCTTGTTACAACCGCGTCTTCACTATCGTAGAACAAAAACTCACGTCTTAACATTTTGAAAGCTTAACTAGTTATAACAATATGAATTTGTAAGGCGATCGTTTACCTTGCAAACTTTTGACAAATTTATCAAAATTTTCTTTGCAAAAATAGAGTTTGAAGTTTTTGTGGAACGAAACAGCATAATTATTTGCAAAATCTTTGCAAATTACACTTTTTAATATTTACTTTGCACTTTGCACAAGAGAACGTATGTGGAACAGAAAATGCAAAGAAAATATAAAAATTTCAAATACTTTGCAAATTATACTTTCAATTTCAACTTGACAATTTTCAAATTTTATAGTTTTGAGGAACAGAAAGTTTTGCAAATTGACGAAAATTTTGCAAAATGCAAAGTAAAAAGTTGATAAATTGTTTTGTGGAATAGGGCCCAGGTTGAGAGCTATCATAGATTATACCTATACGGTTAGCGTTGTGCTGCAACCTGTATCATAGTATATATATTGTCATCGGAATTTTTTTTTGCGAAAATGAGTTTTACCAGAATTTGGTGCCAGATGGATGGATGTGCGGAATAGAAATCATAGCATTAGTGGTGATACTTGATGAAATAAGGCTGGTAGTAGGGAATTACGAATTACAACAGTCAGCGACACACCTAGCATCAACTACTGTAGTACGTCCCAGACCCCAGAAATATGAAAACATCGTCACAAATATAGTAAATAAGAATTGATGCAAGGCAAGACCGAATGAAAACTTCTTTAAAAAGTTGATGGGCGGAATTGACGAATTGATCTCACGACTGTCAAGCACGTGAGCTGATCCAATGTGCTACGGGCGTACTCATCCAAACTACCATATAACTGAAATAACGATAACAGACAAACAAACAGCACATGCTTATCGAGGACGCTTGACGCATGTGTTGAAAAAGTCAAATAAGGAGTTTTATTATTGGTGATGTTGATTGAATAAACAAAAATAGAAATTGAAAAAAAAAAAAAGAAAATCTTGTGAGCAGGCTCGAGGTTTGAGGCTCAATTTTTTAATTTTTTAAACTTTTCATTTTTTTTTTCTTCAAAGCTGAGGCTAGAGGGCCCCCTGAGCTCCGGGGCCCTGGTGCACTGCACCACCTGCCCCTATGATAGCTACGCCACTGGTTCCACCTATCCCACAATTGGTTGGGACTTTAAATCTTCTTTCTTCTTTGGGGGTGGTGGCTATTTTAAATTTGCTTTTTCAATTTTGCATTAAAGGGCTGATGGAAATCATATCATGATTATAAGGCCAACGCAAAATGAGAAAATGTTCTTCAATCTAAAGGAAAAGCATAGTATAAAAGTGGAAAGGATCCGTATTTGATCTTTATTAGCTTGAGACCTTAACAAGAATAAAAAAAATTTTTTATTAACTGAATTTTTTAGAAGCTGAAGTAATTGACGTAGTAAATCAAATTGCATTTTTATAGCATGAAATATTTCAAGAGTTTAGGAAGATCGTTCCTGGTCGCGTAGGAAATTGAAATCTGTTTTCAGGGTCACCAGTTCCGACATAGATTCAACGTAAATGAAGAAGACACCGTTTACAGTCACACGCACAAGCAGGAAAATACTGACAAATGGAGGGAGTTGCCTAATAGCCTTTCCACATCGAGCCGAAAACCGGGTTTTAGCGAAAACACTCGAAAACGTCTACGAAAACAGAAGTTGTCCCATCCATATGTATTTCAGTTTTCAAAACTTCC
Source organism: Cheilosia vernalis (assembly GCA_949126925.1). Taxonomy (NCBI): domain Eukaryota; kingdom Metazoa; phylum Arthropoda; class Insecta; order Diptera; family Syrphidae; genus Cheilosia; species Cheilosia vernalis. The sequence goes on from OX421358.1 coordinate 31,745,453, forward strand.
GATCGTTGGGTTGTTAAAACAAACACACGTTTTTCCATATTCAGCAAAATGGCTGACCGAACAAATGTCACAACTCACATCTTAAAATCATTTTCCCCAATTAATTGATGGGCTAATATTATTTTGAAATGCAGTTTATTCATTTTGTTTGTTAATTAATGCGATCGAAATTTGTAACCAGAAAAATTTGCACCCAAGTATAGGTAACGACTAGTGGCTCACAGCTGATTGAAAAGTCAAACCAAAACTAGTTGGTACCCGGTGTAAATGCATCGACGAGTTTTCGGGGAAAACACGATTTTCGGCTTGGTTTCGGCTATAGCGCCTAAGGAGTGATCAATACTTGGAATCAGGGCTGTCATTTTAGCGCTTTCTGCGCTAGATCTGGCGCTTTTTTTGGTTTTTTTAGTATGTTTGTAGTAAATATCTCTTTTGTGGTTCTCACACTCAATCAATCTTAAAAAATGAAGTGTCAAAAGAAATAATAATAACTAAAAAAATTATATTTTACTACTATGTAGGTAATATAACATCCACGTGCGAGAGTTCTCAACTCCTATGCGTTTTGGAGAATCCGAGAAATATTTGTTACATGATGAGAGCGAAGACGAAAAATCTGATTTTTTAATTATTTTGTATAATTAAATAAATACTTGATGGCTTGTGAAAATAATGAACAATAAAACCCTGAATATGTTGTGGTTGTACTATCCTTACATGAATTTTAGATCTACCGCTTAGTTTAGCTCTTAGTTTTCTATGAAAACAAAAATCTAGCGCCTTTAGCGCTTTTTGTTTAGTTTTTGACTCCAAGTGGTTAAAGCGGCCTGGCAGCACTGCTTGGAATGGGTTGAGTGAGTTACTGAGACGTAATCAGCTTCGTGTATTCACAAAACATATAAGTACTTATACTTTTGTATTGATTTGATAAATGAATAAACGTTATTCATGGATTCAGCTCAAAGAAGACACGCACTTCTATGTTGTCATGTCAATAAGGTGTTGTGTGCTTTGCTTTGGTTTCATGAAGAATCTCTTTCTTGCATTCAACTGGAAAAAAGGAAGAAAATTGAATATTGAATACTTTCTACTGCGGGTTTGTTCTTAATTGCTACGTGAAGGCAATAGGGAAAGACAAGTCGGAAAATTCTCAACAGGTGGCGCTGTAGGCGCATAATTCGTTTTTCAGTTCAATTCAATTACCTAGGTACCGTTAAATTTTTTTCACTATATGCGCACAATATCCGAAACCCTTCAACCGAATTGATTGGTTGGTTGGTTGGTTGATTCCAGCTGGAAAGACAGGCTAGTTTTTAACCCGATAATTCCGTTCCTGCTCTGCTTGGGATGGTAGGAGCAAATCGCAAGCAATAAAGAATACTAGCTGACCCGGCGAACTTCGTTCCGCCCAAATTCGTTAATGTAATAAAAATAATAATTCCGAGAACGAACAATGAACATGCTGCTTTATGTAATTCGGTCAATTCAAATTCTGTATTCAAAAGTTATATTAAAAACAATACAAATAACTAAAGTATAGCATTGTTGATGTGTTTAAATCAAACCGCAATGATTGACGTGTCAGCCAACCTTAATTTTTTTCACTAAAGTGCTTTACGGTACACGACGTACAAAGCGGAAGATTTTGCTCACACGTGAGCACGCCACATACGATTTGTCCACAAGCGTTTTTGGGGACTTCAACTTTTTGTCGATAAATTAAAAAAAACAAGAGATTAGGAAAAGAACCCTCTCCGGTGTTTATTTGCTCTTTTATAAATTCATACAAATTTAGTACTTTAGAAAGGATGTTACCATCTTCATGTTATTATACGAAATAATGTGACAAATAAAACCAAGTATTTAAAATTAAACAATTCACATATAATTCATTTAAAGCATAAACACGATTGAAAAACATGGGATGTCAATAATTGATGTCACAAATATCCAGCGATTGTCCTTGCGACTTATTATTTTTTTTCGTTATTATTCATAATGAAAGCGATATAAATGGGAAATTAAAGGCGCTCGGAAACCAATTGCAAATCATCGGAATCCGTTACTTGAATTTTTAAGTCAAAATCTTCGCTTCCAAGACATTTGATTTGAGATTTTTCACATTGAAATCAAACCCAATCCGTTAATAAAGGTCCGGTTGATTGGGGTTGCTCAACAGAATTATAACTGAGCCGACTTTCGAATTAAAACTGTGAAGCGGTGAGCCCGGAACATCTAAAGAATTTAAAAATCTAACTTTCGAAATAAGTTTTGTTGTATTGGAAGTGACACAACCCGTTTTCCTATCCAGTATATTTTTTTACAAAGTGCGGTTGCCATACTAAGTTCTATTCCCAATCTCATCCCCTTAAACTTTTATTTTCACGACAAAAAGTAGTACAATGTCCTTCCTAAACGAATCCTCCAAGCCCAAAATCGTAAAAATCGAACGATCCATTCTCGAGTTATGAGTGCCACACACAGACGTCAGTCTCTTTTATTTATAGGGGTACCCACCCGGTATTTCCGTGCCTTTCATTTGGAACTATCGGGTCCAAAACTATCCTATCTTTAAAACTGAAACCAACTGGATGGGTATCCACAAAATTTCATTGAAATCGGTTGAGTGGTTTCGGAGATCGACAACACCTAACCCTAACCAATTCCTCCCTAGATTTTGAAATTAAAATTCTTTCTTAGATTTCCTATCTGTGAATGTGCTAACTACTAAGAGTCATCAGAGCATTATATGTTTTCACTTTTCACTAATCTTGACTGTAACTCTCTTCGGCCGTCGACTCTCTTTCGTGACGTCGTTTGTAATTTGTACAGGCATGCGCACGAAGAACGAAAGAAAAGTTGTGTATGTACACAACTGCGTAGTTGAAATTTAGTGTAGTAAAATTCAACTTTTTCAATAGTTAATATTTAAAAAAAAAGTAAAAATGCAAAGATAAGAACCCTGAAAATATCTTTTTTTTGACACTTGATTTGTTAAGATTGGTTGAGCGTGTGAGCCGCAAAAGGGAGAAACACACTACAAAAACTACAGAAATAATATAGAGGGGATGAATGATGTGGTATGTGGCCTATGTGTGCGTAGACCATAGAAATAATGAGAGGTACATTGTATTCGTTATTCTTACTATCAATTTTACAAAATTTACCCACTCGTTGAAGTAGTCCAGCATAATAACCACTAAACCATCGAGTTCACAAGTCGCAACTACTGATATCTAATGTTCTGTCGCACCTATTTTACTTAAAATCTTCCCGTATGTTCTCCATTTCGGCGCATATTTAATGGTGCCGCTTGATGCTTAATAGGTTAAAGCATCAAGCTTATCAATCGCAATTTTTATGGTTATCAATTTTCAGCGTACACAGAGCGACAAATGTCTATACATATGTATGTAGAATTTTGTCCAATAAAAACCACTTTCGAATTTGAATTTTAAAAGTTTTTTTGTTAAATTGCTGCGCAACAGGTCTGTAGGGACCCTGGGCCCAGCTTCTCACAACCATTCGTTTTGTGTGAGTTTTTTTTATTTTTGGAACGAATGGAAGGGATCTACAATTAAGAAGCTCTTTCAAGACAGTTATACTCTCGGATGTTTGTCAGACGTTAGCGAGAGGTGGCGCAGTGAAAAAAAACCCTGAGTTGGAATTTGAGTTTTTGCGGGATTCGAATCTGGGACCCCTCGCTTAGTAGTCCAACACACTAACCACTAAGCCACTGCGCCCATGTGACATTATAATTGAATGCAGTTAAAACTAGAGAAAAGTGCGTTCTTCGTCGTGCAAGAATTTAAGTTGAATCAGCTGCATCCAATGCTTCAACTTATTCGCTTCCAGAAAGGATACATGGAACAAATCAAGATGCCATTCTTTAAAAGGAAATAAAATCTGAAGTCAAGAATTATAGTTTTCGAAAGATCAATTTAATAAGGTTACCAAATAAATATTCAATAAGTTTTCCATGCCCATATTTTTCAAGCGCTTTTCGTATACTCTCGATAAGTTTGCTGCTAAAACGTTTTCACATACTTTTCGTATTGTTTCAAGATGCCGTCATATCAATATTGAATAAGATGTCTTATTAAAAATGCGTGGCTTTCATATAGAAAATTCACCAACAATTTAATAAGATTTTCTCTGTTGTTTTAATATGACTTTCTTCTTGGATGAAAACTATAGAGAAATCTTAAATTTTTTTTTTCCATTTTATGTGGTGGTTTTGCGCTCTGTTATCACAAACAAAAAATGTATTTAAAGTGCGCCCTATATGAGCACTGGGTAATAGAACCAAATTCAAAGATTCTAACTGAGACCGACTAAGACCGACTCAGTGTTGAAATCATGGCATTACCTCATTAAAATTAGTCCAACAAAAAGTCTGCATGCTCCATACCACTGCTGACTATGTGTGAAATTAATTTGTTCCAACTTATCCAAACTAGTGATGCTGACAAAAATAACGAACAGCATAATATTATAACCGCACTGACCAAATCTTTCAATTTGAATATACGAAATTCTACATCCATTCGAGACGACAACAATGGTATCAACTTTCAAAGCTGTTCACACTGTGAAAGCACATCGACTGGCAAAATATTTAGCTACACTGCAGGATATGGATATCCTCTCTAATTATTTCCATCGAAAAATATTCACCAAATCTCAGGCCTTTCATACACGTGTGTGTACACCCAAAACAGTACACAGTATCGCATAAATTCAGCCTGTGTCGCATTAATTAATTTCGGTTACACGTTTCCCCCAAAAAAGGATTAAATACCACAAAAGCAGTTGCAACACCATAAACTTTCGAACGTGAAACCTTCAAAGGGATGCTTTCCCCATCCTTTGAGCCTCATCAAGCGGTCGCACATTGGAATTATGATCCTTTTATGTCGTCCACAATCGTGAGAGGGGGAGTGCACGCAAATTAATTTACTATAATAATTTAACTAACATGCAATCCGGTAAAGGAGAATTATCCTGATGTGCCTACGTATAGTATACTTTGTGCGACTGTGACATCCTTTGGGAGATAGAAATATTGTACGCGAGCTTGCAATTTGCATAAAATTTGTTAAATTACCTGTTGCCAGCCAGGGGAGTTTGTGGGGGTGGAATGGATGGCATATCGAAGGAATTATACCGTCTAGCATGAGGTAAAAGGATCCGAATCGGATTTTGCTTTGAAATCCTGTAATTGAGTGTAATTAAATCCTTCCGCGGTGACATCTCCCAGTGGGAGAGCGGCTCCGATGTGAATCCTTTCATTGTGTCCTGGTGGTTGGATGATTATGAGGATGACGACGACGACGACGACGAAGAGTGGCAACAGTATAGTGTTTGGTTTTTGTTAACCGCGCGTTAATTTGATTCCCAATGGCTGTACTGTGATTTTAATGACATCGCACAATCGGTGTAACAATCCTTTGGGCGGTTTTTCGGTGGCGTAATTAATTTCCACCACCTTGTACAGACATTTTTGCACTTTGTTGTTTGGCGGCAAAACAAATTTGCAAGTTTCGTAAATCAATTAACGAGCAAAGGGGTGACATCTTGGAAGATGGGTTCAGTAGGTATACTTGATATCTTTGATGAGAGTAACGGAATCCATAAGTAAATCGATTGAATCGACACGACTTCGACCAGTGGAAGGGTATGCGGCGACGAGGAAGGAGAAGAAGGTACCCTTAATAAATCAAAGTTAGGTCATGAGTCAGATAAGGATACTTATTGGAACATAATCCCAGGGTATGTCATGTAGTGTAATTGAGATCTTTGCTTTCTACAAAGCACATGCTGTAACCAGGTTTCGTCGGTGGGGTTATGACAAACAAAGCACACGATTCGTTAACTGCATCTATTCGAAGTCCTGCCTTTCATCAGGAGTGCGCTACTGAAGCACTAAAAGATCGTTTAGGTCTGGAAATAATTTGTCAATTCCGTCTTACTCATGTATAGAAATGACTTACGTAACGTATTATTGGCAAGCTTTGTCATCTAATCAAGTTGTAAGACCAGTTTACCAAATGGAATGATATACGTAACCCCCTTGGGAAACGCAATATCAAATATTGTTGCAACAACAGCAGTTGAATTAGTATGAGTTATGGGAGTGAGAGAATATGGTTCCAATGGAGATTACAACCAGCCCTATCGTATAATTGGAACCTTCCTCACATTCCGAGGATTTATTATGCTCGCAGAGATATCTGGAGGTCCCTCTCGTTGCTGGATCGTGTTAATTGTATATAAGTCAGCAACATTATTGGAAGCACACAAAGTTAGTGATTAGTGTGTTAGGCGACTCAGGGAAGGTGCCAGGCTCAAGCCCGAGAAAGATATGAATAGGATAATAACCTCTATTCAGCAGTTTGGGTAAGAGATATGTAGGATGTAGGTATAAGATATAAGAACTACCAACCTAATTCAAGTGGTGAATGGGAGAGCGCATATAGTGAACCCCAAGTCTGTGGTAGGTTGGATTATTATGGACATGTGTACGACCTGCTTCAGGTGGGCAGTCGAAGATTTGTAAGAAGAAATAAGGATTAAATGCGGGTACGATAAAAGTTCGTCTATATACTCAAATTCAAGAAGCTCCAGAAGCCATTTCAGACGAGGAGATCTCAATTGGGAATGAGGAGCAACTCAATTCCAACTCAAAAAATCCTTTGATGCTAAAATGGATAGATTCTCTCTTCTGGGGATCAGGGCAAGACCACAGATATTGTTACAGGAACTAACAACATAAAGTGTTCAATTATAGGGTGCTGATAAATAATGGAAGACATCGAGCACCTCGACAAATATGCACATTTTCGCTGATATTGTTTTCTGTTTGTGTGGGGAAAGACTATTTACCACGGCGGACTCTTCGCCATCCCTAAAGAGCCTTCAAGGTTAAAACCAATTCGCCAATAAACTAAATTTCGCTACAGAATGAATGACTTTGTTTTGTCAGGAGTTGGATTAATTGCAAATATTTTTTTTTGAACTAAGAAAATAAAGATTTTAAGGCCTTATGAAGGATTTATCAATAACAATCCTTCTAGCCGCGACCACTGGTGGTCTTTCATTTAGCTATAACGCCGGCCTATTCGTTATCCTCAATGTCACAGTGAGCAGGTAGCCACATGGAGGTAGGACCTTGGGACCCCGAAAGCAGGGTTCGGAATTTCTTCCTATAGTAGTAGATCTGTTTCGCTTTGCGCAACATCTCCTAAATCTACTTCGTCATTTTCCTTGGCTAGCAAACTACTACAATTTTTTTGTACACATCAATCAGAGAATTATTAAGTTAAGTTAAGATTTGTTTTTGAAATAAACTTCAAATTCGCTTTCACGCTACCCAACACAAGTTTGTCTTTCTTTTGTGTTTGACTTAGCCAAGTTTTGCTTTTCCTTAACCGAGTATAAGAATGTTTGGGGAATAGGCGATCACACCCTCAAAGAAGAATAGAAAAGAAGAAAAACTGGGCATGAAACTGGCATAACACTCAGGGCATTTGGCAGGCCAAGAAACTTCCGGGAATTTGCAATTTTTTGTACCTCTCATTTTTTTTGTTGTTTTTGTTGAAGTAGGACACTTTTGTTTAAAGAAAAATTGTTTGTTTTTATTGTTTTTCAAGCTACATGCATAACTTAAACAAAAATACTTATTTCAGAAACTCTGACTTAAATGTTCAGTAGGTAAATAAATAAATAGTAAAATAAAATATTTAAATAAAAATATAAAGTCACTCTGACACGGTTCTGCAAGCAGAAAGATTTGAGCATTGTCTCTGACTATTGCGTGGCTATCAATGCAGATGGTAGGTATAGGTATACTTGTTATGTATCGATCTCATCTCAAGTAGCTCCTCAGGTTAGAGTACTGCATGAACCTTTGCCTAGAATTTACTACGTAAGTCCGGAAGTCTTAGGGCCTGCTGCAAGAGGCACTCCGCGGGAGGGGTCATCTCCCCTTTACTATGGGTACTTGTCATTAATGATATACTAATGAAATTCAAGAATATGTGGGTCACGGTGACTGCATTGCATATATGCAGATGATGTAACTTTGCTGCAAAAGAAAAAATTCGACAAACCATATAAGTGACCTGTTAGGGAATTCACTAAGAACACTCCAGTACAAGAGTGACGTCTATGAGTGACGTATGCACCATTGTGCATATATTGCAAAACAAGTCCAAAACGGATGTGCACCCTTTCCCCTGCGCATGTGCAAAATACTTAATAAATAAATTGCACCCGCAGCCATTCTTACGCAATCAGCATTTTTCTCGATATTCATATTTCACTATACATAAAACGAAATACGAATATTTCGAAAACAACATTCCTGTCCCAATCCCAATGCCAATATAAAAATTGGAGATTAAGTTCAGTTGTTGTTTATAACTCCAGAGAGAAGGTCGTAGTCTTGGAACGCGTAAATTTAAGAATGTTCAAATAAAGAAAATAAAAGAAAATAAAGTTTTTTTTACCTAAAGCTGTGACGCATAAGTCGTAATTCATGGACAAAGCAATGCGGCCGCCTTGGCGTTAATCCCCAAAAAACCGAGGTTGTCCTTTCTACAAACAAAAGAATTATACCACAAATCGAGCAACCATCTCTTGAGGGAATACCTCTAAGGGTGACAGATAGGGCGAAATCGGTAGCGGCGGAAATTTGTATCCATCTTCTACACAGATGGATCAAAGATGGACTGTGGAACCGGTGCAGGTATATTCTGTGAGGAATTTAATACACACTGCTCCATCAGGCTTCCTGATATAGCAGTAGTGTCTTCTAAGCAGAGGTTCTGGCAATCGCGGAAGCGGCCCAAATGGTGTCACTGTTGGCAATACCGAGTAATGATATTACCATTTTCATTGATAGCCAGGCGGCTATAAAAGCAATTCCTGCTATTGAAATAAAATCAAAGCTAGTTCACCGCTGTCGCGAAGAGCTCAAGGTTCTTTGCTCGCAGCACTCTTCATGAATCTCTGCTGTGTCCCTGGACACAGCGACAAATCCGGCAATGAGATAGCTGACGAACTGACGAGAAAATGGGTTTGAAATATATCCTGATAGAGTAGTACAGTCGATCAAGCCTCCACTCTGTAACTTCAGAGAACGAGTGACCTGTGAAGTATCTCGGAAGCTATGGCCAGTATATGACAGAGGCCGAACCATCAAACTTCTACAGTTTGACAGGTCATCGCTGTCTAAGCTGGTAGGGGCCCTAACAAGTCACAACTTCTTAAGAAATCACATGATGAAACTAAATCTCAAAGATGACGATATATGTAGAGGCTACAGAGACGAAGAGGTCCATTAGAACACACCTCACTTCCTCTGTCATTGCCCGAGCCTCTGTCACTTGAGGAACAGAACACTTGGAAACTACTATGTACTTCCATGACTTATGCGAGAGCTTTCTGATGGTAGAGTTTCTGATCTTTACAGGGTTTTGAGGACATCAGGATGGCTTAACGGCGTCGGGTAAATAACGAAAGAAAAGACACGAGCTAACCATCAACAATACCAACGGTTAACCACCCAAAAAGGGCATCACAATGGGTCCAACCTACTATACCACACTTAGGTGTGGTGTGGCTCTACCAACCCGCAAACCTAACCTAACCTAGGGCCTTCTTTAGATATAACTCCAAGGAGTATAATGACTGACTTCGTACCTTATAGTTTTGGATTCATCTATAATTAATAAAGTCTCAATATCTTTCGAAACCATGTTCCTCCATACCAATCCTCTCTTTCGGGGTAAATCACATCATAAAAGGACTTTGATCCGCTTTATCGGGGATGGCGGCGAACTACTATGCCGTAACAATGATCATACATTTGAACTTTTCGAAAACTTCCCATCAGAAACGCAACCACTGTCCAAATAAAAAATGCATCCAACTATAATAATACACCAAAGTGCATCCAGACCTATATTTCAAAATCCATCAAACACTTGATGCTCATTATGGTCGTGTGTAAACATTTAGCAGTAGTCCCTACAGTCACATTCCGCAACACACCAAAACATCAATTGACCTGTGACTTTGCGAACATCAAGCAAATGATTTAAATCTCCATTAAACAACATGCAACAATGCTCCCATTAACACCAACATGTGTGTGGCATAAAACCCTCAATGACTGCTTCCACCCCAACCCGTGCGGCTCACTATGTGGGGAAACAAAAATTCGTCACCCAGTACCAGCACAACCAGATGGTCCCCATTGCCAGCTATAAACCATAAACACATTGTCTTCCACATCTGAAACGCACTCAAGTGCAAAACAGCACCAAAACTTGACCCATCCGACTTTTTGCGGCGGTACACTCTCCATCCGACTCCGGGGTTAATTAGCCTCAGCGCGAGCCACACTCCACAGATCTCTGGAGTAATTAAGGGCGCATCAAGTGTCCCAGCAGTTGTCATACGGCTGCTAATGGCAATTAAGCCGCATACTGAGTGTACTCCATCATTAGCCGGGTATACAGCTACCACATGCTCAATAAGGAGAAGCCACAGAAAGTGACCACTTCATTTCACCAGTGATGCACACCAGAGAAATGGTAGATGGACTTTCTTTGTCTCCGGTCGTTCGGCAATCTCACTTGTTTACGCATTCCACGCCATAAATATTTATTAAGATCCTGGCAGTGCGCGCAGTCTTCTCCTTACGCCATAAAACACTTAGGACGCATTAAGGCATGCGGGAGAGTATATGTGCGTGACTTTAGCGTCGCTGCATCTGCCAGGGTGATAATGGATGGGGTTGAAAGGTCGGTAGCTGCGCGAATATTTTTAGAAGCTGGAGAAAGTCTAAGACAAGCTGAAGAGGCGCCATCTCCCTGAATTGGCAATTAAAATCAATTTAGTACGATGGCGTACATTCCTCCTCCGGAGAGTCATCCCTACATGCATCCCAGCAACGAGATTGATTTATCGATTGCGGGGATTTAATGTCACTTCGTATCTCTCATGTCGTTGTCACTGCTATGGTATGTTTATGCGGACTCTGGGTTATGAAACATCTCATTGTCACTGGTTGTGTTATTCTTTGGCAGGTTTGTTGCATCGGCAAAAGTTTTACCCTCTCAAGAAAATGTCTGCCATTGTCAAACAGTGTTCGGGTGGTGTCAACTGGATGTGTCAGAGTTTACGTCCATTGTGTAAACTTTTCAACTTTCAAACCCGGGAGATGAGTATCCAAGCAGAGGATATTCCTGATGTGGATGCTGCGATTAGAAGTTTCTTCAAGAGAACGAAGCCCATACTCCTACTCACATGTGGAAAGTGGGGGAAAACTTTCGGGTCAACATAGCATTGTGTCTCCGATTGTAGGTTGGCGGGAGTCCGATTTGAATGTGACACTGCTTCCCTTCCGTATTGGGGAAAAGGGTAAATTGAATCAGGACCGGACGCTGCCCTGTAGTTAGAGTTTCTTTGGTTGTTTGACTAGTTCAAGGCCGCCTGTGATAAGAGTGAAACGCATTGTTCTCACTCAATGTGGTGTTAGCAAAACATTTTGACATCTTTTGGCATTTTGCCCAAAAATTGAATTACACTCGAATGTTATTTGAATGCCTCTCTCCTGCTGTCTGGCGCTCCCCTGGGAATCCATCTACAAATCACTTCACAAAACCGCACAAAATCCGAATACGAAATCCACTTACATCACATGGAGGGTAGTGGAAATAAATGTTAAACGTTCATACCCCGACAATCGCAAGCAAATATATAGCTTCACTTATTATCCTTAACGTCTTACAAATGGGGAAACTTCAAGAGGGACGCGCACGCCATCAAGTAACAGAGATTTTCGCCTCAAGACATCTTTGTTGCGCCAACTGGGGCGGGTGTCTATTAAAATGCAAGATGATAGTCTTAAATAGAACATGGCAGCACAACAACACCGCGACTCTGCAAGGATAAGAGCTAAAATACGAGGCAAGATGTTGATGGTATGCAAAGTGGATTTATTGAGTCAAAATGGAAAATTTACCCCACACCCAGGAGGGTAGAGCACATTTGTCCGGATTGGTAATGCAAATTAGGTGCGAGGGTTGTAATTTATTGGTTAAATATTTCCTTTTCTCAGGGCCCCGAGTGAACTTGTTCTGACAGCGGTTAGGCAATTGGTTAGCATTGCTATAAATGTTTGAGTGGTCGAAAGTTTTTGTAGTTTAGAAGATGCGCGAAGGAGGTGGATGGGTAAATTTTTTGGAACTGTGTAGTAGGTCCGAAAAGTGACGGGCTAGATATATAAAGTGGAATGCAGTAAAGTCAACACTTGGTTTCTAATTACGTTACAATCCGTCAAAAATATTGGGCCTTACTAATAATCATTTTTAACCTTCACACTAAATATTTTCTAGGTCACAATATGCAATTTTGTATGGAAAATTTCGCCATTGTGAGTTCGATAAATTTAGCCTGGACACTAAAAAGGATTATTAGTACCGCGGACTTATCGCAATCAAAGACCGGGTCTAAGTTTAACTATTATTGGGAATTGTAAGAAAATCATTGCGCCTTAAACTAGTCTTATAGGAGAGTATAGTGTTCCCGAAAATGGTGATGCCAGTCTGTCTTAGAAATTATCGATATCGACTAAAAATATTTTACATGTCTCCCGCTGGACACTATTCCTTAAGTCTGAAAGACTCTAAATGAATCCAAAAGGCAATAAGTTGATGGTAGGTTCTATAGATAGACGATGCATAGTAATATTATTACCTCTCTAAATTCAATTCTGATTAAGGTAACTTAAAAAATGAAATGAAATGAAAAACAAAAACTCTTCTACAAATAAACCGTCTGTTAATAGGTAGTGTCAATGACTGTGTGAATATTTATTTTCACGCACCTGAGTGCCAAAGATTCAAGCTTGCAAATTGCAATTATTGTCGATCTGATTCTTCTTCACATACTTTTTATAGTACCCTGAACTGCAGTGATAAAAGTGTTTCCTGGTAGAGAAAGATTCAGCTCCTCGATTCATGTAGAAGCTTTGAGGACATATTTTCGTTGTATACGCTTCTTCATTTCTTGTAATTGAGTAGTATTTGTTCAACTTCGTTATTAAAAACAATTTACTAAGGCATTGTTTATTCAAAACTGCAATATGGAATCCGCAAGGCGTAATGATGAATTTAAATGTTTAGCCATTATTGTTAAAATATCCAACATAATTATGGTAAAGGAAAGCGCTATTTGGATCTGAAACGGTACCGAGGCAAGCAAGGGATAGAGATCTCTGGATATCCCAAGACACCTGGGAAAAAATTACACACCGCAGAACACTCAAAATTAGAATCAACAATGAAACTGATGCGCATCGTAAGTTGGTTCTACAGAACGAGTATAGAGCAGCTCATAAGATAGTGCAGCGATGTGTGAGGCGTGATAGGAGGGCCAGATTGGACAAGTTGGCGGAGAGCGCGGAAGAAGCTGCAAGAAGAGGGAACGTGAGGGAGCTGTACAAAATATCTAAGGACATTATAGGTCAAAAGAGTAGCACCAACCACCCTGTGCTAGATACGAACGACAACATTTTAGTATCACTAGAAGACCAACTGCGAAGGTAGAAGGAGCATTTCTGTGCACTGCTCAATGATGACCAGAGTACAAACGCGAATCATCATCAACTGCTGGACATACGTAGGTCTTTCAGGGGAATCGACATCAACCCCCCAACAAGTGCAAAAATAAGAACCGCGATCCTGCTTCTAAAAAATAACAAGGCAGCTGGACTGGATGGCATACCTGCCGAGTTCCTGAAAGCGGATCCAGGCGCAACGGCCTGTATCTTGTTTCCACTTGTTCAGGCTGTTTGGGAGAATGAAACCTTTCCCAGGGAATGGAAGGACGGAGTTATCGTCAAAATACCGAAGAAAGGCGATCTTAAGAACTGCAATAACTGGCGTGGTATTACCGTTTTGTCCGTATTTCCAAAGCTGATGGCAACTATCATTCTCGAGAGGATAAGGTCCAGGATTGAATCGACGCTCAAGAGGCACCAAGCGGGATTTCGCAGTGGTCGATCATGCGTCGATCATATCGATCCAACAATGAACTGTGGCGTAGGACTGGACAAACATAAGTGGATGTTGACATCAAGCTGAGGAAATGGCGCTGGATTGGCCATACACTGAGGAAACCAGATGACAACATAGCGAAGCAGTGCTTCCAGTGGAACCCTCAAGGTATAAGGCGAGTTGGTAGGCCAAGATCAACATGGAGGTCAACTGTTTTGACGGAAGCTCGGTCCCAAAATTTGCGATCGTGGACGCAGCTGAGGTATCGTGCTGCAGACAGAGAGAGATGGAAGGGCCTGGTTGTCGCCCTATGCTCCAGGAGGAGTTAAAGTGTTGCTGCCAACAGCAGCTTCCGGAAGAAGAGAGAGAGAGAAAGCGCTATTCAAAAATTTGACGACGAATATCTTCAAATAAAACTTGATAACATGCATCGGATCTGTTGACATAGTATTACGACTTACGAGTAAACAGCAGTAAAATTTCATCTGTTGAAATATTTTGGGGAAATGTTAGTCAAATAGGAAAGCCAAATCCGGATGCTCGTCGGCGTTCTAACCGGACACTGCATCATAGGAAACATGGCTAAAAGGCTAGGACTTTTTGCAAATGACTTCTGCAGAAGCTGTAGAGACGAGGAAGAAATAGAGAGTCCGTGGAACATCTTCTATGCCACTGCCCAGCTTTACAGGAACGCCGCTCATCCTGTATGGGAGCTAGGTTCTTCGAAAGTCTGGACGACTTGGCAGGGGTACCCCTATCAGACATAAAACTATTCCTCAACAGATCGAAGTGGTTTTGTTAGCCACATGTCCTTACATGTACAAACAGGGTACTCACAATGGGCCTTCATGGCTTCTGGGTGAAAATTTGCATCAGTTGCAAAACTGCCCTCCCAACCTAACCTAACCTAACCTAGTCAAATAGGAAGGGACAAAAAAATTCCCAAGCATTTAAAAACTTGCAAAATAAATGTACATGTAAATGTACATATAATATTTATCCTTAACAGCAAATGTAATAACTACATGATGTATCTTATGCTATCTAATGACTTTTTTGTATAGGTATATAAATTCATTCACTAGAATTAGATATACATTGAAAAGTAAAAAAAATAATCCGATAACGTTGATTTGGCGTCTTAGAAGTCGGTTCAGAATGTTGTTTTGTTGAGTTCATAGCGAAATTTTCAGATCTTAAAACGATTCTAAATTATTTCTTAAACTTGCGCTCTTCTGAAGATTTTAGCTTTATTTTTACGAACATCCCGGAACTCTAAACGGAAGTCATGACAATTTTATGGGTTGTGGATTTTCTTCTTGCAAATCTTTTACTTTCAATTTAATCTATAAGATGTGAATGTTACCTATTGAACTCTAATCGCACCCATTTAGCGGTTCGAATTTGTAGCCTCCAATTAAAACTCATGGGAACTCTGAAACACAAATCATCATCATTTCAAAGAACTTCTTGCTCAAATATGTACATTGCTTACTTTTCAGAGCTCATAAGAAATCTCAAACAATTGCAAAACAAATTGCACCAGCTTTACAGATTCATATATTCGTTATACTCCGAAAACATACAAATTTAATCAAATATTTTATGAAAAAGAGATAAGTTGGCTGAAACAAATTTAAATACCAGCGAATCCACTGCAGCGTCATCTGCCGGGCTAATTTGTGAATCTAAACCATCCAGGGCGCCACCCAAACGCATACAAACAAATTCATTCAAATCGGTCCAGCCGTTTAGGAGGAGTTCAGTGACATACAAACGTACAGTAGAATTGTTATAAAGATTGTGATCAGTCCAGATCAGATAAGTTCATAACATATGTCGGATTTATTTTACATCTGCATGCACGGTAATAATAGGTACCAATGCCATTTTCTTTTGTAAATAAATTCTTTGATATAATGTGTTGAATTTATTTTATTGTAATAATAAATCACTTTTTGAGTCAAATATGAGCATCTTCATCACCAAGAAGCTAAAAAAAGCAAAGAAAAAACAAATACATGAAAATTTATTTTAACTGGTATCTAGTAAGATTTTTGTAATTGTTCCAAACTGTCTTCGCTGACCCACATTCAATCTCATCTAAGCTAATCTATAGTTCTTGGGTTCATCCCGGATTTTAACTAGATTTTCGATATCCACAAAGACCACCACTTTCTGTTTTTTTTTTTTTTTTTTTTTTTATGCGCTTCATTGATTTCGTCTTAATGGAGTGCATTATCTAAAGCTTAGATTTAGCAACAGTTGGAAGGTTTTTACTTCTAGTTTATATGGAATTTAGAGTCCGGCCCCAAATATCATAACATAGGTATGTAGGCAGGTGCGATGACATAAGGCCAAGCGACATAAGGGCAAACCTAAAAATTAGGCTTTATGCCACTTTCCACAAACAATTTCATGTCGAGAGGAAAATAGTTTCCCATTTTTTTATTTATGAATGGGTAGTTAAAAAGTAAAGAGTGATATGTGGAATATGTGGGGCATATTATTTGAAAACTATGCGAAACTGTATTTGGTTTCATTTCTCAAAACTATTTCTATTTATGACGCCTTGAAGGTCATAAGACCAAGCCGCTTTCCCAAAGAATCATAAGGCAAAATTTGATTTTCGTGAATGAGACTCTTGAAAACTCAATAAGTCTGACTAACAATTCCCTTTAAGCAGCAAAAAAAAAAATTACGACTGCAAGTCCCCCTTCGGTTCAAAAATTATTCAGCTACTACAATTCCATTTGGTCTTTAAAATCAAGTCCTTAACCTTCAAAATTAATATGCAAAATAAAAGAAACCCAAAGCAATTCACAACTCGGCTCGGCGATGAAATCAGCGACACAGTGCGCGCACGATATTTCATTAGATTTGCGTATTTTTTCAGGCCACTGGATTCGAATGCGCACTCTATACATGAACACTGAACATCCATAAAAGGGGTTGAAAGCCAGATAAAAACATTACCGAAAAGAGCCCGGAAAAAATATATATCAACCACGGGTGAACTTTCGAAAACTCAGCGAATAATTTATTAGCGTCGAGCGCTCGCACTTTTTCACCGGCAACGACTTTACAACTCCTCACGTTATCGGCAACAAAAAAGGTCAAAAACAACCTCCACTCATACCAATCGACCAGCGACGCGACGGCTTTAAGGTTGAGAGTATTCGCTTGTATTTATCAACCTCACCCCAGGGGTCGGAAGCATTTCGACAACGGATTGGTAGAACACCCACTAACGCCGAAAGGGGATGATTCCTGTTTCCAAAAGGAATACACTCCAAAAGGTTACGCAATAAAAAAAATAAGCCATTTGAAGTTTCCGTGTAATTAGATTTTGAATTGAATTTTAATGGAATGAGAAGGACGACTCACAAACAAGAAAAAAAAAAAAAGGAATCAACAGGATTTCACGGAATATGAATTTCAACGCCGCACGATATTAAGATACCTGTTACGACTTCGATGAATCAACTTGATTCCGTCAAGGGGATGAAGTAAGAGCCCAAAAATAAACGTCAGCAAATTACCAATTATCCGCAGAAAATAAGAGGATCAAGGATACTCGTAACTGTCCCCACTTTTGGCATACCATCGACAATGGAGCAGATTATTATATAATTATTGTGCGGAATCTTTGATGGGTTTTGTGTTTCCTTTAATCCCGTCATGATAGTGGCAATGGGGTTGACAAAGTTAATAATCTGATTTCGAGTCGAAAAAGAACAAAGCGAATAGCGAGCTCTCGCAGCTCATTCGCGATGATTATATGGGAATCCTTGTAATGGCTAATTTCGCGTTTGACAATGACGCGCGATATCGAGGAGATGGAAGACAAAATTGACATCCTGTTCGGCATTGGCGCCAGGAAGTGGTCCCTTCCTGGCAATGTACTTAAGATAAATTATTTATAATGTTTTCGGTTGTAACCCTTTTACGAAGGGGCCTAGCTCTTGGTTAATCCTTTTTTGTTTTTTTTTTTGTCTGCATTTATATGTGAGGTTGGCTTCAAGTTTTCCCTTTTAATGGAAGTTAATAAAAGGATCTGTGGTTTGGGGATACATTTTGTTTTTAATTTTGAATTGAATAGTGTTTAATGTATTTTTTGTCTGCGAGTGGATTTTACGATTGCGATAAGGGATGGACACAAATTGCGCTGCTTCGCATGGAGACATAATATTTCCCATCGGGCAGTGGGTGTAATTAAAGCTCGAAGAGAGTAATTATCTCCGAAATTCATGGTTGGTTCTCGTGGTTGAAATGGCAACTTATGGAGTTTATTACTTGGAGTTGCGTAGAGGGGCTGGAGGTTAACATTTTTCTTTTAATTAGTCTTATGATTTAAGATGGTGCCACTTGAAGAAAAGGGTATGAATTGGTGAGGGGAATATTTTTGCTTTGGATTTGGTTTGTGGTTTGGCTGATCGGATCGCAAAGGTACTTCCATGCATTAGGTTCTTTTATAAAATGTTTATTTGTCTTATTATAACTATAGTTAGTAATCGAATCCTAATTTAATGATTATTCTCTATACTTTATTTTATTATTGATGGTACATATTTACTCTTTATTTGACGCTGCTCCCTGAAATTACACCCAAATAAAAAATGGCCCAAAAATAAGAAATAAAAAAATTCTCAAAGCCAAAACTAACAGCCCTATTATGACGTATCAACAAAATGGATGAATCGGTATTATGGTATTATCAACCTATCAACATTTTTGATGAATTGTGAATAGTTTTATCGATAAACTTGGTATTACGGTTGTCAAAAAATTGATATTCATCGAATTTTCTATCAACCACAAATTTCTTGTTGATACGTATCAAATATTCCGGCGGTTAAAAATTTCTCAACGTCAAATAATAAAATTTAGTTCCTTGTTTTTATTGTTACTAAAAACGACTTTAGACCGTCCGAAATGTCATCGGTAGAGTTATTTTTTGAAATGGATTATGATGAAGTAAGTGTACGCGAACAAGTTATCATACGCAAGACCTTAAGAGATGCTTCAAACCCAATGGATTTGGACGAACATAATTCGATACCTTCCCGGAAGAATGTATTAAGCGACATTTTTTAAATTTTACAGGAGACAAATAAAACTTACCTACTGTAAAGGTAATTATTTGCGTATTTTGTAGTAATAAGCATATTTCGATTGGGATTTGCACCACAAATTATTTTAAATTATTCTATTAACGAAATGTTTACTAGATAAAAAGTTTTTGTTGCTTAGAACATTTTTATGGTCTAAAGATTGTCGCTTGATACAAAAGTAAATGGCGCTTAAATCATTGACATGGTAGGATTTATTACAAGATGCCAAAAAATTGTCGTTTAATTCCTTTTTATTTATTCAGTTTTTACTATAAACAAAGTTAAAATAGTTTTTTATCAAAAAAGTATTTGAGAAAATCTTCAAATAAACACACATATTTTTCCGATAATTTGTCTTCTTCGTCAGTCTCTGGTAAAATATCTTGCTTCTCGCAAGCAATAGTTTTAACTCCCTGCGTTTGTGAACAACATTTATGTTGCACTGCGCGAACTCGTCAAGCGCCCTTGAAAGTCCGATACGAACTGCGATCTTAACTCAATACGTCTAACTCACTTGACGAGCTGCATTGTGCAGTCCTATCCTATACTGTTCAATGAAGCTGTACCTACTTTACAGGTTAACACGTTGGAAAATATTTTAAAGATTCTTTTTCCCAGTCACGAAAATCATCTTTTGCTAATTTTATTTCCAAATAACGTTAATAATGTCTAGACAAAAATGTTTCAAGCGACTGCAAATGGAACAACTTTTCGGTGGCACTATGTTCTAAGCGACAATATCAGTTAAACCATTAAACCATTGTAATAAATATATAGATTTATATACAATGGTTAAACTAAACGCCATGTGCAAAATTATTTTCTCGTGGGATGTGTCGCATAGTACAATTATTTTTTATATAATGGCGCTTAGCATAAAAATTTTGGTGGTTACAACAAACAACAGGGTATAACAAATATCTACCCAGCTAATTTGGCGGATACTCTCTAGTGTCGTTTGTATCAATGGTAGAAACGTCAAACCAAGATCAAAACGTGGCGCTTGGCACAATTTGTAAGGCATGCCAAAAAGTCATTTTCTGAAAAATTGTCGCTTAATACATTCTTCCGGGAAGGTATCGATATGTAAGCAGCTAATATTCCATTTTTTTTTTTTTGCTTGATGTGATTCGATTTCAGATTCGTACAGAACTTCCGACTTTCGAAACAAGCCTTCGTAGAAGTGTTGACCGATATTGAGGATAAACTCAAACCGATAAAAAGTCAGCTAGCCATTCCAAATATACTAAAACTAGCAGCAGTTTTAAAATTCTTTGCTCAAGGCAGCTACCAACTGAGCGTTGGAAATGACTTTCGCATTGGCATGGCACAACCAACGGTGTCGGTTGTTCTTCGGGAATTTCTTAGCGTTTTGGAAAGGTACGTTTGTTCGAAATGGATCCGATTTAATTACACCCAGGAAGAAGAACGTCGGGCGAAAATATACTTTTTCGAAAAAAGTCGAATTCCAAATGTTGTTGGGGCTGTAGATAAAATACACGTGAAAATTATTGGACCGAATAAAGACCTTCGGCGTGTGTATTACAATAGAAAGGGCTTTTATAGTCTTAATGCCATGCTCGTAAGTTTTTTCTTCCAACGCAATAGGCAATTATTATTATTTTTTTTATTTAAAGGTTTGTGATCACTTAATGAACATCAGATTTGTAAATGCAAAACATCCAGGAGCGTCGCATGATGCAAATGTTTGGAATGTGTCACAGTTAAAAGTCAAGTTCGAAGGTAACTATCGTAATGGAAGAACCGACTTTCGAATTCTAGGCGACGGAGGATATCCTCTTTCACCGTACTTAATTACACCATATAGAGACGCTGCAGAAAATTCTCTGCAAGCAACCTTCAATGGAAAACATGCACAGGGACGAAATATTGTCGAACGGACTATTGGAGTCTTAAAAAGTAGATTTAGATGTCTGTTGCAAGCGCGAGAACTGCACTACACCGCAAAGAAAGCCACCCAAATATTTTATTACCTTAAGGCACAATAAAAAGTAAAATATATTAAAATAATTCATACATACATCAATTATACATTAATAGGGAGTTTAATAACTTAAAAATCAATCACAATGTTCATATAAAGGTAAAAACTCAAAAGTAGTAACAAAAATCCATTAGATAACTTAAAAAAATCACAAAGTTCATAATATAAATGTGAAAACTCAAAAGTAGTAACAAAAATCCATTAGACAACTTAAAATAAATCACAAAGTTTCATTGATTAGTCTTCAAAACATAACACAACATCAAACTGGCACATACGAATTCACTTTTGCTTTCCTTGATGAATTTCCAAGAGTTGCTGTTTGAGTTTTAATTTGGTTTTCCTGTAGTTCTCTTTATTTTTAATGCTTTCCTTATGAAGCTGCAACATTTCTTTTTTAATCCTAAGCACCTCACACTTTTTAAATTGTAAGTTTTTTTGGCATAATATTCTGTGTTGCAAATACTCTTTTCAATACTTTGCAATTTTGTATCGATGCCACTCATTATATTTGTCATATTTTTATAAAAATGTTCTTGCGCCGACGTCTGATTTTCCAAGAGGACAATTCTTTTCGACTGATTTTTTTGCTTGTATGAGGGCTTCATATGACTAGAATTCGGTAACTGCACTGTGGCAATTTCTTCTGCTTGCACTGTGAATATTTCTTCGCTCTGTACAGCAAGTAATCCTTCGTCCTCTGCATCATCTTCGCTTATAAAACTGGGTAGTTACTCCAGCCCAAATTCAAATCCTGGGGGATCTATACAGGCATTGAAATGCATAAGACGACTGACCTGACTGCTTCTTCAGCGTCAGTCAGTCGGCTTATGTTACTGGGTCCACCACCAGTTGCAGTCATTTCAATTTTGTTGTTAGTAAGCTTATTTTTATTTTGACTTTTTGATCAATCCATACCTACCTAAAATGGTTATTTCAATAAATATAAATGTCGAGTTTATGCAAATTAAAACTATCACTCTTTGTCACTTTGTTGAGTCACGTTCTGGAGGCCCTAAGCTATTGAGTTCCATAGTGATAGCTTCCCACTTTCTCGTAAGGACTGGCTTTGATGCAATTCCCTTCGCGATGTCCGGACTTTCTTCCATCAATTCCACCAATCTTTCGATTTGTTTTCTGTTACTTACTATTCTACTCCAAAATTAGACGTCAGCTCCCAAAACAAAATCCAAATACAAATTAGAAACGTCAAACTTCAAAACAGAAAGTAATTGGCAAATAAAAAGACTTGATTTTTTTATAACTCACTGAAACGCAATATTACAACAAAAGTAATAACTACATCTAAATGGATATATGTATAAGAGACAGAATTGATTTAATTAGCATACAGATAGGGTAAATAAAAGTAGTTTACGTAAGGAATGTATAAGTAGATCAGTGGAAAATACACAATTTATAGTTGATAAAAAAATATGGATTCTGTTAATTAAAATTAATAAAGTGCACGACTGGGTCGCACGAAACTTTCTCGTTTAGTGCGAGTCTGACTGACTTTCAGAGTCTTCAGCAAATCGAAAATTGAGGACTGAATTGAGTTTGCATTTTGGTCAAAATCGTTATTGCCGTTTTCCGGTAAACTGAAAAAAAAACTAAAATTTAAAATATTCCTTTTTTCAATAATCTATTAAGCTATAAATGACCACATTAGCTTAGAAATTAATTTTTGTTACAATCGTATAAATACACCGTTTTCGAGTTATGTCGAAATTTCAAAAGTACCGTTGTTAACCAGTTTTTGGTACGCAGTCATTGTAACCTCACATACTTAAGCTTAAATATCAATTTTGGTTGAAATCGTCAGAGCCGTTTTGGATCAAATCAAACTGGTACGAAGATTTTATATGGGAAGTACCATTAATATGATGGGACAGAATTTTGCGACCCAGAATTGATTAAAATCTCGAGTTCGAAATTTTGTACGAAACTAATATCTTTCTCTTACTACGTAATGGAGAAAGTTAAAATTACTGTTAGTGAATCTTGGAATAAAATTTTGTATGAAAAAAATTACTGTTCGGGAGTTTTTTGACATTTTATATGAGTGGACCCTAAATAACATTTATGAAAATGATTGCAAGTTAATTTCGAATGATTTCAATGTAGACTTTTTTGCAAAAAGTAATTACAAACTGAACTAATTGAATAATTTTCTAAATGACACTGGACTGGGGCATGGAAATGCTCACCAGGGAGCAATGATATTCAGTTTTACTTTGTATGTTGGCGATGGAGCATGTCCTAAATACCTAGGTATACGGGCTCGGCACTTCACCCGATATAGTTTTAGCTTTGGTAATCTTTTGTTCACTTCTATAAGCCTTTATGAAAGTCTCAAAGCAAATGGTAACATTCGGAACTGAATCAAAAGGCACAGTCAACGTGGACAGCGCCACCACACATGGAACAAAATTGGCTTCTCGATTTACCTATCGATAATCGATGGCGTTACGTTGCGTGTCTATCTGACAGTTCAATTGTGATACGATATGTTACATTCAAATTTGATTCTTTGTCTGGTTGTTGCCAAAATAAATAAATACAAAATGAAAAAAAACGTAACGTAATTTAAATAAGACATTTTGAAATTTAAATTTTTTTTTTTAAAACCAGTGCTGAGAAAATACCTTTCCAATAAAACATCAAAATCGGTTCGGCCAATCTCGAGCTATGGGATAACATCGCTTCGGAGACTTTCTTTTATGTAAACCACACAGTTAAAAAAAGGTATATGGTAGTGGCTTCGCATTCATCGACCCCGAACACCCCAAAATCGTCACCATCTCCAATCAGTGTTTGCAGCTCTTCATTAAAACGTTAATACTCACCAGATCCAACAGATGTATTGCGATACTACCAAAAAGGCCGCTGCCGTTTCTGCGACACTGGTACCAATTTTTCCAAACGTTGCAATACAAGTAAAAATTGTTTCCTCTTCTGTCATTCATAAACATGCATTCTTTCCTAAGAAATGAGACATACAGAGTATATGGAGTCTTTCGTTATTATGTCCTTGTTTTATTGACCACTATGCAGTATGCACATGTGTTGCTTTTGCAACTTTCTACAAGACATCGTAGGAGTGACATAATTTCTTTCAAACTTTGTAGACTTTCAAACAATGGACCCACAAAATTTTACATTGAACACCACTACATAAATGGCTGCCCTAAAAGTGTTAATATAAATTAGTATGAACAATTTTATCGTTCATCTTAGTTAGATCATCTGTAGATTTTTAAGATAACTTTTAAAATCCTTTAAGCGCAAGCTGGAAATACAAATGTATGATGTATGGACGACTTGAAGATCAGTTACTGGCACCTTTAAACTATCTAATAGCAGATTCAACTATATTAAGCATCCAAACGTAGTGCATTTCAACCATGGCACACTTCCAATTCAAAAATGAACCTCTTATATCTCCTTATGTCTTGGCACTGTCAGCCAACATAACTCAAACTCATTGTCCTTTGCGATACTCGCATAACTTCCGTTCAATAAAATTTTATGGTAAATTAATTCCTCCATCAGACTCTGAACAATTGAACTGCTCAATATGAGCCATTACTGGGTTTTTACCTTCCATTCTGTATCCTTCCTTAACCGTCCATCGTTGGACAAATTCTTCCCTGCGACCCAAGAGTATAGGGGGCAAAAAATTGTTTCTTTTGTCCTCATCACCTGATATCCGGCACAATGAAGTTCACCATAAACTAGCCGCCACAGGCGAAAGGACATTCCACACATCTCCGCAATCGACCAGTAAAACACATAAAAAACAATTTCGTTAAGAGTCCTTGAGTTCTCGCTTATATGGAGGAGTATTATTTTTTTTACCATTCGATGTCATTGGGAAAATCAAATCAAATTCAGTCTGAAGGGTGCTACGAAATGGACCTTGGAGGCTTTTAGGCGGTAATGCATCAGGATTTGGACTTTTTTCCATTCTTTCGCAGAACACATAAGTGGAAGTGCTATGTGTCATAATAAATCAGAATCAGAACATTTAACACCCATCGACAGGTTTTTAAATCACTAGGACAATGTTTTCTCGTTTTGTGTGGGGATTTATTTTTGTTTTTGCTGGATATAGTATGACTCGGCCTGCGGTGGGGTGCATAAAGAATTAGAAGGATATCGCGTGTAAATGCCATAAACAGTGAAACCGAGGGCGAGTTGAACGCTATCTGCTTGTGATATCTGAGTTTCTTTTTGTTTTTTTTTTTTGTACTGTAAGTCGTTGAGTTAGTGTTGCGATTTTCTTGAACAAATATTCAGAGAATTGGTTGACAAATGGGTGGAATAAATTTACTGCTATTCTCAGTTGAACAGTGGATTTTGGACGTTGGAGGTGCGAATTTTCTGTAGCGTGGCAGAAAATGGATGTACTTCCCTAAGAAATGGAATCTGCCTCGGGCATTGCATATTTTCGGTTCGAAAATTCAGTGTGCCAATAAATTAGTTTGCGTGGTGTTTCGGGAAAATATGCAAGCATACTTTTAGGCGGCTGGGATTTATTTTGAAGATCATCTGGTACGATTGTTCGTTTTTGAAATTTGGCTGATTTCAAAGATATGTATGTAGGTATACCCTTTTTGCTGTTGTTGTGTGACATACTTGCTACATTGCAAATACGTTCAGTATACCAAATAAAGATTAGGTACAGTATTTTAAGTTGGCTATAAAGTTGAACTGGGGTTGCCAGGTTCGCAATTGGTGTGTGGTGTATGAGTGCTTTGAGAAGCTGTGGCTAATATTCTGAACAATTTATTTGATTTAATTTTTTTTACTAAACATTTACCTCGATATAAGCGGAGACCGGAGAGAATACATTTTCTCTGGGCGGCGCTGTCCTATCGTATCATCGTTTGTTATTTTGTTCTGCTTCGACTTATGGTTATTATGCCACAGGATTTTTGCATTGTACAGGGTGTCTCATAGCAGTTATTAATTGGTTTTGTTCTCTCTACGAACCCAACTGCTGCGAGGCGTGAGGGATGCGAAGGCCCTTTATTTGAAAGTCACAGGGAGGAGTACCTACCTAGCTATTGAGTATTTTTGTATTTACAAAAACAATAATTATAGCAAGTCGAACATTACCGAGTTTGTCACATTTACATTGCAGAAGTATTTTAGAAAATACTTTTGGGAAGCCGTTGACATTTCATTATCATAAGCTACTCCATATTCCATATAGGTAGTCACTCTCGCACTCTCAATTCAACTCATTCAAGAAGAGTACAGTACGCCATCTCTCTCAATATCAACTCCTTTTATGACACAATCATCGTATGAATCATGATCATGACTCATGAGTCATGAGTCATGAGTCATGATTCATGAATCATGAGTTCATGACTATGAGAAAGAGAATATACAAATGTAAAATTTATTTCAGAATTCGATTAGCAATCGACTGTAGGTAGTTATAAAATTCGTTTTGAGTTACTGGGAGAGGGGGCACATTAATACAGTGGGATTATTTATACAGTGCTTGTAGCTTTCCACTGGAAGTATTGAACATATTTTTACTTACACCTATCTTAGCAAAATACAAAGAGATACAAACGTTCTTTTTCCGCCATTTCAGTTGCAAATTTAGAGTAAAATGTTTGCACGTGTTTTGGCATCTTTTAAGTGAATTTTTTTTTTAAATAAACTTTTTGTGCAATTTTTATGAAAAATGTCAGCTACCTCTGTCTTAAAGGTAGGTTAAATGTGTTTAATTTATGAATTGTTGTAAATAGTAAACTAGTGGTCAGTTTTTTTTTTTCATATTAAGGCTGGTACGCAGTTCAAGTGAAATCCAATTTTTCATATACAAATTTTTCACTGCGAAATGTCAAAATGAACTTTTCAAATGAAAAATTCACTGCGGGTACGCAGTTCGAGTGGAAAATGACACTTCCAAAACTGAGTCGTAGGTGGCGATACGAAAATCACTCCACAGCTATTTCACTTGGTTTTTATTGTCCGTCGCATTAAATTTTTGACATTTCAGCGTGAAAAAAATTACAGACGGCCAAAATTAGTTTGAACCTATTTAATTTAAATTTTCTATTTATTCCATTTGCAAAGTTATATTTTGTTTAATAAATTCGCGATGAATTCGGAATATGCAGAGGAGTTTTTGGAAGAGTTTCGCCATGATCCAGACAATTTTTCTGTTTTTGAAAACTCAAGAAAGACAAAGTTTTCATCTGCTGACAAAATAAAGCTCGCGGATTTGGTAAAGGAAAAAGTAGCGATTTGGAATCTAGAAGAAAAATCGCATAGCAACACACAAGCTGTAAATGCAGATTGGGAGTCCATTTCCCATGAAATGAACCGATCTGGTAAGTCATATCATTTACTTATAAATTATGTGTGTCAGCAAGATATGTTTCTGTCTCTATAGTTGAAGACTGCAAACAAGCCTGGAAGTCACTTCGAGACAGTTTGCGATATCGTGTCCAAAATAAAAAAGTGCTGAAGTCTGGAAGTGCTGCACACTGCACCAGCGCCAGAAGATGAAACTGAGCATCAATTTGAGAACAACTCAAATTGGGAGTTCGCGGAATGCATGTGATTCTTTGCTACTCCTATTTGCGGGAAGAGAAGGTAATTACCTTGAAACTTGATTTAGTTATAGTAAAACATACCAATATTTCTTACAGGACATATTCAAGCACCACAGACGACAACGTATTACAAACAAATCTTCATAATCTACATGACAGCCATCCTATAACTACGTAAGTATTATGCTTTATGTTTCATTAAAAAATGTATTCCCTCACACTCGTATGTGAAATCCGAATGGGCTTCTCAGAGCACTTTAACGAGTCTTGCTCTTGATTGTTTTGTCTGAGTTGATTCATGTTCCAATCGCACGAGGCACGAGTATCAGCAAACAAAAGAGCAAGTGATGTTTTTATGTTCGATTAGACACACGAAATCTGAGAGTAGAATCTGAAAAGCACAATCGAATACCACATAAATAAGCAATGCGAGAAGTTGATTTTAAAAAAAAGTAATAGGTAGGTACACCAATTAACAATTTTATTTTTCTTTTATTTCAGGCAAAAAAAAAAAACAGAAAACAGATACCGAAGCCGTTATTATTATTATTTGAGAGGGGTTATTGTACTGCGACCTTTTGGTCTATTGTACCCCCTGCTTACGCCTCAGAGTGGTTTACTCCCTCAAAAGAGTTCCCCTCATAGTATAATTCCTTTCGAAATCATTCTAGAGGTTTGAGTACTCTTCTTTCTCCTTGGCGGAAGAAATTCGTCCTATAGGACTCTCTCCAGTCCAGTTTCCTTTAAGAATCTAAGGATGAGAGCTGGCTCTAGTGACTGTATTTCCTCATCAGATAGTTAGTACTTGCCCAAGTATTTCAGTCTTTTGTGGGTCAGTGCCCCACATGATCCCAGCAAGTGTTCTGGGATTTCACTGGACTCATCGCAGAATCTGCAGAGACCTTCTTCAGATATACCCAGTTTCCTGAGGTGTCCCTTGAGTCTACAGTGCCCCGTTAGGAAGCCCGTTAGGATACAAAGGTTATTTTTGCTCATGCCGATGCAAGCTTGGAATCTCTTTCGGTTGTATTGCCCCAGAAGTTTCTTGGCCTGCCTCATGCCCTGAGTGTAATGCCAGGTTCTTGCCCTGTTTTCTTTCTCTAGTTTCCTAAATTCTTCTTTGAGGGTGTGATCCCCTATTCCGCAGAATGGTTCAGGACCTATGAAAGTTTCTGATGCTCCCTTTCTTGCTAGGGAGTCGGCCATTTCATTTCCCTCTATTTACCGAAGCCGTTACTTACAGCTAATCTGCTTTGCCAGAGCATAACTAGATTGGTAGATCTACGAGAAAGGGAGCAGGAACAGGCCCAAGTGCAGCACTCACTAAAGCATACCGCTATATGGGCATGTTTGGAGCGAATGCTGGAAAAGCTTCCAGACGATGTAGTTGATGATTTGGCATTTCAGTATAACCAAATCACATATAAATCACTAGAAAATTATAGAAAAGAAAAACAATAAACACAGCTTTATTTTGCCATGGTACACAACCAAAATCAGAAAGAAAATATTCTTTTAATTTGTCCCTAACACACTTCCCAATATTGCTAGGCCTTCCTGCATGAGGTGGATGAGTATAAGAAAGCCGGAAGATTTGGTCAGGAATTTGGCGTCTCCATTCCCCTTCCACCAGAAAGCCGCTTTCATCGTAGTAGTCTGTGTATCTCGGAGGACAGTAGGATGCCTTACTCTTATTTAGCATGTAGTTGTGAAGATAACAGCATGCAGTGATTATTTTCTGTGCCCTTTCTGGATTGCAAAACATCGTTCGCGCCATAGAAAGCCATTTACAAGATAGTATGCCGAATGCATTTTCGATACATCGTCTAGCTCTGCTTATCCTATAATTTGCAATTCTTTCAGCTTCGGTCAACTTCTTCGGCTTTCGGGGGGCATATGGTTTTACAATCCTCTTATGAAGAGGAAAACCATCATCAGCAACGAAGAACTAAGGCAATTTGACTCTACCAACGACCATATCTTCTGGAAATTCAAATAAGTCCTGTAGTACTTCCTTCCCTAACTGAGTTGCAGCAAACACACTTGCATCCCCTTCACTTCCATATGCTCCAATATCCAAGTATAAGAACTTGTAGTTTGCGTCAGCAATTGCCATTAGGACAATGGTGTGAAAACCCTATGAAACTTAAATAAATTATACTGTGCAAAGTGAAATATTTTATTTACCGACTTTATGATTGTAGAATAAGGTCTCATAATTGAGACATGCTTGCCATCAATTGCTCCAACGCAGTTAGGCAGATTCAACTGAACTTTTAACTCATTCGCTGTTCTAACGAATTCAGTTGGATGCAGCTCTGGAATTTCATGCTTTAGTACTTTGCAGATGGTGATGCAAACTTCGTCCAAAATTGTTCCAAAGTGTTGTTTACTTATTCGGTAAACAGAAGCAATATGCCTTTGGATCGATCCGCTTGCTAGGTATCTGAAAATAGATACAAGTAATGAAAAGTTTTTGTCAAAATTATTTAATGTAGAAGCAAGTACGTAGTTAGATTTGAGTTCTGCTATCCGAAATAAAACATCAGTCCTTTGAATCAGGAGCGGCAACATAATTACACTAGTCGGCATAAGTATTTTGACGAAACCATTTTCTGGCTATTGAATGAAGCTTAGCATAGTATCGTTAAATAACGGGGCGAAAATGATGCGCAAAAGAAAGAATCTATTTTTAGCTCTATGCATGGCAAATTTTGTACCGTTTACCTTTTCCATTCTCTTTCTGCTGATAAGAATTCATGGAGACAACAAATTTTTGCGCGGCATAAGTATTTTGACGGAACCTTTGAGTAAATATTTTTGCATTTTTGAGCACGTTAAAGCCAAACAACTTTTGTATTTAACTTTAATTGATCATAAACGCTGATAAAAAAACACATATTGATTAAAAGGTGTTATAAACCATAGGTAAAAAGGCAGAGTTGAGTTTCGTTACCAGATCTTCGATGGTAGCAAAGTTTAACGCTGGAACGGCAGTAAAAGACATTGCAAAAGAGTTTAATGTGTCGCGTCAAACTGTGCACTATCAAATTAATAAGTTTAAAAAACATGACGACATAAGTAATTTAACGAGATCAGGAGCTAAGCGCAAAACAACGCCCGCTCAAGACCGAGTCCTTCTACGGGAATTTAAGAAAAACATTTTTCTGAAGCCTCAATCTGCTGCAGATCAATGGAATTCGACGGCCAAGAACCCAATCAGTGAGCGCACTGTCCGATGACGTTTGAAGAAAGGAGATTTTAAGACAATTAAAGCTAAGAAGTGCCATATATATCGAAGGCAAACAAGCTTAAAAGACTGGCCTTCGCAAAGGAACATCTGCACCAGTCAAAGCAGTTTTGGAGAAGCGTTTTATGGACAGATGAAAGATCCTTTGAGTATAACACTTCAAAAAAACATTTTTTTGTAAGATTGCCAAAGGTAGTTAGGAAAAAGAAACGACCCGTTTGTCAAAAAGTGAGCCATGGCGGAGGCTCTGTCATGTTCTGGGGATGTGTGGCGTATAATGGACTGGGTGACTTGGATCCTATCACCAGCTCGATGAACCAAAACCAATATTTAATGGTCTTAAATGATCATGCCTTTACTTCTGGAGATTAGGCTTATTGGGGAATGATTTATCCTGCAACAGGATAACGCCCCGTGCCACAAAGCGCCAAAGATTTCTACATTTTTGAAAGATGTTGGGGTTAACACTTTGGACTGGCCATCTCAAAGTCCGGATCTAAATATTATAGAAAACGCCTGATCTCTTTTGAAACGCAAAAGAACAGTTTCGTTAAATAAAACAATGGAGGAGACAATTTCTGAGATCACTTCTCTTTGGGAAGAGATATCTCCAGAGATTCTCCAAAATTTAGTGGACTCGTTACCAAGGCGCCTTCAAAAAGTTATTGAAGCCAAAGGAGGATATACAATTTACTAACTTAGTATTAATTTCTTTACTTTTGTTAAGTTTAAACAATGTTTTCTTAGTTTTATATTCTTGTCAAAATACCTATGCCAACACATGGAATTACAAATTAATTTATATCTTTTTACGTTTCTATGAAAAAATCTTGGTTTTTTTTATTTTTAAGTTTCAATTAGTTATATATAAAAAGGAAAAAATTAGGAGGACTTCTTTACAAAGCCGTTCAAAAGTTAAACGTAAAAATTCACTATTTTTATTTTGTCAAAATACTTATGCCGACTAGTGTACATAGGGTGGAGCGTGAAATTTTTTTTTCGATTTTCACTTTCGAATAGCGTTAAAAAGTTGCATAATTACGGAAACTAACCGTAAAAAATAATAAAAAAATTAAATTTCACTTTTCTTAGCCCTCTACCACAACTCAAAGTTTTGCAAAATGGGCCAAAAAAGCCTTAAATTTAGTTGTCGGCTCTCTAACTTTGAAAGTATAATTCCGAAAAAAATATTCTAAACAAAAGAGAGAAATAATTCAATTTCCTATAAAAAAGATGTACAAAACTATTATGTACGATAAGCCCTTTTCGAGATACTTATTGAAAGGCGCCACAAGGACACCACTTAAAATATTTTTTTTAATGTAAATATTAAAAAAAAAAAAAAAATTGGATCAGTATATCTTTGCAATACCTACGATATGGTTTGTTGTTGCGCTTGTTGCTCGCTGTCTGGGTCCTAAGTGCACCTGATCGATTTTTTTTTCTCGCGCCGCTCTAGGATTCCGTTACCTTTCACTTCGATTCTGATTTGGTTTGTCGAACTGTAATGTCGGTCCCACTTGCAGCTGGTGGTCGATGAGAAATTTTGTTCTCGCGCCGGTCTAGGATACCGTTAGCTTTTACTGAATATTATAGTTTGGTTTTGATCTGGTGTGTCGGGCTCGCACTTAACCTAGTCATTCAATTAGCTGCCAAGAAGCAACACGTTTTCAGGTTCCTATCTCTTTATTTACCTCTTAGTAACAAAATATAAATAATGCTGAAACGAGTGACGCGACAAGAATTGTACTGCCCTATCTTTGGAGCACCGTGCCTTATAAATAAAAGAGTGCTACCATCAAACGCTGACGTAATAAAACATATAATTTTTGTGAGAAATGAACGTAAAATTATGGATAATGGAAAGCAGCCTGCTATTACTCAAATATTTGAAACCCTAGGACTTGATATACTTAGGCCCATTTTATTCACTCGAAGTTGAACATAACTCGGGGATTTTTATTTTCAACTTGAGAATTACTTTCATTCACTCAAAGTTGACTCGCTCAACTTTGGATATTCCGAAGTTGAGAAAACCGAAAGTTAATCAACTGTGGGTTTTCTCAACTCCCCGAAATAGTGGACGTTGTAGAGCAAACTTGGGATTTTTACGTCAAAAATGTCAGATTTTTGGTTCTCATTTGTACATCGGAGAGAGAGACCGCATGCGGGAGATAAGAGTCGACATTACAATAACACAAAACACATACACAATGCACAAGGAGATGTGTGGCTGAACGGCATTGTTAATGGAGAGGTAGGATAGTACAGACGTGAAGAGCATTCATAATTATTGTTCTTTGTGCTTATTGCGTTAAACATTTCTGTGACTGTGCGAACTTCAAATCAAAATATTAATATTTGAAACTTAAACGATGTATCGTTCACACTATTTTTGGGAAGATTGGCCATCGTCTGATTCGCACACCGAAGAAGACGAGTGCAATTTCTGTTTTCCGTTTTATAATGCTTGCAATAACATCTGGAAATGTTTATGATCCTTTATATGGCTTTTTGTTTTGTCATTTGTAGATATTCTTCCTTTTATGACCTTTGCAAAAAGATCTAGAAATATTTATGATCCTTTCTAATAATTTTTTCTTTTAGGTATATTTTGTATTTTCTGTTTTATGATGCTTGTAAAAGTATCTGGAAACGTTTATGATCCTTTTTAGTTGCTTTTTGTCTTATCTTTATTGTTGTTCAGAAATTATTTTTAATATAAATATTCTGTAGAAGACATAAACTAAATTATAAAATATGCTGTCACCATAGAGTGGTGCGATCATTACCACATGCTTTCCATCCACTGCTTCAATGCAGTTTCGAAATTGCCACAGTTCGTTAAATTTGGTAGCAACAGAATCCCAAGCCTCTGATGTTTTCTGTGCATTGTGTACATTGAATCAGGTATTTACCGAAAATTTGCCCCGATAGATAGGGGAAGCATTTCAGCCGCTCCGACGCTGAAATGCTCGCCACTCAACCCTTCGTCCAAACACGCCGAAGTTTGTGTGTCTATTCATCTTCCTCTCTGTTTTCAAATACGTACGCGGCCAAAATAATCGCAATTGCATCTTTTTGTTGCATTTTTGCATTTTTATTGTTTTATTATTACGTGCTTCTTAATCAAGACTTCACCACCGAATGAAAACAAAAAAAAAACTATTAACTGAACATACCTAGCTTAAGATTTAAAAGTAAAAGAACAGACCTATTGTGTGTCATCTGTCACAAATATCCCAGGGATATTTTAGAAACTGCAAGTAGACCAACTTTTGAATTTCAACAGCGGAGTTGAGAATTAAAGTAGTGAATAAAAGCAATTTTCAACTTGCAGCTCAACTCTCTCTTTCAAATCAACTCCGAAGTTGATCAACCTCGGAGTCATCGGCAAGTTGAACGATAGTGAATAAAATGGGCCTTAATGTTTGGAAGACTGCATCTTTGCCTTTCGTTACAATACAACGTGTGAAACAACAAATGAAAAGTGTTTATGATAAGTATTTGCATTTTTTGAGATACCCCAAATCCAAACAAAATGAGAACTATAAGAATAATTTAGAAGTGTGGAAAAGTAAAGCTCTTACTGAACTATTTGACATTTGTTCCTGCAAATGCGTAAATTTAAATAATTGTATTTGTCCTAAAGAGAAGAAAGTTAATGCATTAGAAAGATCTTTTCTCACCGATCAGAGAAATAAAAGAATAATGGCTATAGGAGGGTTGGACTTTTTGGAAACGAAAAAAATTGAAGAAAAAGAATTGAGGAAGCAGAAAACAAATGAAAAGCCTTTAATACACCAAACTCCAACGTCATCACTTGAAGCAAAAACAAGACCGAGATCTCAATCAAATCCGCCTGCTTTTTCGTCTTCAACTACTCATAAAACTGATACTGAACCCAAGCCAAGCACCTCAAAATGCAATGAGAGTAGTAAGAGAAATCGGCTGTATCTTCCAAATTTAGCAAGAGTTTGTGATCAGTTCGGCATCTCGGATCGATCAGCAGCAGCAGTAGCGAGTGCAGTGTTACAAGATGTTGGCTTGGTAACCGCAGAGAATATCGAAAACGTGATAGATCGAAGTAAAGTTCGCAGGGCCAGAAAACGGCAACGTGAAGTTCTCCAAACTGAAGAATGTCTTTCGTCCATAGAAAGTGTTTATTTCGATGGAAGAAAAGACAAGACATTTGTTTGTGAGAAACGAGGTCAACGAGTTCACAGAGTGACCAAAGTAAAGGAGCATACTTCGTTACTCACCGAGCCGGGCTCATACTACCTAGGCCATCTAACTATAGGCACATCTTCTGCAACAGGGAAAACTATAGCGGAATCGATAAGCTCCTTTCTTTCGGACAAACACCTAGACTTGAGCAAATTATCTGTAATTGGTTGCGATGGTACAGCTACAAACACTGGATGGAGAAATGGGGTTATCCGGCTTATGGAGTTGAACTTGGGGAGACCGTTGCAATGGTTCATATGTCAACTACATGCCAACGAATTGCCACTACGTCATTTATTTATCAAATTGGATGGAGCTACATTAGGACCTCAACTCTATTCGGGACCCATTGGAAAGGCGTTGGAAAATTGTGCTGATCTTCCCGTTGTTGAGTTTTCGCCAATCCCAGGTAACCTACCTAGTTTATCCAAAACTATTCAAGATGCCTTAAGCACAGATCAGAATTATTTGTTTCAAATGTGTGACGCTATAAGCAAAGGTTCCTGTCCTATAGATCTCGCCAACAGAAGCCCGGGAAAAATTGCGCACTCGAGATGGCTAACAACTGCCAATAGGATATTGAGGCTTTATGTAGCCACATCGAATCCAAATGATAACTTGACAATACTTGCTAAATATATATTGAAAGTATATGGTCCAGTTTGGTTCAGTATTAAAAAAGACAGTTCATTTAAAAATGGCCCCAAACATGTATTCAAGCTAATAAATTTGTCAAGATGTTTTAGCTCTGTTGTAAGGGAAATAATAGACCCCGTTATTCAACGCAATTCATATTTTGCACACCCAGAAAACATATTGATGGCAATGCTAAATGATGAAAGACAGCATATCAGAGAATTAGGCTTGAGAAGAATCATCTCAGCTAGAAAAAAACAGCGAGTTGGGGGCTCAGTTCGAATTTTTAAACTTCCAAAATTAAATTTTAAAGCAAATGATTATCTTGACTTAATAATCTGGGCTGAATCACAAGTCACATCACCCCCATTGCTGGATAGAATGAGTGATCAGGAATTGAACGAACTTCTGCAAAACAAATCGTCAATTGAAGTGCCATTTCCAAACTACCCTTGCCACACTCAAGCCGTTGAGCGCTGTGTGAAGATGGTGACCGAAGCTTCAACCACAGTAGTTGGTGAAAAGGCCAGAGATGGACTTATTAGATCAAAAATACATTCTCGAAATATATTACCATTTTTCCACACAAAAAAAAATTATAACGTGAAAAATTAAAGATCTATGCATTGGTAGCTTTTTAAATTATTTATTATGAATTTGTAGGTTTCTATTTTTAAGTTTTTGGATATTTCTTGTCCTAATAAAGCTAATATATATTGATTTTTGTTTTCTAATTTCATTAACGGTGTAATATAAAAGTTTTTCAAACTTATGGACGACTATTTTCTTTAATAAAAAAAAAAAAATTTTTTTTCAAACCTCAAAACTTTGAGCCGAGGTTGAGGGCTAAAGACTTTATCCAAAAAAAAAAAAAATTATGTCGAATTATTCTACTCATCAAAATGCAACGAAATGGAGATATTCGAAACTGATACTTAAACTTTTTGTTTTCTCCATACATTGACGCTCCACCCTATGTACATTGTACATACATTACGTAAATCACCTAGTCGCACTGCTCATAGGTAGATCTTTCTTTATTTTTTATGATGTCGTTTTTTTTATTGCACTCACTCTAGAACTGTTGCGAATTTCTCCAACGGTGTTATGTTATCCCCAGGTCTTGTATTTTTTTTTGGTTGTAATTCTGGCTCAATCAAGTTGAAAAGGTCCTTAAATGTGCGACTCCCATGTGAAAGTTTTCGGTAAAAACTTTTTCATTCGACATTATATCTTCGAACTATGAATAGACAACATAAAGAGTATTGGTTGCAAGCATTTTGAACAACTTACATCTTTAGCAAAACGACCTTTGTCTCGCCTTCCCTGCAAATAGGAATTGACGTGAATCTGTGGTAATCGCCTTTTCCTACAGCTTATCATTCTAAAGGCAGCAACTGCACAAGCTATTATGATATCCTCCTCGGGTGCGTGAACTTGGCACCCCAATGTTAATTTGTTGTTGTTTTTTTTAGAGTTCCGGGGGGCTAAGCAAGAGTTCTAGAGTTCTTGCTAAGAATTTTGAAAAGTTGTGTTCGTTTACTATTTTTTTTTAATTTTTTTAATTTTGGGTTGCTAAATTCACGGAGCACCTCATTTGTGAAAATATTATTTTTTTATTTATTCTTCGCATAGGAACAACATAGTTCTAGAGTTCCTCATAGTTTTTTTTTCAAAAAAGTTGCCAAATTACGCC
The DNA here is from genome assembly GCA_949126925.1 of Cheilosia vernalis. Lineage (NCBI taxonomy): Eukaryota > Metazoa > Arthropoda > Insecta > Diptera > Syrphidae > Cheilosia > Cheilosia vernalis. The sequence goes on from OX421358.1 coordinate 31,783,034, forward strand.
AAAAAAAAATATTTTTCGATTATATGACAGCACCCCATTTTCAAAAAAAATCTTTTTTTATCAAAATAATGTACTACGCAAAGAGTTCTGAAGTTCTCTAAACATAAAATTTTTTTTGGAATATAAACAAAAAAGTTATAGAACTTTGAAAATTTAACAAATTGAAAAAAATGAAAATCTATTTTTTCGGAGTTCCGAAGAGTTCTGATTAGAGTTCTGGATAGTGCTTGAGAAACCAAACAAACAGCACGAATTATTGTAGGCCCATTTGTAGAAAAGATGTACGGAAAATAGGAAGTTAAACGAATTCTGTCCAGTTGCCTGTGATAGGAAAGAACAAGATTGTATAAACGCGATAAATTGTTTATAGCAATAGATAGCTGATAATAATACATTGTACTGTTGCACTGCAGTTACGATTTGGTTTCGATGTTCGGCAATGACTTTGTTCCTGGTTTCAAAGCTTTAAATTTACTTTGAAATCTTTAGTAGCACTATACAGCTCCAATCTTCAAAGAATTCAGACATCATTTTCACTAAACTAATTTTGATCTGAGACATACAATGTCTGTAAAAATTAAAAGCAACGATATTTAAGAAACGAAATTTATTCATCTAGAGAAGATGCACTTTATTTTTATTGAATAAATAAATTTTGACAAAACAATCTGGCGGAACTGTCACTCCACATAATCTCCAAAAAAGTCTACAAAAGAGATATTTCACTTTGGATTTCACAGCACTTTTTGGAGACGAGTGAAAATTTCACTTCACTCGATCAGCATACCAGCCTTTAAATGTGACGCAATGGGGCAAATTTATGCACCAAGTGTGAGGCACGTTGATAAACTCCGATGTGCTCACACTTGGTGAATGAATCTGCCCCATATTGTCCATGAGCAAATGGTTATGCTGATTTTTATAAAGAAAAATCTTTTCATGGTGTTTTAGGAACAAAATGGTAAGAACCTATGTAAAAAAAAACTGCCAGAGCTAACATAAATGAAATCGACATAGGCTTAGCAATTTCCGAGGGAAAACTTTACATCAGAAAATCAGCTGAAGGCTACAAATTAAAACCAGCCACTTTACAGCATAAAAAGGCTTGAGTACATTAAAAGATTGAAAAATCAAAATCTAAAATCTAAAAAAACTAAAATTAAAAAAGTCAGCTAAAGAGTTACTAGGCTTAGCAAAAGCAGCAAAAAAAAGAAAGAAAAATAAGGAAAGTATTGTACCAGTCAGATTCATCGAGTTCGTCCAGCTACTTTGAAACGAAGGGAACTTTATCAAATTCTGAATTTTGCTCATCATCATGACGATTCTATGGATGAAGTTACTGAGCCAAATCCTGACAAAATGAATAAAAGTATTTAGTCCTCATAAAGTTTTAAAATTCAAAAACAGTCAAGCACTTTGTTGTCAAAATTGTTTTCAAATACGGTTGAGGCGATTTTCAAGTTTCCTACTTTGAAAAAACCTTCGGGATTTTTATGTTTTTCCATGGTACTAACAGGATGTCATCTCTTTTTAAATTTAAGATTGGTCTCTCCTCTTATCGGTTGTAGAAAACCAATTCACAACACAACTTTTTTCAAATGAGGTTAACGCTCTTTAGCTTAAAATATGTGTTTTGATTTAATTTGTTGCATTACATTTCAGGTTCTGCTGCAGGTATGTTAGTGTTCTACGTTATCGTGATATTTGGATTATTTGAGGCAATATTTATGTTCCTACTTTATTTAATTACCAAATTATTATACTATTTTCGTTTTGTTACTTTGAAAAAAAAATAAAAATTATTTATACTTAAAACCATAAAAAGTCTTGATTTTTATTTTTTTATGTGTAGGTCCTAAATTTGTATAACAAATAAATGCGATAAAGTAAAAAAAAACAATTTGTTTTAAGACAAAATTTGTTATCTTTTATATGATAAGGTTAAGTATTTTTCGAATCAACTTGGGCCATTTTCAAATCAATCTGCTCAGGGCAACAGCATTGATATACAATTCTTATTTTTAAAAACGAATTGCAGAATAATGTTTAACATACCTAGCTAACAAAAAATTCAATTACAAAAAGGAGAAATTTAACTAGACTTTAAAGTGATTCTATTAGTTAACGTCAAATCAAATGAAAAACATTTTTTCATTATTGAATGAAAATCGCCACTCCCCTTATAGCTTATAGGCCTAATTTCTTATTGTCTCATTTGTTTTAGTAGTGCGATTGCGGGTATGGGTGTTTATATTATGAAACTGTAAAATATAGTTACAATTATTTTGTGTTCAGTTTTTCAACGGAATTTTTAGCTAATTTGGAGTACTTAGTCATAAATACGTAAAATAACAATATGAATCAACATTTCGTGAGGTATGTACCTACATCATTTTAGTTTATTTTTTGTTTTATCAGTGTATGCATTATACTAACAATTTTTGTTAATTAATAGTATGGCTCATGACATGAATCGAGAGCTTGGCAATATTTTAGTCCCTAAAACAAACAATTCTAAAATAACGCAATCATTACTAAACCTAAACTCAGTGAGACGGGTAAGTGGGCAGTTAAAAAAATATATTATTGAACTGGTAACAAAATAATGTCTCCCTTTTAACCTGGTTGAGAGCAAAAAGTTTAAGCAATTAATAAAGAACAAATGCGCTTTTAACTAGCTAACTAACAAAATTACGAAGGAAACTTTTCAAAAATTAATCGAACATAATACCTACTATCTATTTGTCAGTTACGACGGACTGTTGGACTTCTGCTTCAAATGACAGCTACATATTCCACACTGTTTATTTCCTTTACGAAAAGTTAGAACTCACCAAGTACATGTTAAAATAGTACCAGCTAGCAGACAAACTGCCGAAAGCCTTAGCGAAGAGTTGATAAGGATAACGCCAGTAATACCTACTAAGTCAGATATAAAGCTTGGAAACAGGTAGCTATGTACCATGTTTTTAAATTAAAAAAAAAGTTAAAAATTAAAGCAGTCGTTAAACTTATCCTTCGAAGCCCACTAGCATCTGAATTCTGAAAGGCTTAAGTTCCTGCAGTCACAGCTGCGAAAAGGTTAAAAGTTAAACAAGACGTGGTCACATGCTGGAACTTAACACGTGACATGTTTGATAGTAAATTGCAATAAATTATGCCGAAAGGACAAATTATTAACAGCGAAGAGATTATTTTAAAGGTCCACCGAGTTGCTTTCATATTTTTAAAGACGTAACGGAGGAAATGAGCTGAAAGAAAAATGTGACAGTATAGGTGATTTAAATCTCAATTGCCCTCAAAGACCAGTGCATAAATTTCATAAGAACAGAAGAACTGCTACATTATGCTACAAAAAGTGGCGCAATGTTTTCTATATGAATTATGGCGATATTTTATGGATGATGAATATAACAATATCCATATTTAGATACAGAAAACACACTTTAGACCCTCGGCTTAAGAATAATGGATTTTTGATGAGCGTTCTTTTCAAAGAGATTGCTCAAACTTGAAGGCTCTAGTCACCAGCGGCACGTAAAATCTGTGCAACATGAAGTGGTATCTTAAGTCCTTAATAAACCATCAACCCCAAAAAAAATAGCATACCATTTGACAAACAAGTAAGCTTATTGATCCCATGCAGTTTGATATTATTTAAGAACATTCCGCTTTATGACAGCAAAGTCTTGTTCAGACGAATTCTCTTTTAAGTACAAGGCTCACAGGTGTGAGTTTTAAATTCTCATTCTACTGCAGTTGCATAACTATTTTTTAACAAAAATTTTGAAAAATTTCTAATAAAGTTTCGTTATCCATTGAAACTAGATGCAATTATTTAAGACGATTCACCTTGGAAATTTGTATTCAAGTTATTCGTAGCATCTAACATGTACGACAAGAAATGGAGGTAAACCAATATGTTTAACATTAAATATTTCAATATCTATTTAAAATATTGTTTCCTTTTTTCTTCGCAGAACTTTTTTCAACTTCGGCTGTTACGAAAAAATAATAAGAACAACCCATTGTTCTATTATTCGCTCGGTTGCAGCTTCAAATGAAAGCCAGCGTGTTGGACATAAGTAGTTGAAGGGTTTTGTTTTCAGGAATGTTGTAACGTGTGAAGTGAGTGAAGCGTGGTCGGTTGGAGAGGGGACGGGGAGGTGTATGCTGTCGATTTTCCTTCAGGTACAGCAGTGGATGACAGGGTAAAACGCGAGTTGGAGATTTCTCTACCACTGGTATGCTGTCCGTAGACTGCAGTAACTGTTGAATAGACAAACCAACAACTTTATTCCGTTTAGAAAAAAAATAAAAATAAAACGTGCAGTAAAATATTTTTAAAAATAAGTAATTACAAAAAATAGTTTATTAAAGAAAATAATTTCGATACAATGGTTTATCAATGGACTACGATCGCTTTTTGCTCCCAATCTCTTCGACGTTATGCTGTCCGTGGGACTACAGTAACGGACATAGGCAAATGTTAATCAACAGTTAAAAACAGTGTTTGTAGTTGTTTACATTGTGTTATGAATGTGCTTCTTATTTTAGGGTGTTGTTATATTGAAATTTAAAAGATGATTAATATATTCATATTTAACATATTTAAGAGAGAAACAAAATTAAAATTAACATTCTACAATTCGTTTGAAATAATTCTTATTACATGATAATCATAATATGATAATGATAATGATGATGATGATGATGATGATGATGATGATGAGGTTGTTACAACGTTTAATTTTTTTTTATATCTAATAAACATTACGCACTAAATGTGAAAAACTAAATTGATTTTGCGGCAGCACTTTGTTGATTAAAGGAGTTTTTGGAAGCAAATCCAATAAAATGTTCAAAAGGAATTTCAATGCCTTAAAAGGCGAAAAAAATAGTTTTAAAAATTTCTCCTCCAGTGCTATTTTCCGGTTCGAAAAACTCGAAAAAAATATCACGAGTCTTACCTTCTTTCTTATCGTACATCAAAACAATAATTACGAAATAATTGTCAGTTGATAATATCACCTACTAAGCTAAATGTATTTATTTCAATTTTCTTCGTAAGCTTAAGCTTTCTTCTTTTACGATAAATACGCAATGCGTGCGGGCTCAGCTCTGCCACATGTTACCTGAAATTATTTTATTAGAACCATAATTAGATAACTAGCTGATTGTAAAAAGTGAATCGTAACATAAAAATCTCGGAATCAGAACATATAGACGCGTTGAACTTTTCCATTTTTGACATTGATTTTTAACTATCATTAGCATCAAGACTAGCTTGTCGCTCAGTATGTTGAGGGATTCAAAACTTTTTTAATCTGCATTTTTGTCCGTTTCCAGGGCAGTCTTGAAGTTATCTATATATGTTTTTTGTAGTTGATTCAGGCAATTCGAAAAGAGCGGCAACTTTCCTCATCTTTTTACCCGACTGGTTTTAACATTTACAGTAGGTATCTCCCCATTCAGGCAGATATTCCTTCTTTTTGTTATTTATTTTTTTTGAACCAATCTCCGTTTTGAAACTTACTCAATCATATTCTAAGACTTCCAGTTCGTCGTCCATATCCACATTTTTTGAGCAGTGCGGCTGATACTGATACGCCTTTTTATCTCTTCGTATGATGGTGAGAAATCTTAAAATTCATAACGTGTTATAAACAATAGTAAATACAAATAAATTATTTTGTTCTTACTTTTTAACACAAGTAAAATGAATACTACTTTTAGTTTTAGTATCGTTCAGTTACACGTAGCTCTCTTTTGAGCATGATTTAATGTTATCAAAATGAGAAAAAAAATAGAGAAAAATGTACTGTTATTCGGGCTTAAAAGGAAGTGCTTTAGTCAGAAGCAGGTACTTCCTTTCTACTTAAAAAGGAGCTATAAAGAAATACTTTGTTTACCTTACAGCTTCCTTTTACGTAGAAGCAAAATACTACTGACTAAAGAAGTACTTCGTTTCTACATAAAAATAAGTCTAAGCATGTAGGTACTTCTTCTCAACGTACTAAGGAATTGTGCTGGTGTCTTCCAACTTTAATAAAAAAAAATAATTTTAACATTATTAATTCAATTTCAAACCAAACAATATTTTATCTCTTCTCACTCGTCCATCTAAATTAAAATCGACATAATCGAAAAGAAAAAAGTTTTTTTTCTTTAATTTGGTTATGTTTATTAATTTTCCCGCAAATTTAGCAGCTCCTAGATGAAGCTTTACATCACTCATCTGAGCGAATGCTCTCATATGTAGGGTTGCTTAAACATCGATAGTTGACAGTTTCGATAGTATCGATAGTTTCCTTAAAAAAATATTGATGTTTTTCAAATTCACACATCAAACACATTTGGGCAACGAAACGGAACCAATTTCTATTATATTATATAGTAGACATTCATTAGAAGTCGATAAAAATTTAACCAAACTACATATTTGGGTATTATTTATTTATTTATTTAAAACAGCAAAAAAAAAATTGAATTCATAAAAAAACTTAATGCAAATAAATTATTATTGCCACTATTCATTGGATAAGAAGAAGGTAATTTCTTATTGGCAGTCCCAAAAGTTAAAACTCAAAGAAAACGTAACAAAAAGTTTATCAAAACTTAAATTAATAATGAAAATGAAAACACTTATTCTAAGTTAAACAAAGCGCAGTTGTGTTTTAAAAACAAAATGTTATTTAAATGTATGTCTTTAAGCCTGCTGCGAGTTTGGGTCAAAACTTGTCCAGCTTTAGAAAACATACGTTCGCAAGGAACAGAGCTAGCCGGAATACACAAATATTCAAAAGCAATTTGACGAAGAATGTTGTTTGAACTTGCCCAAAAAGCAGTTGAACAATCTGTTCTGTTAACAATAGGCTTTTCCAAATACTAACGAATGTCTATGATTGAATCACTCATGGGAGTTGCTACCTTTTTATGTCTTATATTGGATGAAAAGAGCAATTCATCTATTTTGGACATGCTAGATGTAGTTACTACAGATATGGCTCTGTTTGCGTCAGTGAGGGTAGCACTTGTGACATAGCTTTGCTGCTGCTTCGACTTCGATCTTCTAGGAAATATACGTTGATACTCTTTTTGTAGAGCTTGAACGGCACTGTCAGCTTCTTGAGAAGTTCTAAAACCATTTTTTTTTTTTTTTAAATCTAGATTCCAATAATGTGGACAGCATGAGAGGTTTCCTTGAAAAATACGGTTTCAGTTTTTTAGTCACAGAGTCTGCCAGAGACTTGAGAACGTTTTGGCCTTCGATAGTTTTAATTTTGGTCTCTAATGCTATCAGCTTAGGTGAAATGCCCCTGGTAAGCGGTATTATTAATGAGGATGTTACGTACCTTTCACCGGAAGTTGTGGAGGTGGCGATTTCAAAAAGCTCAAGAAGCAGCAGGATCTTATCGATTATTTCAAAGTGTTCTGCTGTTATATCGAGCTCACAACGAACCTCTGATAGGCGTCTTAACATAAAACACGAGCTATTCCAACTGAATAATTTTTAGTTCACTTTTATTGCTTCTTCTCTGCACTTTACGCAACGAGTCACTTGCCAAGTTACTGCTCCGAAAAAAAGTTGTAATGTTCTCCGCTTTTACTAAAATGATAGAAAGCGACTCCGATTTAAGACAATCTCGAATGACAAGGTTGAGCGTGTGAGCGAAGCAAGGTAAATGCCGGATCATTAAAATCTCAGCTGTTCTTAACATAGATTGCGCATAATCTGTTACCATAGTAACAATTTTTTCACGTAGGTATGTTATATTCCACCAGCACCTATTGCATTTTTGTCCTAGAGTAAAGTAATAAAATTATCAATTGTGAACTGAATAATACTTTGTTTTATATTTTTTCTTACCTCCGCCATTGCTTCTGCCGTATGACGGCCTTCAATTTGCATTACCTTCAGTAAAGGTGTTTTAAGCTGCCCGTTATATACGAAATGACAAGTGACCGCTATAATGCCTTCATTTGCCACACTTGTCCACATATCAGTTGTGATTGCACAGTAGGTAACTAATATCAGCAATAATTGCTTTAGATTTAGATTTCGTAATAATTTATATGTCTTTTTATCTCTGTAAACGGAAACAACGAAACGTGGCACGTACCTACTACCTACTCCAAATTCCACAATTCAGAAACGAATTGTAAAAAGATACAAGTCCAACCACGAAACAAACTAAGTTGAGCACACTAATTTACCACTCGTGCCTTTTTTACACATTCTTCTACACAAATCAAAAATTGAATCAAATTGAAAAAAAATATCTCCTCCTGCACGAACGCATGTGTGTGTGAAAAGCTCTTGCTTTAAGTTCCTGTCAATAGAAGCTGTTGCTTTTGATTTAAAGTCGCAACAACAAGGGCTTTATGAGCGAATAAATTTTAAAGGAATACTATCGATAGTTTTATTAAGACTATCGATGTAGTCGATAGTTCTCTACTATCGATAGACTATCGATGTTGAAGCAACCCTAAGTCATATGAGAGGCTGCTTCGATTTCAAGTGTGCACTCATTTCTCCAGACAAATCATTTTGTGCATTTAGCGATTTAATATTAAGCTTTCTCTTAAAATTTAATTTTCTGCCATGTTCTTAGCTTCGTTTCTGTTTTAAAAAAAAAAAGTTATATTTTATAATATCTATTACTTACAATAAAAAAAATTATAAAAATTATTCTTTACGGCGTATTTTGGGCTTCCATTTTGTTTATGTCTAAGCACTATTGTATAATCAAGTTTTTTTTTTTGGATACATTATTGCTGGATGAGATTTCTGTAAAAACGAAGATTTGAGTAAATTTATTTTTATAGCTGCTACCTATTTAACAAAATCTAGGGTAAAACTAAACGATACTCCCAACTTTCAAAAAATCATCAATAAAAGGCAAAAAATAAAAGAAAATCACAAATCTTTTATTGCATACAAATAAAGGATTCCTTTTTCTAACTTTGGCATTTGAAATTTTTATAAAATTATTTAATTAGGTAGGTACCTACCTACTATTTTTTTTAATTTTATTTAAAAATTGTTTAAGGGGCGTTTTGTAAATAGGTTGTTGGGTAAAAAGCCCCATTTTATTGACAAAATCCCCTTAATAAAAAGTATGACGAATAAATTATAAAGTTGAATTGTCCGTCTTTTCGTCAAAATTCATGTAACCAGCCCTGACACAATATACACCGAATCCAATCTTCTAAAGAAGCTGTCTTGTAATAATTTTCAGTACTCTCGATACACCTTTTACAATCTTCGTCTGAAATTTCATCTTATGGTTATGTTTTTCAGACCATGATGCCCGCAGTGTAGTCCTTTTGTAATTCCACTTCATTTCCATTAAAAATAAGTATCGAAAGAAGTTCTAACGACGATGTTTATCAAAATATTGGGTGACGCGTTTTAGACGTACTCCACTAGGGAATTTTGTAAATTTCGCAATGCATAACGCCCCACTAAAATTATGGCCATCCCGTCCCTTTCTAAGAGATAAGCGAAACTGTACTGAAACTATACTTTAACTTACTTTATAAGTATGTAGATAAAGAACTTTGGTGCAACGCTTTTTGTTTCTGAAGAAATACAATTTTTATTGTACGTACCGCAATATGTTTGGGCGCCGAAAATTGTTATCACTAAATATATTTCGTAAAGTGACAACAAAAACACAACCGCCCACTACCGCAATTCATCAGTGAATGAAACTAGTTCGAAGTTCGAACAAGCTTAGCGTGAGCATATAACCACACTGATGTACGTCCCAGACTCATGGGGCGTTTTGTAAAGTGGGGCGATTTAGTTTTACCCTAAAGGTACGCGTACGTTGACCATTTCTCGGGACAGTCCCGTATTTCAATAGCCTGTTCCTGTCAGAAGTTGCGATGTGCTGTGTTGATGAAGAGATCCATTTTCTTGTGTGTCTGATTCAACCGCAAATCCAATTTTTTACTTTCTCCATTACGTAGGTAGTAAGAGAAAGATATTGGTGTCGTTCAAAATTTCGAACTCAAGATTTAAATCAATTCTGATATTACGATGATAGAGGAACTCAAAAAAGTGGGTCGCCAAATTCTGTCCGGTCTGTCCGTCCTTCCACAGGCCTACAGCCTAAACGGCTTCCCGGATTACGTTCAAATATCGGATTTGGAGTTCTTGGGCTTACAGTTCGGGAGGTGTTTTTTTTAAGGTAACCTCAATATTAATGGTACTTCCCATATAAAATGCTCGTACCAGTTTGATTTGATCGAAAACGGCTCTAACGATTTCTACCAAAATTGATATTTAGGCTTAAGTAGGTGAGGTTACCATGACTGCGTTTGACCAATTTGCGTTTGACTGGATGTAGTTTATAAATTATTTGTTTAATCTTTAAACGGTTTGAAGGTACTTATTATATGCTTTATTAGCTTTGTATTTAACCACATACAGCTTTAGAAAGATCGTAGAAAATACTAATTTTTTTAGTTTTTTAAGACGCACCTCAAATGGTTCCCTGTGTACTAGAGGGTGGACACAGTGAACCACCGGGTAGTTCACAGTGAACATATAGTGTTTATTTTTTATTCCGTAAGAAAAATAAAGAACAAAAACAAGTAATTGGTACAATTCAGTTTTTATTTAATATTAACATTAGAAAAACAAAACAATACAAAAGCATAAGTAAAAAAAGCAACGAAAAGTAATAACACCAATAAACAATAGCAAAACATTAACAAAAATGACTTTCAAGGGCTTCAGTAACATCACAAAACTTATAACTAACGAAAAATAATAGTAACGAATATTAAATGCTGTAAGGTCGTTGCTTAATCTATATATATATAAAAGGCAATGAAGTCCGTGTGTGCGCGCATAACTCGATAACGGATTGTTGGATTTCAACGATTTTGGGCTTCACGGTTTCGTTTTGGACCAAGGAAGGTTATAGGCTACTTTTTGTCGCGAAAACAAAACTTTGAGGGGATGGAAAAGGTTATGAAAGTTTGTATGGGGAAATGCACTTTGAAAAAAAATAAACGGGTTGGAAATCGAGTAGTGATATTTCAAATATAAAAAAAAAATATTTTTAATTTTAATGGCAATTGTTGTTGTCAATTATTTTAATATTATTTTTGCAAGCAAATTGTTGTTGCCAACAATTTTGAAATTTCTTTTTTTAAATACACCTAATAAGTTTGCTTATGTTTACTATGTTACACAAGTATTAAGTAGCTTTTTGAAATGGAGTAGATACTTCGATGTGTTTGATGTAGTTTGAATGCATCATTTTTGTTTGCCAAGTATTTTCAGGATCCTTGCATTTGTATGAGTGAGTAAGTTGAAATGTTTGAGATGACGATGATGATAGACAATACAAGAGTTGTTGAGCGTTTTGAGTCTTTACGCGCATAACTCGAGACAGGATGGTTTCGATTGGGCCCAAGGAAGGCCATAGGCTACTTCATGTCTCGAAAACAAAACTTTGACAGGATGATATAGGGGATGAAAGTTTGTGTGGGATTCGGCGATTCCAAGACAAATTTGACCATGCCGCCAGTGAGAAGGGCAAACGTTTCACGCCGCAGAAAATCAGGACGAACAGTCAGATCTGAATATTTACAATCGAGAGAATATGTCGGAACTCCGGGAAAGAATATCATGCAGTCGTCCATACTGGAGACCGAGATAGACAACAACACAATCGTCATCAGCATAGCGTTCCATGTTTCTCACATGGTCGGTTGTATGTGGCGTGTTCACGTGTCGGCAAACCTCTCGCGAGCGCCAAATCTTTCGTGAATTACCAGGCACGCAGAAATCACAGCTGTACTACAACTTACAAATATGTCGTAGACCAGCACCTCTACAATATGCAATGCAAGCCGAATGAAATAAGATAGGTAAATTTAATCTTCAAATGAACTCCAACCGGAAAATTTCAACAACACGATATGGAACAACAATCGATGCTGTCTTCCAGCGTAATCTAGATAGATTACAGTCTCGAATGTACATCTTACTTCAGCTATACCACAATCCGATTGTATCTATTCTACCGAAACTAGCACAGAACGAATAAATTATTGAGATTTCATAATATATCAAGAATGCGGTTATTACAACTCCCTCTTTTCTCAATGACGTGTATCAAGCCACACACATACCGCACGCACGGTTTTACACATATATTTCGGGACTGTTGGATACAGTCGCACAATTTTTTTTTTAGTATAACCATATCTCGGGAATAGATTCTTCCGTGTTAGAAATGGAAACGAATGCTCGGAGCTAAAATAAATTTCGGCCGGTGTACCGCAAGGAAGCGTCCTTGGTCCGCTTCTCTATTTGTTATATATACTCGCGATATACCAAGAGAAGATGGCACTACCCTTGCTACGTTCGCCGACGTAATACAATCGAAGAAGCGACTACAAAACTGCAAGCCGCATTGAATAAGGTAAATGAATGGACAAGGAACTGGCGGATCGCCCTCAACGAAACTAAATCTGTTCACGTGAATTTCACCTATAAGAAAACTAAGACTTGCCAATTTTTCTAAACTTGGCCCGAATACCCTTTGCAAACGAGGCCAAATACCTGGGAATGACACTCGACGCAAAGCTGAAATGGAGTTCGCACGTGAAAATGAAACGTAAAGAACTCGATATCATATATAGAGAAATGTACTGGTTGCTCGGAAAATATTCCCAGCTCAGTACTGAGAACAAACTGCTTTTATACAAGCAAATGCTAAAAGCCGTTGTGGACCTACGGTATACAACTTTGGGTTTGTACCAAGAAAACAAATGTCAATATTCTACAAACTTTTCAAAATAAAGTGCTTAGAGAAATTGTTCAAGCACCATGGTATATTAGAAACGACGATATCCATAGAAGCTCGAGAAAGCATAGAAACCGACTAATCGCACATATCAACAATACAGTCCGACAAATCTTGGACGAGAGCAATTTATTGCGCCGACTACGACTTGGCAAGATAAGATTAACCGCGTCTAATTTGCGGAACACGCAGGATCTTTCATTGGAAAGTAACCTGTCAAAAGTTGTTATTTCATGATAGAAAAATTGCTTGATAAGTTTTATATTAGTTGCAGTATCTAACAATCTTTAGAAGGGTGGTGTTTTTAGTCAGTAAAAATCTGACACTACTATGAGAACGCGCTTGCTATTCTCATAGTGTCTTTGGAAGATTTTCACCTACCCTCGGATAAAAAAAAAATATATATATACCTAAATAATTTTTGAATAAAGAATTTAAATTGACCGGAAGCGAAAGGTCGGAATTATTAATTTCATTAACTACATTAACGAATTTTTGCGGAACGAAGTTCGCCGGGCCAGCTAGTCCTTAATAAAAATACGTAATTCTGAAGCTGGGAAATGCTACCATATTTACCATTGTTCACTGTGTACCACTAGGAGCTGGTTCACTGGGACAAGTGCCTTTTTTGGAGAAAAATATTTTTATAAAAAAACCTGTTTCACAAATTTGATTGACATACTAATTTTAATTAATAATAATAATTAACATTTTAAATTGTATCCCACAAATCTCATAAAGCACAATACTTTTTTAAATCAAACAAAAATAAGAAGCACGATTTCTAATTTACTTATAAGTAAAATCACTTTTTCTTGAGCACAACTGACACAGATGTGCGCACTACTTCTACTCCCAGGTAAATTCACAAAGGATCATAACGCGGTTTATTTTCTCCTTACTTCGTTTTTCTTTTATAAGTAGAGATTAAGTAAATTTAAAAGGTTCACTGTGGAACGTGGGCCACTGTGGGACAGTTTACCCTACCTACTTTTGAAATTTCGACATATCTCGAAAAGGCTCTATACGATTGTAACAAAAATTGATTTCTAAGGTAATGTCGTCATTTATAACTTAATAGCAAACTCAGTTTTTCTCTATATTACCGTACAATGGATTTTTGAAAAAAATAATTTTTTAAAATTTAGTTTTTTTCCAGTTTAGCGGAAAACGGCGATAACGATTTTGACCAAAATGCAATCTTAGAGTTAAATGGATGTTTTCAAAACTATCCTGTCCTCAATTTTCGATTTGCTGCACACTCTTAAAGTCAGTCAGACTCGCATTGAACGAGAAAGTTTCGTGCGACCCACGAAGCCATTTTCAAAATTTATGTTGAAACTATTGATTTTAGACAGCTCAGGTTTCTATTTAGCTGATTTAATTTTATAAAGCCTTATGTAGCTAGTGTAATTTTGGGGAATTCTCCTTAAGCAACATTTTAATGAAATGACAGTAAAACTCTTCCTCATCAAAGTCTTCAAAAGCATTTGCTTGGGTTTTATTTTGTTTTTCTTAAAAGCCCAACATATTTAAAAATTTCGAGATCTTCTAAAAAGTACGTGTATTTATTATATACTGGAAGAACTTCTAACGATACGCACTTCACTAATTCTATTGGAAATGTTTTTTTTTTTTTTCATTTTTGTAAACTGAAAAACACTAAAAACACTTCCCTTACCGTAACACTATTTGCTAAAATTATAAATTTTTATTGTTATCACGCACTGAAAGCCAACAATGATTCGATATCTCTTAATACATTGCAGCTGATTTTGCAAATTTTGTGAAGTGTCTAGACATATCGGTCGCGATTTTTAATTGTCCATGCATAAATCCCACAACAAAAATAAGAGTTTCCAGAGAACATGCATGGAAATACTTATTCCAATGTTCGTATGTGTGGGGTCTACTCAAACAATCTCTCCGCAAAATTTTACAGTTCATTCCTATTATTTATTTTTAAAGAACATTATAACTTTAATAAAATAGGTTTTATTTTTTTTAAATAGGATTTTATTATTATTTGGCATTATGTACCTTACATACATTACAATATATTATGTTAAACTGACAGCTCACTTGATTTAGAAAAATCCCCCATGATGATGATGACGGTGATGTCGATGACCGTATCCACCATAGCCTCCGTCACCATAACCACCATATCCACCGTCATATCCACCGCCATATCCACCGCCATAGCCTCCACCATATCCACCTCCATATCCACCATATCCTCCATATGGGCTACCCAATCCACCAAGAGCTCCTCTGATCAGACCGGCACCTAGTCCTCCAAGACCTCCAAGTTGACGGCGGACTCTTTGCGAAATCTCGGCTTGCTGAGGTTCAACCTCATCCAGAGGCTTAGCGACATCTTCGGCAAACGCACTGACAAACAGGACAGCTAAAATTCCGAATATTACGAAGGCACGCATTTTTATTATAACTTTTGAACTTTTTTATTTTTATAAAAAACAACAGATCACGTCGACTGAAAATATTGAAGTGGTTTAAATTGCCACCACTTCGTCTCGATTTATATAGTGAATTTTCACAATAAATTATTATCGTGATAATTCTAATCAGTGAGAAGCCAGGCCTATTAAAACTATGCGTAGATATATTTTAATCATAGAGCCCTTGGAAAAGAAACTAGTTTAGTTACCTACAACAAAAATAATCATCACTTGAACTGAGTAATGTTTAAAAGAATTTGTTTTCAACTAATTATATGAATTATTCATTGTTTACCTATTGATAACTGAAAGGGCAGTTATTCGAACTCGCCTTCATCATTTTCCCAGTCTTGTCTATCCGGTATTGCGGTACCTAGTACATATTATAAACAAGTGTGCCTACTTGTAAAAATACAGCTCTGACGCCATGGTAGATTACAAGAGGCTAATTAGAGACAGATTGATATATTTAACTGAAGTACGGAGCTTCTGAAAAGGTGCTGTAGGTGCTCCGTGGTTCGATTGCCAAGAGTTCCAGTCTAGATCTAGATGAGGCTGAGATCATTATTAAATTTTCAACTGGCACACTATAGTCCATAATACTTTAATTACTAATTGCAGTAAGTATTCGGAACATAATTGCAAAGAATTCTGCATTTGAATATGAATGCATGGAACTCTACGTTTCCTTAAAACCTCAGTGTTACAACCAACCCGACGATACGTTCGTACCCACTCTCCCCTACAGTTAATTATTCTGTTATAAGACTTGGTCGTCATTGATTCTGCCCAAACTAACTCCGCCATTTTTGACAGATAACAAAGTCTCTATTTGGTACTTTCATTTACGAAAGGGCTCTTTATAGGCTAGGTTAGAGTGGATCATTGCGTCTAATTATCATATAGCCGACGTAGTTTTGGGTGGCATAAAACATCCATATGACGAGTGTAGTTGCAAAAGTTTGAGAATAATGAAAAACTGGCCTTTTGCAAAGTGTCGGGAAAAGTGGGCCTATAGGGCGGCGAATGTGGACTAGTGCTCCACATTACCAGTAGTAGGTATTTCTTGAGTCTTGAAGGCGGAAATTCATCAATATCATCTTCAGAATCAGCAAATTAGATTTCAAAATCATCTGATGATGAAGACTTACGGCGTCTAGAAGTATACCTAAGGTTTATCTAGCAGGGTCATAATTTTGACTGACTTCTGCTCTTTACAGGTTTCTCAATTTTTACTGACTCCTTAATTATTGTTGGGTTCTTACTAGTTTCAACCTTACCAGGCTTTCTGGTTTTGTTAATGCGTTCTTGTAACTGATTCTTATAAGTTGATAGTCAAAAGTCAAAATTGCGTTTCCAATTTTTCTTCCCCTGTTGGTGGTGGCGACCCTTTTCAATTTTAGAGGAGGAGAAATTTCCCAAGGAGTAAAATGGTCTTTAGTTTGGCTCGAAATCTGAGTGGATGCTCTTTTGCTATTTACTTCTGCTACAATATTCCGCATTTCACTCAAATTTGATTTTTTATCCAAATTAACTTCCAAGCTCGGAGGCTGCATCAAATTGTGGTTCGTGTTCCGATTTTCAACTTCAACATCTTATAATGGCTCAGGCCCAGGCTCACTTCCTATAAAATCAGCCTCAGCAAAAATACACCAGTTTGTAATTTAAGATAAGCATTTTTAAATAACTGATCTTTGTCACCCAAGGCCACTTTTCGCCCAGCCTCTCTCATGAACGGTCTGATTTCTTCATTATAATGCTTTTTAAGAGGGCCCATGAACGTCGTATCCAAAGGTTGTTTTCTTATGGGTGCAATGAGCAGGTAGCGAAACCATAACCAAAAAAAAAATTTACGCGCCTGGTCGATAACTTCCAGGTTTCTGGTATGGCTGTAGTGACTATCTAAAGAACTGACTGGAAATGACGGAACCACTCCGTAAAAATGGCAGCTGAATCCATCCAGAAATAGAGTGGGTTTTTTTTTTTCTTTTTCTCGGAAATACAAAATATGGTGGAAAGAAATTTCACCTGCACTCATGCAATTCACCACAATTACCAGAGAACCATGTTCCGCCGATGTCAAAGCTCCTATTTGCCGTTTTCCTTTATTCGCTAAAACCTGTAGCTGCTTACTTTGTACCAGTTTTATCCACATTCCTTATACTGGATGCTGGGAAGTTATATTTTTCATACACCCCTTCTAAAATATCGAAAAATTTGCTCACGCTTTTCTGATTAAAGCCCTTAGCTCTATCGATTGAAGCACCCGTTAGAAGCCGAAAGCTGAGATCATTTCTGTGTCTTTTCAATGTAAATTTGGTGGGCATGCTATTTTTTTGAGCCATCTGAAAAGCCAGACTATTCGAAGTCTATTCACTTCTTGTTAGGCCCCAGAAACGGTTTTCCATTTCATGTAAATGTTTAACAAGATCGTCTAACATTGCAGCATTAAAAAATGGTTTTCGACCCAAGGGGATGGACAAAATTTCACGAATTGGCTTACCAGTTCATGTCATACATTGCAATGTTATTTTGGTACGCTATATTTTTTAGCAGCCAGCCTCACACCCATTAACACAATTGTATTCCTTTCCTTTGCATTTTTAGATGAATCTATAAATGTATGCATAATATAAGATTTCAATAAAAACAGACGGTAAATTTTTAGTACTACTCCACTAAACCCGCTTGTGCTTGCGTTCTCCACATTAGTCGACAGCTATTATGTCGTAAATTCTACGTTGTTTATAATTAAGCGAAACAGTAAAACTCAACTTATTTATAGGTATCTCAAACACCCATGTAATAACAAACACGAAATGGAAACACTTATATCAATTGAGCCTTTAATTTTTAAGAATATTAACTTTTTAATCGGAACGAAAATTAACATAAACCTACCACCAAAACAAGAATTATCAAACTCATAAACTAAGTATTAAATAGACCGTCAGCTCCCGCGCACCTACCCGATTCCCCCCGCAAATTTTGAAAGAAAAATTCTCTCTTAAATTTCGTATCGGTGAATACGTGTGATGCAACAAAACAAAAAAAAAAAAGCGAATGGAGGGGGTATAATGAAATACTGACACTCAGCAGTCATCCTACATCGTGGAATTTCTACCTTTTGTGGACATTTTGTTGCCCGAAAAAACGATTCGTACAAAACAAAAATAAAGCATCAAAATGGTTTAAATATCATGAATCTGACGAAAAAACATTCGAACTACAATGGAACACACTTAATGCCTATAAAAAGATATTCGTCTTTAAGCAAAAGATTTCTAGTACCAAGTATTAACCATTACAATGTTAACAAACTGCGATTTTTATACTCACGGTTAATTTAATGTGAATTTCTTTCCGAATAATACCAGCTTTACTTTTAGAACAAATATTTTTTCATAAGCAAATCGAGGGTATTTGAGTACGGCGAAAAGGGAAAAATGCCCTCGCTTCGTGGGAAAAATAAAGAGAGAATGCAAAGAACACTGACTGAGTCTAATGTATTTCGATCAGCTGATGGATGCGTTCCCACAGTTAAGATTGTTTGTTTTATTTCACCACGAAAACGTGTTTTGCAGAATGGTAGAAATATTCATTCGTGGAACTAAAATAAAATATTTTTGTTTTTACAATTATTATTGTGTTTGTTTTCGTTTGTTGTTTTTGGCGAAATGTTATTTTGCACGCGAATGTCGACAGAAAAAAGGCAACGGATTCAAAGCGAAGAACTAAGGAATATTAAGACTTAAAATGTGTTGGGGTTCTAAGGAGAGTTATTAACATTTCTGAGTGGGTATCATTTATGAGTTATAATAATATCATAAAGTAACCGTGTAATAACAGAAAACAAAAAGGGGGGGGGGAAAAATTATATTTTTAACAAAGTTTGCAACAATTTAATAAACAAACGAATTTCAAATTAACGTAATTAATGAAAACATTCAAAGTAATAGCACAGATAAGTAATATACAGATGTCTCACGCCAATGTAAAAAAATGCTGTACTTTTTGCGTTCGTCCAACAAAGATCGTCCAACAAATCGATGGTGAAAACAAAAACCCACCACACCTCATTCGAAAAGTGGTTGATTTTTTGTTTCAATGAATGCTACTTTTAGTTTTAGTTGAATTATGACCGCACGCAGAAAGGCATGTGCGCAGCGTGATGCTTTATTTAATTCCACACTGAACAGTGGGTTAAAGGGTAAGGAAAGAAAGGATAAGGAAAGGAAAGGGTAAGGAAGGAAAGGATTCGTTCTTTCGTATTGTCAATGCCTTATGATTGTGCGCCGGCGGGGGGATGTGCAGTGAGGAAATATTCGGTGATGTAATGCATGATGGTTTTTGTTGGGAAGAGCAGCCGATTTGGTTTTGGATTCGTTTTGCTGAAAAGGTACCTCTTTGCGATATAAACATTTCAATTTGGGGTAGGTATGCATTCACATTATTTTTAGGGTTTTCATTATATTCGATACAATTGTACCTATGTCAAATTTTAGACTTATGTAATTTTCTTTTGAATATAATTAATTAATTAATTAGGTAATAGGTACCCTATTAGGTAGGATCAATAACATTTAAACTGACAACTGTTGGGGTTTCTTCCCTGTTAATAAATAAAGTAGGATAACGAAAAAAAAATTCTGCGTTTTCAAGTTCCTGTTGTAGGAAATACGTAGATTGTCTGTATAGATGACATTATGTAACTAGGTACCTACAAAATTTCGAACTCGAGATATTAATCAATTCTGATATTACGATGATAGAGAAACTCAAAAAAGTAGGTCGCAAAATTCTGTTCGGTCTGTCCGTCCTTCCACAGGCCTACAGCCTATACGGCTTCCCGGATTACGTTTAAATCTCGGATTTGGAGTTTTTGGGCTTAAGTTCGGGAGGTTTTTTTTTGCATGGTAACCTTAATATTAATGGTAGGTAGGTACTTACTGTATAAAATGTTCATACCAGTTTGATTTGATCGAAAACGCCTCCAACGATTTCAACCAAAATTGATATTTAGGTAAGCTTAGGTAGGTGAGGTTACCATAACTGCGTACCCAGTTTTTGGCTAAAAATTCGAACAACGGTACCTTTGAAATTTCAACATACATATCTCGAAAACGGTCGATCCGATTGTAACACAAATTCATTCCTAATTAAAATGCGTTAATTTATAACTTAATACCAAGCTCAATTTTTCTTTTATCGTTCAATGAATTTTTGAAAATAGTAGTAATTTTGTGAAAATTAAGTTTTAAGCAAAAACCCAAATTCCAACTCATGGTTTTTTTCACTGCGCCACCTCTCGCGAACGTCTGACAAACATCCGAGAGTATAACTGTCTTGAAAGAGCTTCTCGGTTAGCCGTTTGGAATCGGTATAAAATTGTAGATCCCTTCCATTCGTTCCAAAAATGAAATCTCACACAAAACGAATGGTTGTGAGAAGCTGGGCCTAGGGTCCCTACGGACCTGTTACGCCAAAAATTATTATTATTATTATTAATTTTAAATTCGAAGAACCGAAAACGCTAATTTTAAAAACTACTGATATATCTCGAAAACCCCATCTTCGATTTCGGGAAAACTCGAACCCGAACAATAACTTATAGTCAGCTTTCAGCTCAATAGTTAAGCAATGTTATTTCTTAAACTAAACATTGCAATATTTGGTACCGTTTTATCTGAACAATCTTACAAAAACCGCTCTAACGATTTTGAACAAAGTACATATTGAAGATAGCGTTAGTATTCTAAACACGATCCCGTACTTAGTTTTCCTCAAAAAAAGTCGAAGTCAGTTTTTTAATTATTTCTCAAAAAAATACAACATAAATCACGATCTATGTATTTTAGCATATTTACCTACGGTATATTTTTGTATAATAGGCTTAATGCCTCATAGCTACGCCAAACTTAGTTTTAGCAAATACAACCCACTTCTTCTTTTTCCAACAATATTGAATAGGTATATCTTAAAATAATGCCAACCATTTGGGGATCACACAATAAGAAAATCGAACTTTGGGGTGCATCCACACACGAGCACCGGGATATTCAATTTATTTACTTTCGACAATTGCCTGTTACTGGAGAGCTTTAACTTTTAAAAGCTTATATTGTTATCTGATATAACTGCCAAATGAGATGAATATCCAAAAGTGGATTTTGTTTTCTTTTATCTAGTATCGAGAAAGGTTAGTTCGACCCAGTCGTGCACTTTATTTCATTTGCATGCCTGTAATCACTATGAAAAAATGGAATAAGAAATAGTATTGTTCATTCCTGAAAATCAATCAAAACGCTCTGACTTTGTATCATGAATGCCTTTTAACTTTCGCTATTACGTAGTATGAGAAAGATATTGTATTCGTTCAAAATTTCGAACTGGAGATGTTAAGCTAAATTAATAAGCAATAGTATTGTTCAAACTAAGCATTGCAATATTTGGTAGGTAGGTACAGTTTGGTCTGCAAAATTTTACAAAAACCGTTCTAACGATTTTGATCAAAATCCATATTAAAGTTTAAATAAGTATCCTAAATAAGATCCTCCAATTATTTTTTTCTCAAAAAAATTCGAATAAATCGGTTTTTTAATTATTTCTCAAAATGATTACCCAAATCCTGATCTGTCTCCGTAGGTATACATATTTTTATAAAACTCAACACCGTACTGCCAATAAAAATGTAATGACAACTGCAAAAAACGCATTTTTTAGCAAATATTTCCCACTTCTTCTTTCTTTCAATCATAATTGATTATGGACCTTAAGATAATTCCAACCACTTGGAGAGTTACACAATCAAAAACTCCCACTTCATTTGCACCTCCACACACGTCCATCGGCATATTCGGTCTATAACTGCTAGTGGAAATTAAAAAAAAAAAACAAATCTCTAAAACCTTACATATAAATATCTATGTAAAGATATCGGACTAATACGAACTACACTTTGCTTTGAAGTCAAAATTCTTGTAAAGTGTAAGAGTTTTTAAAGCTCTCTAGCCAGAACTTGCTTCAATTGCTTCAACTTATAAAAACTCGCATTGTTATTATTGATATGTAGGTATGCACTGCCCAAAAGCGAATTTTATTTAACAATATTCATTTTTAATATTTTATAAACTGTTTCTTTTATCGAGCATTGCATAACGAAAACCCTAAAAATAATGTGAATGCATACCTACCCAAACAAAAAATTAAAATTGTATCCCCAGCCGAAATGGAAATAAATTGTTCATATCGCTTTAGATTCTTTTTCAGCAAAACGAATCCAAAACCAAATCGGCTGCTCTTCCCAACAAAAACCATCATGCATTACATCACCGAATATTTCCTCACTGCACATCCCCCCGCCGGCGCACAATCATAAGGCATTGACAATACGAAAGAACGAATCCTTTCCTTCCTTACCCTTTCCTTTCCTTATCCTTTCTTTCCTTACCCTTTAACCCACTGTTCAGTGTGGAATTAAATAAAGCATCACGCTGCGCACATGCCTTTCTGCGTGCGGTCATAATTCAACTAAAAGTAGCATTCATTGAAACAAAAAATCAACCACTTTTCGAATGAGGTGTGGTGGGTTTTTGTTTTCACCATCGATTTGTTGGACGATCTTTGTTGGACGAACGCAAAAAGTACAGCATTTTTTTACATTGGCGTGAGACATCTGTATATTACTTATCTGTGGTAATAGGGTTGCAAGTTCATAGCCCTCAACAAATAATAGGACATCAAATAAATTTTTAGAAATTCTGATGACCAACAATCAATTTATGAATTTATGTTCTTAAAACTGTAAGTCAAAGAATCGAAACTGAAATATTTAGTAAAATTCGAAATAATTATTTGTAAATACTAATTTTATTTCATTTTTGCAAATTATAAATATTACCATTGTTTACAACCACAATGTAAACATACCGTACTATATCTAGGTAAAATAAGAAAATCCTAATAATAGCCATGTTTTTTTGAGCTTCGATCTCAACGAAGCAAAGTACAATTTTCAGCACGCAATTACGAAAATTATTGCAAGTCTCGAAGTGTCAAGTCTAGCGCAGTTGTTGTAATCGTGTGCTGAAAATCCTAATTTACTTTGCTTTGCTGAGATCGAAGATCAAAAAAACAGGCCTGATATATTCGTTTTAATGAAATGTATGTAGGTACTAAATTCACCACACCAGACCCTCCGTTTTGTTAACACGTCCCGATAACTGCCAATTATTTGAATTATTTGAATTTTTTCCAATGTCACCACAGAATGAATTGTCAGTCATCTGTCAGGTTACTATGTGCAAGCGTATGCGTGCGTCTTATGGACTTTAACATGGGACGCATACTTTCGCACATAGTAACACGGAAAACAGTTTGTAGGCAAATTCTCTTAAGTGGGCGGAGCTGACGGTCTATTTAATACTTAGTTTATGATCAAACTGCACAAAATATGTAGCTCGTTAACACGTGGCGGTGAAAGAGTTGGCTTGGCTCTCTTATTACGGAAACTTACACGTTACACATAATAGTAATAACAACAAAACTCTTGCAGCCTTATTTGTAAACTCACCGTAGAGTCTGCTTATCTTTACGAACCCTCTAAAGTGTCCTTACGAAGGAAAACGTGATTTATAAACAAAAAGCACTTTGCTTTAAGCCTGCAAAAAACTTGCGTTTAGAGGTTGAGTAAGGCTTGCATATTTTTGTTCGTTTTTGAAATAGAGATATGAATGAGATAATCATGGTGGACATATTCTGTGGAGCTTCAAGTTTTGGCGGCCATAAGGTTTTGGAGCCGAAATGAGGTAATTCGATTTTCATTCATATCTACGTATGGTTTTCTAATAATTGTATTTTAGATTCAAGATGATGCAGCAGATATTCACGGCCTAAGCCAACCCACTCTTTGTGTTATATGCTAAAGAGTTGCAAAATCCTTTGCTTTCAAAAGACAACAGTTCATACAATTGCCAACATCAATTGCAGACTAAATTAAAAAAATGCGAATGTTTCAACAAATAAGAAACTTTCCGCAAGTTATTGGTAAAAATGACTGCACGAGTTACACGCTCATCCTCAATAATCAGCAACATCTCAACAATGGACATTTATTAACTGACTGATGACCTACTTACGATCGAACGGGCCAACAACCGCAAGTGTCAACAGCATCATGACCAGCAGCATTAACAATATGATTGCAAGTAACGGTCGGAGATGACCTTCTTACCAATGGCAAGGGACGGCTATAAGCAACGGCTATTGCTGCAGCACAATTGTCGCATAGGTATAAATAGATGCGCAGAAGCGGAAGAAGGACAGTCTTAAATAAAAACTTGAATAAACCACATCAGTGGAATTCTAAAAGTGTTTTTATTTCTTGTTTTTTTTTTGTAACTCACGCACATCAAAGTTCCAAAAAATGGTGGCCAAGCGGGTCATCAGTACTATGTTAACGGAAGAGGCTACTATTCGGTGAATACACAAGTTGTATGTGGCTCTTCATTGGAAATTAGAGATATTGTTTGCCATTGAAGAGGAAGTACCTACACATGGTTCCAGAATATTTAGAGAGAGTCGCATAAAAGAAAGATTCGAAAATGGTAAATTCAAGGGACGTTTGCTTGGAGATAGAGGATACGCGTGCACAAACATTCTCTTGTCCCCCTTTTAAATCCTCGAAGCTCAAAGTCAAGCCGAATGCCAATATACTTACTCGTAATATTGCTCAAATTGCAACTCGCAATACTGTGGAGTGGAGCGGTGTTTTGGCGTTTGGAAATTGGAAGCAAAGGTTTAGGATCTTACTTCCGGGAATGAGATGCGCATTAAGTACTTCATAATCTAACGATTGAGTTTGGGGATCCAATCCCAGGTAAATATGTATTATAGATTTAAGTGGATGTACTTCCATACGTTTTTATCTCTTTTTTAGACGATAGCGATCGCAACGAAGTTCAACAAAAAATTGCAAACAGAGATGAAAATACATTGCAGCATAATGCAAACCCAAAACATATCCCGCAGTGTATTTATACAACAGTTTTTGGCCAATAAAAACACCAACCACTTCATTCAGTAATCAATACTTACATTAATGCACATAACATTGGAAACTAACATTGTCACAAAGCCTAATCATAATTTAGTTTTAAAAGTAATTGCGACTTTAGCTTATGCTCTTCTTCTTATCGTCGTTCGTCATTTTAAAATGCTTTAATTTTATGAGCGTGCTCCTCTTGTCTTCGTTGTTAAGCGACTTCCAATGCCTGCTGCTGCATTTTGAAGGTTTTAATTTTTTTCATCATGCTGTGAAACCAAAAATTACATTTCCTTTAACTTTGCTTCCTTAGCCACATGAAACATTTAAATTTTCATACGCTCTGAGGACTGAAATAACAGGGCAAAGTGAGTAATATAAACGTATAATTATATGCACTTACAATCACAGTGGTTTTGTTGGTAGGCTTTTGAATTGGCAATGTTGAAGGCTGTTCGGCCAGGGGGTCATCTTCCATTTCTTCTTCGTAAATATTGGATATCTCATTTCCATATTTAGGTACTTATTTAATTTATATTTATTAGCAAATTATATGGAACTAGCTGACCTGGTAAACTTCGTACCACCTAACCTTGATCTATTTGAAGCTTTTTTTTTTTGTATTTCAACTTAGTTTGGGGAGTAAATAAATCTTGTTAGTAATTCAAATTAATTCAATGCCTTTTATTTTCCTGTTAAATAGATGATATTAACATTCAATGCAAAGCTTTGTAGTAAAAAATTGCAGTCGTTTGAATTCGAATAGTAAGTCCGGTATGCGTGGATTGAAAACATCCTCTCCTCTATACTTCCCCTTGATAATCGTCGCCTCGATGACGATGACGCTTACGAACAGCTTTACACAACTGAGCCTACTTTTAATTGCAAATTGTGAGGTGGTAATCCGGACAATTTCAACGAATTCAAAAATTCTGTGGGATAGTTGACTACTTCATCCTGGTTGATAACTGTGTCAACCGATTTGAAGGAAAACAACTGTCCCGTATTAACATTTTGAATAGTGGAGTTAAGATCATGGACATCTCTATTTTTCGCCGCCAATATGGCTCATTCGCTCAGCCAAATATTGTTTTTGAGGTTCTGCGGTATGCCCGGAAAAAACACGTATACCTACATTATTATATTCTCGTATTACATTGGAGTCACTCACAAATGATGTTGCTTCTTGGAATGAAATACAGTTTGTTCCCATTTTCGTCTATTTCTTCGATTAAAAACTCCACTGTGTCATTAACATTGTCCTTGCTCTAAGCAGTATATTTTTTTAATACATTTTAAGTTGGAATAAGTTTTAATACGTATACCAATGAATCTGTCGCATCGCAATCAAATTCATTGTGATCAACCTCAAAATCTTCGGGTATGAGTGCCATCAGGTGAGCATCGTCGGGATCTGGTGATTTGAGAGGTGGGCCTCCACCTGTAGCATTCCTTTTCGACTTATATTGCGATATCCTCGACTTCGCCTCCATTTTTCTACCACGCCATTGACATTGAATTTGTTGTGATATTTCTTTTAACCATACTGCACTGGTTAAATCTAAAACATTGAAATAAGTGGATACCAGTGGCGTCTCGTCAGGGTGTGCAAGGTGTGCATTGCACACCATGATCTAACCAAAAAAAAATCACTCATCGAACACTTTACACATCCCATCAAACCTGCATCACACCCACTATATATTCATATTCATCCTTCCTCATTTTTCTTTCAAAATTCCTTCATCGTTGAGAAATAAAAAGAAAAATAATAAACTCGCACGAAATCTCGCTGTGCACGTATTCTGTTGATTTCATCAAATAAATTCACCCAACTCCAAGTTTTACATGGGTTTTGTCCTCGATCAACTGTCGGTCGTAGGCGAATAGTGAAAAAACAACAATTAAATTGATGGTGTAATATTTAAATATTCAGTTCCTCACCTTGTCAGAGGAAATCCAATTTTCCGTGCGCTTTATCGTTCTGATGTTGTTTTGTTTTTTCGGATTTTTATTCAAATGTGACTTAGAGTGTGCATGTTCATGTGCAATCAGCTCATAGAACGCGGTATAATCGTGCTCTGAACGAAAAAAGAAACACAAAAAAGATCTCTGATGTGTCTGAGCTAAAGAAGAAACACGAACTTTTTGTACAACAGTTCAGGCTCTGTTCTGAACTAATAATTAAAAACGTCAATAATTAAGAACAACGAACGAATGGGTATCTTCAGAGGATTCCTCTGGCAAGGGAAATTATACGCTTGATACGCTTTGCAGTTATTGATAATTGAGTCACCTATGAAGTAAGAGCTTCAAATGCACCTCTTCCCAAGAGAATCGTTAAGGGCTTAATCATAGTCGCTCTGCAAAAGAAAGATGACTCTATAGTCTATATGTATCGAGCTAAAATCGCTCCGGGATCAGAATTATTGGTGCTGTTCCTATACTAAAATCTTTTTAAGTTTTCGATTTCTTTGAAAGAACAACACCGACTGTGGAAAAAGATTGTGCGCGAATGAAGCTAAAATGCCTGTGACTGTTGTGTTCTCAGGTAAGAAGGTCTCAACATGAGTTAAAATGTCGAAGAAGAGACGACGAGATATCCCGAACATAAGAGTCGAAGAAGTGTTCAAATCCGTTGAGGCTATTATAGAGGACTACATGTATTCAATGAAAAAAATATTTAAATTGTCTCCGTACTTCCTTTATTTAATTAAATCAGTTCGCGTATGTTTAGAAAAATCCGCCGTGATGGTGATGATGACGATGGCCATATCCTCCATATCCTCCATATCCTCCATATCCGCCATATCCACCATATCCGCCATATCCACCATATCCGCCATATCCTCCGTATCCACCATAACCACCATATCCGCCATATCCACCATGTCCGCCATATCTGCCAAATCCTCCACCATATCCGCCACCGAATCCTCCGAATGGTCCACCTAAACCAATCTGCCGGCGAACTCTTTGCGTGCTCTCAACTGGAACAGACTCGACCTCCTCTACTTGTTGGTCCAATTGGGCAAACACGCTGATCAACAGAACAGACAAAATTGTGAATATCACGAAGGCACGCATTTTTATTATTTTTTTATCTTTTAGGTTTAGGCTTTGACAATGAAAACACCTTGAGGGAGAATGTTGAAATGATATAAACTGTCACCACTTCATCTGGATTTATATAGCGAATTCATGTCGTGATCAAAGTATTCTGCCAATGGGTCGGCTTTTAGGATTATGCATACCTATAATTTATTTATGGTAAAAAGAAACTAGTTTAGAAGACGCGTAGAAGCGGCAGAAACATTCACCGGAGAATTATATTTTGTATCAATGAATAATTCATTATTTACTTATCGACTTGTTGCTCTGTCTACTAGTTCTCTTTACAATAACAGTTTGACACTTTAATGAATGTGTCAAACATCAGAAATACATTTCGGTAGCTGTGTGAAATTTATCAAAATATTTTTTTTATGGTGAAAAAAAAAACCCTCAGAAAAATACAACCGACCAGCGATGTTCATTAGTAGTTAGGGTTACCATATTTATGTTGCACATTAGGGGGGAGTCCCCCTTTTACGTCTCAAATATGATTGTGTTCCAAAAAAATATAATTATGTAAAAGAATAATAAATATATCCTGTAGAGTATAATATTTGACAAGACGGCTGTGTTTTATCTCGAACATCGTAATCTCCGAGTTTTAGGTCTTTTGTCATCATTTCCTTGTTTCGGTAGCTAGATTTGGCAGAAATTTGCTGATGTAGTTCAGTAGTCCAAGAAAACTACGGACCTCCTCTGCTGTTCTAGGTTGACGAAACGACTTAATATCTGTGAGTTTTTCTTCGTCTGGCTTTATACCATCTGCTGACAATTGATGACCCAGAAATCGCAATTCTGATGTACCAAAACTGCATTTTTCTAAGTTCAGTAGCACATTGTTTGCTTTCAATGTTTGTAACACTTTTTTTAGTCGTTCGTCATGCTCCTCATTCGTTGCTCCATAAACGATCCTTCACATCCGCATAAAATTCTCTCCATTATTTTCTGGAATAACTCTGGTGCACAAGATATTCCAAACATTAGTCTCTTGTATCGAAAAAATCCTTTTGGTGTGATAAATGAAGTGATTTCTCTTGAGCTCTAAGAAATTTCAACCTAAAATTAATTAGCTTGTTTTTAATACAATTTCTTACGCCTCGCATGAGAATTAATTCCCATGGTAAACTTGATCGTATCGTTTCGTTTGTTGTTTTTTTTAAATATAGCTAATTTTCCATCTATCTTGAATTAAACTCGGAATGAATTTATAAATTATTAGGGTGGCCGAAAATTATCCGTTTAATTACAAATTTGAATTATTTTTTTTTTTTTTGACATCCAATTTTGAGAAAATTTTCCCCGTCCTATATGCGGCAAGAAATTCTCCATTGTTGGGAGCGGATGATTTTCTCTTTCGATTGCTTTATTGGCCCGGGGCATGTCTATGCAAATTCGAATGTCGTTTTCTTTTGGCACTACAACCATGGGAGAAATCCATTTCGATGGACCGTTTACTTTTTCAATAATTTCTTGAGCCAGTAATTCGTCAATCTTTTTGCCAACTTCTGCTTCAAACGCTACTGGGACTCGATGATATGGTTGTATAATTGGCTTAGCGTAATTTTTGATCGGAATTTCGACTACCACCCCCTTGATTTTGTTCATACGACCGAGAATCACTTTAGTTTCATCTTCCTTGTTCAACACTTCGCAACTTATTTTAAGTATGCCGTGTCTCGACCGATCAATAATTTGTCTGTGCCTTTGATCACGTAGAATTCTGCTGTTTTGGTCTGCCCGGCAATTTCAATTAGTGTTTCAAAAACACTAATTACTTCGAGTGAGTAACCACCGTGAGCTTTGAATACAACTTCGATTTGTTGGCGTTGGTTGTGTACCTTTATATTTTGGCTTTTCAGTAATTCCTAGGTCCCTTGGTCCAATAAATTGTAATTAGTTTTAGACCCAGAGTTAACGACTGCAATTAAATTAATTCCTCCGAACTTAAACTAAATTTCTTTTTTAGCTCTACGGTCGGTGATGGCGAATACATATTCGATTTTGTCTTCCGAAATATGTTTTACGGTTTCATACAACTTCGTACCACCTTGGCCAACATCATTTGTCGATCGAGTCTTCTTTGATTCAGGTTAGATCGTTGCATCTTCAAACGAGCGTATGCGTTAAGGACTATTCACATGAGAGCGAGCGAACGAATTGCTGAAATGCGAACAAACCACTTTTGATGCATTTATGAACAGAAAATTGTACATTTTACTATTCCAAGAGGAGGATAGTTAATTATCCCATCAAAATGTATTAAGAAAACATGTTAATAAACAGTTTAATTAACGAAATTTCGAATTGCAAACTTTTTGCCGCGAACGAATACACCCTTGGCGCGATTTGTCAAAGTTTATTCACAATCCACATCATTCAATTCGCGTTCCACAAACTAACGAATAAAGCATTCGTTCGAACTTAACCTCAAACTCAAAATGTTATAGAGACAAATAACGGTGACTGTCATTGGATTCGCGGGTTTCTGCGACCAAATTAAATGTATCATGTGAATGGACTGTCAAAACTTGCGAATATTCGTTCGTTCGTAGGTAGTTGGTCGCTCTCATGTGAATGATCCTTTATGATGATCACGACCGCCACAATTGAAACACGTTTTTCCTTTAGCTGGGCAATTCTCGTCGTTAGTGTCGTGATTCTGATGTCCACATCTTTTACATTCAGCAACTTTTTTGTTGGCTAATCGATTCCGGTTTACAAATCGGTTTTACTTATTTTGACGAATTTGATTTTTGAATAGGTTTGCACTGGACGATAATGTTTTGGCCTCGATTCTGCCAACTTTATCGGTTATGAACTTTGGTTTTGCATTATTGTGGAAAGCTTTTTCTTGCTTGGCGACAGCCTCGAACACTTTGGCAACCCTTAGAATTTCTTTCGTGGCGCAGTGACGTCGATCGACATTCTGCGATAATTTGGTCTTTGACCTGATTGTCCTTTTCAGCACGAAAATCACATCGCGCTGCTTGAACATCAAACTAAATCGCAAAAGTAGCAGTATTTTCACCTACTTCTTGCTTAATTAATCTTAGCATGTGGTGCTCGTAGCTTTTGTTTTGTTTCGGCGCAAAATGTTTGTTAAGCTTCAGCCGATTTCATATTTTGTTCGATGTCGTGTATATTGGTCCACTAATAGTAGATAACGGTTTACATTTTTCGATTTATGGTGGATCGAAAATTCCTTCATATATGTACTTCGGTGCCGTGAACGAAGCCCATATGAATTAACGCCATAATGGCGTAAATTCACTTTCAAATGCGAATTAACGCCATAATCCACTTATGGCCTTAATTCACTTTCAAACGAGAACTAAAGCCATATGGTGTTAATTCGTTTTAGAAGGTGGCCTTAATTTGATAGTGAATTGAACTCACTCGCAGCATTATCAATAATTTGAATTATAAATGTACATTGTCTTCAGAAATAAGGATAATATTTTTTAATAAATTGATAAACCAATAGCCACAAATTTTCATTAATCTACATCTACATTTGTAACATCAACTCTAAATCATGACCCTTATAGTAAAAAAGCTACCCCAAATTATACGCAAACAAGTTTTAAAAGAATGAAATTATATTTCAGAATTTTGTAATCGTAAACTAAAGCGTCAAATCCAATTTACAATAATGAAATTAAAAACAACACATTTAGAATTTAGTAGAGTAAATGAAATAAAATATTGAATTATTTCAGAAAGAATTTATCCAAATAAATTAAAAAAAAAATTAACAAAAGATTGTTGTTGACTCAGTAACAATTTGCCTGCAAAATGGACAGAGTACCACAACATTGCGTTTCTCATAATTTCTTTTAATTTGTTCAAAACAATCAGAGCATAATTTGTAATGTTTGCAAGGTAAAAGAAGAATAGATTTTAAGTTAAGGCAACATATTTCACATAAAAGTGTAGGTGTTTGATTCGAACTACTTGCTTGGGTATTGTAATTCGACAAATCACCAGAATCTTCTTCGTTGTCAACTAAGGACTTCCCTTCATCTAAAACTAATAAATTATTGAATTCTGGTACATTTTGCTGTGTAAAACGATTTAAAACATCAAATAAAGTTAGAATTCCTTTCTCTAATTTATCTACAGTTTCCCTTATAAATTTATCTCTGTCTGATATAGACTTTTTTATTGGCTCATAAAGGAAAACATTGCCATCAATTGATTTCTGCAAGTCGATTGATTTTTGTAAATCTTCATCTAGAAGAATATCCAAAAACTTGAAGAAATTTCCATTTTTAGCTAGTTTTGAAGATAATCGACTGTTAAATCCCTCTAGCGCACTTGTCGTTCTACGATTCATCTTATATACCGATAGGGCTTGTGGGGTAATCTAAAATCAGAAAATTGCAAAGTATCTTTCTTTTAAATATAATCAGAATAAAAGAAAAAAAAAAAATACAAACCTGATTTATCCATTGTTTCTCAAAATATAAATTGAAACGTTTGAAAGGACTTTCAAAATCATTATCAATTACGAAATTGACACTTGCATCTTTCAACATGTTGAATGCAAGAGTTATATCAGATGGTTTTAAAAGCGGCAAATACATGTATTTCCGAAAATGTCTCTTAGCTGAAGGATTATTATTTAAAAATTTTATAAAGCCAGGAATTTGCGACGCCTTTCTCCTAACGGCTTGCGTGAAATGGAACCAGCAAGGTTCAATTTTAGCTTCAAGATAAACGCTTTTTATTGCTTTTCTTAAAGCTATTTCAAAATCTGTCTGAACCGTATCTGGTTTTAAATCAAATAAATTTGTTTTGATGAATTTCAAAGCATCGGTATAAGCAGCTTCAGATTTATTAGACATTAGTATGTAAATGAAAGGAAATGTCTAAAATGTTAAAGAATAATTAATGAACAGTTTTTAAATATAAGTAACCTGATGCAAGGAAATAACTTCACACAAGTTGTATATTATTAAGCTTTTTCTAACCTGCAAAGGTGAATACTAGTTTCACTTTTTTATGGGAACTTAGTATCGAAAATATGTAGACGGCAGTAACTTCCAAAAACTAATAATGTGTGTTTCTTATATTAACATAGATGTATATATAAAATGTATGGCGTATAAATAGTAAGATAGGTATGGGGGGGGGGGGGGTCATGCTGCCCAATTTCTTTTCTCAAAAAACTTATTGTTTTAACTTTAGAGAATCTGACAAAATAAAAGACAAATATTCATGTACATGTAAATACAACAGGAAATGTGTGTATATGGTGGGAGCCTATATGTATGTAAGAAACAGAAACACGAAATTCTAATGAAAATCAATAGTGAAATATTCCTTCATAAAATAAAAATCGTTCCCACTTTGAAGGTGAAATATATATCTAATATTTATATCCATCATTTGAATGAAGTTATTTCCTTGCACTTTAGTACTTACATATTCGGCATGCCTAACGCTCGTATCTTTTTGCGGACAGAAAAGGGGATAAATGCCCCAAATTTTGAGATTTCAAGGGATATCGCATATCAAAAAAGAGGATATATAGGGGATATGTTTTTAAATTGTTTTCTCACTGAAAATGATGAGACTTAACCATAATATCAACACAAAAAATTAATGTAAATTGTGTTTAATAAACTATTATTGTTTTTTAACTACATACCTATCTGTTCAAACAACCAATGTGCCGTCATCGCCATCGTCGTCATTCGCATGTGAATAGTTTTCGATAGCAATAATTTCTCCACTTTTGGTTTTCTTCTTGTACCTATTTGTCTAATTTCTAATACAGCGATTGAACGAAGCAATTCTGGCTTTGTTTTCAGAAATTTGTAGAATATCTTTCAGAACGTTTGGCGTTTAGTATGCATTTGCCTTTTGTTGTTTTCGGCAT
This sequence comes from Cheilosia vernalis, assembly GCA_949126925.1. Taxonomy (NCBI): domain Eukaryota; kingdom Metazoa; phylum Arthropoda; class Insecta; order Diptera; family Syrphidae; genus Cheilosia; species Cheilosia vernalis. Next base: position 31,817,369 of record OX421358.1, read on the forward strand.
TTTATGTTTTTTTTTTTTACAAATTCACAAGTAAAATAAAACCACCAGAAAAGACAGCCTGCAAAAGTTGAATTCACAATGGCGTGGTAGGTCGCTTCGCTTATAGTATATGACAATATATCGTTAAAAATCTGCTATGGTAAAAAGAGGAGTTTATAGGATAAAAAAGGGATTTTGGAAATTTTCAGGCCATAGTTTCTTTGACTTTGAAAAAAGGGATAATCCCCTTAAAAAGAGGATAGATACGAGCGTTAGGCATGCCCATAATGGATTATAAGAACTTGCTTAAAAACAGACCCATTTGGTGCAATTGAAAATGTCCCATCAATCATATATTTCCGAGGGTGACCTTCTGGTAATTTGCTTATAAGCTCAACAATTTTTTCCGACATAAAAATCGTGTAAGCAAAGTTTTTTTCTATAACCGTGTTACGATAAAATTGTTTAGTTTCATCAAATCTAGACATTCCAAATTCTTTCAACACGTTTAAATCAGCAAATAATTCAATTATATCACCAAAAGATAAAGGCGATTTTGGAAAAATCTTGCTTTTTATTTTATAAAGATTTCGTCTTATTTTACCAAAATCAACTAATGAATTATCCCCTTTAAATTTTTTGCAAGTATCATTAAACACATCCCGAATATTATTCCGCTTAAGTGAAATATTTTCACAATTGCCTTTTATTTCGTTTAATAATTCCAATTTGTTAATTAATGTTACCTGATCACCGTGATTATGAGAAAATTTGTTTGTTTTTCTGCAGTTTACTTTGTTGTTTAAATCCACGGCAACATTCACTGGGCAATTGCTGTTATAGCACACGTAATATTTTGAAAAATTTCGTTCGTATTTATATTTATACAACTGATTTTCGTCCCGCACGAGTAATAATAGGCTATTTTTTCTAAAGCCCTTAATAAATTCGTACTCTAAATCGCTCATTTTTGCCAAACTGATTAAAACCTGCACTGATTGAGATCGATTGGGAAACTAACCGCGAGCCGATGGTGGTGTGACATTAGACTGATAGCGTTAGACCAAAACTGTTATATTGCACTAACTGTGCTTTGGAGTTCAAAAACATTTTATGGCATTAGTTCACATTCGAATGTGAATTAACACCATATGGCGTTAGTTCACATTTTAGTGATGGCTGTAGTTCTCGTTTGAAAGTGAATTAAGGCCATAAGTGGATTATGGCGTTAATTCGCATTTGAAAGTGAATTAGCACCATTATGGCGTTAGTTCATATGGCTTTAATTCATGGCACCTGTACTTCTTGTGTTTTGTCACCCATGTAATGCAATAGAATGAACGGAACCATCTTGGCCAAAGCTGTCCACTGTCTTCGCCATCGGTATAATCAAACCGATTCAATCGTTCTGGCCCCATCATGTCTAAAACAGAGAAACTCATTTTTACTTTTCGTTCCTTTTACTTTAATTGTCGATTTCTCGAACAAAATAAAAAAAAATATACGAAATCGAAGTCATATTTTTATTCTTAGAAAGGAAAACACTTCAGACCACTTTTTTCTTGCCATTTAAATTGTTAGGATTCATATTCGTCCTGTTGCTGTTTCTTGTCTTAAGCTTTTCTTTTATTTATTTTTTTTTTAATTTTCTCCTCATCGCCAATGTAGAGTTTAATATTTGACTGCTATATTGTTTGCTTTCACAGTCCAGTGAGTTTATTTTCATTTATTTTAGTAATATGTTAAACATATTATTTGTATACGACATATTGATCATATCTTTTTAAAAATGATACAGTACATATTTTGTCGATTATACATATTTTATTTTTTTAATCTGAAACTGTAAACCATGCTAATTTTGTTTTCATTCCCCCATTGTAAGAAATATTGTGCCCCCTAAAAATGTATAAAGTCCCTCTTTCTTCGTTTTCCAATCTGGAAACATTATTGGCACTTGCTACAAAAATCGCCGGATTGTTGCGTCAGGGAAAACATACAATTATTATTACATTACAATTTTTTTTTTATTTTGGGGCACGACATGCAGTCGTGTCAATTCATTTGAGAACTGTCACTTTCCAGAAAAAATCATGTTGTGCCGGTATTGTACCACAGCCACCGCTGCGCGAGGCATAAGCGGCTCATCCACGACGGGTACGCCGAAAATGCTTAAAAACTTCTCCGTTTTAGTACCGAAATTCCAGAACGGGACATGGTCGATATTTTACAGCAGTTCAAAGAATTTTGGTGGCTTAAAGAAGAGGTGAGGGTGGATAGCGTCCTAATGCTGTAATTTTTGTGTAGAGCCAAGCCATTTGGGCAGTTCTATCCCAAACTTAAATATACGACTATGGTACCCAATCGCGTAAAAAATGTAATAAGAATAAGAAATTCTAGAATTAAAATGAAAATCACACAGCTGAACTTTAAAAAAGCCAAAGCCTTCGAAAAAATGCTCGAATAAAGGCCAAGATACGTGCTAAAAAAACTTTACAAAAACACAAAGAAAGACACTCAAAAATTGCCCAGCAAAACGCTTAACACTTAAAAGAAAAACACGCTTATATAACATCACAAGAAACGAGATCGTTGCTGTCTGGTAAGAAATCCCTAAGTTGATGAGATCGATAAGATCTACAGCTTACAATTTGTTAAGTTGATTCACAAAAAGTTATTTTATAGTTGGAAGGTTCTTTTAACCTTAAATTAGTTTCAGTTCAGTACAAATTTGACTAACTTTGCCAAAAAGGGGGCAAATACAATTGAAACGACCACATTCGCACAATTCGATAGGTATAAGATTTTAATACTGTCTAAGAAATTCATATTTGAAACCTGCCTCAACTAATTAATATGTGATTTTTTATTCTGACAGACAATATTCTGTTTTCTTGGCAGAAATTTTAAATTTTTCCTCTGGCAGGGAGTGACCCTCTTACTTCGACGTCAATTAACCAACCACCTCTAAGGTCTAAGCTCTAATATGCGTCACAGCATTTCTTTAATCATTAATAGCTTGCTCACAAAAAAAGTGAAAAATATTATAGCTAATCTGCGTTACAAAAGAGAAGAAGGCAAAGCACTTATTTAATAAAACAGATAGTATGACAGCATATTTTAATTGTTTCTGTATATTTTTTCTATCCCGCCTTTACCGAATAAACAGGAGAGGACATTGTCGATTAACTAATACATATTTCCAGATCAAAAATTTCATAAGGGCATCGTATTTAACGAAATTATTTCCATACCCTCGCACTGTACCGCACTCGCACTGACTTTCAATTTGCACTCACCAACGCCTCAGGTTGACCAATTTTTCAATTTGCAATACTCACCCACCCTTATTATGGCCAAATGCTATCTCATCTACACACTCTAACAGCACGTACATATCACACTCATACTGCACACTTCGGCAGGACTATTTGCATAAATCTGTTCAAATTATAAGTTTCCACCCATTTAAGGTGGAGGGGAATGTGAAACTCAACCAAACTTGAGCCCGATAGCACAGCCAAATGTTACAAGTATACCTACGAGTATATAGCAAAACTCCGATTGTCGAATTCAGCCGCCGGCCGGCCGGCTAGTTATCAACATCCACAGCGGTGTGCCGCAATTACATGCATGAGGATTGAAAGAGGAATTTGTGAATCTAATTGAATTATTAGTACTGAGGAATACTTGTACCAGTACCCTGAATTGGAATTTTTGCAGAGGGCTGCAAAGTGATTAATTTTGGCATCGATATTTCATGGGACACAATGTGCGTATGACGGTTGTAGGTTTTCCCCCAGAGGCTATACCAAAACCGTGCATGACTTAAGAGTCTCAGTGAATATTCATGAGCGTCAATGATCTTGTTAGGCGTCTTTTTTTCCAATGCGAAGTCGAGTGTGAATACGGCTGTGATAATCATGTTGAAGTTCAACGATCGGCGAGTTGTGTGAGTCATTATGCGGCAAAACAAAAACAAGTCAAATAAGACCACAAAGACCGATTAAGAGATGAAGATAGATTTCGGTGGTGATTCCCCTACATCGATTATGTTGAGGTTTAAGAGGCTCGCTTGGACCGGTATTTGATTTATGCTCCAAGTATTTGGTCACAAGACTTTTGAAAACAAGCGCGCCATTTACGTTGGAGAATGTAAATATTTGAAGCGACTATCTTCGTTGTGCGGTTGTGGATTCATGTTTTAAGTGCGTACTTATATCCCATGGTCAGCCAGTCACGAATGATCGTAGGAGCTTTGAACCGGGATATGGTTTATCAATAACATATTTGTTTGGTATTTCTATGTACCTATCGAAAAGTTTGGTTGTTGACGCCCCTTTCTAAATACGGTTAAAAATCCTGGCGTTAAATTAAACATTTCTTGGTTTGTATATATGACAGGCCGAGGAAATACTTATATCTATTTTATATTTTGTATACGGCATTCAAATTAAAAATATAAAATTACAAAATATGCCTGAAATATGAAATTTTAATAATGCGAAAGTATTTAAATTAAACTCTGATTTATATTAAAAAACTTATCTATGGGACATATTTCAACAACAGATATATTTTTTATTTGGAAACTAATTTATATTGGTTTACAAGTACCGCAACGAATTTTTTTTGATATTCGAATCGTAGATATTATTTGTTGGTGAGTATGGTGACCGGCTCATAAAGCCTTAGGCTAGGAGCGCACATGCGATTTCTTGTCGCACCGATAGAAAAATCGTAGTCGCAAAAAAAAATTATCATGCACGCACTTGTGGTCTTCTGTCGCACAATTATTTAGTCGCAAAAAATAGAACATACCGCTTTTAATGTCAATACACACATATGCGACCAAATAATCGCTACGTCAAAAAAATCGTTTCTGAAAATGGATCTTGCTACGTTTTTTTAATCGCTGCGGTTATTTAGTTGCATATGTGTGCATTCATGTATAAAACAATGGGTCTCATATTTTGCGACTAAATTATGATGCGATAGAAAATCGCAAGTGCGTGCATACCCACTTCTTGTTGCGACAACGATTTTTTAATCGCAACGATTTAAATCGCAAGTGTGTGTATATTGCTTGAAGTTGATATGGGTTATTTATTTTGGCGACAATCGCGTCGCTCTAAAAATGGAGCAAATCGCGGGATAATAAACGCTGCAATTAGTAGATGTTGAGTGCGCGCATTCACATTGAAATATGTGTGTTACATTTTTTGCGACTAAGCAGTCGTGCGATTGAAATCGCATGTGCGCTCCTAGCCTTACTACTTAAAACTATACCTAAGTTACGCCTAAATTAATCATAATCAATCTTGTGAATTGGTTACCATTCTGATCGCGTCCGTGGGCGCCTGACAGCCGCCAACAAGGGTTCAGGTCGAGCCTCGGTACCACATACATGTCGGCTAGCCCAGTCCCTCCCAAGGACCAACTACTCTAACCTAAACCTACAAGCTTAATATCTAGCTTAAAACTAAGGAGGATGCTTAGTAAGTAGCGCACCCGCCCGGAAGAGCGTATCCACCCTCACCTCTTCCTCAAGCCACCAAAATTCGGTGAACTGCTTTACCGTATCGACCCTGTCCCGTTCCGCAATTGCGGTACTTAAACGGAGGAGCTCCTGAGCATTGGCGGCGTACCCGTCGTGGATGAGCCGCTTATCCCTCGCGCCGCAGTGGCTGTGGTACAATACCGGCACACCATCTTTTGTCTGGACTAACCCTTTCATGTATACATGAAGAAATGCCTCAGGCGGGATAAAGCCAGACCGAATCGCCCTAGCAACGTGCCTCCGAATCACCTTAATAAGAAAGTTGTCAATCCTTTTCAGTCGAGCCCCATTGAATAGGGTCCTGTTGGGATAGTATTTTATGTACTCAGATTCAGGAGTTCTAAACAACCCTAGACAGGCCCTGGAGACATTGTCTCTCAAACACCCGAATCTTTTCCAATCAATCCTTATCCTTTGGCAGCTATGCATTATATTACCGAGTAATTTTCGGTAAGCTTGAAGGTAAAACCTATTCGGGTCTACTTTGGAAAAACAAAAACAGTTCGCGATGTTTGCGGCGCTGCGTGTGAGGATGGCGAATGAAGGAAAATACACAACCGCAAACACTTGAACTAACATGCAGCGTTGCCACAAAGATACAATTGTATCAAAAAGATACATTTTTGGTTCCTTGCAGGAATTTGATACTCAGATATTCAATTTTCAGTTTTCAAATAAAAGTCTGCAAAATCTCCCTTTTTCATATGTTTTAATTTTTTTTCAGACTTGTTTTGAATCTAGCAATATCAATATCAATATATATCAAAATATTGATTTTTGGTCCCAATGGAACATGAAAAGTGATTTAGAAAACGATATTCTCTTCTGATACATTTGATACATTTTTGATTCTCGAATTTTGATACGTTTGATACATTTTTTTAAAAAAAATAGATACATTTTTCAAAAAGTCAACGGCAACGCTTAACATGTAGCACAAAATTCGAAACTGTGTCGACTTCAGTGGGTAGAAATGAACAATATTTCTTCAAGAGGATTTTTGAATCACAGCCCCATGATGTGTAACTGAAAAGACTTACCCTATCAACTTGGTAGTCACTAAAGGACTTACAATAAAACTTAAAACTATGTTTCATTACATAAACGGCTTCCAGGTGCTTCTTAAGCAGCAACAGTATTAACCCTGATGTATCAGCCCTATCAGTGTTTCTAGGGCCAGGGTCGTACGACCTGTCTGAAAATGAAACGATCGTACTTTATTTACCTATCTTTATCTTTAAAAATATTAACTTTTAAAATATTACTCTTCTGGACTCTTTCCGAGTAAGTGGAAAACAGCATTTGTCCAGCTCGTCCCTAAAAAAGGCGATTCTTCTTCTCCCACTAACTACCGAACCATTTACGTCCATTCTTTCCAAGGTCATGGAAACGCTGATCAACCGTCAGATTAAGAAATATTTGGAATCACGAAAACTTCTCAATGATCGGCAATACGGTTTTCGTGGCAGCAGGTCCACTGGTGATTTGATGACTTATCTCACCGAAAAATGGAACCAATCTCTCCACCACTCTGATGAAACTAAAATTGTTGCGCTTGATATTTCGAAAGCATTTGACAGAGTTTGGCATGATGCTCTTTTGTCGAAAATGCGTGCCTACGGGATCGACGAGTCTCCTCTTCAATGGATTAGAAACTACCGTTCTGACCATCCAATTCAAGTTTTGCTAATGTTTCCCAATGCTCTGTTTTGTCTCCGATACTTTTTCCCCTATTTATTAATGATCTCTTGTCTATGACTTCTAATGCAATACATTCTTTCGCTGATGATAGCACCCTCAGTTTTTCATACTCGTTCCCTGATTCACGTCCCTGCTCTTCCTCCGTGGAACTGGAACGGCAACGTATGGTAAACACATTAAATTCCGATTTTGACAGCATACTTAAATGGGGTACAACCAATACCTAGAGTGGAATTTAATGCTTCCAAAACGCAATACTGTCTTCTATCATTGAAGCGTAACCTGAGCCCACAGTCATTATCCATGAATGACACTTGCATCGACGAAACCGAAAGACTCTGCATACACGGCATGTGTGTCAACGACAAGCTCCGATGGAACGACCACATGAAGTCGCCAAAAACGCAGCGAAATGTCTAGGTTTCCTAAACCGATGCAAGAAGTACTTTACAGCCTCTGATTTAGCCTCAATTTACAAGGCCTTTATTTGGCCTAAGCTTGAGTACAACGCTCATATTTAGTCAGGTGCTCCCAAAAGTACACTACACTTTTATAAGTCGAACAACACGCGAGTGGAATGCATTTCTTCAAACGGTTTTCCCTCCCATTACAACCCACAATACCAGTCGATATATCGCTACCATTCGTATTTGTTGTTAAACAAGAGGTTATACCGGATATTGTGCGCAAATTTCAGCCTTCTACGTAAATTGGTTTCTGAGATAGACCTACGAACAAAATTGGTCAATTGGGTGAGGACAGACGGACAAAAGCGAAACCAATAAACAACCTTCTGTTCTACAAATGTAACATCATCTTCATTCTCCACTGTCCACTTTCCCTTTCAGTAACTATAGACCTCAAATAAAATATCTTGTCGAATGTTGACCTACGCCAGCGGCAAAATAGTTAATGAAGTAAGCCCACAATAACCGGTTGCATCAGCTTATTATTTACCATCAACAGTGTCTGCCACCAGTCTCTTGACCTTGTGCCAAAATAAACTCTGTCTGCTTCGTCATCCTTTCGAGAAGTATCTTTGTAGCTTTACACCCAAGTGCAAACCATTACAGCGCAGCGCGCAGGCCACCTCTCGCTTACTGATCATAATTGGTTATTTCAATATTGTGTTGCACCTCGTTATGACAAAAAGGTTAACTCATTTTAACTAACGTCATTTCACTCACTCAGCATGCAAAATTAAAGACCTTATTTGACTACCGGGTAATAACCAATTTGAGGCAGCAAACATTGAGAGAAAGAACTCATGTTTATGAGCGATTAAATTTGTGGTAATAAATTGTAACAAAAATTATGCACGATAATGATTTATGTTACATGTACCTTACAGCTTTGCTTTAACTTTTATGTAAGACTATGTGAAAACTGCATCAACTTCGCACTATAAAACCAAAAGCATTCGCAGAGCACGAATCAGTTAAACTTACAAATTGTCCCAGAGTTCTGCAACAGCAATGGTTGTCCTTGCGCCTAAAGTGGTCCTTCTCCTTATAGTGATATTGGGCGCATTCGCAAACGATGTAGACAGTTCCGGACGAGAGCGTAGACAGCTTGGTTCAGTCGGTGGATATGGAGGTTACAATTCAGGTGGAATATATAGTGCTGGTGAAGGAGTTGGGTCATTTTCGAATGGATTTGGTGTATTTGGTGGATTTCCATTTGGACAGGATACGGGAAATCGTAGATACAGGCGACCATTCCCTTAAATGGGTTCAATAAGTCAAATAAATGCGATTAAGAAAATGGGAATAATATTTCATTTCATAGGTAGATACGTCAAAATTGGTTGGAGGTGTAATAACATCTGTCGTTTCTGAAGCCTCTAAAATCATGCTCGACGTGCTCGAATTCCATATAGGTAGTGCTCTACTTTGAACAAAAAGGAAACTACCTAATAGCGACGTTTTGCCTCGTCCTCGTTTACTTACTTCAGGATCAACGAATTTTGCCAGTTCTTCAATTACCGTAAAAGATTCTGTTATGACCCGCTTGGAGTGGCTGTTTACTTGGATTTATTCCGTACATACCAACAGTTCGATAGATCCATTGAACTTACTTTAACGCAAAAATAAGTTCACACATGCCCTGCACACTAGTGCACACTACCAGCCTCCGGGACGTTATTAAAAATATCACATGAAAGCGCTTCTGCCGAAATCAAAAAATGCATCTCGGCAATAATTCGAATGAGCTAAATACAACTTTTACTTCGAATCGCAGGCTTTTCAGCACGCCGATTTCGACCTTTGCTTTAAAATAGCTCTTGAAAATGTGTAATAGCATGTGATTCTATTATATCTTAGCCCATGTTATTTATATATTAGATGATGGAATTGTTTCTTCATTGACTGAACATGGTTTCGCTTTCGTCGGTGAGAATAGCCTTTCATCGATGTCTTGAAGAAAGTGAGTTCTGATCTGAAAGTCAGCTGCCTTAAAAAAAAAGATATTGTTTCGACAGCAGTGAAGGATTTATTTATTTCGTCCACCGAATACAAAATTCTTACGGACTACAGTAACCTAAAGTACAATAATAACTTACATCTAAATTAACTTTGAGCTATGTAATATTATTTAATTGATTTTTAAAAGAATCTCTGCTGGTATCAGACAAATTAATTACAGTGCAAACAGCTATACAATTTATTGGCTCATTTTGAGTGCTTCACACTCAAATCTATTGCGTAATGTTCTCTGTGGAGCATATAGAGGAGACCAAAATTCAGTAGATGCACTTGGCACATAATTTTAGAACTATAAGAATATCTCTTACGAAGAGAATTTCCAGATTTTTCCGTCTAACAGGCAACAACATCTTTGCTTAGGTATAAGAGGGTTGAAATCCTCCTCCCTATAAATAAAATTGCGAAAATTCCTTGCTAGTTCTCTTAGGCCCATTTTATTCACTCGAAGTTGAACACAACTCGGGGAGTTTTCCATATAAAAATCCCCAACTTCGAGTGAATAAAATGGGCCTTAATAGATCAGATCATAGAGCAGGCTTTTCGAATGATTTCATAAATGTTCATACCTATTGAAGTTAAGTTTTTCGTCAGACGTTACACCCAAGTCATTAACAAATTATCGTATTTATTTAGAAAAAGAAAAATTATGAAAGAAATATTGAATTGGAATAGGGGAACAGTTTTTGTAAAAGGACATTTGAAGTTTAAGTCATTTGAAAATAAGACTACATCGACGGGAGATTTAATTTTGGCAAATTACTTAAAGTCATCTACAGAAAGTACGGGGTGGGAACGCAAAAAAAATGTTTCTTTTTAAAAATGCAATAAACTAAACAAAATAAAATGTATTATGACTTTACTAGTAATAGCAAACATTCCCATTAATTAAAAAACAGAACGTCTTTCAAGTGGCCTCGGCTAACTTGCCAGTAATGCATTCTGTCACTCCAATTTTCCAAGAATTTGTTGATGGTGTCGGCGCAGTTGCTTAATGGCAAATGTGTTGGACTGCTAAGCGAAGGGTCCAGTTTCGAATCCCGAAAAAAAAAAAATTTCAAATTAGGGCTTTTTCGTTCCAAAAATGAAAACTTCACACAAAACGAATGATTGTGATAAGCTAGGTCTTGGATCCTTACCTGTTGCGCCAAGTATTTATTTTTTTGATGACATGGGCTGTATAGCATGGGGCGCCATCTCGCATGAACCACAGGTCGTCCAAGTCCATGGCTTCAATTTCAGTAAAAAAAAAGTCGGTCAACATGGCTCTGTAACGCCCATTGTTGACCGAAACGTTGTTCCCTGCCTCATACTCGAAGAAAAATGGTCGAGCTAATGTTCGTTAATTGAGTCTCACACTCTCGGCCACAGTAGCCATATTCTGTGCACAACGTATGCCGACGGCGACCATGAGTGTTGTCCAGGCGGGGTGAATTTGAGCTATAGTCATTTATAATTATAAAAAGTAACAGAAGAGGTCCAAGGTTGCTTCCTTGGGGAACACCAGACTTGACATCAAAATATCTCTAGTAGATTTCATTTATTGCAACACATTACTTACTTTTTAAACTTATTTTATAAAGTAACGTATTTTTTTGATTTTTTAAGGGTCACCCCACCCACACATAACTTTTTTAAATGCCCAAAATGTAAATTGTAATGGCATTCATCACTATTTTTATTACCTACAATAATAAAAAATACAGATTGTCAAATGAATTTCATATTTTAATTGAATTGTTTTTACTGAATTTATAGTTATATATAGGAATTTATGAAATAATAAAGATAATCTAAATTTAAAAAAAACTTAAAATTCTAATTGTTTTCTATTCATATGACAGCATTCCAGCCAATGCAGCATCCCCGAGTGAAACCCAAACAAATATTGACCTTATCAAAAGCTTTTGAGAAGTCAGTATAAGCCGTGTGGATTTGATACCCGGCTTCTTTATTGCAATGCAAAAAGCTTGAAAATTGTATCAAATTATTATCAGTTGCCTTTTCTCTTAAAAAACCATACTGTTATGGTGAAATAAGTTTTTTTCACAAGAAAAAATAGTTTGTCTTTGACGATGGACGCAGATAATTTTGGGAATCTTCGAGATGGCTTTGTAATTTTCAACGTCGAGCTTGAACCCATTTTTATGAATTGGTAAAATGACACCTCCTTACAACGAGGAAAATACCTCCCTTTAGTGAAGCATTAACCACAATTTTGAGACGCACATAGCATATAAGAACAATGTTTTAGAAATGAATCTGATATGCAATGATAATCCTGCGATGGTTTATCATTTGTAATAAATATGTATGAAAAAAAGTATAATAATTGAAAATAGTGTCTAAATTTATGTTCTTGTTTAGCCGAAAGCACCGATAACTTTTTCTGGAACTAAGATTATTTAATAAAAACCGATTTGATCTTCCTGATGTTCGTAATAATTAAAAACTTACTCTTTTCAGCCGGCATTTGAAAATTTTTTTTTTCTTGAAAAAATTTGATCAGGTGCCCACTTACAATTTACAAAAAACTAAAAAACAAAGCTGTTTGTTTTGAAAGTTCCGTAACAGATTTCAATTTTCAAAGTTTCATAACAGAGTTTCCATAAAGTTTCGAGACCCGGAATGCGATTTATAAAAGATCAATACCTTTTATTATTCATAACAGAACATAGAATAGGCCAATATATTTAAGTAGCTAAACCCAAAATTGTTTGCTATTCAACTTTATCTGAGATTCAGTGTGAAATATTTATTTATTATACCGACAGAAATTGTGCAAAGTTGCCGAAATTATAACGTAGCTCTTCAAATTTGATTATATTTTCAAGATTTTTGGTTTTAATATAAGTTTTATGAGCTTTATTTAATTATTTTTAAATTTAGAAGCGATTTCTTAAACTACGGAAAATGCTTTCTCATCTTTTCAAGCGAACAGAGCACAGAAAAGACCTCACAAGTGGGTAATTTAAGGTGCTTCATCACCTCTCAATATATGCCTTGAGCAATTTGGCCAGTCGTAGAAACGTTAAACTGCTAACGGGGATAACTCTGTTGCTTTATCATGTGACCAGCTTTTGAACACACTCAGTCAGCCACCAGCATCGTCGATTTGCAGTGTCATCAAAATGCAACTCCATTTGGAATGCCAGCTTGCCACCTTCCCACGCGGTAATTATTGGCGCCTTTGCTGGCTCCTTTCTATAATAATGCAAAATAACAGGCCACCCAATCAGCTATAACAACTCACCACCAAACCACCCATCAGCGTCGAATTAGCAATTCAAACTGCCAGATAAAACATTCCATCTCCTCTAACTCAATCAAAAATACATCAACCTAAATAGCCCGCCAGCACATAGCACCACCATGCGCATGCGCACCTCCTGAATTTGCACACACCGGTGCACCGTATGGCCCATTCATCAGTCAGGACAAAATGCTCATTCGGCTAACAATCTTGCTCTCGGGCGTATTGCATGCATAAAAGATCCGCGCAATTTCGGTCAATTTGTTAAAGGATCTCCTATTTGTGAATAAATAAACCCGATGAGGGTAAAGCGTGCGCGCTTAGCTCCATTGTTGTAGGATGCAGGAAGCAGCACATACAGGGCCACCATGTGAGTGATGGGCGCTATAAAAATGACTCCTTCTCCGTCGAACGATCGCACAGCAACCATATTTGCACAACGGCAAAGAGGTGCCAGCTAGATAGTTAAATACGTTTGAACCGTGCGGTGTTAGTCTGCTTGGCCTTAGAGTGGCTGCGAGCGTCAAATACATACTCGCTATCTGGAGTGCTAAATTATTGCAACTGCCATGGTATTCATTTTGCGCAGCGGTGCGGCAATTTCAATTTGCATATAAAATCGTTAAAAATTGATATTCGCAACTTTTCTATGGGCAATTCGGAGTCGCTTACAAATTCCATGGGCAACTGTTCTCTGTTGCTCTGTACCTATATAGATGTGCGGTGGTTGGTGGAAGTGTGGCTCGCCGCAAGGCGGTTCAGCATCGTTTGCACACAATTGGGATTGGGAATTCCGAATCAGATCAGAGTCGATGATGCGGCCGGTTTTTGGCTTTCTTGTGTGTAGTCGATGAACTTGTATTTGGTTCGACTTCGACTGGGGTATGATAAATGTTTGGGGAGGTTTATTGGGCGTTTTTTTCTGGTTTGTTGTTAATATTTTGTTAATTCTTATCGTTGAATGGAATCGAGCAGGAATTAATTATCTTTTTTCAACAGCTGTGATGTACGATTGTATTTTGTTTGTTTACCACTTGGAAGCGGGAGAATGTTTCAACGCGAAAGAAACTTTAAACGATAGTTATCTTTAGAGACTTTTATTTTTCGTAGCTTTGACATTAAGAGAAATGTAATTTTCTTCGGTTAACGTGGTTAACTTGAAAAGATTTTTAGAGAAGATGTTGTATACAAAGTCGTCTTTTAGTCAAACTTGGTCGGGATTAATTTAAATGATCAGTATGGACCTATATATGAAGAATTGCAAAGCTGATAACTGCTTTATAAAGTCCCCTTTTTTCAGGACCTGATTTCTTCGATATATTTGTTTCGAAAGTGACATCAACCATCAATGAATCAGAGCCATTGCAGACAAGATCAGTTCCCAAGGGATTGTAATTTCTATTCTTTTGTGGTCACTTGTCATCTTAATAAGTAGTTGAGTTGCCGCTATTTAACTCCGCGTATTTAGCCTATAAAAGCGACATAGATATTTAAAATACTACTTTTATCCACATGTTCGAGAAATTAAGATGAAAACAATTGACATCCAACTCCTTTCACTGGTTTTTAGGATTAGATATTTTATATTAGACTGTGGAATGTAGTGGAATCACAGTCGGTGCTGAGGATAAGGAAAAACCATTTCTGCAGACTGTTAAACAGAGAAAACGGCATAAATTCCGCTGTCAGGCGATATAAGTCAAGACTTCACTAAACCTGATTAATATCCAAGATGAAGTCCAACAAGACCGAACTCTTCAAGGCAGCGGGAGATGGCTCGGTACAGAGAGCATACACCAACTTGTCTCCTAGATTTGGTCAGAAGATCGAATAAGCCTGATGCATAGATCCTCAGCATTGTTTGCCCGATCCACAAGAAAGGGGACCCTCTGAAATAAGCAAACTATAGAGGCTTATCAGTCTCCTTAACATAGCATACAAGATACCGTCTGACCAAATAATCATAAACTTGTCAGATTGTGTAGAATGACGATGGAGAACGCTCGCTGCTCCATTAAGGTCGGAAACAATCTCACAGAGACCTTTGATATTAAAACAGAATTTAGACAAGGAAATGCTCTGTCATGTGACTTTTTCAACATCATTTTTGAGAAAATTGTGCAAAACTCGCAAGCCAACTCCAGACGCACAATTTTCCGAAAGTTTGTGCAACTATTTGCATACTCTAACAACATAAATAATATCATTGGGAGAACACCGCGAGCTGTCACTCGTGCGTTTGCAAGTATCAGTACAGAAGCCACAAAAATTGGTTTTAGGTAAATGGAATGGGGGCAAAAGAATGGACACACAATAGCGACGAATCGGAGAGAATGTCACGATAGACAGCTATAACTTTGAGGTAGTTCGGGACTTTGTCTACCTCTGCTCCGCTAATACCTCTGAAAACGACATCACGCCAGAAATCAAGCGAAGAATCACACTTCTCAACTTCCTTCTAAGAATGCAAATGAATAGTAAGGCTTTGTCGAGAAACACTAAGAAGACTCTATATATAAGATCATCATCATCCCATTCCTGCTTATGTTGCGGATGCACGGGCGTTATCAAAGGCGGATGAATATCTCCGTCGTCGCTTTGAACGAAAAATTCTTCTAGTAAATTTCGGTCCCGTTTGCGTGGACGGGTTTTAGAGGAGGAAATTCAACAGGGAGCTCGAAGAGCTGTACAGCGACACCGGAAATCTTTTCGCTGAGTCAAGCTGTCGTTTTTAAGTAAAGCTGCTCTTCCGGCGTTTGCCAATTTATTGTTTCGAAATACGGGTCGGACTAAAAACTGCAAATATCCTTCCTACTGAAAGAAAGGTTATATAGTTCTTTAAAAAAAGAAAACTTTAATATTTTGATTCAGATGTTTCGATCTTTAGCAGTTTTCTCTTAAAAAAGCTGTAGTCAAATTCTGTAAGGCGAAAATCATTCGTGGTCACGAAAACGTTTGAACGTTTCGTCTTACAGAACGGCTCAGTTGTTTGGTGGGAGGCGGTTAAAACCAAATCCCATCTTAAGAACCTGAACAAGGTGCAGAGAATTGCTTGTTTGGGAATAACAGGCGCAATTAAATCCACACCACAATTAGGTCTGGAAACGCTATTGAACCTGCAACCCATTGAGCTATTCACTAAGAACGCTGCAGCCAAAGCCGCTCTCAGATTAAGAGAGAACAAAACTTGGAAGCCTGGACACTCAAGCATTCTTGAAATCTTCGATCGGAAGGGACTCACGTCACTCACCCATTACGAGAAACCCAGATATGACTTCGACAAAAATTTTAGAATGACTATACCCAAAAGGCAGGACTGGAAATCACCCAGTACTATCATCAAAGGTATAGCCGTTTATACGGATGGTTCAAAAACAGAAAATGGAACAGGAGCCGGCATATTCTCAGAAAGGCTTGCTATTAGCCAGTCGTACCGACTGACCGATCACTGCGGTGTCTTCCAGACTGAGATATATGCGGTTAAAAAAGCAGCACAGACTATCTTATCGATGGGACTACCAAAAATGGAAATAACCACCTGTGTGGACAGTCAAGCAGCACTTAAAGCTATGGGCTCCAATCTTATTAATGCGAAATGTGTTACAGATTGCCTCGTGGCGCTCAGGGCTATAAGTCATCACTCAATTCTACTCTGCTGGGTTCCGGGACACGTTGGGGTGGAAGGGAATGAAAAGGCGGACGAATTGGCCAGATACGGCTCTGATATGAACCCTCAACTAGCGGACGGAGAGGTGTTACCGCCTTTCAACATTGCTAAGACTTTTATTGAAGGCGTTACCACACAACTGGCTAAGGAACAATGGAGCAACACCATCGGTTGCGTCATAACCCGAAGTCTGTGGCCTGTGGTTGACACCAAAAGATCAAAGTTCCTAATCTCCCTTAATAGAAGCCAAATCCGGATGCTCGTCGGCGTTTTAACCGGGCACTGCATCATAGGAAACATGGCTAAAAGGCTAGGACTTTTTGCAAATGACTTCTGCAGAAGCTGTAGAGACGAGGAGGAAATAGAGTCCGTGGAACATCTTCTATCCCACTGCCCAGCTTTACAGGAACGCCGCTCATCCTGTATGGGAGCTAGGTTCTTCGAAAGTTTGGACGACTTGACAATACCCAACTACTCAACATTTAAGCAGGGTTCAGAAAAATATCTCGACTGTGCATAATATCTTCACTTTAGTCAGTATTGAATAGACCAATTTTGAGACAAAGGGAAAAAAATGAGCCAGTTCTTTTTCAAGGCTGCATTTTGACTCCTTTTTCAAAAATTCATTTTTTTTATGAACTTTCCAACCTGAGAGTGTCAACTAAGGTTCCAAAAGTTATACAAAGTTTATTTTAACGCGGAAAAACGAAATCAGTATGGGATGGTACGAGTCTGTCAAATTAGTGGGCATTAAACAGGGTTGCCTCATGGGCTCCTTGCCGCATATAATGCAAATGCAATGGAGCCTACAAGTTCACAGAAATTAGTCTGAAATAATGGTCCGACGAACTGGGAACTGGGAACTGGGGCGGGAGTTTTTGGGCCTGGAACCAAATATTCAGAACCAATGGGCAAAAGTACCAGCATCTTTCAGGCTGAAATCTATGCTATAGACAGGTGTCTCCAAATAAACCTCGACAGAAACAGAGTCAATTGTGATATAGCTATATTGTCAGACAGCCAAGCTGCTATTATGGCACTTAATTCCTACATCATTGAATCCAAACTTGTATGGGAATGCCTACAAAAACTTAATGAACTTGGTAGGAGAAACAATATAACAACCCTTTGCTGGGTGCTTGGCCACGTAGGAATAGAGGGGAATGAAATAGCCGACTCCCTAGCAAGGAAGGGAGCATCAGAAACTTTCATAGGTCCTGAACCATTCTGCGGATTAGGGAATCACACCCTCAAAGAAGAATTTAGGAAACTAGAGAAAGAAAACAGGGCAAGAACCTGGCATAACACTCAGGGCATGAGGCAGGCCAAGAAACTTCTGGGACAATACAACCGGAAAAGATTCCAAGCTTGCATCGGCATGAGAAAAAATAACCTTCGTATCCTAACGGGCTTCCTTACGGGACACAGTAGACTCAAGGAACACCTCAGGAAACTGGGTATATCTGAAGAAGGTCTCTGCAGATTCTGCGATGAGTCCAATGAAATCACAGAACACTTGCTGGGATCATGTGGGGCACTGACCCACAAAAGACTAAAATACTTGGGCAAGTACCAACTATCTGATGAGGAAATACAGTCTCTAGAGCCAGCTCTCATCCTTAAATTCTTAAAGGAAGCTGGACTGGAGAGAGTGCTATAGAACTGATTTCTTCCGCCAAGGTGAAAGGATTGTACTAAAACCTCTAAAATGATTTCGAAAGGAATTATACTATGAGGGGAACTCTTTTGAGGGAATAAACCACTCTGAGGCATAAGCAGGGGGTACAATAAATCAAAAGGTAGCAGTACAGTAACCCCTCTCAAATAATAATAATAATGGTCCGACGAAATGGATTTCTTCGTTATGCGAGGAATGACTTGTGAGGTAATATATGGAGTTATTTTAACACCCTAATTGCCTTTTGCCTTTAAAAGTCCATATGCAAGAAAAATTAAAGCATGCAATATAATGCAACTTCGACTTGTGAGGTATTTGCCAGTATAAAGAAGTTGAAAAGTTATGATTTAGTAAAGATGCATACAGTCGCCTGTAGCTGTGTTAATTATTACTCATCATCGGGTTAGCCTGTTACAGTTAAATTTTTTATTGGCTTTAATCATATCGCACCAAAATAAATAAAAAATAGTCTCGAACTAGACTTAGGCTTACTATAACAATTTTACAAAATTTTCCACTGTAACTCTAGTCCTATGCTTCACTTCAATTCCACCAGCATCCCCTTTAAGTCGTCTGTTATCTCCCCATTTGAATTACGATCCTTTTGTCTGTTCTAATAGTTTTACACCTCTCGATAGATACCAAGTCTCGACACACATTGCCAGCCTCTTAAAATGAAACCACATGCGACCTCCACAACGCCGCAAACACAAACACTAAGGATAACACAAAAGTTAAATAACTTTGAGGCAAAAATTACACAAATATACTTATCAGCCGGAACCCGTTCCTTTGTTGAGGTATACGACTGTATGCTGTGCACTAAAAATTATGAGTCTGCTGCCCGGAAGGCACGAGTTTCAACACCCAACTCTGGCATGGCGCATGGCACACTACCGACACAGCTCCAGCTTCGGCGACGACCTTTTCTCCGGCTCCAGAGCGATTAAATCCGCAGATAATCACCAAAAAGTGTGTGCGCCTTTTGTGCTGTAGCCATCATCAGCACCGCACCACCGCAACCACTCTAGAAGATTGCGCCGCAAAAGGACATCCAATAATAAAGTTGACTCCTGATGGCAAATACCATAACCCATTCATTTGTTTGTGTCGCTCTGCCCTGGATGGGGGTACACCGAGTGCCATGCCACTCGCTCAGTACAATGTTCACCGCGATAAGAGGCTAATAGAATTCAACTTATCCGTTAAGAGGGCACATGTGTATATACGAGGATGTGGCGGCAAATGATCCATTTGGTTAGATTAAAATTCATATGCAAATCCGGGGTGGGAACGTCAGATACTCGTATACGCGCCAAAGCTGTAGAAGGGTTAAGCAAAACAAAATAATAAAAAAAGAAAACGAATCAAATTGAAACCGACCTAGGAAGTCGCAGCCGCACTCAAAACGTCCTAATGAGGGTTTGAGGTTAATTACAACATTTGGCCAGGTCGCAGCAGATAAAACTTAATCGCTAATAAATTTGGAATATGTCATGAGGACTTGGGCGGCGGTGGACCTGAAATTAACAAAAATTGACTGCACCCTTGTAATAGTAATGAAGGAGGCACATCTAACCCGTGCGGATCTTGGTCGTGCAGGTTTGCGAGAGATTAAGTCGTTTAAATGGAGGAATGCCATGGTTGGGCAGACAGAATGGCCAAGTATTATGCAAGCCGAACACTACCGACTCATATGACTAATCAGTATCATTGAGTTAAACCAGCTTCTATCCAGTTTAGTCGTAGTGCACCTTTGATGTGCTGCCAGTTATGTGCTGCCAGTTACAGTCAGGACCAGTTTCGCATACAAATAAAAAACGAAAACGACTTCAACTTCGACTTTGGTGTTATTGGTTTTGCTTATTCATTGCATTAAGATATAATTGACCGAAATGGTGTTAACCAAGCATATTGTAATCTCGTCGACGTAATATTGTTCGGGGAATTTCTCGTCATTATCATGTGAATGTGGAGCTATCTGTATGCATCGTGCTGATAGAATCGTTCAAAAAGTATATAAAACGAGGATCAGCAAAAGTCGGAAGATCAAGTGAATTATAAACGCTCAACTGTGAGGAGTTCTGTGATAGAAATTTTTTTAAAATGCGTGCTTTCACAATTCTTGCTTTATTAGTCGCAATGCTTGTCAGCATACACGCGGGCGAAGCTATCCTTCAGGAAGTTGAAGCCGAACCAAAAACGGGAACAGTTCAACGTTTCCGAAGAACTATTGTATTCGGCGGACTTGGTGGATTTGGCGGTGGCTATGGCGGATACGGGGGCGGATATGGTGGATACGGTGGATACGGTGGTTATGGTGGATATGGTGGATATGGTGGATATGGTGGATACGGTGGATATGGTGGATACGGTGGATATGGCGGATATGGACATCACCACCACCACGATCATCACGGTGGATTCTTTTAAATAGTTCAATAAAAACGAAACGAAAAAATAAAAACAAAACAGTGTTACTCTTTTTCTGTTTACAGAGTGGATTTTGCAACAAATTGTTAAAACCTGTTTTAAAATCTTTCTCGATTGTATAATAATAATAATAATAGTTGGCACAACAGGTCTGTAGGGACCCAGGGCCTAGCTTCTCGCAACCATTCGTTTTGTGTGAGTTTTTAATTTTTGGAACGAATGGAAGGGATCTACAATTTTAGGGATAGAATCATCGATGGTAATATAAGTGCATTTGAGGAATTTTGTTACTATCGACATTATAGGACTTATCCCAGAACAAACTCGATTCTTGACCATTTGTTATTTCAACTTTCTCCAATGCGTAGTAAAAGAAAGATATTGTAAAAGAAATTTGGACCTCCTGTCCTGATACCTGACAACGAAAATAGAGAAGCTAAAAAAAGTAGGTCAGGCAATTCTGTCAGATTTAAAATTGTGAGTTGTGACATTAATTTGTTCGAAATCCTCCATTTCACGATTTAATTTTAAATTTTAAAACTGTCAAACGCGCGTGATAGTCGAAAGTAGCTCTACTCAAGCGTCGCGTTGAACTTTACGATATTTACGACCTAAAGTCTCAACACCTGAAGCTGTATTTTGTGTGGCAGCATATGAACGCTTTGTTTCTACATAATCTGTCAACGCGGCATTGTGAATTGGGCATCAACGCTAAGAGCGCTACGTCCAATTTATGGCCGTCATAATCGTCGGCTCATTTCTGGCTGAATGGCTTCGTCAATAAACAAAATATGCGGTATTGGTCAGGCAGAAATCCACACGTACTCCATGAGTCATCATTGCATCCCGAAAAAATTACGGTTTGTAGTGGTTTATGGGCCGGCGGCGTCATTGGGCCGTACTTCTTCCGTGATGATTAAAATCGGCTCGTTACTGTGAATGGGAATCGCTACCGTTCAATGATAACCGAATATTTTTGGCCACAATTGGATGATATGGACTTGTAGGACATGTGGTTCCAACAGGACGGCGCCACAAGCCACACAGCGAATGTCAGAATCGATTTATTGGAAACCAAGTTTGGAGAACGTGTTATCTCACGAAATGGTCGCTTGGCCGCCTCGGTCGTGCGATTTGACGCCGTTAGACTATTTCCTGTGGGGCTACGTCAAGTCTATGGTCTCTCTATGCCAACAAGCCAGCGACGATTGATGACCTTCGTAGGAATATCGAACGTGAAATTGCAGCAGTATCGGCCGATTTATGCTTGAAAACCGTGGAAAATTGGGTTCAGCGTCTGGACTTCTGCAAGCGTGCCCGTGGTGGCAATGCAAAAGAAATCGAGTTCCATACATAATGGCATCGAACGTACTTTCACAGGAATAAAGAATTTCATTGATATCCAAAACCGTTTTTGTTTTATTTAAAAAAAAACTTTTGTAGCGCTCTTATTGAAAAACCCTTTACAAACAATTTTTCCTTGCCGGTTGCAAGGGGCAGCAACCCCCCATACTTGAACTTGATCACAGAGAGAGAGTTTATTCAAAATAAAAACATAATTCAGAGATTCGAAATATTTTCAGTTTCATTTCGCACAATGGTGGGGCGCTATTCAAGTGACCTGCACTGTACTTGTATGTATATCTATTAATCATATTTATACCAATTACCAGTTTTACAAAGCGCTTCCTATTTTCAACCATACAAACTCTTCAACCTTGTGTGCCATGAATCATTTAGCAAAGAAAAAGATTCCCCTTGAAATTGTCAATCTTAACAATGCGGCACTTTTTTCCGCAGCATCTAAACTATATATCTAAAACTAGTTTCCGTTCTTGAAGTACTAACACACCGTCCGGGTCCAGTTAACAAATTCTGAAGTTTTTTTTTCTGTATTTGTCTGGTTAATGTCTGCGGTTAGTCTATGTGCACGGATATATAAAGACTAAGTGATGGCAATTTTAACCACTTCAACATTTTCGACAGAGGTGTACTCTTAGCAGTGAAGCAAAGAAGTTCAAAGCGTAGCTACAGTCAAAATGCGTGCTCTTGCGATATTTTCAATTATTGCTGTGTTGATGGTCAGTGTTTTTGCTGAGAACGTCATTCTACAGGAAGTAGAAGCTGAGCCGTCTGAGCCTTCGCAAAGAGTTCGCCGACAAATTGGTATCGGTGGAATTGGAATTGGTATCGGTGTGATCGGTGGCGGATTCGGTGGATATGGCGGAGGCTATGGCGGAGGTTATGGCGGAGGTTATGGCGGAGGTTATGGCGGAGGATATGGTGGATATTACGGTGGTTACTATGGTGGATACGGTGGCGGATATGGTGGTGGATATGGTGGATACAGAGGATATCGTCGGCGATACCACTATCATCGGCGTGGCGGTTTTTTCTAAACTATAGACTGATATAAAAAACAATAATTAAGTAATTAAATTAAATAATAAGAATCAATCCATTTTTTTGTTTCTTTTCTTACTCAGTGATCTGTGCATACTTCATTAATGAGGGTATTGGAACATAGTGCTCTTGAAGTCGCAGAGTGTAGCTTGTAGTGGCGACGCAGTACATTTAATAATTGGTAGTGACTCGAGACTCGAGAGTTCAAATATCATTTAACGTTTATTGTATGTTTGTGCAAGGTGAAATTGTTTACTTGTGCTTGTCCACAAAATGACAGAAATAATATGTAGATGGCTGTCAAAATTGTTGGAAAACTCATTCCAAAGCAACTTTCAACTACTGGAACTGATAAACCTCTTAAATAAGGTCGCATCATTTTTAACTTGCAAATTTCTGCCATTATTATTTGTTGACTCGAAATAAAGAAATTTAAAAGTAGTGATTTATTTGACATTTGTATTTGATATAGATACTCTAGGCAATTATTATGCAAAGCGCAAAAGCCATTTTAAACTATTTATTTATTCCAAAAAGTAAAAAACTACGACAGAATCACGTGTTGATTATAATCAAAATCACAAATGTCTTAATCATAAATAAGTGAAATGATTTCCTGTTGTAGGTAGGTTCTCTCTCATGCAATAGAGCACTCTTTCCCTTTTTCCAAAATATAGTAGGTAATCTATAAATAGCTACTAAAGTAATTTTATTTAATTATCATCAATACCTACATCGGACTGAAGGCACTCTCTTTTTAAGAGGTTTTGATGCAACTTTCCGACAGCGAAGTGGCTAAGTGTTTAGGTATTATCTACAAAATTGCAAATCACTCTCTTTAAATATTTACCATTTCTCTGACGAATCTGTATAAATCAAACTGTTTCATAACAACTCAATACAATCGTTCGAAATCGGCAAAAAATCCAATATTTTTTCTAAGCCGTGTCTTTGATCTTATTTGCATCTGTCCCATCAACTATTTTAAATTTTTGAGCAACATATGATCAACTGCAGGTCAAGCTACAAATTTATCACCGAAACCCATTGACCACTTTATTCGCGGTGATTCACCTGATTTCAACGTGCGTCGTGACTCGTGATGTTATGAAATTTAATTAAAATGGAAGATAACAAGATCAACAGCAACTTTGGCAGCAGAAGCAAACTTAGCAGCTGAGATCGTATGAAGCACGATTGTCCTTACTAATAAAATCATAAACACAATTCTTTAGTGACAAAAACGAGGACAAAATACTGCTTAGAGTAAAAGACTCTGTTATTTCTAATAGCCCTTACTTGTGCTAGCTATAAACGATTAACCTAATACTAGGATGTGGTATGTGCATACAGCAAATGAAGGTGTCTATCTGCAGCATTTAACAACTTTAAAGTTAGAAGAACTGCAAAAATGTCATCGCTTAAGGTTGTTAGTATTGAGAGATCAACCATAGCCAAATCTAAATTATAAATTACGTCGGTAATAATACTACGAGGAATAATGTGATGAAAGCTATCAAAGCCAATGAATGGTTCTAAAAAAAATGGATATGACTGGCAAAGTTGCTGTTGTTATTCCTCTGCCAAATCGTTTCTCGGATAATTCCTTCCTGAAGCAATATCTCTCTCACATCGAAATCTGTTCATGAATCATGAGTTCCGATGCTCATCGAAATTCAACAGAAAAATAATCTTCTTTTCAATTATCTCTGAATAATTTTAAGCAAGTATAGACTCAAAAATGTCCTCAAATATGATTTACTAAATTATCAACCAAAAACAATTAACGGTCATAGTTTTAAAGCTTTGAATACCAAAAAGAGTGCGAACAAAAAAAAACTCCCTTTCACCATCCAAAAACTCTAACCACAACATCTCTTGATATAAAATTATTGATTTCATTAAGATGTTCTGTCTATAGGCATTCGTAATACACGCGAAAAAAAAATCAACCTTGAAGCGATTAACACTAAATAAAAAAAAAAAAAAACTTTTCCTCTTCTTCTTTAGCAAAAAGCAGGTGATGTGTGGCATTCTAATTAGCACGATAAAGAATACATATTTTGATGCGTACAAGTAGGTACAAGTATGTGTTATGTGCTCGGGGATTTTTATTTCGTACGGGATTCCCGAATAGAGGTATTTCACAAAAATTATCATACGTCAAAGAATATAACAAACGAAGAGAACCTATAACGAAACGGACTTCGCGTGTAGTAATTTTCTATCACTTCTTGTCGTTTGAAAATGACACATTTTCCGCGAACGCTTGGGAATCTCCACAACTATCATTCATCTTGTTTTGTTTCATTTAATAGTGTGAAATAAATTAACATTTATTATTATATGCGGTTGTGGTTGAAAGACATGCGTAGAAGATATTATTACTATAGATTTCCGTATATTATAATGAAATGAGGTGAGGTTATTCTGACAACAAAAAAGAGTGGTGCTGACTGTTTTATTGCCTAAGCCTGTTAAATTTAGGGTTTGCGTTAAATTTTGCATACAGTAAGCAGAAAAACCCTGAGCACTAGCTCATTTGCTCGACATGAATTTCCCATTTTCCGTTTTTTATCACAGCTGCAAAGCTATGAAGAATTGAATTGTTCTTGGCTAATATACAAAGAAGTCTTCATCATCACCATTTTTAAGGACCTGCTTCTCTAGGGCTATGCAAGTACGTTCCTTCATAACTTTCGATCTTTCCACACCAACTCTTCATTCATAATTATCAGGGACAGACCTTCTACTTGTTGTAAAGAGATGGAATGGAATCATCTCATGCTGGACCTTCCCAGATTATGACTGTCTAATGTCACGAGTCATTTATATATTATATGATATCACGTAAATCTTCAGAAAATGAATGCCTAAATCCCACACGCCATTTATGCAATATGGAAATATAAGAAATCTAATCTATTAATAATAAAATTGTTAGATATTGTAATTGTATTATATTTGAAATAAAAAATTAAATTGACATAATTTTAGTCACTACTAATTTAATGTTCGATTTACAATAACTGTTACATATTTTCCACCGTTCCTATTCAAAATATAATTATTACCCGTAATAAGTCAGATTCTTAAAGACTCCAAGCTCCACTCAACAAATACAGAATAGAGCCATAAAGAGAGCACAAAAAATGTCCACTCCATTAAAAACCTGTCCCATATTAGCCCAAAAATAAGCTAGTTGGTTATAGCTGACAGATGGTTGTCAAATCGTCCAAATGCTATTTTGCAACTGACTTTTTATTTGATACAATTTATATTTTTTACTCGAAAGCAATTAAAACTTTGCTCTTAAATAGATCTGATTTTAGATTAGATTTTATTAATTACTTAATTAATTACAAATCTTAACATTTATCGAAAATCAAAGAAAGGCAAAATTTTTTTTTTTTTTTTTTTACAACAACCACTTCTTGTTATTATAAGTTATATGCTATTAAAAATAATTTTTTACTTTCTTATACTAATATTTGAATATTCACGCCTATGAAAAATTCACAATAGCAATTAGATAAACTAAAAAGTTAGGGAACAGACCTAAAATGTTTCTGGTGACACTCTAAAATATAAAAAAAAACGTTTTCGGTTGATTTGTCAATTCCATAGAAAGAGTACCTACGATATGCTCCATAATAAAATATTTCTCTTGGTGAGAATAATTTACTAACGTGGTCAGATATTTTATTATGCAAGCAAGATTTTTATTAAATTTAGATTTAAAAAAAAATATAAGTTAACACCTTAGTTCACTCGCTGAGCTATCTCTATCAAAATAACGCCGAACCAATGAATGAAGGGGGTTGAAACCAATTCTCAAACTATTTTGGGAACAACGGACGATTGTGACAACCAATGGAAAACATCTGGCAAACGATCGTAAAAGGATACAACAACCTGCATCATTTAACCCCCCATCAGCGGACAATTATACAGTGCGGACATATTTTTGTGTCGCAACAAATTTGTAAATAATTACATTTTAAGAATAAATGCTTGTTTTAATTTCAACACGAACGAAGTTTTTTTTAATTTATATAAATCTTATAGGTTATCCGTCTTGCAGTTTTTATAAACATCAATCAACTGAAATTAAGTAAGTCACTGTAACCACCACTTTCTGACGAACAGAATACGTCAGAACAATAATTGTTCGTTAGAATACACATCCGCAATGTAACGGTAGATTTACCTGGGCCTTATTTACCTCCAGCCAGCTATGCTCAACTTCGACTATTTCCACTAAAGGATCAACTATTACTTATTAAGTTATTTTTTTGTAACCCGAAAAACTCGTCGACACTTGGGGTGGCCTAATATGGCACATTCTCAGCGAATTTCTCCATATCTAGCATTTAAAAGAATCTTCACTCAAAACAATACCTGCTATATCCATAAAATAAAATAACAAATAGCCTTTGTAATATTTTTTAAGGGATTTTTAAACAGCTCCAAGAGTTGAAAAATTGTCTACCTGTGCCAACTTTCAAGGGTGGCTTGGGTAAATTGGAGCCCTATTATTTAAATCTTACTTTTGAAACAGAAACCTATTATTGCGTTAAAATGATCATAAATGTGAGTTCAAAAACTACAACTTCTTAAAAAATAGAACAGCGAAACCAACCAAACTTTTGTCTGCTGTTCCAATTTTCTTCAGTATCACAGCTGTCATGGCTTTATTTACATGGTATTATTCAACAATGGTAGATTTCGGAATGCACTTAGGCTCGATCTTATAACGTGTCCCTAAAGCCAAATTGTTTTTGTTCAAATATTTTTGCTTAACTATCAACCGAATTGATTTTGTTTGAATGGCAAACATTCAATGAATGACACTTCAAATGACAGGTTCCAACTTGAAACGGTGACGTGAAATAAAGCCAAACGAAATAATGCCAAATTCCAAATTTGGCATCATTTCGCTTTCGAAAGCGAAATAGAGCCAATTTGGTTTTATTTCGCCATGCAAAACGAAATAATACCAAAAAACTAATGGAAATAAGACCAAACCACTCCGTTGTGCACAAATGTGCGAGATATAAATCCCAAGAAAAAATTTTGGGCCTTATGTCCCGCCCAACAATTTCCAAATTCAACAAAAAATATAAGTAAAAAATCTCGCACCCACCCCGTCATCCAACAGTAAACCCAAGCAGGGGGGTTGCAGGGGGGCAGCATGCCCCCCCAAACACATTTCATAGTATACAATGGTAGCAACTCGCGTGCGCGAACGTCTCGTGGACTTATGTCCCTGCGCCAAACGAAATAATGCCAAATTGGTGTTCTTTCGTTTTCAGTAACGAAATAAAGCCAAACTACAAATTTGGTTTAATTTCGCTTTGGAAAACGAAATAAAGCCAAATTTTGTGAATTCGGCCTTATTTCGTTTGGCTTTATTTCACGTCACCACTTGAAACATGTAATTAGCAGGTCATTTTTTTTTTTGGACTAGCAAAACTTCTGGGATTTCTCGTTTAGACTGTTGTTAACACAATTACTGAGAATAATTGCGAGAGTTATATGTACCAACAAGAAGTACATACAACTGCGTTAACAGCTAAGCAGTACATCAATACTCCAACGATAACAGCAGCTAAACAGTGGACTATCGCTTTTGTGACATTGCTTTGATCTTAGACTATGTTCATTTTTATTCACAGGCAGTCATATTGAAGCTTTTGAATAAAGCGCATTGTTTGTTAAAATAAATTGTTCGTTTTTCTATTCGTTTTCTGTTTTGTTTTTGATCGGTGTTGACAATATTAACTCAAGGCAAAATGATTACATTTGAAGATTTCGTCTGCATTTGACGGACTATTGCCGTAGTATGACAGAACACATTTATACGATATCTCAAGACAAGCGTACAAGGAGGTTATGGTTACTTTGACAATTAAAAACAAAAAGGTACCTCAGGTTCAAGATACTTTTGCTTGTCTACAAAGCTTATTGGAGTACAGCAATGGCTTCTGTACGGTAATTCTTTTCCTATGCTAGTTATGTAGCTTACCCTTGAAAATGTTTACTCAAATTATTTGGGAAAACACCAAGACGAGCTGCTAATACGAAAAACGAGATCCTACGCTTTCATTCAATATATAGAAATTTGTGTTTAGAACCCAAGTAACTGACATACCTAAAATATATTTTGACTTTAAAGGATTATTCATCAAAAGACGATTTTGTTACAGAGACTGACACCATTAGTATACAGTATATTTTATAACCGAATGGACTTTTTTAAAACCACCTTGGTGGCATTGCAAGCAAACTTTATAACACATATTTCCAGAAAGCTGCAATTTGCTTGATTTTCTTTTTTCCTTCAACAGATTTATACTACATGTATTTACGTTTGAAATGTGTGGTCCAAAGCCTTACAAAATATAATATTATTTTTTGGGTCATAAAGCATGTCCATGTAAAAGGAATTAATTTGAAGTCTGCGTTTCGCACTGAGAAAAAAATATGAGCATCCTTAAATGCAATTCTAACTTCATAAACGCAAACAGAATGACTCGTTTCAAACCAGCTGATAAGTTTTTTAAAGTAATAGCAATGCGTCTGAATAAATTGAAGAATGGTATTAAGCTACCACAAAGCAAATGCCAAGAGGAACCACTGAAAATTACTAGTCAATGTTTCACTTAATACTTCCTAAGTTTGTACTAGAGCAGTAACATTCGTTATATTATTATTCTACGAAGCACAGGCTATAACTCCTTTTCGAAACGTGTTCAAAATTCAAGAAGACAGTATTACAAACAAATGTTTTGTTCTACTCCACATTTTCTATTTTATTAAAATTATTTTATTATTTATGTAACTATTTTTATCCATAGAATCCGCCATATCGACCGTATCTACCGTAGCCTCCATATCCGCCATATCCGCCATATCCACCATATCCACCATATCCACCATAACCTCCTCTATAGCGACCATAGCCTCCATAACCACCATAACCTCCATAGCCTCCATATCCAACAGGGTATACGCCAATTGCTCCGATCCCAAGTCCAATTCCTCCGAAACCAATTTGTCTGCGAACCCTTTGTGCTTCAGATGGAATGATTTCCACTTCATCAGCGACGATTTCATCAACAAAGCCACTGACCATGAGGACAGCGAATATTGAAAGAACAATAACGAGACGCATCTTAAAATTTCACCGACACCAGTACACCACGATTAAGAATATCAAACTGAAGTCGATATATCTTCAGCTCATCTGGTTTTATATGAAAATATCACTAAGTTGTGATTTAGCAGTTCAATTAGGAAAAGCAACTAATTGGTTGATGTGAGTAATAGGAAACACATTTCAACCCGTCTATTTTTGCCGCATTAGATGAAGATGAAAGCTTGAAAGTTTAATGCTGTCCCAAGCAGAGCTTAAAATAATTCAATATTTGCAACTGTGTTCTTTTTTTAATTAAATTAACGCCTTTTTATATTGGGGAATGCTAATTATTGTTTTTAACATCTATATACCTTTATGGAATTCCTATAAATAAAGGTATGGGCACAACAGGGCGGCAAAAAATGGGTTTGTTGCGATAATATGCGATCGAAGAGCAAAATTTCGCAGGTGCAGCTCAACCAGTCTCTCTAAGCAGGAGGAAAGACTTATGGGTCTGAAGAGTGTAGTCAGTCTTACCTATCTTTGGTATAGACACGACTTTAGCCATATGCAAAGGAGAAGGTAGGTATATGTAGGCCAAGGCCAAGCTGGCGGTGAAAATTATTTTCAGCGTCGGCATCAGCTGGCTACAACCATGTTTCAGCATAGCCGGAAAAATTCCATCCGGACCCGGTGACTTGAAAGCCTTAAACGATGCAATTGCATACTTGATAGCTTCATCCGTCACCACTCTGGATGCAATATACCAGCTACGCCGCGTGGTGTTTGTCAGCTCAAAAGTGGCCACCGTTTCCGGTACCACTCTAAAGAACACGTAGTGACCTCATTTCCCGGGAAGTGAGTCTCCAGCAGTAGACTAAAAGTCTCCGCCTTTGTCTCAGTGTAGGTAATAATAATAATAATAGATGTAGGTACCATCAGATTTTTAGAGCGATTCCAGTTTACATGGTCTGTCCCTTTTGAGGACTCTACCAAGCCTACTGATTGGACTTAGTGATACGACCTCCTCACAAAATTTCCTATCAGTCTCTTAAATTCTTTTTGTTTCGATCGATACAGATTCCAGTCTTCTCCTATAAGTTGGTTTTCAAAGACCGATTTAGGAGCTCACTGGTTTCTTTGCGGCTACACTGCATTTCGGTATTTCGCCAAGGTACCGGTTTTCTACGGTTTGTAACTGGACAGGCTAGTTCAAAACAACAGATAATGACACCGCTCAGATCCTGAGCAGACTTCTCTACCCCCTGGTATTGACATTAGTTTGAGTGGAGCTTTGACAGAATTGCCAAAATTCCTCCTTAAACCGAGCCCAATTATTTTCGCTTAGGATTCGTCGTATAGTTTTCTCACTACTATTATTTTGCCGATAGTTGTTAACGCCCGTCACTTTGATTGACACAGATTTCTTTTAATGATAGTACAAATTTGGCGTCTACCTCTCCCGATTTGTTTTTTACACTTCCATATTCTTAAATTTGTTTTGTTTGATAGTAAATTGTTTTACGACTGCAGTTGTATTTTTTTCGCAAAGTTCCACCGATGAAGCACTAATCTTTAACTCGGCAAACAATAGCCGCCCTTTTCTCCGTTGATAATTCACTTGTTTTTACCATTAAACACGACCAGACTACAGATTTGATTTTGGTTTTGAATTCAACGGTTGAAGAGAATGGAAACAATAAATAATGAGCAAAAACCCATATGATCACAGTTTTTTGAAAGATATGCAACCCCTATATTGAGTTAGTAAATGTATTAATTAGCTCTTAAAGAAAAGAGAATACATTTTTATTTTTCCATTTAACTATGTCTTCTGCCGAAACAACAGCCTTTCCTAAAATGTTGCTAGCAAACCACTATTCCGAATAGACAAGCCCACGACAATCCAAAAGGAATTGGGAAAGATTAAAAATTAACAAACACGAGGTGAAAAACCGTCAACTGTCAACATTGTCCCCAACCACCAATGTCATTTTACATATTTACCCCTATTGCACTTTACTCTGTTACAACAAAAAAAAGTACCAAACCAGTTGTAGTAGACAAGGATATACAAATTACCAGCACGCTCGTTTTTTTTTTTTTTAATTCAAAGATTCCCAGAACAAAAGTCAAGGCAGCACAGCACAGGAAATTAATAAATTCATCCCTACACTCCCCCCGCCTCCCACAACATTTCATCCACGCCATACAAAATAATGAAAATATCCTTATTCCACTTCCACCCCTGTTTTCACATTTTTATCCGACGACCGCATTGACATGATGCAAAACCGCAAACGACATATTCCACCATATCACTACGTTGGCAACGTATACGTATCTGGAGCTGCTATACTGCTATTCAGGAAAGCTCTAGCTCAGAGTGGTTAAATGACATAGACGGTTTCCAGATTAATTTGAGGTCATGGAAGGGGGTTGTATTTTGTGTAGTCGGTATACGGATTCTGTAATATATCCACGATGCGTGCGTAAATTTTCGTATACCCTGTCAGAAAGGAGGAAGAGGGTCACCGTCACACTAAATTGTTGGTCCCTTTTGCTCTGTGCAAATTTTCCATGACATAATTTTGGGTGTTGCGGGCTAATAAAAAAACCACTAGCATTCCCCTTTAGAAACATGATACCGTTGCAAGAGAAACAATTCTAGTTGGGACTCTAGAGAAAAAAAGAAAGAAAAAAATAATAATGTCACATACAATTGACATTTGGAATAATTTGTATGTGCGGTTTTCAAGGGAGCAGTAAAGGATTCGTTAAAGACATTATATTGGTCCAGTGACAAGATGTTGTATCTGATTTAGTGATTTAGGTTGAAGGACACTGGCTTACGCGCACACCCTTTTTATGTCCGGGGGCGGCTTTTTATTCCCAGTAATGGGCGACAAGCTTTGCCATCTAGATGTTGGGACTTACTTTACTGTGGATACATTGGACTTGACATTTTCAAAAGCTACTCTATAATTATCATGAAAAAATCGAGAAATGAATGTATTTGGTTAAGTTAAGTGAAAGTCATCACTTTTTTGACCATTTAAATGACGTTTATACTTCAAAAATGTCATGTGGAATAATGTCAAATCCAAAAATTTTAATGTGCCCTTATGTCATTTTCACAAATTGTCATAAGGCCAATTTCGTTTATATCAGGCTCCACGGTGCAAGCAAATAACTTTACCTGAATTGGAAAATAATGTTGCTTCTTTTATTTATAAACTGACTGGCCCGACGAACTTCGTTCCGCCCAAATACGTTAATTTAATGAAAATAATAATTCCAAACATGCACGCAATGCAGCATGAAATTCGTTCAATTCACCACCTAGAATTTCATAGAAATAAAACAAATTTTAAAAATATCAAACTGCTAGCTATTGTGACCAGGGCTCACTTTATGCGACTAAAGTTGCATTTTTCCCCTTTTTTTCTCTCTGTCCCCAATGAGACCACTTTTCGAAAATTGTCTAGATTTGCCCCTTTTTCTGTATTTCGTTGAAACTTTGTTCCATTTTGAAAAAAAAAAATATCATAAATATTCATAATAAAACAAAACATTTTGAGTTACTATCAAACACTTTGTGATCAAATTATTTTACGCAGAGATATTAAAGATAAACAATTATCTGTGTTAAAGTTCTTAGACCCGTTTGCAATTAAGTCAGGGGAAGAGATTTTATATTTTGACCTTGTTTATGCATTCAAAAATTTAATAAATGAACCCGAAAAAGTTGTCGAGGTTTTGGAAAATAAGGCAAAATAAGGAAAATTATTTCAAATATCCAACACAGAAGAATTTTGGTTTGAAATTAGTCAATTAAAAAATCATCTTGATGAGCATATGTTCCCAAATTTATTCCGTTTTGTTAAACAAGTTTTTACACTTCCACACAGCAGTGCAAGCGTGGAAAGATTTTTTTCAAAACTAAGCCTTATGAAAAATAAGCTCACAAATTCTCTTAAAGTTTCTTCTTGTCAATCCAAACTTTCGGCTCTAAATTTGATAACTAATCAAAGTTTAGAAGATTGGGTTATGATTTTATGTACCTAATCATTTTAATAAACAGAAAAAAATAGTGAATTAAACTGTTTTTTTTTTGTTTTTTTCTGCCATTTTTCGACAGGCTAGTATTGCCCCTTTTTGAATGGAAATCCCCTTTTTTTTGCGACTTTTTCAAAATCTTCGAAGTGAGCCCTGATTGTGACTGTTGTTTCACCAGAAGCGAACTTTAAGTTGTCGTTGATGCTGGCACGTAGCCAGGGGGGGCTTGAGGGACTGAAGCCCACCCTCCGAAACCAGAAATAAAAAAAATAACTAAAACCTTCTAACTATAATGTAAATTAAAATATAAACAAACTAGCTGGCCCGGCGAACTTCGTTCCGCAAAAATTCGTTAATGTAGTTAATGAAATTAATAATTCCGAGATTTCGCTTCCGGTCAATTTAAATTCTTTATTCAATTGCAATATCCGCAGCGATTTACTTGTCGGCCAATCTACCGCCTTTTCACTGAAGTGCTTTATGGTACATATAGTATTTTTCGTTCCATTTACAGGTACGTACAGTATACGTACAAAGCGAGATGTTTGCCGACACGTGAGCACGCCACATACAATTCAGCATGTGAGAAACGTGGAATGCTATGCTGATGACGATTGTGTTGTTGTCTATATCGGTATCCAGTATGGACGACTGCATAAAATTCTTTCCCGAAGTTCCGACATATTCTCTCGATTGTTAATATTCCGATCTGACTATTCGTCCTGATTTTCTGCGACGTGAAACGTTTGACCTTCTCACTGCATTGCATGATCAAATTTGTCTTGGAATCACCGAATCCCACACAAACTTTCGTCCATTTCATCATTTTGTTTTCGAGACTTAAAGTAGCCTATGGCCTTCCTTCGGCCCAATCGAAACCATCAAGCTCAAAATCTTTAAAAACTAACCATCCTGTCTCGAGTTATGCGCGCACACACGGACTTCATTGCCTTTTATTATATAGATAAGGAGACTTTAAAGTTAGGTATAGTTTATTGTGTTGGCCAAGGCTATGATGGAGCCGCAAATATGGCTGGTAACTTAAGTGGAGTACAGTGCAGGATTAGGCAATAGTATCCAAAAGCTAGGTTTGTTGTATGTACAATGCACTGTGCATTGTGCAAGCCATCGCTTGAACCTGGCTTTGTCTAATGCCGTGTCAACTCCTGCAATTCCCAATTGCCTTGGTGTAGTTAGTGAAATAGCTAATTCCTTCCGTAACCATTCAAATGCAAATTTAACTTTAGCCGCAAAACTCGAAACCTTTGTGAAACAAGATTCATTGAAAGGCATGACGGTATTATTTCCTTTGTAGAGCTCTTCAAATGCATCTCAATAAGTCTTGAAGAAATAACGAGCAGAACGTGGGCGACGTCTTTGAAAGCATCAACAACGCACTCGCATATGTTTAGCACGCTGGGCAGCGGACTATCGCTTTTATGTACATTGCTTAGAGATGTTCATTTTGATTCACATTCAGTCATATTTAAATTTTTCAATAGAGCACATTGTTTTTGAAAATAAATTATTTGTTTTTCTTTTCGTTTTCTGTTTCGTCTTTCGTGTTCGAGCGGTGTTGACCGCGCTGCATACCTATACGTACTTTCAACAAATACGTCATTCGCTACTTTCATAAATGATCTCCTGAGATCACATCACATGAAAATTATCCACATTCAAACATTCCTACATCAAAAGATTAAAATTTAAATTCTGACATTTTGAGAAGTTAATGGAAACGAAGAATTCAGCCACAACTCGAGCAAAACAAACTCATCTGAACGCTCTTATTTCAATAAAGTTGCATCGATTATACTGAGCCAAACTTATTTTCTGAAAAAAAAAAAAAATCTTACAACCATCCGGTTTCTACACTGCCCGCAGCACCCCACCCTCTCGCCGTTGAGCAATTTTTCCAGCAATCACAAGCAAATGTCACAATCCGTTGACATTTGCTAGTAATTTTCCCATCCTCCTTCTGCCTGCGGAGAGGATGTTCATATTTTTTCCAAGCATCAACCCAACTGTGACCCGAACGAATTCTGTTCACGCCAGAAGATGCTGCATAGCTTTTCGACATCCGCACCCATTCAAGTGGAAATACATTTGAATACAGTTCAACATGATATTAGTGGTTGACAGCTGTTATTGTGCGCCCGTTGTTAATCAGTTTGGCCTAAGGCGGGCGTTTTTTGTTTCCTCTTTGAACGAGAACAAAAGGACACAAGCCACAACGGTTGGCCGCAACAAAAAAAAAACCTCATCAATCGCGGTCCATTGTCACCATTAACGAGGGGGTGGGACTAAAAAAAAAAAGCGAAACACAAGTGCTGCTAAGGACTCTCAAAAGTAGATAGCCATCTTAGCACCTTATCTTTAGCACCAAAAAAAATATATTCAAATAGAATTGAATCTTCTCTGCATCGCGTTCCGATGGGTGGGTGGGTGATAATTACTGTCACCACTTAACTTAATGACCAGAATTCCACCCGAACAGATGTGTGCACTGACTTTGCCGCCAACGAATAACCAATTAGTTCAACAAGGACATAGAGTTGCTTGCTCCTATAAGCCAACCAAAACCTCATCCTCCAAAGCTGCACATTACGCTCCCGTACACAGCTTGTGGTACTCTCGGTAGCTCAAGTCATGTAAAATGATTTAATGTCCTTTTTTTCCGCATACCACGCGCTTGCTGTTGTGCGTTTTTGTTTCGACTTTAGCCGACTTGAGTATCGCCTGACGAAGATGATGATGAAGATTAACTAACTGTGTGTATATATCCTTTATGACATGGATGCCGTAAAAAAAGAGAACAGTATCTTAAGGGCAGCTATAACTCCAGATAACTCTAGTTCCGCTATGCTTTATGGACATCTAACGAGATGGGTGTTGAAATTTATGTTTGCTCCCCGGGGAGGATGTTGGCGTTAGAGATATTGTTTCACCATAAACACTTCCTTTTATCTTAATGCTTCGATAGTGTAATTTATTTGCAACAAAAAAAAAGGAGCTCAAAGAGAGACCAGGAATTTTAAAAAAAATTGACCAATAAATCTTTATGCACGATCTGAAGGGTAGTCCATTAATCACTTGTCGTCGTTGGAATATTTCAATTATTATTGGATCCTGTGGGTGGTACAATTTATTAAATTTTTAATCAAAACAATTCACATGCGAGGGATACGTGTATGGGCAGTCTATTGTTTGGCAAGGACTCTATATGCAAAGTGAAAACAAAGTTTGGGAACATAAATATTTGAGAATCTCTATACCCAATATATTTTCAATTGTTATACTTATAGTAAGTATACTCGTAAATACAGATATGAAGTTCCTAAATAGTTTTGGGTCACATTTACTTACGAACGAATCGAGTGAAGGTAGGCCAACCTTTTATTGGAATTTATACACAGTTTGAATCCGATGGGAGGGAAACTTTAGAGTGGGTGCCTTGGCTGGAAAATCGGTTTCGAACTTAGTTTTCAATATTGTTGTGTTTGTAGGTTTTACTAAGAAGGGTCTTAGATCCGAAGAATAAGACAACTCTCTGTCAACAGAAGGAACCAACCAATAGTGTTGGAGATTCATACTGCCAGGCTAAGTGGACTTTATGAAGACTTATTTTAAATATGAGGATTTTCTAATAACACCAGCTTAAAATAATTCACTAAATTTTGAAGCTACAAAACAACACTATCATGGCGATTCCACTAGAACAAAACAACGAGTGCGAACTTGCCGGCCATCGAGAAGTCATTGTAAATCATATGGATCAGAAGATCTGATTCGGCTTTCCAAATAATTTAGAGAGATTCTATCATATGATTTTTTTTACATGCGGTGAATCGAAAACATTAACAAAACGATTACTTCTGGAACTCAACAGTGAGGGTCAAAGCTTGTCTTAATAATCTTTGGCTTTACTCACAAGACTTTCAGAAGATTGAAAAGTATCTAAGTATAATGCTGGATCACAAACTGACTTTGAACGAAATTCCATTAAAAATGCAAGTGGTAAAAACTGAGGTCTCCGCGTAGTGACCGTAGTCACTTTTCATGCAAAATTATTATTTTTTCTTTGTAAGTGGTGTGGGAAAAGGACAAACCTTATTAGCACTTCAAAGAGTACAAAGGCTGCCCAATTTTAGCCTTAGGCGATCCAGGCAAACTTCCTTCCGTGCACATTTGACTTTAGAAGACAGCGAACGAAAATTCAAACCAGACTATCTAAAGCAGTGGTTCTTAACCTGTGGTCCGCGGACCATTGGTGGTCCCTGGAAGCACCCGAAGTGGTCCGCGAAGCCATCCGAAAAGTATTAAATAAACTGGCTTTGTTCGTGCTCAGTAGTTGTATTAAAATGGGAAAATGCGAATGAATTGATTTTCCGCAATCAAAACAAAAAATGAATCAAGAAAATCGGCCCAGCGGTTATCGAGTACATAATAATTCCACCTAGTTTCACCTCAATGGAATTATACATATTTTTTTTTTTGCTATACGTTACTTAACTTTTCTCAGCGATTCTGATAATTAAAAACAAGCACCGAAATGGGTTGAATGCCAGTGCCGACATGCGTTTGACTTTAAGTAAGCAAA
Organism: Cheilosia vernalis; assembly: GCA_949126925.1. Classification (NCBI taxonomy): domain Eukaryota; kingdom Metazoa; phylum Arthropoda; class Insecta; order Diptera; family Syrphidae; genus Cheilosia; species Cheilosia vernalis. The sequence goes on from OX421358.1 coordinate 31,856,326, forward strand.
AATCCAGAAGTTAGTAAACTATGTCACAAAAGTCTCATTAAAATAATATATTTATTTCTATAATAGGGTGGTTCTATGAGCTTTGAACTCAAAAGCAAAGTAAAGTAGGGTTTTCAGCAACGCAATTGCAACAACTAACACTTCGAGGACTCACACGAGGTATCCCCAGCACGAGTCAATTGGAAGTAAATGTTCATTGTGAACACCGGGGGGAAAGCATTTTACGTTGCCACAATTGTATAAAATGGATCTGTTCGCAGAGTTTCTACTACCTCAGATTTTATATTCTCCGATGTTTTTTAACACAAAAATATGATGAAGAATGAATATCCTTTTAATAAAAAAAAGCGTTTTTCTTTGCCTGAGAAAAAGGTAGATATTTCATAATATAATACTCATCCAATTCTCACCATAATTGTCCACTATGTCTTAAAGTCGTGTTTATCACAAGAAAATGTTTTAACCTCGACTCTACCTTACATTGAAGGCTTCTTTTTTGTGATCGACAAAGACTAAAAAACTGCGTTAAAAGTTTTGATGCGGTCTTGGAAAACAAAATAAATATTTTCCACATAAAATATATAGGTATTTGCTGATCATAAGTCATTATCAACATGGCTCACTGTTATGTATTGGTCAAAGGCAATGAAAGACGCGTATGGTTCGGTGGACAAAACGTGAATGACTTTATTTCATGTTCTTACAAACTAAGTAGAGTATAACATAGAAGAAAATAATAACATCGCACACACGATGTTGCCATGCACTAATGTTTAATTTGAAATACTTAACACGCTCTCCATGAGCTTTTATTTAACAATCAATTCAAATTTTTTTTTTTTTTATTAATAATTAATGTAGAATAAACGAATGACAAAATAATATTAATGTTTTTAAATTTAAATTCAAACAATTTTATATTATAATCGATACTTAAGGCTGCAATTTGTTCGATTTAACTACTTTACCATCGCATCTTGGTCTTAATTGTCTTAATTGAATAGGTTGACAAATTGGCTCCGAATCTATCGAAGTCCTGTCGTGAGGTGTACTCTCCTCTGGTGAAATGATAACTTGTGGAGTATTATCAGCGATAGTATTTCTATCTGGTGTTGTATTTTCCACTATTTCAGTATCATTAACTTGCACATTACTACTATTTTCACCGCGAATTTGATTTAGATGCCTTTTAATTACTCTATTGTTATTTGAGATGATACAACAATAAGTACGAGGACCTAATTTATTTCGTATTGTGGCTGGTGACCAACATGATTTGTTGGGGTCTCTGTAATCTCGAATAAAAACTCTTTGACCATTGTTAAAACTAATTTCGCGTTTTCCTTTAAAATATTGTTTGCTCTTGTTTTGACTTCGAATGATGTTATCTTTTATTAATGGTGGTTTTAATAAACTAAATCGAGTCTTTAAAGTTCGACCAAAGAATAATTTAGCAGGTGATTCTTCAGTGGTGCAATGTCTTGTATTGCGGTAATCACATAAAAATCGATTTAAGATGACATCGATATCAGGATGTTTTTCAATTTTCAAATTAGCATATAACGATTTCTTTAGTATTTTTACAAAAATTTCGGCCTGGCCGTTTGTGGCTGGATGACCTGGTGGTGTCAGTATGTGTTTAACCTTGTTCATTTGCAAAAAATTTTCAAATTCATGGGAGGTAAATTGTCTACCATTGTCACTAACCAATATGTCAACAATGCCATAACGACAAAATAATTCTCTCATTTTTTTTATTACGAATGTGGATGTCAATTCTTTGGTTTTGAAAACTTCGACCCATTTTGTAAACGAATCAATTACGATAAAAAAATGGAAGCCATTTATTGGCCCAGCAAAGTCAACATGAATACGACTCCAAACTGAGCACGTTGGTTGCCATGATATTAAAGGACTCTTTTCTGGATTTGTTTGTAATTCTTGACACGGATTGCAATTTCGAACTAGATTTTCTATATCACTATCAATGTTCGGCCACCAAACATACGATCGTGCTAGCGCCTTCGTTTTTACGATGCCCAGATGTGACAAATGTAATTCGTTTAAAACAATATTGCGCAACTTTAAAGGAATTACAGTTCGAAAACCCCATAAAATGCAATCTTGTTCGACCGTTAATTCTAACTTTTTGTTTTTAAATGAAATGAATTTGGGATCATCTAAGTTTTCACCATTTTGAATTGCATGACTTAATTTTGACAAAGTTGGATCCCGTCGCGTTTCAATGGCAATGTCTTTGAAACTCAAACGCAACGGATTTTCTTTTTCGATAAAATGTATATAATTGTCTTCCTTGGCAGAATCATCAGAAGAACTTAAGTGCGGAATGCGTGATAAATTATCAGCTTCATTCGAAATTCCCTTGACGTATTCAATTGTGTATTTGAATCCAGATAGTATGAATGCCCATCTTTGAATTCGGGCAGCGGCCATAATTGGAAGACTTTTGTTTTCCCCAAAAATTGATAATAAGGGCTTGTGATCAGTTTTCAAAATGAAATGATTGCCTAATAAATATTGTTTAAGTATGGTGATGCAAAAAATAATAGCCAAGGCTTCCTTTTCGAGGGTACTGTAGTTTCGTTCACTTTTGGAAAGTGATCTAGAGATGAATGCAATGGGTTTTATTGTATTATCCGAATATTTATGTGATAGCACACCCGCAACAGCATTATTGGAAGCGTCAGTTGTTAAAATGATCGGAAAATCTGGGTTGAAATGTACTAAAACTTGGTCTGATGTGATTTCCTTTTTCATATTCTCATAAGTGTTCTGACAATCCTTGGACCATTTAAATGGAACACCTTTTTGCAATAAGTGGTATAAAGGAATCATTTTATCAGCGAATTTATCTATAAATTTAGAATAATGATTTATGATGCCAATGAAGGCTCTAACTTCTGAGACATTTGTTGGAATCGGGGCCTTTAAAATACTAGAAATTCTTTCGTCGGTTTTAGATAACCCAACTTGATTAATGGAAAAACCAAGATAATTTATTTTTGATTGAAAGAAGGCACACTTATTTTTGTTTAATTTCAAACCAGCTGTTTTAAGTTTATTCAAAACTAATTTCAATGTTTTAACATGTTCTTGAAAAGTTTTACCCGTGACCGTGATGTCATCTTGATAAACAACTACGTATGGAATATCACGCAAAAGATTTTCTATAGTTTTTTGAAATATAGCTGCAGCTGGCTTAACACCAAATGGTAGGCGTTTCATTTTTAAAGTACCAATATGTGTGCTCCATGTACACAAACGTTGTGATTCATCATCTAATATGAGCTGATTGTACGCGTTCGACAAATCGAGTTTTGTAAAATGTTTACCTCCTTCTAAAGAGGTAAATATTTCATCAATTCGTGGTAAAGGATATTTTATGTCAACTAAATATTTGTTAAGCGTTACTTTATAATCGCCACAGATACGCAAATCACCATTTGGCTTGAGAATAGGAACTAATGGTGTTCCCCAGTCAGAGCTATCAACTGGTTCTAATACCCCTTTCTTGATTAGATCCCGCAATTGGTTTTCGATTTTCTCTTTCCAAGCAAATGGAATGGCACGCGGCTTAAAAAAAACTGGTTTTGCATCATTACTGATTGGTAGTGAAATCTTTGGACCATTGAATGAACCTAATTGTTCGTTAAATACTTCATGAAATTCATCTTTCAATTGTTCAATAATTGTCGAATACTTTTCATCTTGCTTAATTAAATTAATTTGTTTAAGTTCGAAGTTAAATTTTCTGAGAAACGAGCGTCCTAACAAAGGTGGATTGTTTGTATCCGAGACCACAACTGTTACTTTATTTTCGGTACCTCCATACTTAATATTAGCATCAAACTCACCAAGTAATCTAATTCGATCACCGTTATAATCGACATATGGTACGCTGCATGATTTTAATTTTCCTGTATTGTGCAAATTTTTGTATACTGAAGCTGGAATCAATGTGCACGGAGCACCTGTATCACACACCATGTTTATAGATAAGCCGTTCAATTCCACCAGAAGCGAGTACACGTCAGACCAATTACCTGTAGATAAACTAAAAACAGAATATTCAAGCTGATCGTTAATCGGAAAATCATCTGAATCAGATATATATTTGACAGTTTCTTTAACTTTTAAGCGACAAATTGATGCTAAATGACCTATCTTAGAACAATAATTACAAGTGCTATTTTTGAATTTACACATGTTGGAGTTGTGATTTCGCCATCCACAATGCTTGCATGATTTTGTTCCGCTATGATTGCTGTCCTTGCTGCTGCTGTTGCCGTTACTGTTGCCTTTGTTATATTTGTTGCCGTTATTTTTGTTGTTTTTAGCATGTTCACGTTTTTTGATCAAATTAACACTGGAATCCGTTGCTGTTTCAGCTTTTGTTGAAAATTTCGTCTCCGCAATTAATGCCTTCTTTAGCGCAGTTTGCACCGTGAGTGTTTCATCCTCCTCACAAATTTTATCAAAAATGTTGTCTTGTAAGCCCATTATAAATTTGTTTAAAATAAACGCGTCTAAATGATCTCCAAATTTGCAATTGATTGCCAACTTTTTCACCTTAGCAAACCATTGTGACACTGATTCACCTTCATTTCTTGCATTGTGAAAGGTGCGGCGTTCACGAAATATAATAGTTGGAGGTGTGTAATTAGGCAAATCAATCCCGGGATCCCGGATCCCGGGATCCCGGGATCCCGGACGATTTTTGCTCTTTATCGATCCCGGGATTGCCAGTCACCAATCCCGGGATTTTCGGGATTGATACTTTCTGTCTCTGAAGGAAATACCTAAGTAATTTTGATTATGCTAGAACGATTCGTCCTTCTGAAAACAAGCATTCAAAAGGCCTTAATTGATCTCAACCATTTTGCTCAGATAGAAGATGCTGATTTTGATTTAGCAGGTGAAATCGTCGACGTTCTTACTCCATTAAAATTAGCTGTTGAAGCAATTTGCCGCCAAGAATCAAATCTGTGTACAGCTGATGCAGCATTAAGATTTTGTATCGATCAATTGGCCAGCAAAAATACAATTTTGGCCAAAAAAATGACGATATCTTTGTCAGAAAGAATCAAACAAAGCACGGAATTAACTGGTTTGCTAAACTATCTCCAAAATCCATCAACACAATATTCTGGTGAAGTATTCTTGTCACCTAGTCAAGCTACGATAAAAAAACAGATAAAATCACTAATTCAGAGACTTACTGCTACTAACCAACACCAAAACATTTCTAATAGTGATGAAGAAGAAGAAAACAGTGCAAATTTATTGAAACCACCCATCCAACTTACACTAAAGCAGTAACTACAAGCCGAAATTAAAATAAGTATGCAAACCATTGCACCAGAAACACAAACAGAATCGGATTTACCAGCGTGCATAAGAAAAGAGTTGAATCTCTTTGAAAATGGAGGTACCCGAGGACACCATCTAGATTTAGTTCATAAGTATTTACTGTCCATTCCACCAACAAGCGTAGAAGCAGAGCGAGCGTTTTCAGCGGCCAGTTATATTGGCAACAAATTTAGAAGGCTTGGAGATGATACTCTCGATGCCCTTATTTTCCTGCGTTTTTATTTCCAAAGGTCGAATGAAGACCAAGAGCAAGAATAAATACGCCCTTATATTTTTTCGTTTTTTTTACTTTGGAATTAATTTATTTTTTTTATTTTGTAAACCCCTTGAATTGAGGTATTTTTTTATTTATCTTTATCAAAAATTATCATCTTAAAATTTTTTATGGAGTGTAAATATTTCTTTGTTTCTTAGCAATTAAGTTTATATTAATTTAAATAAACTTCTTAAATTTTGATTCATTTTAATAATAAAAAAAGCAGAGCATAATAGTTACGCTGCATTTTACTTAAAAAGATAATGCACTTTTAATTAATTTCTACATTTTTGAGAGCACTTTTTCACCCGTGCATCGATTTTTGGTTTGATTTCTTTTTTTTTTACCAAAAAAAAAATATACTGTCCAATCCCGGGATACCCCGGGATCCCGGGATTCATTTTTTCAAATCCCGGAATCCCGGGATTGAAAATTAGCTTCGGGATTGAAATCCCTATGTGTAATGCATTTCCAACATATCGCACAATTCTTTATAAGTTTTTGTCACTGGTGAATCTGGAGAACACAAGCTATGTAGCAAGTTATATGGAACTGCGCCGATTGATTTAAGTAAAATTGCTTTTTTAGTATTTTCTTGCTGACAATTGATTTCACATAAGTGTATGTCCAGCTTTTCTTTCCACACGAACCACGTTTCAACAGTCGGTGAAAATTCCGGTAAATTAGGGGTTTGGTATACCGTGGTCATTGTGTTTGACATCAATGGCACTGGTGAAATTTTTGGTTCTTGCATTTTTTTTATATTATTTTTCTTTTCTCGTCGCCAATTATGTTATGTATTGGTCAAAGGCAATGAAAGACGCGTATGGTTCGGTGGACAAAACGTGAATGACTTTATTTCATGTTCTTACAAACTAAGTAGAGTATAACATAGAAGAAAATAATAACATCGCACACACGATGTTGCCATGCACTAATGTTTAATTTGAAATACTTAACACTCACATTTTACAGGTGTTATATATTGTCAAAGTAATACAGTCTACAAACAGAAATCTTTCCATGCTTTTTTTCTTAAAAATTAAAAAAAAAAATATGGTTTAAAATTTATTGCAAATATATTGTTTTACTTGACGAACAACCCCGCCGTTGCTCTTGTTTCGAGTGATTTGTTTGGTGGTGTAGGTACGATGTCAAGAAGTAAGAAAAATATGACAGACATTCCTGCGTTAAAACCAGCTTTTTAAACAGATATTGGGAACTTATGTAAATTTGTCTTAAAAAATAAATAATGATGCCTTTGAACAATTGCATGCGTGTTTTATTTATGGATGGAACAACCTTTTATTCATTTATTTTTACTGTTTATTACCTCTAAACAGTTGGTGGTCCATGGGAAGACAGAAATTTTGTCAAATGGTCCCTCATCAGTAAAAGGTTAAGAACCACTGATCTAAAGGGTCACATGAAGAGCATAAGATCAATAAATATCATGTCAAATTCGTAGAATCTAGTAATTTGTTGAAAGGTCAACTTCCATCGAAGTTACAATAGAACATTTTCCGACTCAGTGGTTGTACTTGGAAGTTGGAAGGTTCAAAAAAGACACCTAGTGTTGCGCAGGATTCAGTGGACAATATCGCCGTCAACTTTGGATATAAAACAATTGAACTCGGTGCAAAAGAATGCTTAAGACGAGAGCTCAGGAGGTCAAATCATTAGCAGCATTTTTTCAACATTCAAGCGATTTTAAAGTTCTTTATTTATATAAATCTGAAAACCCGACTCATTTGGAACTGTCTGAGCGACAGATTCAATCTCTCATGGGTCACAAGGTATTCAAGGGCTAAACAAGCCCTTTACCAAAACCCAGAGTTTTTTCGTGGTGTAAAAAACTAGCAACATCAAGAAAGATTTGGGTTCTTCAGAGATCCAAATGAGGATATCCGCCAAAAAAGCTTTCCTCAATGAGCAAAAGCAACCGTTCTTATTCCTCTCTCAACTATCATCTTAACAAAATCAGCAGAAGTTACACTAAATTGGAATAGGTAAGTCTGGAATTTCCTTAATGTCAATGGTTACAATAATCAAACTTTTTAAACTCAACCAGCAAACCATACCGCAACTACGATGACATCTGCACTCCACACATATATTACCTTCATCTGAGTTGAAGGTCAACCAACCCCCTACCACATTTCGGATTTTTGTTCCATTTTTCATAAATAAAAATGGTCAACCCGAACGAATTGCTGGTTGATTTATCGCCATGCAATTTCGATAATAATAAAAATGTCGATATTATGGACCGTACCCTCTTCAAAAATGTTAAAAGAAAAAAAAAAAAAAAACACGCAAATAAAATTAGGAAATCATTATGTTCTGCTCAATTCGACTTAAAGTCAACCACCGCACGTTCAACCCCACTTTCAAACAAGCTACTTTAACTTTAAATCCCACTATAAAGTACAATACAAGGATATAATTCCCCTTTGCGCCGTTGCCGTACATTCAGTATAATACTATAGCTCTATCATTTGCGGGATGTTATCGCTTTAAAACGCTCGGCTTTTTTGTGTATCCCATTAAAAGAGGATTTACATTTGAAAGGGACAAAAAAAAAAAATACAACAAGAGTAATTGTGGAACCTTTTAAAAAAATATTACAATCTTATCAGGCGCTAAGACCATTGTGTTGTTGCAAAGAAGGACATAACGACATTTTCACACCAGATTTTTGGTTGTTCCACCCGCAACGGCCATTTGAATATTCGGCTGCGGCGTAGTGAAGAAGTTCACTGCAAAGGCAGAGGGAGGAAACGAAAGAAAGAAACGAATAAACAAATAAGGATTAAGATTAGATAAGACTTTGAGAGAGTGCAGACATTCGCACCCCTTTTGATGATACCTATACAACAACTTAACTTGGGTGCGTAGCAAGAAGTAACCACTAACCACTTATATTATCTGGATGGCTAAATGGATTGTGCAAACAGTGTTGCAGAGGATTATTCGATACCAGGCGGACAACAAATTAATGCGACGGTAGTTTGTGTAGGAATTTTGACGTCGATTTTGTATTCTTGCTAATAGGTATATTCATTGTCATTAATAGGCCGTTTTAGTCCTCAAAAGTCCTCTCCAATTAGATGTGTTAAGTTCCTTGGATTCAAACCTTCTAATTGCTGAAGTGCAAAACTACTCTCAAACCCACATGACCATTATTTCCTCTGCTACGGATTCCACTTGGATTCGCCAATAAATTTTGCTCTTGATGGGCTGAAAATATAACACAAAATCGAAAATAAAAATATATTCAGTTAGATTCATCTGGAAGATCTCATGCAGTCCGTAAAAAAATACGTATTTTGCGTTAGAGGTCGCCATTCACCATAAGGACTTCTTACAATGATTTGAAGGCTTACATTTGTATTTCCAATGGAAGAGACCTACAATTATTTCGAATTCGAAAGACTTTTCAATTCATGCTATCAGAGGCTCTGGGCTCTGTTAACGATAAGCTCTTTCTTGTAGATCAAGCAACCGATATTGAGAAACGAGTTGGTGAATGTTTTCTACCAATAATTCTTCTCAAGCTGTTTCTCAAAGTTTAGCAAGTTTAACAAAGTTTTAGATATCATCTACATTCTGCCTGCCAGCGGCATTATGTTGGTATTCGTCCTCTTCTATACGGTCTACAGAAGTAATGTGTTTACAACTGTTACTGGAGTTAGCCTTTAGTGACCTTTTCGGAATCACTATAACTAGTGAAGTGATTGATTTGGCCATGCATTCAAATCAGGGCTGCGAACGTAGGTAACTTACGAGTCTCGTCGTTGATAAGTTCTTCATGTCTTGAGGCTGTAATAAGCTTCTGTGTGAAGTGTCTTAGTATTTTTTTTTTTACAATTGCAGATCATTTACATATAGGATGTAGGTATTGTGAGGAATTAATTTAAATAAAAGACTTAAAGAGGTAGTTCTGCATTCTGTTATATTACAAGTTGGACATAACTCCGTTCTGCGATCGTCTAATATCATTTTTTGTATTCAAACATCGTTATCGATTGATTGTTTGCATTAAAGAATTGTTGCAACTGTCGAATCCTGTTTGCCTCCTGTATCGCCTATCGACTTGATCATTCGTCTTCGTTTACTGGCAAGAATTCACCGATCCGATGGTGCATTTGGCCTTGAATCTGTGAACCCGAATTGCGTAGTGTACAATCCCGTGTCATTGAAACAAGTTTCTTGAATGATTTATGTTCCGTAGGAACTTATAGGGAAACAGTAGTTGTACTGTCGAATATTCTTGAGAAAGTCATCCGATTGAAACAACGATGTCAATGGCTAAGCTCTAAGGGAACCAATTTCACTTTGCCACTTGATCTCGCACAGCAAAATCCGAGCGTTTCATAGTTCATAAAGAAGTGTCAGTTGTTCGTATGTCGGATGTGTGATGCCGGATTATTAGATGACTCGACTGTCGACTCCTCTATGTGCTTCGTGTTCTTCTTCAGTTTGGCTTCGTTGATATACTTTTTGTCGTCTTGCTTGCTTTGTTCGTGGGCCAATGTTCGCGGCCATTGGTCTTGACCTTTTCCAAAAATTACTCAGACTTAAGAGCACAGCCCAAGTTAGAAGCCGTTGCATCCGTCGCGTCGACGGATTGCCGTATTTGACGGAACGAGCTGCCCCATAGAATCCGTCGCATACGGTGGAAGGCAGTGTTTAACAGTGGCGATTGCTGGTCTTAAGCATTGGGTTAGCTACGCTAAAAAACAACTAATTTTTTTAAATTATTTATAGTTATTAATTTTCACATCCAGCTAACCATTCGTAAAGGGAAAACTGATTTTCATTAAAGTTTCTAGTATATGTATACTCTCTATTGCGGTCCTTGTGCGTTGATCTTAAACCTGATAGTTTTGGGCACCGGCGTTCGTTCAATCTCGTTCCAAATGGTTTCTCTTATAGATATTCATTTATGGATTTTGTGCATAGTTATTGTTGGAGATACCATTTTACCTCCTACCAAAATAAAAATCCTGTTATTTATCTTAATGAATAGGTACCTGTTCCTACTCAAATAACATGAATCAAGCAAATAAAAATTTAGCATTTGTTTGGAAATACATATGAAAAAGCAGTTTACCCTTATTTATCGATGAAAAGTGTTTATGGAACGAAACAAAACGAATTCCTATCTTACAATAACTGTAGGAAACTTTCTATAAAAAGATTCCAGCTATGTGAGGATGAAATACTCAGGGAGTTCATTTAACAATTAAAAAATAGATCCACGTTAGACGATGCTACCGCCACGGCTTTTTGCACAATAAAGTTATGAAAATTTCACTATGATCTACTTATTCAAAATTTTTTTTTAGCCCTGCATTACTTCCATCTCACTTCTCGCGAATAAAAACGAAAACAAAACAAGAGCGCTGTCTCATATTCCAAAGCACCATGTCCACAACCCATAATCCACAAATAATATTATTTACTCACATTTATAATCCACGCAAATATAAAACAATAAATTAAAAAAAATTACAGACTTTTGGGATTCAATAGCACAATCAAATAACGATACAAGTAAGCACAAGGACAAGCACACGCATTCTCTTACTGCAATTTCACTAGTAGGTAAGAGAAACATACGAAACTACAAAAAAAAGAGAACGTACAAGTAAGTAACGCCATTTTTAAGTTTTAACGCATTTATTTGCGCTTACCCTTTTATTCATTTAGGGCCTTTCTTACGAGCTACGTACGACACTCTTATATAGATTGTATGAAATTTGGTAGCGCAATATTTTACGCTAAATGCGGGATGAGGGAGACTTTTGTTATGAGAGTTTTGTATTGCGTGTGTGGTGTGTGCAATGTGCAGGCAAGGAATTTAGTATCGCAAATTTGAACGCTAAAGAATATTTTTCAAGGGAAACTTTTTGTACCTATGGGATGATTGTGTTGTGTGTTTGTGTAGCAAAGTAGGTATGATTTGTAAATATGTAATTTTGTTATTTAGCATGTCATTGATTATTGCAATTATTAACCTCGTCATTTGTATTTCAAAGATTTTTTTCTTGGTTTACCGCCGCTAAACTAGCTAACTGAGAGGAATCGCCCCTGGTGTTTAAGTACTCTATACTTATTTGTCCCAAAAAACGTGGTAATTTTTCCCTTTCCAACGTAATTAATAATTCCCTTGATAGGTATTTTTTTGTGAAAAAAAAAACTTTTAAAAGTAAAATTTATGTTGTACGGAAAAATAATCACAAAATAACCTTTGGTATAAAAATCGCTTTTTGGTATAATATTATAGGTAATGATTACTTCTTGGTACTAGAAAATTTTGATATTCAAAAATCTTGCTAAAAGGTGATTTAAAATAGCTATTTTTACATTCATGTGTTGGTTATCATGGTAAAATGTAGATAACATTTTTTTTTCAATGTTTTTTTTCCCACCGAAGGCTTTTCGGACATCGAAATTCCCAAAAAAAAGGAAGAAATCCCACAATGCCACAATATAAGCTCTCTCACGCTCTCAATATTTCCACCAATAAAAGGGCTGTGCCAGTGTCACATGTCAACGCCCCAACGGTTGCGACTTGCGACGAACAGAAAAGTAGTAAGTAAACCTACTTTATCCGTCGGGTCCGAGCTTATGTTTAACCTACCACCTACCTTCCATAAGAACGTGTGTACCTATTCCATCAACCGTTGGCACAACGGACGCGACGGATTCTATGGGTTGGGCCCTTTACTTTTAAGTAACTTTTGTGCCCGCGTTTAAAATTTTTATATTTAATTTTTACCTTCGACCAACTGTATAAAAGCGATGGAAAAAATCAAAAACCAGCACAGCTTTTCACTTTTGCAACACAAACTAATATCGCCACTGTTTATGTATAATTCAATTGCTAAATGTTGACCGAATAGATCGATTTTCCGTAATTTTCTGTCTGCATAAAAAAACCAGAGCAAAACAAAAATAATCATGAAAATCGGGCCAGCGGCTACATTAAGGCCCGTTTTATTCAAAAGTTGTGTTCAACTTCGAGTGAATAAAATGGGCCTTATTAGATGTGACGACCAGCAGGATTAAGTCCCGTACCTTTGAACCGGAAAGAAATTAAAGAAGATAGCAAAACTGCAAAACAAGCGCCATAATGAAATGGAAATCCTTAAATAAGTCATCAACCATGCATGCTAGCTGTCAAAAATGCGGGCCAGAAAATTTGGACTTTATTTGAGTTAAGTTCCCCCGATCATACCTCCGATTTTCACCACAGTGTTGTTGAGTGCTCAAAGATAATCTAAAATTAAGTTATTCGTCAAAAATAGTCACCTCTATATATCAGGCCACCGTCTTCAACAAGCCGCAATTCTTATAAACTTTACCTGAAAACTCCCTGTGGGATTGATACATGCCTGACAATCGCTGGTCCTGTTTAAGTGCCAAATGCAAATAAGTACGTGCTGGAATAAAGTAAAACGAAAATAAAAACTGAAAGAAATTTACATTTCCACAGAAGAACATTTTAAATAAATTGGCTAAACGTGTCCTTCTCACAGAGCACACCATATCAATGGCTGAAAGGGGGGCGCCGCTCAGCCCATAGGTTAAGTGCGAATTTCTTTTCTTTCAATCTCACTCTCTAGTGTTGGCACTTTTTTCCCTTTTACACTTCTTGTCAGTCGTGTTTTTATTCGTGGGAATCTTAAGTGACAATCTTGACATTTAGACGTCAGTCAGTTGCTCCTTTGCCGTTAAAATGGATGACGTTCTGATTTCGCCCATGGGATTGTCAATTTTTCGTTTTTCATTTTTTTTCTCCTTCATTCTCAACAAAATTAAAGGACTTTTTTATGTTACTTGTTAGGGAATTCCTTTGTGAGCATAAGCGTCCTTTTTACTTGTGCAAAGGTGTAAAATCGACGTGACAAGTGAGAGCACTCTCAAACAGAGATTTCTGTTTATCTAGGACACTTTATTTGCATTGGGACTACTTCTTAGATCAGGCAAGGAGGGCATCGCAAGATTTCTATCAGCAAAATCGATTTGTGGTAAGTGCGAAAAGATTGCAGTATGGAATTTATTTGCCTGGATAATTCCTCACAAATACTACGAACAATTATTTATGGGTTGGATGGTGTAGAGTGTAGACAAAAGGACAGCAACGTCAACCCTTTCTTAACTGCGGTTCTATTTATTTCTTGTACTTTGTCCTCTTTATCGGAGTCAGGCAAACTCTTATGGGGTACTTTGTCGGATAAAATGAAATAAATGTGGAATCAGTTAAGGCAGCCAAACGACTTGGGCAACTTAACGCGGTAATGAAGTTGATTGTGATGATTGTGAGAAGTTATTGGGCCGAGATTTTTAGTCTGGTTAAATAAATCGCTTACAATTTGCATTGGGGATCTTAAATGTAAATCTTTAAGTAATCACTGGGATTTATGAGAGAGCTTCTTTGGACTTTTTTCGTCGGAGATATAAGTAGTGAAGAAAGGCGACGCCGTCATCAGACGTATTTTGAGACTGTGCTACCTAAAGTATTAGGTTCCATCTGCCCAACATGATAGCAACTTGCCCTGAATTTTAATTAAACAACACTGGCCCCCAAAATTCACATACTGACCATTATCCGTCTGACATCCGTCATACATCATAAATTTATAAAACAGGGAAAACCTACCAAGCACCATTAACTTGACATTCCATTAGAAATGGTGGCCGATTGGCATTGCCATTGCATAAGCAAACTTCTCTTCTATACACGTCGTACATACTCCACCACATGAGTGTTAACGATATGGGTTGTTATGATGTCCCTCCCTATGGAATTGTGACAGATATTTTTTTATGGCACTATAATGATATGACATTATTTTTTATGGCGATAAAAAATAATCGAACTTCCTTCTCCCTTGAGGTTTGAGGGTATTTTCTTTCTGTTTGGTCTGCTTCTTACTGTCAATTTTTATTTCGTAGCTCGTCAATGGACGAAGTGTCCCGAGATAAGAGTCATAGGTCGATGATTGTGTGGTGGATTCCAGTTAGGGGTGTCGAAAAGTCTAGCCGGGCAATGCATAATCCACTTAAGTGGAATTGATGTAAGTGATAGTGACATATTTGCCTACTTATAGGCAGAAGTTATTTTCGTACAAGCCAATCATTTTGGAGGGGGGCCAGAACAAGGAGTCGATGACTTTTATGAATGACAATTTGATTGCACAGGGAGGCGTGAACTTGAAAACATTTTTGTGGGCTTTAATTTTCTGTAATTTATTGCGAAGTGGAGCCGGTTTCAATTGACTTTGTTGGTCAAAGGTTTCATATGGGTATAGCTAAAGGGGTCGTGCTTATAGCTAAAACAAGGTAGCTCACATTTAGGTCATATTGTTTGTACTCAAATTCAGTATTCACTACAACAAGATGGTCTATTGTTCATATAGTATAAACATAAACACTCTTATATGTGTCGAGTCTTCTCGCGTTGGTCAAAATGTAAATTGTCAATGGGATTTGAAGCTACAAATGATATTTCTGCTCTGTTGTAATTAATGGGGTTTTGAATGCTCCACAAAACGTGCACCAACACTGCGCTTAGTTTGTCGAATATACTCTTTATCACAACCAAAACATTAGACTTCGTGAATGGCAGATTTTTTGCTAAAAGGACATTTGTCTTTCTTGGTACCTAATAGATAAGTTTCTACTTTATCTTTCAGATGTTATAGAATAGTAGTCTAGAAATGCTGAAACGTTTCTCTTAATTTAAATAAACTTATTCGCATACCTAGTTAAAACGGAGTCGAATGTTTTATTTCGTAGTCCCGATTGGAAGGAGGATTGCGATGTAGACCTCTTTAACAGTAAGTTTAATTTTTTTTTAATAATTATGTATGTGTGACGTGTTTTGATGAGCTTATCAATCATAGACCTTTAAGATGTTGCAACTTTATATTCGTTCGAGTAGTTTGATAGGAACATATACGAAAACAATAATCAGTCTTCGGCGGCGTTGCAGTTCAGTTTTTTTAAGAAATACTTTAGCCAAGTTTTCTTTTCTCCAGTTTAAGGTGATCTCTAAGTAGGGTCAGGAACCGTATGAGATGGAAAATCTATTATATCTCCTCTGTGATTTAGAGAAGATCAAAAGTTGACTGCCATCTTGAAAACTCAAAAACGATGAAAGCATCAAAAATTACGCAACAGTCTTTTAAGGTCATTCCGTACAATTAAAAAACGTACGGAATAGGAAGGGAAAGGTTTAGCCGGTGTTTTTGTAACAAGTAGTACCATCTGTAAATATACCGCCATGCACACTTTAAGTTTTAAGCAAACAAAAGAACAATGTGAGAGGAGAATGCCAGATGAACCGCCACAAGTTTTACTGCAAGAAAGCTGTAGCCATTCTTCAACAAAGTCAAAAATAAAGGACTTATTCAGAAATATAGAAGATCTCTTTCTAACCTCATATGGGACTTATACCTACGTTTTTTTTTTGTTTTTTTTTTTATTATATCCCACGCCCAGTTGGCTGACACTGTTCATTTTGTTGAGGTAAGGTAAGGCCACAATGACCTGTGAGAAAGCCCGCAAGCTTTCTTATATTATCCTTGCTGATAAGGATTTCTTGCTCCAAGGATTTCTTTGTATGAGTAAGGCCTAATTAAACGTTTGGATTGTCTTAGACCTGGGACATGTTCCCAGTGTTCGAGACGAAGTTGTTTTCCCCAATCGTTAATTTGTCTTAGCGCAGTAGTCCAGTTGACTGCGCAGTGCAGTAGGGTTCTGGTCTACAGAGGAGAGATTCGGAACCAGCTCTAGCTAATCTATCGGCCTGTTCGTTGCCTGCAATACCCCGATGACCCGGCACCCAGCCAAGCCTTACCTTGTTGTGCTTGGATAGGGCTTGCAGAGCATCGCGCCTTTCATAACTTTTTTGGATATTAAATCAGCGCAAATTTCTATTGCATGGATTTCCGCCTGAAAAAACGTGGGACACATTCCCATGGGTATCGAGATTTTGGTATTGGGTCCCAAGACACCAGCTCCAACTCCGGAATCCATTTTTGATCCTAAGCTTTTTGGGTTGAGTGTCGGAACACCATTAGTCCAAGAGGCACGTTCAAGTATTTCTACTTCGTATAGCTTCCCGAAACTGTACTCCCTAACCATACATAGTGTCCGGGAGTGAGCAGAACATGATCAAGTTTGGGATTAGGTTAAGTATTTTCAGATGTCCCACATGGTTAACTGATTTAAACCTATATTCTAGCTGCAGTTTGATGGCGCATCTAGCTGCAGTCTTCATAATGAAGTACTGCAAAGGTGAGAGCCCAATTGAAGCTTGTTTGCAGTGGTTCGTTCAAGTTCTTTTGGCCACCAGACGATTGCTGCGTACGTGATAATGGGTCTTACCATCATGGTATAAAGCCAGTGTATCATTCTGGGATTAAGACCCCAAATTTTGCCGTACAGACTCCTATTGGCCCACATGTCTCTAGAGTCACGTTCTGTGGCGGAGTTGATGTGTAAGTTCCATTTTAGTATCTTATCTAGGATGATATCTAGATATTTAACTTCGTTGGAATAGTTTAAAGTAGTTCCGTTCAGGATAAAGGGTCCTAAATTGACAATTCTCCTTCTGGTGAAAGGAACTAGAATAGTTTTGCTAGGATTGATTGATAAACTTTCCGTAGTGCACCATTCTGAAACATGTATAGTAGAGGAGAGCACTCCTCATTCTACTATTAACGGTAGCGTAATGCTTACCCCTATAATGATAATTGCCAAGTCGTCGGCATATGCAATGGCGTCGTAACCTAGATTATATAACTTGACTAATAGACTGTCTATGACCAGTGACCATAGCAATGGGGACAGCACACCTCCTTGAGGGCATCCTTTGACTGCTGTCACTGACACAGCCACTCCTCCTGACGAGGATGCTATTACTCGATTTTCCAGCATGGCTCGGATCCAGCGGTTCGTCGAGTCTTCGATACCCTTACAACTGATTGCCCTAGCAATCGAGTCGTATCCGGTATTGTCGAAAGCACCCTCAACATCTAAGAATGCTCCTAGGGCAATTTCCTTGTGGTGAAAGGCGTGTTCTATCTTTTTGACGAGATGGTGAAGAGCACCTGGACTTGCCTTTTCCTATACCTACGTAGCCACAATACTATTTGTGGTCCCATATCAGAAAAAGTGCATGATTGAATAGCAACTTTGCAGAGACTGTCGTGTGGAGTGTGCTCTTGAGAATACAGTTCACTTTTTAAGTCACAGTTGGTAGGGGAGACCGGGGGTAGTTGACCCCATGTTATCTCCTCTTGCTGTTTTCCTTTTATAAGTCCACATTTCCTGTAAATCCGGGAAGAGGAAAATAAGATAGGAAAAAAAAGTTACTTACGGTAGCAAAAAATCGTTTTTCCTTAATATTTCTTCAATGACATGTACCTACTCGCGACGAGACACAAAGAGAGACTAAACAGGTATCGGTATCGGTATCGGTATTGAATGTAAAAACAGGAATGGAAATGCAATTCATTTCTTCTCTTTAAAATAAGTGGCAGTGAGTCAACTTACCCATGGGTTCAACTAGCCCCGGTCTCCCCTACTTTGTGTACACCACTGAAAATACTTGTTAAATAAATTTGTATTGTTTTGTTTTCCAGTATAGGTATTGCTTCGGGAATTCTTTCCGAAATTCCTATGAAATTAAAAGCAACTAGAATATAGTTTTTCGCATGCAGTTAGAGAACTAAATTATTTTCCAGATGCGATAAACGGCGGAATGTTTTGTTAATAAATTTTCGATGCGAAAAGTTACCGCATGAATTACAGAATATGGGCACTGAATGTGAATAAATATATATATTTTCGAGAGATATTTGAATCAGACCACCATTGACGGGACGGGTCTCTTTTCGTCTCTCTACCACTATAAATCTGTACCCAGATAGACTCTCTGAATTTCTTCAGATTTCTTCCCTGGGTTCGATTCCTAGTGTTACCGCTAGCATCTGTTTTTTATGTGAAAGTTTGTTTCATCAACTGGGCCTCAACCCAATGATGTCCCAAGATCTTCATTCTTCTGCCAGCCAATCCCAGTGCCAATGATGTTGTAGTACTGTTTTTGCTTCATGTGTCTGATCACCGCCTGATTGTCCACCTGACCCTAAAAGCAAGTAGTCCAACGCATGCAGCACAATGCAATCATGGCCGTGACTATGAATCCGAACGCGTTGACTAAGCATGTTGAATTGTTTTTGTATTCTCGCGGTCAGCGTTACCTATGCTTCATTTTGCACTTTTTTATTTGGAAAGGCCCTTCATAAATCTTTAAAAAATTGTTATTTTCAAATAAGTGTACATTAAAAATGTAGCACGCCTGACAATCACTACACTATTATAGTGTTATGCGAACTAATGTTTGTTAAATATCGTGTGAAAATTCTAAATTACCAGAGTGGCCTTAGATATCACACCTTTTTCTCTCATCGCGCCTTTTTTCGGCTCTTCAGAATTCTGCGACGGACACTCTGTTTATTTTAAATTTGACTCTTCGAAATGTCAACTGAATACGCAGGCAGGATTTTCTTGACTAGATTGGTCGGCTTCCCCTCCATAAACGTCAACTGCAAAAACTATAGGTACACGTGAACACTCTGGGCCAATAAAAACTGAGACGCATCTAGTCAGACAGCTGTCAGACTTACTATACTACGAATCCGAACGTCCCCAATTTTACGAATTTTTACTTATTGCCGTTCCCTAACGTGAACAATTCGTAAAATTGAGCATCATCGAGAGAGCATGAATTGTAGGCTTTTCACATCAAGCCCAAAACCGTGTTTTCCTCGAAAATTCGTCGATTCATTAACACCAACCACCAACTAGTTTTAGTTTGACGTTTCAATCAGCTGTTTGACACTAGTACTTAAACTTCGGTGCAAACTTTTGTGGTTACAAATTTCGATCCCATTAATTAACAAACAAAATGAATTTAGTGCATTTCAAAATAATATTAGCTTATCAATTAATAATTGTGGAAAATGATTTTAATTTGTGAGTTGTGGCATTTTGTTCGGTCAGCCATTTTGCTGAATTTGCAGGATATTGCAAAAGTTGGGTTTGTTCCATCAACCCAACGATTGGAAGTCGTTTTCGTGGTGTTTTCCTCAAAAACGAGTGCAAAAAACCTATGGGAAAGTCGAAATAGAGCCGGACATCGTCAGCATGAATGTGGAAGTTGTAATACCTAATGAAAGCAGGTAGACCAAGACTAAACCCTTGCGGTACACCCTTTGTACTACGCGTATTACGAGTATATATCCGAAAAGACAGCTACAGTTATTAATGTAACATAGATTTAAGTTATTGTTGAGACAACACATTTAAATACTTATTAGTTATTAGTTATTCACCGCCATTTGTTACCAATATCCTTAAGTCAAATTGTATATACAAAAAAGTTTAATAAAAAAAAATGTAATGTAGGTACTAGATCGTCTGTTTTTGAAAAAAATATAAATTATTTGACCACTGTCCACGGGAAATACGATTCGCCCCTCATTTCGCATGTCCTTTTCAGGCCCTCAGTTTTATTTCATAGTCAAACTTAGGCTTGGAACATTTCGTCATTCGGAAATGTCTTTTATTTATGTATAGTAAATCCAGGAAAACCCTCGTTACCCTAACTCTTATATTTCCATATCCCCTATAAAAAGAAAGGTACCTTACCTAACATGAAAGCATTGTAAACTCAAACAACCCATGACTACAAAGCGAAAACCGCTAAAATTTCCAAGTCGAATAAAATTCACTTCAACTACTGTAGCAGTAGGTGTAGGTACCTACCACTAAAACCCACAAAAAAAAAAATCTCTCTTACATAGTATAAAGACCACAAGATAGTTCTTATCCGTTAAAGTCCCTCCAATTCCCATTCCTAATACATTCCATTTGTGTTTTATTCTTTATAGCAAGAGATAATTTTCTTTGTTTCACTATTTTCTTTGGAAACTTTCTTAAAAGATGCCATGTCAAGTACCCAGTAGCAAGGATACAAGGATACCTACATAATACAAAAAGAAAGGCAAAGCATCTCCTCTTGTAAATGGGAGTGACTCTGAAGTGTTGTCGAGTTGAAAGCTCTCCATGCTATGTACATAATAATTTTTGTCAAGAGGAAAAGAGTTCTCCCAACACCCAAACACCTCTCCTCGCAGGATTTACGAGTATATAGACGAAAAGTTCACCCACTGAGGGCGTGCGATGTTAAGTCAGTGCACCACCTTGGAATAGAAACTTCTTCGACTCTGATGCTGTTATAGCATGTGATCCCTACCAACCCCTACGAAAGAGTGCGCGGAGGTTGAATCTCGAGGTGGCATATGATGGTAAGGATGCCATCGTCATCGTGCTCAAGCGCATGACCCATTTGCCTGGTCACACTAACACCAACAGTGTGACAGAGCACAAGCAACAGTACCTACCTATAGTAGCTGCGAAGCTGAAGCTTTTGTGGTGCCCTCATGGATGCCATATCCATGAATATTAGCGAGGTTTATGGAACTTTCTCTCTGTGCGGATGCTCCATGGTCCATGCCCTTTACTCCCTCGGGGGCAAATGTACGCCACCCATTGGATCGAAGTCCGGAACTGCTTTTTCTTATTTTTTTTTTTTTCAGCTCGTTCTGCTTCCCCCTCAAACGGTCGGTAGTCGGTTGTGTTCGTCGGGT
This sequence comes from Cheilosia vernalis, assembly GCA_949126925.1. Taxonomy (NCBI): domain Eukaryota; kingdom Metazoa; phylum Arthropoda; class Insecta; order Diptera; family Syrphidae; genus Cheilosia; species Cheilosia vernalis. The sequence goes on from OX421358.1 coordinate 31,877,704, forward strand.
GAAGGGTGGTGAGTGGTCGTCACTCATTTAGTAAGGGCGTGGGCTTTGACTGGGGCGAAGGAACTTTGTGTGTGCTGTGTATAGCTGTAAAAGGTGATGGGGAATGAATTGGGGATAATACTCGTATTCTAGATGGCGAGTTGGAAAGTTGTTGGCATGGTACTTGAGCGATGGGGGATACATTTTTCTTTAGTTTTTTTTTTTTTTTTTGTTTGTCCTTCATTGATGGATTTGTGTAGAAATGACAGTCATTCCGAATTTTATAGCCATGTAGGTACGAGCATCGATAGGTAATTGTTGGCAAAACAGATACAGAAAGCTACGAGTGCACTTAAAACGTATTTTATAATACGGTAAAGACCATTTGTGTTGACTTCCGTGCAAATAGGCAAAAATTGTCCCAAACTACATAGATAGATATAATAAAATTATTGACGCATAGGGATATCCGCTTCGCTGAAAATATGCAAAACAGATTGATTTTAATTATCTACTACTTTCGAAAGCCTTACTTACTTACTTAACGGGCTCCCGACCCGTGAAGAGTCTCTGCCTGAGACCCTGCAGCCTTCCATCCTCTGCGATCCCGGGCACGCTGCTTCCACTTTGCCAGACCAAGCGCTCTGGCATCTGCGATGGCTTGGTCTTTAAAACAGAGGTTCGGTCTTCCTTGTCGCCTCGAACCTGAGGGCTGGGATTCAAAGATCCTCTTAGCTGGAGCATTGTCGTCCATTCGCTCGATGTGGCCGAGCCAATGTAGTCGACGTGTTTTGGCTTTTTGGACTACATCCACATCTTGGTACAGCTCATAGAGTTCGCGGTTGTATCTTCTCCTCCATTCGCCCTCCTCGCACACAGGACCAAAAATCCGACGAAGAATTTTTCTTTCAAAGGAGCCCAATATCAGCTCTCCCTTCCTGCTTATCGTCCAGCACTCGGCGCCATAAAGCAGAACTGGCAGGATGAGTGTTTTGTAGAGCGTACATTTCGTCCTTCGAGTTAGGAGTTTTGAACCCAATTGTTTTGCCAAACCGAAGTAGCAGCGGTTTCCTAGGGTAATTCTTCGCCTGATCTCCACTAGGGTGTCATTCGTGGAGTTCATATTTACACCGAGGTAGATAAACTCCTTAACTACCTCGAAATTGTTGCTATCATTAGTGACGTTTTGTCCTAGGCGGTGGACAGATGCGTTTTTGTTTGTTGATAGCATATACTTGGTCTTGTCCTCGTTTACTTCAAGGCCAACAAACTTCGCCTGTTCCTCAATCGCCGTAAAAGCCTCAGTCACGGCACGCTGGGAGCGACCGATGATGTCGATATCGTCCGCATACCCCAGTAGCTGAACGGATCTGTTGAAGATAGTGCCTTCCGTGTTGACACCTGCCCTAGCGCATCTCCTTGCCGAAATCCGGTGCATGTTTGGAATAGTTCGGAGGAGCTACTTCCAAATTGCACGTAGCAGCGCGTGTTCTCCAGCGTTACGCGACACAGCTGGATCAGTTTTGCCGGGATTCCGAATTCGGCCATCGCCATATAGAGCTCCTGACGATGAATGCTATCATATGCGGCTTTGAAGTCGATAAATAGGTGGTGAGTCTCGACTTGAAATTCATTGGTCTTTTCCAGGATTTGCCTCAGTGTGAAAATTTGGTCTATGGTCGATCTGCCGGCCGGAAGCCACACTGGTATGTGCCGATTAGTGTGTTGCAGAACGGTCTAAGACGTTCACACAGTACGTTGGATAGGATCTTGTATGCGACATTAAGCAGGGATATGCCTCGGTAATTCTTGCAAGACAAAGGATCGCCTTTTTTGTAGATGGGACATATGGAGCTGATAGCCCAGTCATCGGGCATGCTTTCTTCCATCCATACCTGGTTGATGATTTGGTGCATGCGCCCTACCAAAACATCACCACCGTATTTGAAGAGCTCCGCTGGTAAACCATCAGAGCCTGCGGCCTTGTTGTTCTTAAGCTTTTTTATAGCTAAGCCAACTTCTTCTATACTGGGTGGTGGAACTGGTTCTTCATTGACTGGACGTGGGTTCTCTTCCTGCCCTATCACTCTCTCTACATGATGCCCATTTAGCAGCTGCTGGAAGTGCTGCTTAAACACATCTACTATTCCCTGCGCTTCGGTGACTAGGTTTCCTTCGCTGTTTCGAAGAGCCTGCGTTCCGGTCTTGAAGCCAGCAGCCAGTTGCTTGGCTTTCTTGTAAAATCTCCGGATGTTGTTTCGATCGCGAGACTCTTCGATCTCCTTGAGCTGGGAGGCTGCGTAAGCCCTCTTCTTTCGACGCAGTATCTTCTTCTCCTCCCTCCTCCTAGCTCGATACTCTTCCCTCGCTGCCCTTGTTTTGCGCTGCAGCATCTTCATATGTGCATCTTCTGTCACCTTTTTCCGACGTACGCATTCATCATCATACCACGGGCTTTTTCTCTGGGGTGGCTGGTACCCTATAGTAGTTTCGGCTACCTCCTTGATGATGTCGCGCTCGCGATACTGGGACCACTGGTTGTTGGCGTCTGTGGTAGGTGAATGCACAGTGGGGAGTTTCTCACTCAGGCGCTCTCTGTAGACATTGGCTACTCCAGGTGTGCTTAGGCGTCCAACGTCGAATTTCTTCTTTTGAGCGGTTCGCAGCTTCTTCTCGTTGGACAGTCGAGCTCTGAATTTAGCAGCGACAAGAAAATGGTCAGAGTCGACGTTTGCCCCTCGGAATGTGTGCACGTCGAGGATGTTGGTTGCGTGCCTAGCATCGATTAGCACATGGTCGATTTGGTTGGCGGTTCGACCGTCTGGAGAGCGCCAGGTTGCTGTGTGGATCCTTAGCCTTGGAAACCTAGTGCTACTTATCACCGTATTACGAGCTGCTGCAAAGTCAGTTGTCGTTTCGTGGATTCTGTGCTTACCAACTAACCCGCCAAAGATGTTTTCCTGACCGATTTTGGCATTGAAGTCCCCGAGCACAACTTTGACGTCATACTCCGGACAGGCTCCGTAGGCTCTATCCAGGAGGTCATAGAACTCCTCCTTGGTAGGGTCTTTAGCCTCGTCGGTAGGGGCGTGTGCACATATTAGGCTAATGTTTTGGAAAGTAGCTTTGATGCGGATCACAGCCAGGCGATCACTTATCGGCTTAAAGTCAATAACTTTTGACCTAAGCCGATTTCCCACGACGAATCCGCATCCTAATACATGCAATCTTTTATGGCAGCTGTAATAAATGTCGCAATTTTTCCTTTTCATCATACCTGATCCTATCCATCGTATCTCCTGGACCGCGGTAATGTCTGCCTTGTACCGCGCGAGGACAGACTCAAGTTTTTGAGTAGCACCTGGAGTGTAAAGCGTCCGCACGTTCCAGGTGCATACTCTTCGGTCATTGTCCGTTGACGTTCCGGGTCTGGTTGCCGTTTGAGGGAATTCGTTATCCGAGGCTGCTCGTGTCTCTCCCATAACTAATGCTTTTTTCTATGGTCGGGAAGTTACCCCGACGGCACAACCCCCAACCTGGAGGGCCAGGTCCTTGTTTTCACCCTAGGACAGCGGGCCGGATAATCCGAGGCCAGTAACCCACTTCGGGATATGAGCGCTGCCGTTGACCCATTAAGGGTTCATCCGCCACCAACTCTTTTCCAATAACCTGGCGTGTTATTGGAGATCCCTATAGACCTGGGGTCCGAGTACGTCGAAGCAGCTCTTATAGGGATATCACTAAGTAATTCGTTACTTACAATCGATTTATTTCTAGACATCAAATATAGTACGCCCTGCATCTGCAGAGCATCTACCTACTCTTCTTAACTGCCCAATTCTTATGCTTTTGACAATGTCAATGTCAAGCTGCAGATTTTATAGCTCGTCGTTGAGTCGTGTTCCTTAAAACTCGTCGACGGAAACGTGAAGGACTATCTTAAGAATTTTTCTCCCGAAACATTTCAAGACTTCTTTTGTAAGAACATGCTTTAGACCCATACCTAGAGCAAGATGGTGGTTATTAAGCTCTCACAGACAGAGTATTCTATGTATATGTTTTTAAAAATACGGCCTTAATTCAAAGCTGCCTACTTATGCGATACTAGCTAGGGCAATTGTTTATAAAGTATTTGTTGCCAATACTTAATCACAGTATTGAATAAACTTAGTAGCAAGTGTAACTATAACAGTATTTTTAACCTTAGATTTGTAGGTAGAATGTATGCCCGGTTCCATACAGGGTCTAGGGATACCTATACTGCTCGGAGTAAGGTGATTTTTGTCCATGGCTGTAGTTCCTTTTGATATAGGTTCGACTACAGAATACATAATAAATACATATTTATTGTTTCAGGGCGGAACATGGATCTGAAGGTTGGTTGCTTCGGTGGTTATTGTCATTACAAACGCAAGGATCCACCTTGTGGTTTGACAGTGGCATTTGTCGCTGTTGAAATAGTTTGACGATGATAATATAGAAAGCTCAGGAAACCACTGGTTTAGAGAAGAAGTTTTATCTTGTGATAAGAACTCGTTTGAAGTGAGAATCAGCACTGAAGATGAATGTATTTGATGCCAAAAAGGCATCAGAAACGCTTCAACAAATACTGGACCAGATAATCTACCATAAAAATAAAAAGAGGTAGGGAAAATATACATACTACCTTTGTATATACATTCCTATAGTAGCGCCAATCCAGTAGTACCAGTAACCTAATAGGTGTCGCTACTCATACCAAATCGAGAAATAAATTACTGAGAGCTTTGAGCCTTTGATAATTTTATTCCATATAAAAAAGCTTTCGTTGAGATTTCTGCTCCATCATTCATTAGAAAATTTTTCGTCGTTGGGTTTCGATTTGTATTTGTTGTGTGAATTTCTTACAAATTTAAAATATTAAAAATGTTTTGTCAATTCAGAATAGAATCAGTTTCTGATATTAGGGATTCAAATCTTAAGGGTCGAAGACCACGTCAAAATCAGCAAATCGTGTATTTTACACTAAAACGAATAATTACAACTGTCGTTTATGGAGATCCACTTCATTTCTGTCATTTTATTGTTTTGATAGCTAAATTGTCAATCTGGTAGACGGCCATAAGCCAAACCATAAAAGACTTATTTAACATCGTTTGTAAATACGAACAAAAAAAATCTAAAATTATATTAAATGTTAATAAAGTCGCTATACTACTACCCATCAGGCACAAGTGCACCAGGATTCACATTCTACTAATAATACGAGTATTTCTTAGCCTAGTACTTCTCAACAAGTCTCTCAACAACACATACAGTCCACTAGTACAACACCCAATTTACAAGTCCATTCTTTTTTTCCAAAAAAAAATGTAAGTGTAATTCTTGCAACTGCATTAATCGATATCTTTTATCTTGGTAACAAATTCTCTTTTCGTCCTCTTCGCGATCCTGGATCGGAGGCTAGTTTTATCTACGAAGATGCACAGTGCAGGCTACGACTTCCTGAAGGTCCATTCAGGCCAACATTTCAGGTATGAGCTCTGTCGTTCCTGACCACAACTCCATCAAAACTATGCTCTTTATTCTTGAAATGCAACTGACTGATCTTTGGAATCCACCAAAGACTAAATCATCGTAAATTAGTTGGAAAAACAAACACAAGTACAATTTAGTGTTTGCAGTTAAATACAAAACATAATATAGGAGTAGCGTCTGCATCTTGCAATTGAATATCCACCTACATGTTTGTGTTTTATGCACCTACACAATAGGCTCCTTAAGATAAAAAGCCGCAGTGCCAGAGCCCCTCGAAGGCTCTCCCGGCTCATATCTACCTACTTCTATAGCAGCTGAAAATACTACATTGCTATGTTGACGGATCTAGATATTTGGCAAACAAATCTTAGATAGTAATCGGTGAGGAAAAATGAAATATGGCAACCAGTCCAAATACAAATTGTTTTCTTGACAAAATCCATAATAAATAGCAAATATGCCAAAAAGTCTAAAAATATTACTTTTTTTTGTTCGTTCAAATATAGCTTTTGTTTGGACGAAACACTGATAAAAACTTAAAGCTCCGTCTAAATCAATTAAGGGCACAAACCAGTTTTCATTATTGAGTGATTGAAGCGCCAAAGCTTCTGCGGGTTACTGGTACAACATTTTTATTAGATTCCTTGGCGCTACTATAGGAATGTATATACAAAGATACTACCTCATTATTTGCAAGATTTGGTAAGAAATACGAATGCAAGATGTAGAGTTCTCAATACGACACGTCGTTTATTATTCGCTTGTTCACAGTCTAGTCAGTTTATTCTCGCAATATTTCAAACATACGATTCGTATTTGACATATTGGTCATACACCCATTTTTATAATAATTCAGTACAGATTATGTCGATACTGCACAAGATAAATAAAATTATCGTTTGCCCTATCCACAAAACAGGAAACTACCAAAAGAGTACAACTTTAATATTGATCAGAATACCCTGTTCGTCGTACGGAGTCAACACAGGTTATAGCTATAGGGTATAGCGTATAGGCCAATCGATTACACAATATTCGAAAGGTTCACAATACGAACGCTGGTTTGTATAAAACGGACCCCAAACACAATTGCTATTGCACATTTTTAATAAAACTTGCTGTGTCCACTACAAGCAGTGACATCAGCTCGTAAAGAATATTACTTTTATATGCTGTAAATTTCGATTGTGCATAATGATTTCGGTAGCATACGTGCTAAATTCGGTATGCTCACACGAAGTTCTTGGCCGGATATGGCTTGCATACGCATGCATGTAAGTATGTAAACGTACATAAAGCCAGACATCCTTGTATTGCGAACAACTTTGCATTATGTTTTCTTTTGTAATTCCATTTCGAATACTAGTAAAAACAACCTGGTCATGTTTATTACAACATTTACCACTTTATTTAAACAAACTATACCACCAATGTAATACAAAAAATATAAGCACACATAATAACAAAAACTGTTGTTGCTAAAACATTTAGTTAGTTAATTAAATTTAATTTGTGGACGGTGCAGCCCTATTATTAATCTACAATTCTAATTTCGGTTCTTTAGCTTCAGCAGCAGCCTTATAACGCTTCTCAATAAATTTAAAAACCTCTGTAATAGCTGAGTAGGATGTCCATTCGTGTTTTGTGTGTCCTGGAATTCAAACAATTCAATACAATTCTATGGACGGAAGTATTCGGTTATTTGCATTACCAGCAGAAAATCGGGGAATATCATCTCTTGGCGTGGGAATTTCTTCACCCAGGGGCTCCAGACTTGTGACGAAATTTCGAGCAATAGGTCGAAGAGTTTTCACCGTTGCTTGTCCTCCACCGACATGTGCCGAGTCTGTGAGTGCGACAGCAAAGACCTTTTTCTTAAAGTATTGTGCAAAGTGCTTGGCCTATTTGAAAAAAGAAACACGGTTAAATTTAATATTTTTCAAATACACTACCTTACCAAAGTCAGGGTAATAGAGCCTCCATAACTGTGGGCAACGATAGCAACGCTTTCGGGATTAGTTCCAATAACGTATTTCTCCCAAACTGTAGTGGCGTGTGCAGTGGGAGAGTTGTGTCCAGGAATAGCTTTCATAGCGCCATCTACCGGACGGTAGTTGTCATTGGTGTTTGTGATTAAAATGTCATAGCCCAATTTCTTTGCCATTTCTATGTAGGGTAGCATAGTGCCATGATGGATGGAGTTGTTGATAACCAAACTGAATGGAAGGAATTATTTGCATTCCAAACCTTCGAAGTTCGAACACTAGAACTCACCTTCGTGCCCATTGTCCAGCTCGTACATATCCGCTTCCATGAATCAGTACCAGCAATTTCTTCGAATTTTGGAGCTCCTTCGGACTCGTGAAGATGAAAGTAGCCTGCTCTTTGGGAATGTTCTCTGGAGTATATGTGCGAAACATGCCACTCTCCTCCAACAGCTCATATACAACCTCGGGAATGTACTGTTTAGTTGTAAAGGGAGAAATTTGTTTTTTGTTTATTAATTTTTCGAATCAAAAACTCGACTTACTTTCGCTAATTCTTCATAGTGCTTCTGGTTTTGTGAATAATCTGGATAAACATCGAATTCGAAGGGCTCACTGCCAGGTTTGCCGGTCGCAGGGTTTATTTTCCGCAATTCTCCCTCTAAAGAATAAGTGTACATACACAAATTTTTAATCACAATCCTATATAATATGTGTCCAATGCAATTTTACCACTGTTGAACGCATAGCCAAAATCGCGTAGTTTCTTCGTAGCCTCCCCAGACATTGCACTGCTGTTAGCAAAACACTTTAAAAGAACACAGATAATTGCAAATAAATACAAAAACATCGATTCTAATACAAAATATAATAAAAACCTTGTTGCGAAGGAAATATAATGACAATCGTATCAAACCGGCCACTTCTTTTAGCTTTTGACAACCGAGAACCAACATCAACATAATTTTCTTTGTGTCAGGCACACAAGTTTGGGAGCTATAGCATTTGTATATGAATGCAGTAATTGAAGTATAGATGGAGTCCTAACAGGGAACGTTACCATTCAAATTCGGAGTAAGAAGTTTAAGCAGGTTTTTTTCGATTTTACCTTACAGAAAAAGGAATTTAGCGTTAATTTTAATTATTCGAAACGCGCCTGATTTTTGTCATAATAAACAACGACTGACATTTGATTAATTCAAAAAAATATGCCTGCCCATTAGGAATGAAGTAAATCTTAGGTACAGTATATTATTGACTATTGTTTGATTTTTTCGCAAATGTTTATAAATGGGGAATAATATTGAAACAACAGTAGGTATGTATGTATAAATTTCAGCGCATAGGTAAGCTCATAGGTTGTTACTTCTTCAAATATTTGACCAGAAAGTGCGTATGTACATAGTGTCAAATGATTGACATTTTTCATGTTCAAACAAAGTCGGACCTTAACAATAAGTTTTTTCATGTTAAGATAATAAGGGTGATTTTTTAGCTGGTTTGGTTTTGGCAACACTGGTTTTGACAGCTGACGTGTGTTTAGTACCTTGTGTCACTGTCAAACAGCTTCAGTTTGGTTTGCAATTTAACCATGGATCGTCTTACAAATGAACAACGCTTGCAAATTATTGAATTTTACTATCAAAGTTCGTGCTCGTTTCGAAATGTTCATCGCGCGCTTTTTTATCGAAAAATTGTGTTCAGCGATGAGGCTCATTTTTGGTTAAATGGGTACGTAAATAAGCAAAATTGCCGCATTTGGAGTGAAGATCAGCCAGAAGCATTGCAACAGCTACCAATGCATCCCGAAAAAGCCACTGTTTGGTGCGGTTTATGGGCCGGCGGCATTATTGGGCCATATTTCTTCAAAGATGATGCGAATCGCAGCGTTACTGTCAATGGTGAACGCTACCGAGCGATGATAACAAACTTTTTTTTGCCCGAAATGGAAGTTCTTGACTTGCATGATATGTGGTTTCAACAAGACGGTGCCACATGCCACACAGCACGCGAAACAATGGCGCAATTGCGAGGCGAGTTTGGTGAACAGTTAATTCCACGTTTCGGGCCGGTCAATTGGCCGCCTAGATCGTGCGATTTGACACCATTAGATTATTTTTTGTGGGGGTATGTCAAGGCTAATGTGTATAGGGACAAGCCCGCTTCGATTGACGCACTGGAAGCCAACATCCATGCATTCATTCGTGAGATACCGGCCGATATGTGTGAAAGAGTATGCCAAAATTGGACTCAGCGGATGGGCTACCTGAGACGCAGCCGCGGTCAACATTTGCATGAAATTATCTTTAAACATTAAATTGCAAGGTTCAAACTATCGATTCAAATAAATATTTCATTCACTTTTTCGAATTTTTTGTGTTTTTTTTTTTAAAAAAAGTTCTAAACCTCTTAAAAAATCACCCGTTATATACTTAATTAGGTACAAATAATGATCGAGGAACTATTGTGCGACCCAGGCATAGGTACCTATACGCTATATATAATTTGTACATCCTGTCTGATTGAGTGCATTTTTGTCTGTCTGTTTTGCTAAGATAATTGTCCGTTTGAGTAATGGTTGTCGGTGAAATCGAAAGTTAATAATCTTAATTACAACCTCGTTTGTTCGTTATTTATAAATATCATACTCTTCTGCGAGAAAATAAGTTGAAAAACAACATAGGCACTACTATTTTACAGCGGATTAGCAAATAAACACAATCATGCCGCCGTCAAGTTTAAATTTCCATGGTACCTAACGTGAACAAAATAGCGAAATTTTGTTTACAATACATGGAATTTTGTAAACAAAAGAGAGATATCTTTTCCGAAGAGATTCATTTCATCTATTCAAAAGATACAAAGCTCCAATTTGATTCTAATTAGCCCATGAACAAAAAAAAGGTATGAGTAATCAATCGTACTGACGTATTTCTTTATAACCTCTTCCCTCTGAATGTGCTTCCATGTAGCTATTTTGTGAACCATGAGATATGAGACTAGTAAAGTAGGATTTCCAGCACGCAAATTACAACAACTACGATAGACTTGACACTTCGAGACTCGCAATAGTTGTTGTAATTGCGTGCTGAAAATCCTACTTTACTTTGCTTTGCTGAGATAGAAGCTCAAACAAACACGGCTAATGTAGGTATAACCACATTTGTAATGAAAGTAATCTTAGTCGTTTGATGTTTACTTTGTTTTCAGCTGTAAAACAGGATCACGTCTGTATTTTTGGAACATGCGTGAAGTTGGCCACTAGCAGTCCAATATAAGGCTTGTTTTTTTGAGCTTCAATCTCAGCAAAGCAAAGTAAAGTAGGAAAATGTGCACTTAAACGATTCCCAGCAGCTTTCTGAACAGTAGGTTTTATCAAAAAAGGTGGCAGTGTGGGCCTGTTCAGTAGGTAGCATGATACAACATGATTGGGCACATCACAAGAAGTAACTTTTTTTCAGTCAAAGAAATACAATTTGTTTGCATAAAATTTTCCAATGGATATTGATCCTTCCTCATATTTTGGGGTTTAAAAAATATAAAAATATTTATCTCAAAGATTAATACACTAATATCTTACGATTACAAGTTTAATAAGGCATATTTGTCCAAAACAATATTTGCAGCTTACATAAAAAATAATTTATTGCATATTTTAATAAAAGCCCTTATATTTATTTGTTATTTTGAAAATTAGTTCACTTATGCATTTCTTTATGAATTTCCACCAATCACAACCAACGAATAGTATGTACTGTAAATAGAGAAACTTTGTGAACAGATTCATATTATACAAGGAGGGCAACAAAAATGTTCTCCCCCTGGTGTTCAGAAGTATACATCTACTCCCAAGTGAATCTTGCTGGGAATGAATTTTTGACTCAATGGGGAAAATGGGGAAAAGTGCTCTTAAAATGGGGAAAAACGGAAATCCATGCATGTTTATTAATTTTGCATAATTTCAAAATAAAACTCGTGTAGTTGACTTTGAAATATCTCCCGAACATAAAAACATCACCGCGTTTATAGAATCTATGCGATTTCGCTCAAAACTGAAACACTTTGCGGAATTTTACAGACGAAATTATGCTGCAAAAATGATCAAAAAGTTGCTTTGATCTTTGCATCGATAAAAATGCTTGGTTTTGCACAATATAAAAAAAGGTACCAGTCCAATGACGATTACTGTACCTACCTATCGTTATATAATAACTTGTATTAATATAATTTATAACTTAAATACTTAACATATTTTTTTATTTATAATTTTTTGTATTTATGTACCTTTCAAAATTATAATTTACTTTCAACCTGCCTCGTTATTTGTGAATTACCTATGCCTTTTAAATCTATTCAACCTACCTGCAATATTTGCTTTTAATTTTACTTAATTTGTATTACTTTAAACTGCAGGACTTTGAATATTATTTGTTTTTATCTTATTTTTGTAACACATTTTTTTAAAAAAAAATGGCTAAAAAAAGAAAACAAATTTTTATTATACTAAAAATGCGTCTTTACTTCAATGAATTGAAATGGGGAAAAAAGTGGGGAAAAAACGGATATGAAATGGGGAAAATTTTCCCAAAATTTCCCAAAAATGGGGAATTTAGACAAAAAAAATCTGGCATCACTGGGTAGCCGACGAATCTAGTTTATTTTGCTGTCATCGTGAGCAAAGAGTAGGTAAGCTCTCTCTCGCTCTTTTTTTTCCTGTCTGTGAATACATGGAATTTTTTTCAATAAAAAACAACTTGTAAATGACTTTATAGCAATAAATGTGAAGGGAATAAATGTTGAATATGGTTTTCTAGATAGCTTGATTTGTTTTCTATCCATTTTAGCCGGCAAAAAATTATCATCCACTTACATTTATGTTTTTTTTTTTTTTTGGTTTTCTTTACATGAATCATATTTTTGACAGAAAAATTCATGCAATTACTTTTGGGAGTAGGCAAAAGTGTTTTTTTTTATAAATATTCCCGACATTTGCATAACCTTCCAGTAATTGGTGGGTGTTTTCAACTTGTTTTTTTTTAGCACCATATGTGTACAAAATCAAAATATGATTGGGAATTCTGTTTTTTAATAAGAGTGAACAGAGTTTTGATATTACTTAGAATAAAGTGACCAGATTTATTTGAAATAAAAGCGGGACACATTTCCAAAATTTCGAAGGGAGTAGAAATTAGGTTATGTTTTAGTAAAATAATAGAATAGTACGTAAAATAAACGTCAAATGACATATTTATTTAAAAACAAAAATTAGACTTCATAACTGCATTGATGCGGCCGCGTCCATTACTTTGGACTTATGTCTTCCGACATGGCGAATTATGTCAATTTGTGCTCCTGCAGATATTGAAAATTCGCATTCGCAAACATTACAATAAGCAAAAATGTGTTGCGTTTGCTCGGTCTCAGGAATGAATATTTTTTTGCTTTAAATCTTCTGAGAATTTACAATCCCTTTTGCACTTTTTGTTTGCTGCTGCTGAAGTGGATGTCATTCTATTTCTATTTATGTATAATGAAGCGATAATATTATTAAGTAGGTATTGTGTTAACATTTGAGTTTTTTTTTTATTTACCTATCTACAAATATCCCTCCAATATACTTCACTAAACAGCAAATTGTTTTGTTTTCGTTTCAAAAGTGACAGACTACAAGCAACAAAACTGACAATTCATTTAGGATGGAGTATACTGTATACATGAACTCATTTTCTTCCTTTAAAAGCTCTTAGGTACGTTTGTTTTATATGCTACAATTTATATGCACAGGAATAATAAATAGTAATCATAAAATTGCTTTATTTTAAGAATTGTAGAAACATACACACATTTTTACAAAAGTAGTACCTACCTATAAGCGGGACATATTTTACAAAAGTTGGAAAAGCGGGACGTTTAGCGGGACAGCTATGGCCGCGGGACAGAGACCTCAAAAACGGGACTGTCCCGCTAAAAGCGGGACGTATGGTCACTTTAACTTAGAAACACTAAAAATTCTAGTTTTATTAATATAAAAAAGTGGTAATTCTCGGAACGTAAGTATAATGCCATTTAATATAATTCTGCGATTTGATTTCAGATTTTGAATAATCAATCGAACGTAACAATCCAAATTGTTTTGTTATTTATTGTTCGCATGATTCGCATGTTCGATTTCGTTTTCTATAGATAGGTACATTCTTTAGCAAATTTAATAACATTGTATTTTGAAATTTTCACTGATGTTTTTATAAGCCTCTCTAAATTGTGCACTAATTAACAAAAATAAGTGAATTTATTGCGTGCTAAGAATCCTACTTTACTTTGCTTTGTTAAGATCATAGCCCAAACAACAGGCATTATTTCACATAAATAGAGGGCTATCTACATAGAATTTTTTTTATTATTAGTCATGCTCAAACGCAAAACAAACTGATTGATTTGCGTTTCACATTTTACAGACATTTTATTTAAAGATGCCGTCACCCGTCACACCGTGTAAGGAAAGTGAATGCGGTAAGCGTTCTATAAGGATTGTAGGCGACTTTTTAATTGCGAGCAAGCATACCTGCTGCAAGTGTTTTTTTCTTACGAGCAATCAAACATGATAGAACAGCCGATAGTGAATTAATGAACTTACAATCGGAGTGAATAATATGGCCGTTAGATTCAATAAAACATGACCCTAATTCTCAAATTCCGCATAAGATAATTCGTATACGAACAAATCCGGCTCAAATTTTCGCATACGAAAAAAATTGGTATTCTCAAAGCTGTTCGGGTTTTTTTTTCACCTGTGCGAAAATTATATTCACCTTTCGAATGAGGTAGAATCTTACAGCACGTCAAGTAAACAATTTTGACAGACTGTTAAAAAAAAACAATACTTAAATTTCAATTGTTTTGCGAATTGGTGTTTCCGATTGACAAAAGAAAATAAAGTGCACGACTGGGTCACACGAAACTTTCTCGTTTAATGCGAGTCTGACTGACTTTAAGAGTGTTCAGCAAATCGAAAATTGCGGACACAATACTTTTGAAAACATCCATTTGACTCTAAGTTTGCATTTTGGTCAAAATCGTTATAGCCGTTTTCCGGTAAACTGAAAAAAACTAACTTTAAAAAAATTCCATTTTTCAAAAATCCATTCTACGGTAATATAGAGAAATACTGAGCATCTATTAAGTTATAAGTGACCGCATTACTTACTTACTTAGGTGGCGCTACAGTCCGGGGTGGACCTGGGCCTCAACCAATACGCCTCTCCAGTTAGCGCGATCTTTGGCTAACTGCCTCCAGTTGCGCACTCCAAGTTGGTTGAGGTCCCCTTCCACTTGCGCGCGCCACCTAAGGCGAGGTCTTCCTCTACTGCGTTGTCCCTCCGGGTTGGAGTCGAAGACTCTTCGGGCCGGAGCGTTGGTGTCCATTCGCTCTACATGTCCTAGCCATCTTAGTCGACTGATGCGCACTTTTCTGACCAGGTCGATGTCGCTGTACAGCTCGTAGAGTTCGTTGTTAAATCTCCTCCTCCAGAGCCCGTCAACGCAAACGGGACCAAAGATCACTCGAAGAATTTTGCGTTCGAAACGACCAAGGAGATCTTCATCCGCCTTTGATAACGTCCATGCTTCTGCACCATAAAGTAGGACTGGGATGATGAGGGTCTTATATAGGGTCTCCTTAGTATTTCTCGACAAGGTCTTACTAATCAATTGCCTTCTTAGACCAAAGTAACAGCGGTTGGCAAGTGTGATTCTTCGCTTGATTTCTGAGGTGATATCATTTTCAGAATTAATAGCGGAGCCGAGGTAGACAAAGTCCCGAACTACCTCAAAGTTATAGCTGTCTATCGTGACGTTCTGTCCGATTCGTCGGTGTTGTATGTCCCTTCTTGTGGACAGCATATATTTTGTTTTGCCCTCATTCACCACTAAACCCATTTTAGCCGCTTCTGTACTGATACTTGCAAACGCACCAGTGACAGCTCGCTGTGTTCTGCCAATGATGTCGATGTCGTCAGCGTATGCAAGTAGTTGCACAGACTTCTGGAAGATTGTGCCTCTGGTGTTGGCTTGTGAGTTTCGCACAATCTTCTCAAGAATTATATTAAAAAAGTCACATGACAGCGCGTCACCTTGTCTAAATCCTTTTTTGACACCAAAGGTCTCGGTGAGATTGTTTCCGACCTTTATGGAGCAGCGAGCGTTCTCCATCGTCATTCTGCACAATCTGACAAGTTTGGCAGGGATGTCAAAACTAGACATGGCTCTGTATAGCTCGTCTCTATAAATGCTGTCATATGCGGCCTTAAAATCGATAAACAGGTGGTGGGTATCGACTTGGACTTCTTGGGTTTTCTCCAGGATCTGCCGTAGTGTGAATATTTGGTCTGTTGTGGACTTACCGGGCCTAAAACCGCACTGATAGGGTCCAATCAGTTCGTTGGCATATGGTTTCAGGCGATCACACAGTACGGCAGAAAGGATCTTATACGCGATGTTAAGGAGACTGATGCCTCTATAGTTGGCGCAGTTTAGAGGGTCTCCTTTCTTGTGGATCGGGCAGACAATGCTGAGGTTCCATTCATCAGGCATACTTTCCTCTAACCAAATCTTGGAGACGAGTTGGTGTATGCACTCTACCAAATCATCTCCCGCTGCCTTGAAAAGCTCGGCAGGTAAGCCGTCTGGTCCGGCAGCTTTGTTGGATTTCAGCTTGGATATTGCTATCCTCACTTCATTTAGGTCAGGTGGACGGAAGTCTTGGCTTTCATCGTCCAGGTTGAATGGTTCAATCTGCCTGACAGCGGAATTGATTTCGTCTTCGCCGTTTAACAGTCTGCAGAAATGGTTTTTCCATGTCCTCAGCACCGACTGTGATTCCACTACAAGGTTTCCTTGTTCGTCTCGACAGGTTTCTGCTCGGGTTTTGTTGCCATGACACGTCCTTTTTACCCTTTGGTAAAACTTCCGAACATTGTTCCTGGAGTAACACCTCTCTATTTCCTCGATCGCGCGCTTCTCATGCTCTTTCTTTTTCTTCCGGAGAAGCCGGTGTTCTTCCCTCCTCTTTTGCTCGTAGAGCTGACGAGCCGCCCTCGTCCTTCTGTGCAGCGCCGCTTCGTAGGCATGCTGTTTTGCTGCATGTGCTTGCCGGCATTCTTCATCGAACCAGGGGTTTCGTGGGGGTGGTTTGGTGAAACCAAGCACATCAGTTGCGGCGTTCCTGATGGCTTCTTGGCAGCGATGCCACTGGTCTTCAGCACTTGATGTCGGCAGCATAGGACTTCTGGAGAGGTTGAGGGATACGCGATCGGCAAAGGTTCTGGCGGTTTGTTGCGTTTGTAGTCGTCCAACGTTAAATCTCCTCACAGTATTTTCTCGTTGTTGTGGCGATATGCGCATCCGTACCTTGGCTACAACAAGGTAGTGGTCCGAGTCTATGTTGGCCGCTCGGAAAGTTCGGACATCTAGAATACTTGAGGAGTGCCTTGCGTCGATCGCAACATGGTCAACTTGATTGACGGTTTGATGATCCGGTGACCGCCATGTTCCTTTGTGAATGTTGAGGTGTGGAAACCGTGTGCTAGCTATAGAAACATTATGCCCCGCAGCAAAGTCAATTAGCCTAAGTCCGTTCCCAGACGTGGTGTCGTGTAGGCTGTGCTTTCCAATTGTGCTACCATAGATGTCTTCCTTTCCTATTTTGCCATTAAAATCACCTAAGATAATTTTAACGTCATACCTAGGACATTGCTCGTATGTTTTGTCGAGGAGCTCGGAGAAACATTCTTTGGTAGCATCGTCTTTATCTTCTGTGGGGGCGTGAGCGCATATTAGGCTGATGTTAGCGAATTTAGCCTTGATGCGGATAGTTGTAAGACGTTCACTGACGTGTCGAAAGCTCAAGACTTCTTGCCTAAGTCTGCCGCTTACAACGAATCCGCATCCAAATAGACGCTGTTTCTGTTCCCTGTAGCAACCACCGTAGTAGATGTCACAGTTTTTCATCCTTCTTTTGCCCGGCCCATCCCACCGCACTTCCTGGATGGCGGTGATGTCTGCATTGTAGCAGTCTAGGGCCTCCGCTAATTGTTCGGCTGCACGCGGTCTGTTCAGGGTTCGAACATTCCACGTGCAAATCCGAAAGTCATTGTCCTTTTTCCGTTTTGCAGGGTCGTCAACAGTGATTCCATCCTTATCCGAGGCTCTTGGTTGCTTCGTAACCACTTGTTTTTTTCCGTGGTTGGGTAGTTAACCCCACGCACAACCCCCAACCTGGAGGACCAGGCCCTAAATTCAACCTAGGACATCGGGTCGGAAATTCCGTTGTCAGTAACCCACTTCGGGGATATGAGTGCTGCCGTTGGCCCATAAAGGGTTCATCCGCCACCATCTCTATTTCAGCACCCTGACTAGTGCTGAAAATCCTTACTGACCTTAGCTCCAAATATGTCAGAGTAGCTCATGCAAGGTATCTGCCATCTTGACTGTTGACACCACCGTTGATCCAAACTCGCGGATTCATTCGCTGTATGTCCTCTTTCTGAGGAGCTCATGTAAGACCTCTGAGTCTCGATCAGGCAGTCTTTCCGACAGAGCATTATAGTGTTGCTATTTTCTTCGTGCTCAACACTCGCGCTTATAAGTTTAGCAAGTCATGCCCGGACGGACAAGACCAGTACCCGGTGGTTACCACGCGGAGGTAAAATAAGCACAATTGATGTGTATGATACAGTTGCAACAACTGGGCATCGCCAAGTTGATGCCAATCAGAGTCTACCCTATTCATACAACACCCAACCACCAAAGTGGTTGACCGCATTACCTTAGAAATTAATTTTTGTTACAATCGTATAGACCGTTTTCGAGATACATACTCGTATGTCGAAATTTCAAAAGTACCGTTGTTCGAATTTTTGGCCAAAAACTGGGTACGAAGTCATGGTAACCTCACCCACTTAAGCTTAAATATCAATTTTGGTTGAAATCGTTAGAGCCGTTTTCGATCAAATCAAACTGGCATTTTATATGGGAAGTACCATTAATATTGAGGTTAGCTTGCAAAAAAAAAAACACCTCCCGATCTGTAAGCCCAAAAACTCCAAATCCTAGGTTTAAACGTAATCCGGGAAGCCGTTTAGGCTATAGGCCTGTGGAAGGACGGACAGACGGACAGACCGGACAGAATTTTGCGACCCACTTTTTTGAGTTCCTCTATCATCGTAATATCAGAATTGATTAAAATCTCGAGTTCGAAATTTTGTACGAAACCAATATATCTTTCTCTTACTACGCAATGGAGAAAGTTAAATATAAAATATATAATGCAACTGGTTTTGTATCATTGCGAAAGTGCAACTTTGGAAAAAATAAAGAATAGAATATCCTCTTCAAGATCAAAAAGGGTTTCATCGATATCATCTTCGCCAATTCGTCAATAATTTTTTTATATTTTTCGTTAGTTTTTTCATACCTTCAATACAAATAATTTTGCCTGTAGCATCTTCCAAGAAAAAATTTTTTCTTTTTCGCTTTTTCCGGTGTAATAAATTATTAAAAGCAAATTTTTCAGCTTCAGGAAAGTTTTTTGCAGATCAAATGTCAATTTTCAAACTGGATCTGCCATTTTAAATTAAGGACAGACCTAGTATTAAATTGAAAAGTTGTATCTCATGGCCAAAATTGTTCAACGGTTGCCAAGCTTACGGTACAAAGGAATTGCCCTTTCTACAAAAAGATAAAATCTACAAGTGCTCTTTCTATTTTTTAGAAGTTTTCATTCAAAGAAAAATGGCTCTTCCAGGTCAATAATTGTTAACACGGCAAAAGTGTACGAAATATGTTCAAAGAATTGCCCTAAATTCACCAGCACACACTAGCAAAATTTCACATTGAAATATGTGTTGTTTTGTTCGAAACAAAATTTTAAATTGATCCGAAAATATGCAATTAAGCATGCGAATGTAAACTTTAATTAATTGTATATTTGACCTGTGGAGAAGACGAAAAAGAAAAAACAGAAAACGAAATCTCACATAATGATGTGCACAATGCACATGCGGGGTTAACCACTGTTACTGTTGCAAATGTACTCCAACAAATTTCATCGAAATGAGCAATTCTGAATTTGGAGGCAATTCTCTCGGATGTTCAACGCCATAAGTAAGTAAGTAGTAATCTGACGTCAAATTGTCGGCAGTTTCGATTATGGAGGTGTATTTCGGTTTTTGCATATCGTGTACTCGTAGCTTCAATGTGATATACCTGAATTTAAATTCCTATTTAACACTATCCTTCGGAAACCAAAAACGAACGCAGAACGTAGATATGACTTTTATCAACAATAATAATAATTAGCACTTTGTATGCTCAATACATCAAGCCACAATTAATTCAATTTGCCAAAAAAATTACAATGATAAAATTCATATAACGAATCACACATATGGATTAGAGTTTTAATTGGGATCCATTTGGTTATGTAAAAAAGTTTGGACTTCCTAAATGGAAAAAAATATATTTCCTTCAAAGATGAGAAAACAAAAAAATACACAATACAGATATTTACCTAAAAGCGTCCAACAATTTCCATTTAAGGACCGCGAAGGAAGAGACACAGTTCAAGTCTAAACTGCAAACATAACAAACAGCTCAGCAAGGTTACCCAGTGGCCAGTGCCCCTCTAAACAGTTTAACCAACTGCAGGTACTTGATACTCATTTATGCACAAACTACCAACAATGTATTTACTGTTAGTAATTAGAAATCATTGCACGCCACTGCACCACCACTCCCTGACCGATAAAATTACATTGGGCCTAAACTCGCACGTTATGCAAAACATTATAGCCAAAACATTGAACAATGACACCAAGAGCGTCCGGCGTCCCTCGAACAGCAGAGTGTGCTTGCAAATTTGTCTTACCCCAAACATGTGACAGAGCGACACCCATGCGACCATATTCGTCGTCCAGAATAAACTCATATACCGAGTAGACGAAAATACCTAGCACTCCATGTTGGTATCTAATACTCCAAGCCGACCATGAATGGCGTAAACAAAACTACATCCATCCGATAAGTTTTCATTCAAATCGACCACTAAGTTCGTCATCACAGATTTCATCAACATTCTGGGCAGCTACCTTAAGCTCCAACAAACCAAAACCAAAGCCATTAGCTAGATGTATTGAATATATGCCCGAAGTGACGTCCCGCATTTCAATTGCAAAATTATTAAAAGTGAAATTGCCCAGCAAACCAGGCAGCCATCGTCAAGCCCAGCAGTATAGTTTGGTCTAGTGGTTTTAGCCGGTCGATCAGTCTTCAGTTTAAACGACGGAATTTTCGCTGGCGGGAGCTAACGCGCTCTAAAAAAAGAGGAACTTGCAAAGAAAAAAGTTTCCTAAACTAGTTCTAAATATTTCCGCAAATATTTCGATCCTGTAAAGATATAAAATAAGATAATTATGTCTCCTGCAAAGAATAACTGTGCATGGTTCGCCATTTGTTTAGCTTCGATCTTTGTGAGTGAATATAAATTGTTTGAATTGTTTTAGCGAGTTCCAATACAAATTGTTATATAGTAAATTATTTAAATATCCATAAGTTTTCCTTTGAAGACTTTCAGTGTCGATAACGCGCGTTTCTTTTGAACTACACTCAAACACAAATAATATAGTTCCTATTTAATAACGAAAAACTGACGGAAAACATGTTTGGGCTATAAGAAATATGAAATACTAACTATGCCGAAAGTAACAGAAATCATCGTTCTCATCGTTTTTGCCTTTAAAACTTTGGTGAGCACTGCTTTGGGAAACCGTTCTGTGTCCTAAATGGTGCTACAGGTCCATGTTTTGCAGGCTGTACTGTAGATACTCTAAGCCTTTGTTCGAGTGATTTATTTTTTTTATTTCTTGAAATAAATGAAAGAGCTCAATATTTTACGCAATAACAAGTTCAAACTAATGAATTATATAACATGACAATATTAGGCGTTTTTCTTTTTTAGTTCAGAGCACAACCTGAACTGTTATACAAAAAGTTCGTGTTTCTTTTTTAGCTCAGACACTTCAGAGCTAGAATTTGTGTTTCTTTTTTCGCTCAGAGCTTGATCAGAGCGCGCTCTATGAGCTTAGAATAAATTGACTGAGCATCCTGAGTAAAAAGCTGAGTGCACATGTACATGCACACTTACAGTCACATTTGAAGGACAAAAAAAAACAGGAAAAACAAATCATCCTCTGAATGCTCTGAGCACGCATGGTTCAGAGCGCGCTCATAATGCTCGAACTCTGTTCAGTGCTCAGCTCTGAACTAAAAAAGAAAAACGCCTATTGTTTAATTGTAGAGAGCATATCACTAAGTCTTGAAGAAATAACGAGCACAACGTGGGCTATGTCTTCGAAAGCATCCACACTTTTGGCAGCGGTCCAAAAAAGTGATTTCCTAGTAAGCCTGATTGTATCCTGATGCAAAACTATTTAGTTTAACGCTGGCGTTATCAGTTTTCCTACAGAACAAATCCCTAGATTTCGTTTCTGCAATCGACCGCACAAAATAAGTTCTGAATTCTCTTAAGAACATCAGAGAAAATGCCGAAGATTTTTTCAGAGATGCTTTTCAATGCGCATTCCAACTTGCCGAGGACCTATTTGAAGTTCAATTCATTTTCATTTCATTCATTTCATTCACTCTTCTACTGAAGCCTATTTTAGAGTATCTATACTGATTCCTTTGCATAAATTCGTTAATACGAAATCTTGCGGACAGATTCGTGGTCAACGAAGACGTTCTACCATCGTTTCGAGCTCTGCTCCCAGGTTTTGCTGTAGTTGAGCGAGTGAACGAAATGGAAAAGCTAACATGTTACTTTGAAAATGCAATTTCGTTGTCAGCTGCAAAAGCTGAGTACATTCTTTGGTGCGAAAAAATATCGTCGAGTTATCCTTCTACCGAAGTTTTGAAATTGCTTGAAATATATGACAAGACTTACTTTTGAGGTGTAAACTTTCTGCTGTCGGTTTTGGCCACGCTTCCAGTGACCACAGCTAGTCTTGAAAGAAGCTTTCAAACTATGAAAATAATTAAAACAGTGTCCCGGAGCGTTATGGGGAATGCCAGATTAAGCTCACTTGCTATGATATCTGTTTATTTGAAACCAGATAAGGTGATTTATTTCATGTCAAACAAAAATTAGGACGTCTTCTGCTTTAAAAAAAATGCGTGTAAAAAAATAATTTGAGGTATGTTCGTTTAAGTTTTTACATACGATTTAAAAAACTAATAAAAATCAATGAATTGGAATGTAGGTAGATACCCATAGGGCCTTACCAATAATCATTTTTAACCTTTACACTAAATATCTCCTAAATCACAATATGCAGTTTTGTGTGGAAAATTTCGCCATTATGAGCTCGAAAAATTTAGTCTGGACACTAAAAATGATTATTAGTACCTACCGCGGATACAGTTTTTTTTTTTAAAGAATTCCTCGTACGATTTGGAAGAAATTGCGAAGAGAAGAGTATAAGGAGGGTCCGAGAATTATTATTTTTTTTTGTGTTCCACTGCAGTTTTCTCTGTCTATTTCATTCATTATGGACGGCCAAGGCACCAACAAATTTAAACTACTTAATGAAAAATTACTAAGGGTTAATCTATAATCGATGCGTGTCAATCAAAAAAAATTGTATACCTATAGGAATACATGGGAATACCTAGGAATACCTATACGCTGCGGTTCTTTTAAGAAACGAGCTTCTTATACCAAAGATACCTATTTTTAAAGTACGCAGCAGAAGTAGCCCACCAACATTTTATAATAAGCCTTAGTCTCTCAACTCGAAAGTTTTTACTTTTATTCAGAACGAATAATTATTCTTTTGTTGGTTTATATACTTGAATTGGCTCCCATATGGCTTTTTGCCGACCCATAGCTCCGAAACATTGGAGGAGATATCAGATTTCTTGGACTTGGGCCTAGTTCGATATCACCGTCTTTTTCGATTTGTCATATACAATACAGTACAATACAATTTATTTCGTTTTAAAAATTTTACAAAGGCTAGCCACCACACAATTTACAGTACAGTGATATGATATAGGAGTACATTTATATCTTTCAGCTGAAACATTTTATATACATTTAATTCATAATTCAGTTAAATTTTATTTTATTTGAAGGAAAACAACGAAAAAAAACCTCCATTTGAAAAAATAGATAAATAAATAAATAAATAAATAAATAAAATAAATAAATAAATAAATAAATTAGATAGACATAATTAAATAAATAAATGAATAAATAAGTAAAATAAAATAAATAAGTAAAAATTAACAAATAACATAAGTAACAACAAAAGGAATAAGTAAAAAAGAAGAAATGTCAGTATAAACTTTGGTAAACAATATTTAACTCATTTATTAGTGGGTTATCAGAGAAGTTGCATTTAGTCAAAAAAACTTCGTTAAGTTTCCTGATTCTATCGGAGATCAGTTCAACATTAGCTCGGTTATGCAAATCTAGGGTTGAGTAGTGCCAAGGAAGGTTCAGCATCATTTTTAAAAGTTTATTTTGCTGTATTTGTAATTTTTTAATATGACAGTCTGCACATTTACCCCATACTTGGCAGCCATATAATAAAATTGCCTGGAAGATGACTTTGTGGATAAGTATTTTATTCTCGTTTGACAATAAGGAATTTCTGTTTATAAAAGGATATAGCATATTAATAGCTATACCGGTCTTATGTAGTGTCCTTGCAGTATGTTCCGTGAAGTTTAATTTTTGATCTAAATAAACTCCTAAATATTTAACAAATGGTTCCCAATTTATCTGGTGGCGATTTATCATCAACTTGTTAGACGGTAAGAAACAATTCTTTCTATTTCTTGTTAAAAAGATAGCTTGAATCTTGTCCGTATTTACTTTTATTTTCCATTTGTTATAAAATTTAACTAACATTTCAGCCGCATTTTGAAGATTGGTCCCAATGTTGAGACTAACTACATGCGAGGAAAATACAGCAGTATCATCAGCGTACGCAGCAATTTCGCACTCCGGTAAATTCGGGATATCCGCTATATACGGGTTGTATAATATTGGCCCCAGGACTGAGCCCTGGGGAACACCTGCACTGATGTGCAATAAGTTGGACGGGCTACCATTAACGTACACTCTGTAACAACGACAAGAAACTATGCACAATTTTACAATGAAATATTGGGAAGTTAAATTCTAGCATTTTAAATAAAAGGCCATTGTGCCAAACTGTGTCGAATGCCTTCTCTATGTCTAGGAGTATCATTCCCGTCGACATCCATACAGCGCGATTGATTTTTACGCTATAGCAAATTCTCAGAATTTGATGACAAGTACTATGTTGGCGCCTAAAGCCGAACTGTTCATTTGGAATAATATTTTGATCGTCTATAAATTCTAACAATTTGCCCTTAACCTTTAACCAAGTAATGCTTTGTAAGACTTACAATGGCAAAATTAACCATATAAAATTACCCATTGACAAAATATTTATTTGGTGTGAAGATTAAACTTGATTATTTAGCCTTTATGATAGTATCAACTTTATTTCAGTCGATCAGTTGTGCTTGAATGTCCTGAGGCCACACAGTGGTAATGGTTTAGTGGGACGACATTCTTCTTAGTTTGCAAGTTTGGACTTTATCGAATACCTTGCCATTGTAAGTCTTACAAAGCAGTGGTTTGCTGTAACTGACAGATCACTTTACCATTTTTTACCCACCAATTTGTAACTTTCCATTGGTTTCACTCGGGGATCCACTCATTCTGTAGTCCAATGGAACAAGAAAACTGCTTCTGATTGAATCCACAAGAGTATTGGTGAAATGCCAAAAAATAATCTACGGCAGCCGTCAGTTGACTTGTATAAAATACACAAACTACACTTGTGTGGATTCTGACTTCAAATCCAGAATCGAAATTCTCTCCTCAGAATCACCAGAAGAGTATTTTTTGTGCCAATGGAACGGTTTCAGAATTATTTTTTTCGATTCCGGGCTCTCCTGGACGCTTCTTTTTGCCCAATTGAAAACGACATTAATGTGTTTCGGTTTTGATTGACTTGTGTGCTTTTCTATTCTATTCTAGGCTTTTCGCAACTCTATCATTGAGAGCATTGAATATCTTTCAGATACCCTCAAACTATATTGAAAATACTCTGACGTCGTCGGTTAAAATGTCATTCATGAGGTTTTTTGCTAACAATTTTGTGTAAACTTGAAAATTGCAAAGTTGCGTTAATTGAGGTCGTTGCTTTAACCGAGTCACAAAAAAGTGAATTGAATTAGAATTTAAGGTGGAAAGGGAAACCATAGTAAAAAAGAATAAAAGGAATATAAATTAATTCATTTAAAAAAATATTTATTAATGTCAACGGCCAGCTCTCTCAGCTGAAATAAGAGCATGAATGAAATGTTGCGTTTACCGAGTCACAGTTTTTTGAAAAATTGCAATTACTGAGTCACTAATGGTAAAATTTTAGGAATTGCTTTAACCAAGGTATTGCATTTATCGAGGGCCTACTGTAATCACAAATAATATAGACAAGCCAAATGGCTATCAAGAAAAGTGAGTTATTTATGTATTTCGTCCTTATTTTGAACTGCCTTCGATTGTTGTACTATCACTGTCAATACAAATGTTATAGAGGGCACCACACACATTTGCAAAAATCTTAATTTTTCGGGGGACGTAATTACTTTTAATTTTTTCAATTAGAATTAGAATTCTACATCGACATGAGGATTATGAAAACATTATTTCATTACGAAATAAATCCTAAATTCATGCGAATGCAAAAAAAGTTATGAACAAAGAAATTAAATTCTCGCGATATGTGGAATACGTATGGGGGTATGCTCTGCCCCTCCTGTAACTACCCCGATTGGGGTAACTGTTTTATCCAAACACTGTTTGGATTTTGGATATGGGTATATGCGAAGTTTCTACAAATCCATGCGAAACATTAATATAAACAATTTTGCATATACACCCAAACGGTGCCTACTCCAATCTCTAATCAGTGCAGGGAGTTGCAGGAACGCGGGACATACATAAAGTATTTAACTTTAAGAAGTAGAAATTATTGCATTTATTAGAAGTTAATACGTTAGGAGCAATTGCATGGAGCTCACTGACTGTATCCACTTTCCTTTGACCACTGCCGACGAGGCAGTAGACATGATAAATACTGCAACAAAATTATTAATATTCAAACGGCAACACATTTTTTTTTTTTTTTTGATACTTTTTATTGTAACAATAGATATTTTACTTTGCATATCATTTGCTGTTTCTTTTTTTTTTCCTATTAATACTAATAAAACGCCCTCCCATTGCTTACTTACAGATTTGTTTAAAAACTGAAGCTTCACCACTGGCAGCTATTGCGAAGCCATTGGCTGTTGAAAGTTCCCAACAGGATGACCCCTTCAAAAATCTGAATGTCGATGACGAAAAAGACATAATCCCCATTTCAAAGAATATCGTTGCACGGTCAGCAGATGCTGATGATAACTCTGTTGATGACGAGGACAAAGACAAGGATGACAAAACTGAGAAACCAAATTCAGAGGAAATCTTTCCCGATGATAATAAAAATCATCATCATAACCCTCATGTACATGGATCACATGGTGCTTTGGGGCCGGTCAAACATCTTCTGAACACCGTTCGTGATCGGGCTAGCGGAGGTGGCGGCGTTTTAGGTGGCTTAGGCAATATTTTAGGCGCACAACATACCAATACTAACCATGTATCTCCAATCGAAACCGAAGAGGATCGCACTATGATCAACTCGAGCACTGGCTTACATGTCCTAGAAGTTTTGGGAACCCTTTTCGGTCTACTGTGGGGATTCCTATCGAATATACCAGCACTGTTTGGAAGTAGCAGTAGCAGCTTTAGTGGAGGACAGTGATTTCGCTCTCTATGCTTATGTATTAGATAGGTACTATATGAAAAACAAAATAGCAAACGTCTTCTAACAAATTAGTAAATAGATAATGGTAGCTACAAATTTCCTTATTTCAATTTTGGACAATGGGACTTTGGATAGAGTTCAGATTAAATAAAATTGAAACTAAGAAAATTTCTATTAAAACGGGAATAATATTTGGGAAATCATTTGTTGGTAAAAATTAAAAACAAAAATAGAATCGAATTAAATGTCGGAAGACAGCCGTGTTATTTTGTGCACAAGTTTGTTGACATTTTACAAACGAACATGTCAAATTTACATGCAACACAGTCATCAAATCGGGGTCGTGTGTTGCTTTTGCTATCACTGTCTTAACCAGGTGTGTTCGTTTGATAAATTGTATACTTGTCGATATTTGTAACAAAAAATACCCGCTGCGATAATAACTAAAAGCGAATTGTTGTCGCAAGTGTTTTAGTCACTAACCTTTAAGATTACATTTTGTAAATGGCAACGTGGTATAGCGAATAAAAATTTAATAAATAAAAATTGATTCAGTTATTTATAAACATGACTGCGACAATAGACCATTATTTCTACAATCTGGTAAATTAAACAAAAATTAACCCAATGCAACGTCCAAACTCACAGTCTCTCACTCACATAATGTAAATGTAGGTACCTACCTACTTCAAAACCGCGTTATACAATTTATCGCTTGGAAGATCTTTACCAGCAAACGACTGGGCGTACTATACAATAGACCTTTTTAGGTCGACGTGCCTCCTTATCGCCTTGGCGAGCCAGAAGTTTAAAAAAAATATATAACAGAAAAGAGCCAATGTGATTTTCTTTTTAAGAATACAGGAGCCAAAGGAGAAGTGCGACACACAGAAGCACGAATATTGTTACGATATTTGACAGTTGAAGAAACTTTTATGTCTTTCATAAGAAAAGAAAATTATTTTTTTTTTGTACTGCAGGAGCATTTATGAATCGTACCCGTGTACACTGTATATTGTACAGAGCTGTTAAAACCGCTTTACAGAGATTTGAACCCCAAATGGGAAGCTAACATTAGGTTTGTTTGACGTGGGCCCTAGTGCGCACAAGGGGAGTCGGACAGAATCCCGAAAAACGGAATCCCGAAAACACAAAATCCCGAAAATCCAAAATCCCGAAAGCCCAAAATCCCGAAAATCCAAAATTCCGAAAACCCACAATCTCGAAAGGCCACAATCCCGAAAATCCAAAATCCCGAAAGGCCAAAATCCCGAAAGTGAAACTAAAACTTTTATTAAAGCAACGAAAAAATTTAGCAAATTTATTTTAACAAAATAAACAAAATAACAAACTTCAAATAAATAAAACATAAAAAAAAAAACAGTTCAAGACGTATTAACAAAAACATAAAAAACGATCCATGACAAAACAATATCTAATACAAGTTCATATTGTACGAAATTCCTGTAAGAAAACTTATTTCAGAACGCTCGTTACGTTCCGCGTAAATTTTTTTTATTTTTTTTTCCTTCGTCACATAACGTTTTCTCAATTGTTGCGTCTCACCGGAAATTATCTTCGCTAAACATGTTTTCACACGGATTTGCTCTTCACCTAAAAGAGCAATCAGTGAATATACACCAATTTGTGAACGCCCTGCGAAAACTTTCAGCCGGCGGTGCCACGCCTCTACGTTGTTCTGTGTCCGCGGCAGACTTTGTTGCAAAAGGTTACAAACCGACCAAAAGTTAGGGGAGTAGTATGCAGGACTACCTGTAAGTCCGTAACGTTTTCTTTTTCTCTCCTTACCTAAGAATAAAGAAATCTATATTGTAAGTATGTATTTTCCAATTAAATTGTAGCCATAATCATTACCATTCACATAATTTTCTCCTTTCGCTGCTCACACTCCCAGTAAAATGTATCCTTGTATTTTTTGTTGAGATGGTAACTATAGCCGTCAATAAGCAGTTTATCACGCTGTTTGTTGGTCTTCACAATGGATACTTTCATTTCTACTCAAACACAAAATGTCACTGATAATATAAAGTTTTTAATTATAAATGCATGCACGATACTCACTTTGTATTACGATGATCACTAACAAAAATCTATCTGGCTAACAAAAATCTAGGTTAGCTATCACACTATATGAAATCAGCACAACTGAATGCACATTGCGATTTGCAGCGCAACATTACAAAACATTAATACGGTAAATGGAATGGACAAGCTTTTGTCTATTTTACGTTCAAAACAAAATAAAGAATTCCGAAAACGAAATCCCGAAAAATTATATAAAATGAGAAATTTGCGCAAATTTTTTTTCTGGATTTTGGCTTTTCGGGATATTTAATTTTCGGGATTTTTGGTTTTCGGGATTTTGGGTTTTCAGGATTTTGGATTTTCTGGATTTTGGGTTTTCGGGATTTCGGTTTTCGGGATCGTGTACCCAACCCGCGCACAAGTGCAAGAGCACAAGATCAGAATTGAGTTCACTCATTTTAAACAATAAATCGTTCACCAAAACATAAGTTTTTTTTTTTTCAATTTCAAAAACTGCTAGACTTCAGGGCAGCATATTTTGCGTTCAGGTCTTTGCAGGGTTTTTGACAGGGGTGAAAATGAGCTGACATTTCCCAGTGCGCACTAGTAGGAATAGGAACTAGTGCTAGCCACGTCAAACGAACCTATAGCCTATGGTAAAAGTCCTCTTGTTTATATATCTAAAGAAAGAGCTAACTTGGTGGATATCATAAGCCTCTTAGAAGCTTTAAAATACCCTTATATTTAGCTTGCACAATTACTTCGGAGATCTAGAAAGCTGCCACAGTTTGTTGAAGCTCGGTAAATACCTCTTTATACCTCCTAAGCAGTTTTAGCCTTTTCAACTACTGAATCTCAGAGAATACTGGCCAAAAGTGAGAGTAGAAAAGTTGCATCGGTTCGGTATCTCCGATCTTTTTTAAGATTTTCGTAAAAATTTTTGGAACATTGGGACATAAGAAGCTGATTTTTTGCTCCCGAAATCAGCTGGCTGTCAGATTTCATGTTCCATTCGAATCAAAAAAAGCTGTGTTTTTCAAAGTCTAGGAAATTTTGCTAATTTCGATTTTTGACCGAGGTTCACATCTACTTACACTAACGCCAAAACATTTGTATGTTATTTTACGTTTTTAGAGACGACAAGTCTGTGAAAATTAGAAACAAATAAACACAAATTATAATTTAAGGACAGCTGGATTTGAAAAATGAATATCTATAGCCCAAATGAACAGTAAGTATGTTGGAAAACTTCCCAAATAAAAGACACAATTTAAAGGAATAGCTCCATCCATAAAACGAGGCTAGGAGTGGTAACCAAAATTTATGGCATCCTCTTTGGCATGTGGTATAGGTACCTATGTTGTAAAGAAAGGGGAATATGTATATTGCGACCGTTCTAAAAGAAAAGTATCACTTTTGAAAGTTCAATGTAAAAGTTTTTTTTTTTAATTTAAGATCATCAAGGCTATATTTTGAAATGGATTTAGGTTTCTAGTCAGACAGACTTTGACTTCAAAAAACCTGTAAGTAAAAAGTCGTAGCCAATTCTGATCGCAAAAACGGCCGATTACACGATTAGGAAATGACTTATGCAGTAATTGAATTGTTTCAAAGGCTGTATGGCATGTGTCACCGTCTTGTTGACACCAAATGTTGGTCAAATCCATATATTGTAATTTATGCACTAAGAACTTTGATATCATGATACGATGACGACCATTTATTGTTACTGCATGGTCCGATTATGCCTCCAGCCCAAAATCTGCAACAAACAGTCACGCGTTGTGGATGCATTTGTTTCTCAACAATTACTCATGGGTTTTCTGAACTCCAAATGCGACAATTTTGACGATTAACGAAGCTATCGAGATGAAAATGAGCTTCATCGCTGAAAATGATTTTGTACGAAAATTGCGGACTTCAGCTGACAAAAATTCATTGTTTTTAAAATATTGCTCAACAATGAAAATGCGCTGTTCTTTCGTATAGCGCAAAATTTTTACTAACCCCGAACCCCGAGCCCATCACCATTCCCAGG
Source organism: Cheilosia vernalis (assembly GCA_949126925.1). Lineage (NCBI taxonomy): Eukaryota > Metazoa > Arthropoda > Insecta > Diptera > Syrphidae > Cheilosia > Cheilosia vernalis. The sequence goes on from OX421358.1 coordinate 31,909,233, forward strand.
GAACCTTTACGGTTAGGAACCCTAACTTAATCGCCCAAACAATCGATTTCCATACAGAGCTTAATTAAGGTCCCAATATTGTTTGAGGAACCAACGTCCTCTAAGTGATTAATGAAGTACCTGCCTAGGTGCTTCCTTATACTCCGAGGGATTGCTTTGACACTCGCATAGAAGATGGGAGATGTCTTCCGTGACTTGTATAGGTCCTCACAGTACCTGCATGTGTCCGAGTTAGCTAGTCCTGGTTTCATGGCATGCTTCCTTAGAAGGCAATGTCCAGAGAGTATTCCTACCGTTAATCTTAACTTTGTTCTACTGAGATTGATTAATTCTTGGGACTTTTGCGGGTTAGAAATGGGGCACAGTGCTTTTGAGACCCTATGACCTTCTGGTTGTGACCATTTTGTTGCTGCTATATGGGATTTTTTTCGAAAACAACCCTTTTTGTCACTGCAATACGTTGACTTATACCCGCGTCGGCCTTTTCGTTGCCCACGATATCACAATGCCCAGGTACCCAACATAATCTGACACGGTTCTGCGAACATAATGACTTGAGAATTGTGCGGCAATTCCTGACTAGTTTAGTGGTATGTGACTCTAGCGTTAAGTGCAGCCTGGTTATCAATGTAGATGGCGATATTCTTATTGGATATCGATCTCATATCAAGTGCCTCCGGAAGTCTCGGGCCAAATGTAGATCCAGTTCAGAAGAATATATCAGACCCTGTGCTCTCACTGGTTTTTGAACCGTCAGTATATTATATCAAGGTTGCAACAAGCGCTTTATGGGCATGCCGTCGCATGTATGGCAAAACTTGGGGTATCTCAACCCAATGGATCTACACAATGATGATCAGGCCCATCGTTAAATACGCCTCTGTAGTAAGGTGGACTAAAACAAAACAAAATAACGCCATTGGTAAGCTAAATAGGGTACAACGACTTGCATGTGTCGGTATATCCGGAGCCATGCGTACCTGTTCTACTGCGGCTATAGAAGCCTTGATAGGACTAAAACCTCTCCACATTTACATAAACAAAGTGGCGATCCGCAGTTCGGCAAGTTTGATCCAAATGAAAGAGACAAGTCTCAGTGTCCTGAGTTAAACGATTTGTTCTCTGAAATTCCAGAACTTGACATGATCTGCGCGGTAACAGACCACCTCCCAAAGACTTTATGTTTCGATAAGCGGTTCCCTACAGAGATCCCAAGTAGATAAGCATGGGCGAGTAATAGCCCACCTACTTGCCAAAATGGCCTAAAGTGGTATACGGATGGTTCCAAAATGGAAACAGGAGTGGGAGCTGGGTTCTACGGACCTAACCATAATTTCTCAATACCGATGGGGGCTAATCCAAGCGTGTTCCAGGCTGAACTTCACACCATCCAAGAGTGTACTAGTCACATATACAACACTGGTATTAAAGGCATTCACTTCCATATATTCACGGACAGTCAAGCAGCTTATAACGCCCTAAGCTCACATATTATTGACTCCAAATCGGTACTAAGCTGTTTCAACGCCCTTCGAAGGCTTGGCCTCAGGAATAAAACCAAACTATGGTGGATTCCAGGCCATGAGGGCTTTGAGGGAAACGAGAAAGCCGACAAAATGGCCAAATGTAACTCCTTTCACAGGACCTGAACCCTTCTGCTATGCTCCCAAATCGTCTATAAATCTAGCCATCAAAATATGGGAACACACAAAATGGGAGAGCATCCCAGGTCTAAGACAGGCCAAGCGTGCTATAAAGCCGTTCAATAAAGATGCCAGTAAAATTTGAAATCTAAACAGGCATGATATCAAAAATCTCACTGGTTTCCTCACAGGACATCACAACCTACGATATCACCTAAATAAAATAAATTTAACTAACTCCTCACTCTGTCGGTTGTGTCTTGAAGAAGACGAAACAGCTGAGCACATAATATGTGTGTGTCCAGCCCTATGTGGAATCAGAAGAACTATCTTCTACAGGAAGCTTCTCAGCCCTGAAGAGGAAAGTATTAGGAACGTAGAGAAAATGCTAGACTAAACAATATTCTGGCCCTATGTCACAATAGATCTTATAGGTCGACGTGCCTTTATTGCTTAGGCATAGTCAGAAGGTTTAAAAAAAAATATATATATATATCAAGGTCTCATTTTTTCTCGAGACCAAGTTTCTACACCAATCCTCACTGTCAGGGTACAACACATCGTACGATGTGTCAAAATCAAGTGTACCAAGACTTTCATCCTCTTTTTCCGGACACACTAGGATTCTTTTTTCAAATTCTTAGCGAGAATATGAATGCCAACAACAATGCAGTAATGCGCTCACTTCCTTAAGAAGAAGAGGTACTAAAATCTCAAATATCACCTGAAATCGGTCACTTGACTAATCAGAATGACAACTTTGAAATTGCAAATATTCTGCACGTCTTTGGTGGTATCCCTCGGTATATCAAGGCTATTCTATTCTATAAAGATATCTCACAACCTGGCGGACGCAGCTCCACCAACAAGCTTAAGAAACCTTTTGAACATACGTACTATGGAAAGCTACCCCACAGTACAGCTTAAGCTTGACGTACAAACGCCATAGTTACACGTCGAATGATTATCTGGATTGCACCCAACTACTTCTCCAAACTCAACCTTTCTAAATAAATCGCTTTACTATTTCTATAACTATGAGCTTTATCTCAAAAGTATAAAAATAGTTCAAACTTAAATTTTTCATTTTCGGACCAGCTAAATTTTTTGTTAAATTAAAAGAGCAAAAAAAAAAAGGAAATGCGATTCCTTGCCCCACTACGCCAAGCATGCAAGGTTAAAAGAGAACAAACCACATCCTCGTAACCTTTAATATAACTCATGTTTTTCAGGTAACTCGCCTTACTTATCCAGGGAGAACCTTCTTCGATTACGTCCCCGCTGCTGTTAGTTGGGACCAAACTTACACGCGTTGCTATGGATCCAAGTCTTCAGGTAACTCAAAATTTGTTAAAAACAGAAAAACCCCAAAAAAAGCCAAACGCGACTTAAGCAACTATAAACACGGGTCCATGTTCAAACGGAGATTCAGCAGATCGTCCTCAAATATAACCCCAGTGGCTTTGATAACCAACGCTGACCACTCCCGGAAGGTAGCTCTGGTTCCAATTCATTTATTCGAAGGGAAGCGCAACGATGGAGAGGCTTTTGAAGAAGCTCTTGCTATAGTGTCCCTGCTGAGGGACCATGGCCGTCAAGTGGAATTGTTCGCTGACAATTGTACAAAACTGAAAAGTGGTGTTAAGACAATTGACAAGTTTATGCCACAGCCTAGTGGAAAGACTCCAATTCTAACAGAGTTCGAGGGGCATGATGAAGCAACGTTTCTGGTCACACAGGATAAGTCCCCAAAAAACGTGGAAACTGACTACATTTCACAGATTCCGACGGTTTCGTTTACCACCGAAAATGGCGATTTGCCGGCAAACATTGCAAGTCAATTAAGAGAGATCCCTGTCTCGGGTATGCAATTGAATTTCGAGATGGACATGACTAATGTGAAGGACGCTCTACTAAATCCGAGTAATTTGCCAGCACTACCGTCGAAGCCAAGGAATCTAGAAAACTCTACTCTCGCACTTTCGACAAAAGTGCGGTTGGACTCTGCGGACACAAAAACTGTTCCACTACACTTTAATGCTTTGATCCAGGGAATTGTGGAGGTCAATCCTAAGGAGTTCTCAAAAGATAAGCTAAGGATGTTGAAGGTTCCACAGTTCAACGAATATGTTACTGCAATAGCTGCAAATCTGTGCAGCACAGCATTGCAAAGAGGTTTTCCAACAGATGTCAGTAGAAAATTCTACTCAACGAACAAAACACCGACTGATAATGACGTGACGGTGAAAAATATGCTTGAAAGGTATGACCAATTTAGAAATGAGCGTAATGCGAGAAAAGCGCAAATGTCGACGAAGTCCAATGATGGTAGCAGATTTAATGACTCATGTTCAAAATTTACAAGTGCACCAGGGTTGCTCGATTGTAATCTATACCAGAAATCTTTGGAGGAAGTTGCACGTAAAAGAAAAGAAACAGCTGGATCGAGTAGTACCCACTTAGCACCTAAATCTCAAAAACGGGTAACTCCACCAAAAAGAGAGTCTGGGCTAAAGAAAGCTTTGCCCAAATCACACTCTACTGATGGTGCATTGAGTCAAGAACCAAAGTCAACAAATCGTGCACTGAAAAGTGTACCCACGCGCACGGGATCAACGTCCGTCTCTGGGTTCAAATCCAAAGGCACCAGTACGTGTAAAAAGACATCTACACCTGCAATATCAGTTTCCAAGAATGAAGCAAAGAACGCGAGTAAGAAGGCATCTTCAGGTTCCAGATCTTCCTCACAATCTAGATCAAATAACCCATGTAAGAAGACATCTTCAGCTTCAATATCAGGTTCCAGACAAGAAGCAAAAGGTCCGTGTAAGAAGGCGCCTTCGCATTCTGGAAGAAAGAGTCCATGTAGGCCATGTAGAGAGGCGTCATTAGCTTCCAAATCAAGCTCTAAGTCTACAGCAAAAAGTCCTTGTAAGAAGACATCTGCTTTAAAACCCCAAGGAGAAAGTCCATGTAAGAATACATCACCTTCTTCAATTACTGGCTCGAAGTCGGAAGGAACAAGCCCATGTAAGACCACGTCTTCAAAGTCTGAAGCAACGAGCCCTTGCAAGAAGGCATCTGCTTCAAAATTGAGAGCTGAGAGTTCGCCTAAAAAGCCATCATCTGGTTTGAAGACCGAGGAAACAAGCCCTTCTAAGAAAGAGTCTTCTGATAGTAAGGCTGAAGCGTCGAGACCTTGTAAGAAGGCGTATTCGGCTTCAAAATCTGGTTCGAAGTCCGAAGGAACAAGCCCTTGTAGGAAAACGTCTTCTACTTCAAACTCTGAAGCAACGAGCCCTTGCAAGAAGGCATCTGCTTCAAAATTGAGAGCTGAGAGTTCGCCTAAAAAGCCATCATCTGGTTTGAAGACCGAGGAAACAAGCCCTTCTAAGAAAGAGTCTTCTGATAGTAAGGCTGAAGCGTCGAGACCTTGTAAGAAGGCATCTTCGACTTCAAAATCTGGTTCGAAGTCCGAAGGAACAAGCCCTTGTAGGAAAACGTCTTCTACTTCAAACTCTGAAGCATCATCTGGTTTGAAGACAGGGGAATCAAGCCCTTGTAAAAAAACGTCTTTTGCTATTAAGGCTGAAGCGTCGAGCCCTTGTAAGAAGGCATCTTCGACTTCAAAATCTGGTTCGAAGTCCGAAGGAACAAGCCCTTGTAGGAAAACGTCTTCTGCTTCAAATTCTCAAGCATCGAGAACTTGCAAGAAAGCATCTCCTTCACCATCATCTACTTCAATGCCTGGCACAAAACCAAAAGTAAATAGTCCATGCAACCAGTCGGGTAAAAAGTCATCAAAATCAGATCCTTGTAAGAAAACATCTTCAGCCTCGTTATGTGGCTCGAGATCAAAATCTCCAGATTACAAGTCTAGGACAAAATCACAAGTAAAATGTGGAAGAAATTTAGTTGGTGATACTACCCCAAAATGTAAAAAAACTTCCTCAATTTCAAAGTGCGGATCCATGAAGTCTGGTTTGAAAGATCCTTGTAAAACGTCTTCTTCCACTTCAAAGTGTGGCTCCAAGAAAAACACACCTTCGGCGTCATTTGATTCCAAAAAGGCTTGCGAAAGGGCAGCCAAGGCAAAGTGTGGATCCCAGAAGAATCTTGCAAAAGATGCGTCGTCTTCAACTGGCACGCTTCAATCAAACGCTAAGCATTCACATGGCTGCACAAAACCGAAGTGCTCTAACTATAGATGTCCATCATGCTCTACAACGAGAGATGTTCACACACTGACGACACTGTTGGCACCTTTTGCCGTAAAGATAGATCCGTCAAGTCGAAACTATTCCCGAAAATGTCCCGATGATCCCAAGAATATAAATAAACCTGACTCGGCAAAATCAAATGAATATCGTAGAGAAACCTGTGAGAAGCTATCATGGAAAGACACAAAGCATGGAAAAGAGCGCCGCAATAAATCGAAAAATTGTTATCCAGAGGAGACTCGAGAGTTCTGTCCGGATACGGCTTGTTATAAGGCCTCGAAATACTCGAAAAAGGGTAGTAAGAAGCCGAAAGGTAAGAAAACCGCAATCGAAAGCTTTTGCTTGTAAAAGCTCTTTCTTATAATTCTAAGGCAGAAAATGAAATGGGAAACTATAAAGTGCTTTGCTCGGCAACCAAATATAACTTTGCACTTCTAATGTCTGCCAGCCAGCGTTGTCACCAATCGACGAACGCTAGAATAAATCAAGAAGCCATAATCGAGGCACCATACAAAGTTGGCATGCAAAGCCATGCAATACCACGAATATTCGATAATGGTAAGTTAGTTAAATTTGTATTGAGACAATGAGATTGATAACAACGACGCGGATAATGCTAATAATTACTTTACCAGATGCCTTAGATCTTCTGGTCCTGTTAAAGGCTGGAGTTTTTGCCCAGAAATGTCTGCTCTGTTAGGGAACTGGAAAGGAGTTCATGTCTCATTCGAAGCTTGGTATTTATTCCTGCTCACCTTTTTGGTTTATCTGCGATTTTATGATCTGGTTAAAAGCTATAAAAACTCCCGAATGCACTGCATCCTGCAGGTTTGTCGGTTTGATCTCTAAAGTGTCTGCCGCCATTCCGGTTTCGGATCACTATACCACTGCGGCCAATGCAATACTAGTGTTGTTGCATTTGCTTTTTCCATTTTTAAGAACCTCCTCCAAGATTGCATGGGAACGTTTACTGATTCTTAGGTACCTTACCTAATCATGATAGTACAAACCGCGGTATCGCCATCTACGTACGTGATGATATTGCCTACCAAACTCCAGGTTCTTATGGCCAATGTTTCAATTCGGAATTTAATTTTATATGGCTGAAATTCCACATCCGTAGGCAAATCATTCATTATTGTTTCATCTACAGAAGCCCTAATCTAGATAGCAACTCGACGACTTTTAACGAGTTTGATGCGCTGTCTGACTCCATTACAAGAATTGTCTCCCTGTATCCTAATAGTGAAATTGTCATTGCGGGCGATTTCAATATTCACAATTCTAACTGGCTTCGACATACTGGACAGACAACACCCGAAGGAATTTATGTTCAGATCTTCGCTGAGGTAAACCAATTAACCCAGCTTGTAAATGAGCCAACACGCGTACCTGATATTGACGGTCAGAATGCCAACACTCTGGACTTGTTTCTTACCTCCCACCCTGATAAATACTCTTTAGAAGTATTATCGCCTTTAGGCTCGTCGGACCACTGCATCATATCAGCTAATTTCTCGTCCTCCAACCACACAGTTAAAGAAAAATCTCCGAAAAGAACCGTATGGCAATACGAGAAAGCCAACTGGAGCGGACTTAACAGCTTCTTTAAGAGTTTTAACTGGTCGTTATGCTTCCTCGATAACGACGTGGATGCCGCCGCTGATATGGTGTGCAGTATAATTATCACCTTAGGTATGAAATCCTTTATTCCTAACAGGATAAAGAGTATCATACCGAAAGAAAATGCGTGGTACGACTCGAGCTGTAAAGAGGCTATCAGACAAAAGGAGTTAAGTTTTCGGTCATGTAAGGCCAACCCATCTGAGGAAAACCGAAAAAAGTTCAAGCGAGCCAGAAATGACTGCAATACAATTATAAAGCGTGTTAAATTCTCGTATGACCAAAAGTTGAGGCAAAAAATACTACAATGTCCCAAGGGTAGTAAAAACTTTTGGTCTTTTGTAAAAAAATATAAAGAATTCGGCCACATCTTCGATCCCAACGCTCATTTACAATGACATTCCAGCTGTCAACTCTTTAGACAAAGCGAATCTGCTAGCTGCACGTTTTGCAGCCAGCTCAATGCTCCCAGATTGCGCTTTGCCTCTACCTGGTGTCGAATACACCATGGGACAAATCCATTTTCACACTCGTACAGTGGCAAAAGAGTACTTCATGACCTCAACATAAACAAATCCGCTGGTCCAGATTGTATTTACCCAATTGTTCTGAAGAGGTGTTCTTCCACGCTGGCAAAACCACTGCGTAAGCTTTTCCATCTGTCCTATTCTTCTGGACTCTTCCCGAGAAGGTGGAAAACAGCATTTGTCCAGCCCGTCCCCAAAAAAGGCGAATCTTCTCCCACCAACTACCGACCCATAGCACTTACATCCATTCTTTCTAAGGTCATGGAAACGCTGATAAATCGTCAGCTCATGAAATATCTTGAATCACGAAAACTCATTAATGACCGGCAGCACGGTTTTCGCGGCAACAGATCCACTGGTGATTTGACGGCTTATCTCACCGAAAAGTGGAACCAATCTCTACATCACTCTGGTGAAACGAAGATTGTTGCGCTTGATATTTCAAAGGCATTTGACAGAGTTTGGCACCAAGCTCTTTTGTCGAAAATGCGTGCATATGGGATCGATGCGTCTCTTCTTCAATGGATTAGAAACTACCTCTCTGGCCGTTCAATTCAAGTTGTATTGGATGGCTTCAAGTCTGAAATCCACCATATAAATGCTGGTGTTCCCCAAGGCTCCGTTTTGTCTCCGACTCTCTTTCTCATTTTCATAAATGATCTCCTGTCTGTAACTTCTAATCCAATCCACTCCTTCGCCGATGACAGCACCCTCAGCTTCTCATATTCATTCCAAGACTCACGTCCCTGCTCTTCGGCCGTAGAACTGGAACGGCAACGTATGTTAAGCTCATTAAATTCCGATCTCGACAGCATTATAAAATGGGGTTTAGCCAATAGAGTGGAATTTAATGCTTCCAAAACACAATGTTGTCTGTTGTCATTAAAGCGAAACCAGAATCCTCAGCCATTATCCATGAATGGCACTTGCATCGCCGAAACCGAAAGACTTTCCATTCTCGGTATGTGTGTCCATGACAAACTTCGTTGGAATGACCACATACACGAAGTCGCCAAGAACGCTGCGAAATGTCTATTAGGTTTCCTTAAAAGGTGCAAGAAATATTTTACCCCTTCTGATCTGGCTACCATATACAAGGCGTTCATTCGCCCCAAACTTGAGTACAACTCTCATATCTGGTCTGGTGCCCCTAAAACCTCACTGCACCTCCTGGATAGGATACAAAATCGTGCCTTAAAACTCATTGGAGACATTAATATAGCGAGTTCTATAAATTCGCTCGAACATCGCAGAAATGTAGCAAGTCTCTCATTGTTTTATCGCTATTTTTACAAACAGTGCTCAAATGAAATTGCCAGCTGCATTCCACCCCTTCAACAATTCAACCGCAATACTCGCCAAGCCAGGAATGCCCATCAGTTTACCCTCCAGCCTACTTTCGGTCGTACTCTGAAATATAGAGATTCTTTCATAAGCCGTACAACACGAATGTGGAATGCCTTGCCCAGCTCGGTCTTTCCCCCTCGGTGCAATTTACAGACATTTAAAACCAATGTGCATCGGAATCTCCTATCTTCTCTATCCTTCTTCTCAACCTCTTTAGCGCGTGTTTATTATAAAAAAAAAGACCAGGTATGGTAATCATTATCTCCCTCTCTATGCGGCTATTTTGAAGCTGGGTGGTCACGTTGCTTTAACGCTGCTCTTAATTTACTGGGGCTATATCACCAATAGTTTGGACGATATCATATTCTAAACACTAACGGCCATAACAAGCTCCTGCCTAAACGATTTCGTTTCGGTTGTTGATACATGCCATTACATTTTGCGTTTCTGATGTTTCTGATATCAACATGCTCATCACTACTTCAATATAAGTACCTTCATTCGTTATAAAATCCTTATGTTCGATTACAAAATATTGAAACCGAATACAACCTGATACGCAGAAGCAAATAATCGATGGCCTCGTTTCAGATATCCTTGTTGCAGTAGATTCAGTGGCCCTCTCCGATTCGGATATTTATATGTTCGAAACAGGAGCCAAGCACTATCAAGAAGTAACACTTGGCAACGAAGCTGCCGGCGTCGTTCAAAAGGTAATTACACTCTTATATCCAATATCGAGCATTATAGCAAACGCAATTAAGGAAAGGACATGTAGAAAGTCAGACCACTGTGATGTAAATAAAACTTAAAACTTATGTCGGCTCATTACTCACAAGCCTTGTAAATTCGGCAAAAGCTTTCCTTATGTTGCTACGTTAACAATTTGTTCGAGTTTAATTTAAAATGGCCACAGTCGGTTCTGGGTGGATTCACTTATAGAACACCCGAATAAGTTGAAGAAACAATTATTATAAGTTATTCTTGTAAACGATTGTTGCTCGTTTAGAACGCTACAAGCAAAATGGATTGTTGAATGAGAAAAAGGAGAAGCGTTTTCCGCTTAAATTGGGGAGTTTCCCTAGCAATTTCAGCTGGAAAGTTTTACAGAGAACACCTTTTTTTAACTGCATAACATCATTCCACTAATCAATTTAGTTCTCACGCTTCATCTCCATTTAGATCGGCATGTAAAAATCGGAGACCATGTTGCCATCGAATCTGCTATACCCTGTCGCAGATGTGATCTGTGCAAGACGGGCCACTACAACCTGTGCAACCGGATGACTTTCAACGGGTGCCTTAGTAAATACTGCATTCATCCGGGTGCGTTTTGTTATAAAATAAGTAAAGATATCCCCATGGAACTAGCAGCGATGGCCTACCAACTGGCACTGGGCTGCAATGTTTCTCATCAGGCTAGAATTAAACCGAATTCAAATGTGGCAATAATAGGATCATGCGCGATGACAGTGTGTGCGGCAATTTGCGCGCACTCAATGGGAGCGTCAAATATATGCGTTATGTGCGGATCGGCAAATACCGCGGACATAATCGAAAAGTTTGTTACAGAAAAGGTCGGCTGCTTCGACGGCAAAGTAAATGAAAGTGTACTTTCGGTGAAGATGTTGGATTCACTTGGAACTCTCCCAGATATTGTCATCAATTGTTCGAGTTGTACAAAGACTATGAATGCCGCAATTATGGCGCTTAAGCCTACGGGGACTTGTGTCATAGCCGGTTTCCATTCGGAGTGTGCTTCTTTCAATATAATGGATGCACTAATGAAGGAAATCCGAATAATTCCAAGCTATAGGTCGAAGAATATGTTAGTTCGATCGATTTATGTTTTATGAAATTTTTATATTGTGAAACTTGTCCATTCACAGGTTTCCTTTGGCAATTAATCTTCTGGAGTCCGGTCGTGCACCAATCGGCGGTTTAATTGCAAATTGTTGTAGATGGGATGAATTGGAGAGTGCATTTCGAGTTGCTCTTTCAGAGGGCAACAGTGGTCCGCGGAAAGTAATTGTCCAATGTCAGGTAGGCGATGGAAAAATAAAAGCAGCTTAGTTTTTAGAAACGGACGATCTGTAGAGATGTGAAATTGCAAAATGTAATAAAGTATTACGTAGAGTGCTTATGAAACCTGTGAAAGGAGTTTAAAGTTGTTAATCGTGGCTTACTAACGATCTGACAGTGATGACGTAATGATTGCATGATGGCTGGGGTAATAGTCGTCGTTCTTAATATTAATATATGAAGACTAACGTGTTTTTGCAAGATGAGCAGCGATATCTCTTCCAGACTATAATACGGTTATCAGTGATAAATGTTGGGTAGAGTTTTTTTGGTGGTTTCTTTACTGTAGGTAATCGCTTTGTCTAGGTGGCACCATGTTTGATTAGGTACCTGATTCAATCGCGTTGACGTCAACTGACCGACAGGGGACCTGCAACGAAATTGACCATTTTGACATCAATCACCGCTTAAGAAGAAGCGGGGTCGAATAGCCACTTCCGTGAACGAGCTATACGTTCACGGAATTATGTTGGTTTTACATGTGAAACAAAAACAAATTCCGTCTCGTAATGCTCGTTCACGGTCTCCTTACGTCCTGAAACTGATGAGGAGTTGATTTGGGGGATGACATAATTTCATCTTGCTCACTATTGCGTATCGAACGGGAAAAAGACAGATAAAACCAGAATGCTACTCGGACTAGAGGTTTCCTCGGAGTGATAACAATTAAGGGACCATCTTCTACAAAAGCAACGATTAGCAGCTTACTACTCGCCACATTTCAAAGGTATTGTTAAGTAGGTTATAATTATAATATTGTGCAAAACGTGACGAAGTCACAACGTGTGTCACTAACGAAGTCTAGATGAGTGGATTGCATTATGAGCCAATACAAAGCGGAGTCATGGTCCCATTGTTATATCGCAAATGAACTAGCTTTCCTGCAGCCACGTAAAACGTTCTGAAAATTGTGGTGGTTTCGAAAACAAATGGCGTTTTAAATTTGGTATGTATATTTCAGTTTGCCCTTCTTAATTCTATAGCTAATTTTAAAAATCCCACCCAGCGTATTCCTTGACGACATCCTTGTTCTCTTTTCTATGCCGGTGTGTGGCATTTGCTTCTCCCTTAGCAACACATTTCTTTCGAATTTCACGTTTCTCTTTAACGTCCATGTTCCTCTTGATTCGGTCTGTGATGACACTCGGGGCGATAGTACTCGCTGTCGTTGAGTACGACCGCTGACTTCTCGCATCCGAGAGGAGTTTCTCTACCATTTTCAAGCGATACTTACGTGAGTTGGGATCGACATCAGCCAATTCGGGTAATTGATCTGTTTCTAGGTCGTTGGAGCTAATAGTGCCAGCATCAGACGTGGCATCATCAACAGCTTTTGGTGATATATCAATGGGCTTGGTGACTTGTTCTGGTATAACTGGCTCTATGGGAACTAGTTGGGGTTCACCCTCAGCATCACGAAATTCGTCTTCAGTTGGGATTGCGGGCGATACATCATCCAGGGTTGTACTTCCCAGATACTGTGTGCACGATTCAATATAGCGACGTATGCTGTCTACTGTCTTAGGGGCTTTGCTTTCCGAAAAGTTAACTTCGTTCTCGAGCTGATGACGATACTCATCTAGCTGGCGTTCTGAGATGTGGCTTTCTGCATCAGATGCGTGACGAGTCTCGTCATCGTCATCTTCATCATCTTCTTCAATCATACCGTATTCTTGTAGCAGATCCTTTTCCATTTCTCTCGTGAATCCATAGCCAGTGCAATGGACTTCATGATCAAGGTCATCTTCACGAACTAAATCGGAGAACTTTGGGTATTCTTCACTTTCGTAGGCGAACTTACGACGGAACATCTCTCGTACACCGGTCACATCACGATCAAAGTAACTGTTCAAAGAAACAACACTATTTAGTGGCTCAATCAAATAATATTATTACTTACAACTCAGCATTCGGATGCGATGTAGACATCATTTGGGGGAAATCTATGAGAATTGGCTTGCCGTCGTCCGAGATCATCAAGTTGAATTCATTGAAATCGCCATGAATTACTCCGGAATTGCCAAGACGAACGATAAGATTCATAAGCTCATCGTATACACCTTCGAGATCAACTAGTTCATGCACTTGCGTCCTAAAAGAGCAGTGATCTTCAAGAAAACCTTCAGAAAGTCGTTCTTTTTCAACTCACATTGGATATCCATTGACCAGTTCCATCAGCACACAATGACGGTTGAAGTCAATGGGCTTTGGTACCGGAAAACCCCTCTCATACAAAGCAGTCATGTAAGCGAATTCCCTTGTCGCCGATATCCTTGACAAGTAAAGCCACGATGCCTTATGCCTACGACCATGATAATCTCTCTTCGCCTTTATATTACGGAAGCAGGTGCGTCCCAATCGATGGAGTTTCAAACAGATGGGATTACCCTCCTCATCGGCCACGACATAGATATTAGATTCCTTGCCAACACCAATTTGGTTGCCAAATGAAGAGACTGACCCACGGAGGGTCAACGATTTAAGAGCCAAGTAGTCGTATCCAGTGTTTGTGAGACGATAACCATCATCTGAAACTTCAAATTAGCAACAGAAAATAATGCATATCCTTACTCACATTTCTTTCCACGTTCGTAGGACACCAGCTTATGCTTGCACAGTTCCCGCAGTAGTTTATGTACTCCACCGGTCTTCAAATTAGCAATCCCAGCAGTAAGTGGTCCAGGCACTAGCTCGTGATTCTTCATGCCCATTTCAATCTGAAGGTGAGAGAAAACGCCAATGAAAATTTGTGCAGTTTAAGTAAGAGTTTTGGAATTTTACCGCCGTTAACACACGAAAATCCTCTCTGGTGAGGTACCGAAGAATTGTTACGTTCAGTTTTCCCATTTTTATTCCGGTTTTGTGGGTAAATTATTGGAAAATCTTGAATATTTCACATATAAACACGTGTGGCCATAAGAAATTTAAACGAAAGGAGAATTGTCAGAATAGTGATACTTGACACTTGACAGTGAAAACGTAATGGTTGTTATTTCACTTTTCTGTCTAGCTCGCCATCTATATTTGAAGAGGTTATTCGACTCAACGAATTGAAGTAACGGGTGGGTTGAAAAATGGTAATGTCGTTTTCCATTGGGACAGAAAAAGCTGGTAGGTAGGTACCAATTTTTAATACAAATTTTTCACTGCGAAATGTCAACATGAACTTTCCAAATGAAAATTTCACTAGGCGGCACGCTGTTCGAGTGGAAAATAGCGCTTCCAAAACTGAGTTTTATTACATTTCAGCGTGAAAAATGATTTGTAAGATGCGGTTTAGAAATTTATTGGAATTTCTGATGTTTCCTTAATGATAAGTTTTTCGCATTTATATAATTGTTTTTTTCATTTAAATATATTGCGATAATGTTAGGTGTACAAATATTTGGTGGCATGGACGAAATTGTCCATAAGCAGGGTGCCTCAAGAATATTTTTCTACTCAGTTTTGCTTAAGCAATAGCAGCAGGTGATCTTTGAAAATATGTATAATTTCCATGCACTGTTATTTGTTTAAATCAGACATTAATTAGTAATTTGTGCTGAAAAAAAAAAATGAATATACAAAATCAGTTTTTTTTTTATTGATACATGAAATTAAATGAAAATAAACAGAAAACAAAACCTTATTCACATTCACTTCAAATAACAGTATAATGAAAAACTTTATTTTTGGAAAACTGCAAAGCATTCAAGGCAGAGTGGAATCTGACACTCTTGGCATATAGTCTTAGTCCGTTTCTCCTTCTCTTTTTGACGACAGGACGCACAACGCCTGCGCGTATTGCCTTGTACCGGTAAATGTGATGAAGGTGATCCATTCTTCCTTCCATAACGGCTTCGGCGCTGATTTTTTGATGTTGCTTTTCCCTCTTCAATTAAATTTTCGGCTACGTTTATCAGATAGTCAATATATGGAGTCCTTTTGCGCCCCAATTTGGAGTGTATGACCCAGGAATTGACAAGCGACATTATAAGAAGACGGTAGAATACCTTTTTCCACCATTTGTGGTCCCCGGAGCTATGATTACTTCTTCTTCGGACTCTTCTTCCAATTCCTCTTCTTCAGATGTTTCATCCTGTCGTACTTCTTGAGCTGACATCTCTGCTTCATTGTCCGTCTCCTCCTCTGAACTACTCTCGAGGTCAACGTCATTCGGCAAATATTCATCCTTACTATCGCCATAAAAATCCTCGTCATCACTTCCTTCTTCCAATATCTCATTGATTTGATTTGGCTTCAGTGGCGTTGACATATTGTACCGATATCTAATAACGTAATAAACATAAAAAAAATTGAAAGGAGACCTAACTGGGACACAAAGGTCCCAGCAAAAAGTACTGATGGGACATGTCCCGAGCATATTTAAATGCATAAAACAATAAAAAAAAACTTAACAAAATTGCTCTTCTCTATTTTTAAATATTTCCCTAATATTACAAATCTAAACTCACAAATATATTCCTTTTATGCAGTTTATTTTAACCTAATTTTACACAATTGACATGGGTATGCGGCGCCGAAATGGCGCGTAAACAATATTCTACCGTAATTTTTATTATGAACTACGAGACGGGACATAAAAATCCCATCTAAAGTACATTTTCTTCATATTAGTTATGTTTATACATTGGCTGGGACCTATATGTCCCATCAGGATCGAAAGGGACAACTTCCTTCTTATCTAATTCAATATCTAGATCCCTACCTATGTATATCGGCGTTGTGCGTGTACCAAAGTGCAATGACTATGACTATGACTATGGTCCTTTGTAATATTTTTGAAAGACCTTAATTTTTTAGAAATACGTTTGGCGCGGTCATACCTATACCTACAACTGGTGCCCGTAGGTCCATACTGGTTGCAGAATTTGGTTTTATAGCAATAACTTTTTGTTGTTGTGGTTGAACACGGATGAATATCTACCAATAAGTCAATACAGTTTACTGTATCACATGATTCACAAGAAATGAAGTTTCCAATATGTTTCTTCCAGCTGTTTTCTTGTCTAGTAAAATAAAATTGCGAGAGTTGAATATTGGAGTAACTGCCACAAAAAAATAAGTTTTGAGCTCAGTGTCACCCTGCATAAATTTCTCCAACTAAAATCTCTAACAAAATATTTAATTTTCTATTTCACAGCACTTTTTGGAGAGGAGTAAAAATTTCACTTTACCTACTCGATCAGCGTACCAGCCTTTAACACGCAAAAAAACGTGACACCTTTTAGCAGAGACAATACTGAGACCCCCAACTCCGGCCGATTTTCCGTTACTTGCCTACAAGCTATATTAGGTACTTTTTAGGCCGGCCATCTTGTTGACGTGATAGGAATTATAGGAAAGCTCCGCATGTTAATATTTTTATAGCGATGGCTAAAGAAATTCCGCGTTCCTATAAAACAATATGGCTTCCGGAAATGATGAACGGACAATTATTTTTATTTATTTTTTTCGTGCCACTGATGGATGAATTGTTGGTTTAATTTACTGAAACTAATTACCACTCTCATTTCACGTGTTTCAAATCAGAAATAGAAATGTTTTCAAGCAATTGCAGAAATGTTGGTGACCGGAACCTGTGTCTATTTCCGTTTTACGTATCTATAATTATGGGTAGAACACATCCATGACACTTTAGGCGTCTGATTTGTGATCTCATTCTTACGCCTTTAATATTATTGACTGCGGATAAACGGACTTCTCTGTCCCGTTTAATGCAAAATTGCGCGTGCGTGATGGTGTAAATGCAGTTTAACCCAAAAAATAAACCCAAGTCCATAATACTCAGTCGTTAAGCCCAAACATAAACCCAGGGGTGGAATCCCGTAAGGTGATAATTGATAGTCGCTTTTGTGATAGTCAAATACGACTGTCACATCGTTATGCTTCTACGTAAGGTGATCGCAAAATAACTATAAAAATTTGGCATCACCTCATCATTTTGAAACAGAATTTTGCTGTCAGTTATTATTTGAATGATAACTGACAATTTCCTGGGCAAATAATTTTATTTTGAAAAAAACAATTTCTTCAATAGGTATACATAAATTGCAGAGAAAAAATGTGAGTATAGAAAACAAATAAAATGTAGAATTATCTCAAAAAATTCAATTAAGGACACACAAGCAAATAAAAATCAGCAGCGAATACATGTGCATGTGCATTTATGGAGAAGAACCCGGATTTGGCTTAATCTTATAATAAGCTTTCAAGTCTCGGGAAGGTAAGCCAAAAACAAAAGTGGGAAAAACTAAAGACATCCCTTAATACAAATGTAATCTCACCCGTTTGCTGTGTGGAAACGGGTGAGATTACTTTTTAGTTAATTGTTTGTATATTTGAATTTGTATTATGAACTAGGTTTGGTCACTTCGAAAGTATAGCATAAAAAAGAAGCTAATGCAGAACCAAAATTCACTGAAGAAAACTGGTGGAGGACCATTCAATGTGAAGGCATTGGACGAAACCGAGGAAGCAATTATTATGGCATGTGGAATGGAGGCTTCAGTCAGTGGGATAAAAGGGTCACATATTTTCGGTAGCAGTGTCAAAGGTAAATTTGTAAATTTGATGTATATATTGTACCTAATTATAGACTTTATACTTTTTTCAAAAATATTTACAGATAGCATTGAAACTGAAGAAATTGAAAACGAAATGGACTATCTGCTGAATGTCACTCCTAATAATTCTTCGGATGAAGAAAATGAAAATATTTTAAAAGATTGCACTAATATGCAGCGCATGGCAGCAGAAGAACATGTCGAGCAGTCACCTTTCCCACGAAAGAAAACGGCAAAGAATCGTGAAAAAGCGGAAGATGATGCTTTAAAGAAGCAAATAGACTTGCAGGAGCATTTCTTTGCCACACAAATAGAACAGTGGAACCAAATAAACAAATCGTTGGTGGAAATCAGAGATGCCATAAAGGAACTTTCAAAAGAAAAAGAAAAAGATAGGGTGGTGTCGATGGCCATGAAGAAAGAAGAGCTTGAGTTAAGAAAGCTTGAATTAGAAGTTTCAAAAGTATCCAATGAATTGAAGCTGATGGAATTAAACGCAAGGAATAATTAATTTTTTTATTTATATTATGAATGCATTTAAAAATAAAGCTACAGAAAAGCATTGATTTTATTATTTAAATTATTGTGTTGAATTTTAGAAATTAATTTGCAAATCATCTCGAATTCTGTCCCGTCTTCGTTGAGCCTCTCTAGTTGGATTTTGTTCTCTTTGTTGGAATGTTTCTAGCATTTGATTTGGTGAATTATAAGTTTCGCCTTCCGGAAGAGGTATATTGTATGCACAAAATATGTTGTGCAGAGCAGCGCATAAATTAATGATCTCAACTACCCTGGGCGGAGTGTACCTACACTTTCTTTCCTCCAATATTATACGCCATCGAGCTAGGCAAACAAATTGATTACACAATTATGTATAATGTACAAGTATATGCATATCCATGTTTACAAAACCCGACATACTTTTTAATGGCCAATGCATCGTTCAACAATGCTTCTCGCTTGTGAATGAATGTAATTAAAACGTGCTTCGCTTGAATTTTCGTCTGCGTTTCTATAAGGCGTTAAAAGAAAAGGTTCTAATGGGTAGCCACTATCTCCTTATTATACTAACACATATTACTAAATTACAATCCGCCATACCAATAATCATTTTTAGTGTCCAGACTAAATTTTTCATTTTTATTTTTAAATATTTAGTGTGAAGGTTAAAAATGATTATTGGTAAGGCCCAATGAATTATAGAGAATTATTTTACCAAGTAACCATGACGAGTTTCCAGCTGAATAAAACTCATTTTCCAATTCTTCTCTTTCATTACTTTGACGCCAAACGAAACTGTCGTGAGCACTTCCACCATATCTTGCGTTTATAGCCATAATTTTTGTAGTTTCATCACAGATCTTAAAATTGTACCATTGTTTCAATGTTATTTTATTGTTATAAATGCATTAAAAACCTACAACCATACAGTTTATGCTATGCCTGCCCTTTCGGTTGAAAAAAATATGTTCATTTTCGTTCGGCCGCCTATAACTAAAATATGTAAAAATATGGATTGCACAATAATTGTAGGGGGAAAGCGGGAGACTTGAGACACTTTTTGTTAGATCGTTAATAAAAATTTGTTTATCAATCACAGCCACCTGTTAAATGGATTTTTTTATAGCTACATTTATCTATTTTAAGAACGGTCTCTTAAACTTATAATAAACGCAAGAAATTTTTGGCAAATGCCAAATGTTTGAAAACAGATTTTCGGCTCAAGTCTCCCGCACCACCGGGAGACTTGAACACCCCTTCGGGGAGAGTTGAACATACTCAAATCCTACGAGAAAAACAATAAAACGAATAATTTATCCACTTCCAATGTGATTATAATTTATTTGTATTGTTTTAGTGTTTTAGGTACTTCAGTTTCTTAGCATATACAAAGTAAAAAAAGGTAAACAAAGACTAAACTTCAGAAACATAACGAAAATAAATCAATAACTTAAATAACCTATTACAAGGTTTATTTCTTTGAGTTTTTTAACTAAAATATTTTTTTTTATTATTAAAATTAAATACAAGGCCTTAAAACACTTACATAACATTTCATCAGAGCAAATGGAGATTTGAGCCACTGATCAACTCTCCCTTTAGAAACTGTCTCAAGTCTCCCGTTCGCATTTTTTAACAAATTTATATTCATAATTTTTGTTATATACAAACTAGAATGGTATCATACTAATATTTACAATGTAGAATATCAATATTGTTAGGTAACATCAAATTGATTTATTTAACGCTTTACAGATCAATTTTATAGAGAAAAAAGAAAAAATTTTTTTTTTACTTTTGGCACTGCAAAACACTTTTTCTCTTCCACCAACCAGAGACAGCTGGTGATTTAGAATTATTTTTGTGTGTAATTAGCTCGTCACTGACTGCATCGCATACACTTACACTTGTTGGATTTCAATGGAATTTGAGCAAATTATTGAGAGTGTCTCAAGTCTCCCATATGTTCAAGTCTCCCACTTTCCCCCTATCTATAGTGCATTATAATGTTCATAATATTACCTCCAGGTATTTTGTACTTTTGGAAGAAAAATTCTTTGGTTGATTCCAAAGGTACAAATTTTATCATATTTGGGCATAGTTTCATTTGCATGTTTCTTATGACTCGGGCTGTAATTTTAGCTACAGTACTTTACCATTGGTGCAGTCCAGTCAGCCCCAACTTGCCTTTGGTAACCGCCGCCTCCGAGAAGGTTTAACGTTACAGCTAGTTGCAGACTTGGTGATATATGCGTTGATCTTAACCCATCTGGCAAGTCAAGCAATCTCAAGACATTTAGAAAACCTTCTTTTGATAAACGAAAGTTTTTTTAAGAAACTAAAAAGATAAATAATAATCGATACCGTAACGAAAATATGATGAAACTCACATTGCATTTGGAAGTTGAAATATATTTTTGAATAATATATATTTGAATAATTCCTATCTTCTTCATTATCTCTTGAATGAGTAAATAATTGTAGCGAAGTAAACATATTCACTTTTGGTGAAACCGAAATCAACAAAAATGTGTGTAATTTATTTGAAAATGATACATAAATAGGTGTCACACGAAAGCGATCGCAAAAAAACGATAGACACAGTGATAATCACCTTACGTAGAGCAAAAAATATGATTGTGACTATCAACTATCGCAAATCGCCTTACAGAATTCCACCCCAGTTTTTTAAACTTGACAGCGTTTAATCAGATTAAATTTAAACTGCACTCCGGAGACCAGTTTAAGTACTTTAACGCGGGTTAAAACTCAATATCATAATATTCACTGTTTTTGTTAAGGAGGCAAGAAATAAAAAAAAATTTAATAAAATAAATAAAATATGAAAACTATATTTACTAACTTTGATATTTAATTATATAAAATTCTAAATAAAATTGACCTTCGTTTTAAAAAAATACAATTTACTTCTCTTCAAAAAAAATTCCACTCAATGAAAAAGCTTTCTTTTGCCAAAAGGCAGCACTCATGCCACTTCAAAAAAGGGGACAATTTTTCCCCGGGCCCCCTACACTTTAACCGCAGTGAACTGGCTACGCTCATTGTCGAGACGACCTCGCATGATCTTTATTGGAGTAAAGGACTATTCACATGAGAGCGAATTGCGAACCACGAACTGGCGAATAGTCGTAGATTCTGACACTTCATTCACATGAAAACTTTTTTTGGTCGCAGGTACCCGCGAATTATTTGTATTGTTGAAGGTTAAGGCCCCTATTATCGTTTGCGAAGCGAACACAAAAGTATGCGAATGTTTCCAATCGGTATTACAATTCGCGAAATTAGAAAAGTGCTTCGCCTTAAATGTCAAAGTACTAGCGAATGTAAACCAAGCGAATTACTGTTCGCGAATAAAAGAATTTGCTTCGCTTTAAAAGTCAAAAATAGGCGAATGATAAAACTTTGTGACTACGCGCGAATATTGGTTTACTTTGTTTTTATTTATCATTTCATTTTGCTAAAAACAATCACCTCTATTCTGAGATCCGAATCGAATAGAAAGCTATTCGATTTCCTCAAACTGGCATTCCTACTTTCGATTTCGATAGAGATTCATTTTTTGTTCATTTCTCCCCGCATTCTCAGTTTCGATTGCATTGAGTTAAATGTCAAATTTGATTCGAGCGGAAAATTCTGAACGAAAGCTGTATAAAAATGTAAGTAGAATTGTTTTTTTTAATAAATTGAGGGAAATGTTGTTTACTTTTATCACAAAATGCATATAAAACGCATATTATGAACTAGAAAGCAACATTTGTTTGTATTATGAAAAACAAATAAATTTGTAGCTTTTAATCGCAGGTCGCAATCCAAATGGACGAACCGCGGGCAGTTTGAAATGCTGGTTAAGCTGATGGAGACAAATCCAGATATTGCAAAGGGTTTCAGCAGCAACAAAATTGATGCCGATGCATTTTGGAAAGACGCAACTAAAAAAATGAATAGTTTGGGACCTCCATTTAAAGATGCCACCAGCTGGAAAAAGGTAACTGTAACTAAACTATTAACCGATTCGTAATTATCAAATAATTCATTGATAGGTGTGGATTGACTTCAAGGGGAATATAAAAAAAAACTAATTGAAAATGAAAAAAAGAAAAAACAATCGGGATTCAACGACTTGCTACATTTTCGCCTCTGGAAGAATCTGTTATAAGGATTACGGCACTAAATAAGGCTGTTCTAGGAGTGGGCGCTCGTATTTTTGGAATCTTAAATTTAAATAAGTATGACCAAACAAAGGAGAAATGCAATTTACCAAGCACTTCCAAAGACATTTCAGATGAGGGGTCTGATGACGCGGATCAGTTTTCACCACCTTCATTACCTGTACATAAGGAGTGTTCGATTCCTGCCAAAAAAGCAAAAAGAGCATCAACAGCGGATATGTTAAATCGCCAGCACTCAATAGAGTTGCACCATACTGCTACTGTTGCTTCAAAATTGGACAGCGTAGTTTCGAATTTGGAACTAATTTCTAAGTCTTTAGAGGAGAACAACAATGAAAACATCGGCATAACTAACATGGAAATCGAACGACTGCAGCGAATCAAGGTAAACTTAAAGAAAAAGATTCTGGATTCGCAAATGGAGAATAATAATCAATCTTAAGATACTCCATATATGTAACTACTGATACCTGAAATAAAACTACTCATTTAATTTAAAGAAACTGTATTTTTGAATGTTCTAAAAATAAGAATGGAATACGTTATACTAAAATTAAATAGCGATTGAGTTTCGTATGTTTCTTGCTTCATTTATATATCTTCCTTCGCTATATCTGACAGCTAAAACGTCAAACAGCTGATTTCGAA
This sequence comes from Cheilosia vernalis, assembly GCA_949126925.1. Lineage (NCBI taxonomy): Eukaryota > Metazoa > Arthropoda > Insecta > Diptera > Syrphidae > Cheilosia > Cheilosia vernalis. The sequence continues at coordinate 31,932,580 of OX421358.1, forward strand.
AATTAAATTCATCCACTGAAATCATTCGATAATGAATTCCTTTCCCTCGAATCTTAGAATGTGAGGAGTTCATTCGAGTGAAAGTTTCAAATTCGAGGAATACTCGATTCGATCGAATCTCAGAATTAGCGTGAATATGAGTGCGCAAAAAGTTAAAAAAACGTATTATTGGGGGGATAGCACAAGGACGCGTAGAAACAAATTGGTCCTTTATTTCGTCCAGTGAGTAATATGAAGGCTTTTTTTCTCAGCCTGAAATAAGAAACGAATCGGAAAATTGAAATACATGCTTGATAATCTTTGTAATAACTCACATCGTATCAGGGAGCTACAGAGGATTAGATGTGTCCCTTACATTTCTTCGCAGCCGCAACATGTTGGTAGTTGCTACTACATTCTCCTTCTCATCATTATCACCAGATTTTTACGACACAAGTCACTTGAACTCACGAGACAAACTGGCGATGGAGCTTATCATTTTGTTAAAAAATGTGAATATAGCTCAATGAAGATACAAATTTATTAATAATTGTTTTCACTTTGACACTAATTGCAAAAAAATTCTGTTTTTTTTTTTTTTTTTATTGTGGCGGCATTGAATTTTAAGCGAATGACTTTATTCGCCAACGGTAATTCAAAAGCACAGAACATTCGCTAAAGCGTTCGCCTTGAGACGAATTTTCGCTTCGCAAACGATAATAGGGGCCTAAGTTCGAGCGAATTATTCGTTCGCAGGTTTGTGGATCGCGACTGTTTTATGTGGATTGTGAATAAAGTGTGACAGTTCGCGGCAAGAATTTTCAATTCGCGGGAGAATTGCTGTAATTGTAAATTTCGTTATTTTAATCAATCAAGTCTCGATTTTTTTTAGATTAGGCGTTGTATTAATTGAATATAATGCTTTTGTGGTAAAACAAATATCAATTTTCAATTTATAAATACAAATAAATTGAATTGTTCGCAGTTCGCCTATTTGCAGTTCGCGCTCATGTGAATGGTCCTTTAGACCCAACGCCCAATGCATTCACCAACTTCCTGATGATCGAAACTGTATAAAGCTCAATTGACTTAAATTTATTTGAAACTACAGCTTGTTTCCGGCGAACTTCGTTCCGCAAAAATTCGTTAATGTAGTTAATGAAATTAATAATCCGAGCTTTCGCTTCCGGTCAATTTAAATTCTTTATTTAAAATTTATATTACAATAAATACAATTGCAATAACCGCAGCGATTTACTTGTCGGCCAACCTACCGCTTTTCATCTAAAGTGCTTTATGGTTCATAGCATTTTTCGTTCCATTTACGAGTGCGTACACGTACAAAGCGAGATGTTTGCCGACACGTGAGCACTCCACATACAATTGAACATGTGAGAAACATGGAACGCTATGGTGATGACGATTGTGTTGTTGTCTATCTCGGTCTCCAGACTCCAGTATGGACGACTGCATGATATTCTTTCCCGAAGTTCCGACATATTCTCTCGATTGTTAATATTCCGATCTGACTGTTCGTCCTGATTTTCTGCGACGTGAAACGTTTGACCTTCTCACTGGTGGCATGATCAAATTTGTCTTGGAATCGACAAATCCCAAATCCCAAATCCCACACAAACTTTCATCCCATTGTCAAAGTTTGGTTTTCGAGACAAAATGCAGCATATGTCCTTCCTTGGCCCAAACGAAACCATCAAGCTCAAAATCTTTAAAAACTAATCATCCTGTCTCGAGTTATGCGCGTAAAAACTCAAAACGCTCAACAACTCCTGTTGCCTGTCATCATCGTCATCTCAAACATTTCAACTTGATCCTGAAAGCTATTTAATGTAACATAGTAAACATACCTAAGCAAACTTATAAGGTGTATTTAAAAAAAAAGAATTTTCAAAATTGTTGACAACAACTATTTGCTTGGAAAATAATTAAAATAATTGATAACAACAATTGCTTTTAAAATTAAAAATATTTTTTTTTGTATTTGAAGTATCACTAATCGATTTCTACGCCGTTTATTTTTTTCAAAGTGCATTTCCCCATACAAACTTTCAAAATCTCTTTCATCCTCTCAAAGTTTTGTTTTCGCGACAAAAAGTAGCCTAGGTATGTCCTTCCTTGGTCCAAAACGAAACCGTTAAGCCCAAAATCGTTGAAATTCAACAATCCGTTATCGGGTTATGCGCACACACACGGACTTTATATATATATAGATCTTGTTTAAAAATATAATATGTTCTACATTTCTCTATTACACCGAAAACTAACTTAATGATATTTTCCCAAACGCAACAGCGCTAGCGATCACTTGAATTATACAATAATAAAATAATATCAGAAAAGAATTCCCTCAATCACGATCGTCCAGCAATCCCTTCCGATCAAACATGGGCAGCAATCTCTTTAGATTCTTTTGAACTTTCTCATTCTTATAAAGCGTGTTCTTAAAATTCAGAGCCCGTTCATCCTCACCCATTAAAGAATGAAAGTCGGCATCTTGAGTTTGCTCATTAACCATCACCGCTTGGACAAGACACGCTGATGTAAATGCTGAAAGGAAAATAAATCTTTATTCCACGCTCCACATATTCGATTCTCTTAGAATTGGTTACCATAAAAACTCTTCTCGTTCATGTGAATGAGAAACGTATGCAGACTTGGAATCTTGGCTTGGAATCGCAAAGCCTTGAGTGTTCCCGTAAAGACGCTGTAGTAATACTGAAAAAGTTCATCTTGCTGATGCAACCGCATCTCCTCTCGCAGGGATGTATTGAAGAAGTAATGTAAATCTATAGCCGGCGACCCCCAAACACTGTATTGGAAATCGATTAAAATCGCGTCCTTTGGTTGTTCCCGTTCTTTATAGGAAAACATGACATTGTTTGTCCAGAAATCCCCGTGAGCTAGGACATTCACATGGCCATCGATGGGATCGAAAACTCGCGCTCCGTACTCCATTAGCTTGGGCTTTAACGCAAACAATTTGCTGCCATACTCCTTAAAATCATCCCATTGGCTGACTTTCTGTGCACATGCATCCAGGACACCTACGAAGAACGGGGTGAAGGAGTTCGTGTGTCTGTTGAACATTCCCCGATCGTAGGATTTAAATGTTTCCGACTCGCGTTCATTCAACACCGCTGATGTTGCATGCATCTTAGCAAGTTTTCTGATGCACATTTTTGTGTGCTCCATATCCAGTCCTTTGGTTCGATCACACATGACGTATTTCCGTTCAGCGAGATCCTCAAAAATAATTGCGGAACGTTCGTAGTCCACAGCAACTGTTTCGGGAAACATTTTATCGGTATCACCGATCTCTTCCAGCAGAGAGTTCAGCTTGGGAATGATCTTCTGGTAGATGTCCATTTCCCTGTTGTAGATGTCATATGGTTGCAGCTTTTCATTAGCGAAATCATCCCCCTCGAAGGAACTTTTCACAATAAATGACTTCAATGTTGGTTCGCGATCACCGCTTTTTTGGAACTGAACTGACACACGCGTCATTACACTACCGTAGTTCTCTCCTTTCCCAATGGCCAAGCAAGCTTCAAGCGATGTTACCTCCAGGCAGGGATCGTTGAAGAAAATCCTTAATTTTTCTTTCATATAGTCCTTCGTCAACCATTCTGGTGCCTGCTGACCTTCATCTATAGCGGGCACATTTTTCGACTTCTGACACTCGGGCATGGTTGGAAAAATATCAAGTTAGACTGGCACGAACGGACTGTGCTTAATTGAGTCGCCTTGAATAGCCGCCAGCTCTTATATACCCCAAGAATCGGCGCAGCAGCGCTAGCGCGTGCATTGTAATTTATGACACGTAAATGTTTGCATTTGTTACGATTACGAGGTGACTCTGAATTTTTCAGGGGGTGTGTAGTCAATTAACTGCTTCAGTAAGATCAATTGCAATGATTTGTTGTGAAAATTGCATCTAGCAAGAAGATGACGCTTTAAAGTGAGACCAATAAAAGAGGTGTCGAGAAGATAAATAATGCAAATCTAGACAAATGTCAGATAAGAAGATTTTATATATAGCAAGCTTTAAGTGCAGCGTTCTCGGAAATGTGCAAATTGACCATGAATTCGGTTGTGGTTAGATTAGTTTAGGTCGTATCGTCGTATACCCTTTAAATGTTTGATATCTGTTAGTCTGATGTGCATAGAATGTATACAATTAAGCTTTTGGGTAGTTCTTTGTCCTCAGCACTTGGGCCAGCAGATTTGTCAAACAATGGGTGGTATGAATAAAGCGTAGCTATAAATCCAAGTCTATTTAGCTGACTCTGGCCTTTTTGGCGAAATATATTGTAGGTAGGTACTCTCAATTTTAACATAAGTCAATTTAAGCATTGTGAATTTTTGATGTTTTGTTTCTACAGGATAACCAACAAAATTTCAAAGAGCAATTATTTCGTACTATCATTCCTAACATATTGGAAATCCGAAGATTTAGGATAACATTTAACAAGTCGACTGTTCCCAATTCACAGTTGCTTTGAGACATTCTGTCAAAAGAGCGAATCTAGAAGTACTCTTTCTCTAAGCGTTTATTTAACTTTTTTTTTTTTAAGAAATGCTCTGAACTCACCATTATAGACTTAGGCTTAGTACGCTGCTCGAGCTCGAGTTTTTTTTTATAAATTCCTCGACGAGGAGTACCTACCTAGAATCGAAAATGGTTTAAATGAGAGAGAGTTGAAGTTATTTTAAGTCATTTTCAAAGAACAGCTGTTTTTTTGTGACATTTATACACAGCGCTCTCTGTTTCTAATGTCAAAATTTAGCTAGGACCGTAGCTGATGTTTGGAGATAAAAGTTGGAGACCATATAAAAATTTAGTTAAGCGCGAGCAGCGTACTGAGCTTTAATCAACGAATCTTAAGTCATACAAAAAGTAACGTTGGTGACTATAATGTAGTTTTTACTTAAACCTAGTATACTGCTCGGGCTTATCCCATATACAAATTTCTACAAAGATAAAATTTAGGACACAATTTAGCAAATCAGAATTATTAGCTTCATATGGATGGGCCAATGACAAGTCTCCACTTATTAAGCTCGCGAGATAAATGTCTCGTAGGTAGTAGGTACATTAAATCGAAGATAAATTTTGACATAAAAATCGAAGGAAAAAGTATGTGTTTACTTTTTTTTTTTTTGAGCAAATGCAGAGAACATTTTACGTGATAAATAAAACAACGCGCAAAATAAAAAAAAAACTCTTTCTTGCGATGAAACCAAACTTGTGGAGTTCGGGCTTGTGGAGGAACGCCCAGCAAAAACAATATGAAACTTGAAGGACAAATCCCACTGCAAAAATTTATCTACGTTGTTGTTTCAGCTGCTGCAGCAATGGAACCTAAGTCATTCATTTCGTGGTTTCAAGTTAAGGCTGGTACGCAGTTCAAGTAAAATCGAATTTTTCATACAAATTTTTCACTGCGAAATGTCAAATGGAACTTTCCAAATGAAAATTTCACTAGGCGGTACGCGGTTCGAGTGGCAAATAGCGCTTCCAAAACTGAGTTGTAGGTGGCGATACTAAAATCTCTCCACTGCAATTTCACTTGGTTTTTATTGTCTGTCGCATTAATTTTTTTTTCATTTCAGCGTGAAAAAGGATGCGGTTTAGCAATTTATTGGAATTTCAGATGTTTCTATGTTTTTATTTTACAAATGAGGCATTATTTGCCAAATTGAAAACTATAAAAATTGTCATGAACAAAATACAAAGCATTTTTGTTTTTACGTGTTGGTAGGTTCGCTGGAATGAAAGGGAAATTCATTCGAGAGCTAGTAGGTACGCGAGAGATGCTTCGACGATAGGGAGGGCCTTTTAGCCGATCTAGAACACCTCCCGAGGGCACTGACTTTTGCCAATCGAATGAAGTTTTTTGTTAAAAAACATAGGTATTGACTTTATAGATCATTTTTATAGATCAAGATCAACATGCTTTATCCGCCTTAATCTCCTGATTACATTGCCTGTATTAAATAATTCGGTTGTTTATAAGCTAACGTGGGTGAGTTCTAGATCTAGATCCGTAGGTATGTAGATCAGCGTATTGTGGGTGTACCAAAGTGCATCGACTATGACTATGTTTCTTTGTAATATTTTTGAAAGACCTTAATTTTTTAGAAATAACTTATTTTGTGGTTGAACACGGATGAATATCTTCCAACAAGTCAATATATTTTGCTGTATATCACATGATTCACAAAAAGTGAAGTTTCTAATTTGTTTCTTCCAGCTGTTGTCTAGTAAAATAAAAGTGCGAGAGTTGAATATTGGAGTATTCTTTATTTTATAGGTAACCTAATACCTAACATCTTCTTGAACTGCCACAAAAAAAAAAAAAACTTTTGAGCTCAGTCACCCTGCATAAATTTCTCCAACAAAATATTCCACTATGTTTTTACTTGTTTTTTTCACTGAAATTGACGAGACTCAAGCATAATATCAACACAAAAAATTATTGCAAATTGTGTTTAATAAATTATTATTATTTTTAAAATAAATACATAGGTAGGTATCTGCTTAATAAACAACCAATGTGCCGTCATCGCCATCGTTGTCATTCGCATCTGAATCGTTTTCGATATAGCAATAATTTCTCCACTTAGGTATATTTGTCTTCTGCTGCGATTGAACGAAGCAATTCAGGTTTTGTTTTCAGAAATTTGTAGAATTCAATGCATGAGTGCTTCAAATTACATTTTGCCGTGAGAAATTCTTTTAACGTTTTTTCATTGGTCCAAGATTTGGTCATCGCAGAAAAGACTCGTTCCACCGATGCCGTTGTTCCCGTCAAGCACAAAATGTATTAAACCAACATAGCGATTTCGTTGTGCTCACAATTTTCGGCTTGCAGATATTTGATATTGTCGTTCCTCCACGTACGTACCGATATTGAGCGTGTAATTTCGCAGCATTTTTATTTGTTTGTGTTTGTGTATACAGTATATTATGACGATATATCGTTAGAAATCTGATTATGCTAAAAAGAGGAGTTTATAGGATTGAAAATGGATTTTGGAAATTTTCAGGGGATAGTCTCTTTGACTTTGAAAAAAGGGATAGTCCTCTAAAAAAGAGTATAGATACGAGCTTTAGGTATAACCTAAGATCGTCTTGAACTGCCACAAAAAAATAAAAACCTAAGTCACACACTATTTCACACCTCTTTTTGGAGAGCAGTGAAAATTTCACTTCAATCGAACAGCGTACCAGCCTTATAGATAGGTATATCATGTTTAATAATTCAGCGACCATGTAGGTATCTTTTCTGTAGATACTGTAGAGTAGAGAAAGGAAGTGGAGACTAGGGACTTTAAAATGCTCACACAATATGGACGTTCAAGTATCTAGTTTAGTAAGTCTGCCCAGAGGTACCTACCTATCTCGGTTTTGATTGGCTGAAATCGGTCATGTGAGCAACTGTTTCAGTTGACGTTGACGACGAATCTCGTCGAGAAATTCGTGACTGAGTACTAAGTTGACATTTCGAATATGTGGATGTCGTAGGAAAAGTGACATTCCCGACCTATAGTTTTTGCGTTCAGGTTAGGTACATCTTATCCAGACCAATCTAGTCGACTTAAAATGACTGGATTCTTGAATGTGCCCAATGAAGTAACGCGATATATCAAATTCAAACAAACTAATGTGCTTTCTTTTTTAGATTTTATAAAGTGAATCTCTTGTTCTTCTTTTGGAAATGCTATAAGTTTTTCGACATCACAATTTTCCACTTGCATATTTTGAACCTACCTACTTATAACCACGCCGCCTCCTAATAGGAAGTAAGTACATTGAACAATATTTAAAATTATCGCCACGTAATATGGTCATTCATTATACCCGAAAATTATTTCGATTAATTTTGTGACATGCAGCGCAACAAAAGTTAAAAGTTGGCCAATAATAGTACTAAAGCCGCTACTACGCACTACATCGACGCGGCCTATCGTGTTCACGTTTAATGAAGATGCTAATTTCGTTTTCGATTTGGCTTTACAGATTTTGATCTTAGATTTCAGATTTCTGTTGCTAAATCGAACATCTGAATTTTATTGATTCTTGTGTGTATTGCACTTTAATATAAAAGCTCGCTTCCATACTAGTGAAAAAAAGCAATCCTTCCAACGATAAATAATCCGTAACTGCCAGCTGTGTGTCATACACATTGATATAAGTGAAAGTATGCGTAAATCTAAGAAAAAATCGAGATTTCTCAAAACTGCCGCAGATCGAGTTAAACCCTATAGGTTTTTGGGGCTAAGCCCGCTTTTCACATTTTCTCGTTCATGGCGATGGAGATAAAAGAGCGCATTTTGCCTATCATGATCATCCCTAACAGTATTGAGGTATTTCCCTGTTACCCAGCCGTTGTAGGAAAGGTCATTGGTCATTGAAAAAGTTGACGAATGATGCACACTTTAAATATTAGGATGCTGCAATGGAAATCAAAGGCATCAATATAGGTATGTATCAATATTATCGTTATCCTTTTTCAGGTGTCTATAATATGTAATAATCCGTACTGCTTGGAGTAAATGAGGGCAAAAACTATTTATTCTATCAACAGACAAATAATGAAAAGAGGTAATTTAAAAAAAAAAACCCACTGACTAAAGAAAAAAACTAACAAAAACATTTTTATAAGTTTTCAATGCGAAAAGGTCATACAAATAGGTACCAGGAAAATTAATTTGTAATGAAAATGTTTTGTCAATTTGGGCTTGAAACTTTGAAAGACTCTCGGCTTGTTGGCGTTAATCGGTTAAGCGGTTGTGAGCCACCAAACAACGAAGGATTCTGATTGTCACAAGTTTACAAAATGTTACCTTGTAAGGATGGGAGTTAGTATCTACAGAAGGAAGCCATTTACAGTTGTGTGCAACTTTATTTATATGCTCTAGCTGAACTATTGTTTTCGCCTTATCTGAGCCCCGAATGATTGCTCAAAAAACAGGTGAATGCTAACTTGTATTACATACTTATAAGAATAAACATTTTAGCTTTAATCTAATATTGGTCAGTTAATATGACTTCCACAAATATCTATAAACACATTCAGAACTGCGATACAAAGAACCGCTATACTGTTGCCTCCATCAAGTTGACAATTAGTAAACATTCTTAAAGGTTTATGGCTCCATAAAGTCTGTATATAGCTATTTAAATATTGTCACGTTTCACTACATTCCCCAAACACCAACAGAGCTGATATGAACCAAAAGTCACGTTGACTTGTTTAAAGAACCCTAGGTATATTTAACTCAAAACTTATGTAAGTACACATTGCATTGATTTTATTTGACTGGACAAGTACATACAAATTTTTCATCTTCATTCTTTAAACTATAGATCTAAAAATCCGCTCAGTTCGAATTCTTTCAGTGTTCTTTGTAAATACGCTCGATACTTCAAATTCTCTACATTTTCGCGGCGCATCTTATCGCCCTCCTCGGTTCGGCTGGCCAAGCTTTCCAAGTTTTCGAAACCTTCAGATTCCATTAAAATCAACGGCGTTAGACAAGTCGTCGCGATAACACCTGCAAATATATAATGAATTAGTTAATTTGTTTTTCTATATAGCCGTACTTATTAAGGTGTATTTCCACTGTGTCATTATTTTACTAAGAAACAAAAGATTACCATGTGTTTAAGGGTACATAACTGTCTTATTCTATATTTAATTGTCATAAAGGATCTTGGAAAGTTTTCTGTTTGAATTTCGGTTTATTTGATCACCATAAACATTCTAATTGTGAAATTAATTCTTAAACTGGGAGCGAGTTTGCTTAGCTATAATAAATTAAAATGTACATTTGGATGCGATAAGCCAGTCTAGAGATCTTTTAGTACATTGACATCTTCATATCTGAATCATATTTCGAGGTGTTCCAATCGACTTAGGAGACTGCATACTTATAGCCAAGTTAGCTTTGTGCTAAGAACATATTATTTTAAGTTGAATGACTGTGATTGCAAGACACTGCCAAAACATTTGCAGAATTTTTTCAAAAGCACCGCATCACATGCAGACTTAAAAATGTTACATGCACTTGCACTAGGACCAGAGACAAAACCTGCTTGTTTCGACATTTTCCTATAGACTCGATGTCGGACTAGATTCAAATATTTCACATTAGGTTTTTATTTTAAGACACGACAACTTTGCAACAACAATTTCAAACAAATGTTTCACTGTTCAATGAACAGTAAAAGAGTGCGTATGAACTATATTTCCTTGATGCGCCCGCCAGAACTGGGAATAGTTTGCTGATACGATTGATATTGGCAACAATACATGTTCAAAATGAAATAGCTTTAGCTCTCCCATCTACCGTAATAGCTGCAAAATTGCTGGAAGGTGGAAGAACTGCACATTCAGCCCTGAAGCTTCCATTGAAGCTGTAAATCAATGAAAACCCTGTTTGCGACATTTTAGAACAATCAAAAGTGTTGAAAAATTGTAAATTGATCGAATGAGATGAGTGCATGAAGGCAGACAAACGATCCTTAGAAGGACTCGATCGAACATTGAAAGTATTGCTTGACAGAAGTCGTCACTTTCGTGGCGTGATGATACTGTTGGCAAACACTTCCCATGATTCCGAACCTGTCAAAAGAAACCTTTCAAACGTTTACAAAATAAAAATAAATACAAATCCGAGCAAATTAAATTGTCAAATAATGTAACTTTGCATATGGCGCCTCATCATTTGAGTCTTATGTCGTTTTCCATTGGGACCACCACAAATCTTTTTCAGATCTCAGATTTTACGGGCGAATGGAACATGCAACGAAATTGATCTGCTTTTGTAAATGGATTAGTGCGTTATTTGACAACAATATCAGCTGTTCAAATTGCATTTCTTTTTGCAGAAATTACAAATGATTATCGACTTGAAAAATGTTTCCCCTATTGTACATACAAATAGAGTATTTTTGGGGACTTTTAGTCTTTAGATGACGAGGAAAACTATGAAGATAATAGTTCCTCTTAAATTATATCCATGGCTATTAAATATATTTCGTTATTTTGGTTTTCACGAAACTACCCCCATTTGTCTTCAGAGCTAACTTTTAAAAATGACGTCAAACAGCTGTGCAAAGTAGATTGGTATTGTGAGAGTGTGTGTAGATCTGAAAAAATATCGAGATCTGCAAAAAGTGCTCTGAATCGAAAAAAAGATTGATTTTTGGTCCCAATGGAAAACGACATTAAATTTGGATCTGTCATCATTATTCAACGAAATCTTCATTCCCCAAAATTGTGGATTAATGAACAATGTGATAGTGGCAAGCATTTTGAAAGAGCCGTTCGAGCGAGAAGAAAAAGTAATTCACTGAATTAAATTAGTTTCGCTTGTGGTCGAAAATCGACCCTACCTTTTATAAGATTGTGTAATGCTAAACCTACCAAAGTTTTCGATATTCACGTTGTTTGTTTTTATAAACAAAACAGCGACATCTAGTTATCGAAAAAAATACAAGCTTCATCGAAAATAGGTTTCTTATGCCTTACTTTCCCTAATCTAGCGTGTATTCAATCGATCAATCAGTCAGTAAATATATTGTTCAATCCCGTTTGCGTTGTCCGGTTTTGAAAGATCTAGTCAAAAAATTGCACATCAGTCTTAGACGAGTGGCCCCAACCTTTTTGATTTGAAATGGAAAAATGGAGACAATTGGGCTACATAAATTGAAGAGGTTCATTGGTTTATTATTGACAAAGGTCTGTTAATTCATTAAATTTTCATTTAATAAACGAAAACTTCATATTCATTTATAAACACGTTTTACTAATATGACTTTCGTTTGGGTATATCAGATTTTGATCTCAGATTTCAGATCGAACAGAAAAATCTAATTTTAGAGGGGTTTGTGTGTACTGAATTAACAGTCAAAAATATCCGTGAAAATGAAAGTAAACATCACGTCGATATTTAACTCAATCGAAAATTTTTTAAATTTACAAGACAGTTTTAACTATTTTCCAATTCCAAACCACGTACCTAATTGGTTCTTGCTAAAGAGTTGGAGTAGTTGTTGCATTTAAAGTTTGTCCCAAAATTGACACAAGCTTTTAAATTGGAGCACCATACGCCTTTTGTTTTAAATAACATTTTAAAAATTATGAAGCAGATAGAAACAGATATTATGCTACTCAAAATACCCAAACTCTATAAGTCGATGAGAAATTTATGTTTCTATAAAAATTACTTTTTGAGTGAGTTATGAGCAGTGCCCAAGTTTCCATGGAAATAAATTTTTTTTTTTGACAGCCAGTTTTTCGAATTAAACAATTTTTTTTTTAAATAACAATAACTGCTTATTTTTCGTGCATATTTAAAAAAAATAAACTTTAGCACTTAAAAAATTGATTTCACCCGAATGCAATCGAACCTTACAAATTCTATCTTTAATCTCGACAAAAATGACAACTTGGCAGCACTAAAAGCATATCCAGGGGCATGTTTCATAGATCATACATCACATACATTACATACAACATACATTGAAATTATTTTAATACATCACATACAATTTTCTGTTTCATAGATTTCACTGGAAGTATTGTATGAAATACAAGTAGTATTTTGTTGTACCTATGTTATGTCTTATTTTGACACTTCATATTAATTAATTTTTATTCGCAAAGCGTTGTTTTTCCTTTTAACACAACATGTGTTGGTTGAACATTGAAACAATAATGTTTTATGTAAACTATTTAATTTAAATAGCATAAATAAATAATATCCGAAAAAGGATGTAATTTTTGGTGAAGAGCATTTACTTTTTGGTTGTGTGGAATCATACTTAGTGAGTGCGAATCTACAGCTTGATTTTTTTTTTGTTGGGAAGATTGTGCAGAGATGCAATGCTGTGTGAAATTTATTTTCAATATTTTGCGTTTAAGCCAGATTACTAAAATGGTAGAAAATTTACCACCCAATATCGTATAAGAGTTGTTAGCCGTCCAAGAACATTTTAACTTGAATTTCAACTTATTTCGTGAAGAAATTTATTATGCCCCGACGTGTGTTCAATTCTTGTTGCAGCGTTTGGGTACATTTATTGCACATCCAACAAATTCCAATGAAGCTTTAATGCCCATTTTATTCACTCGAAGTTGAACACAACTTGGGAAGTTTCCCATATAAAAATCCCCAAGTTGTGTTCAAATGGGCCTAATACCATTATAGCAAATATTGTTGCAACTTCTTTGGCTTAGCAACTCATATTTTTGATTTACAGCAAAACCGATTGCTGTATGAAATGTATGATAAATTCATATTTTGTTGTATCAAAACAAAGTTCTATGAAACAGAATCATACATAATTCCAATACTTCCAGTCGATTCTCCTCACATACATTGATGTATGACTGTTGATCATACAACGTTTCTATGAAACAGAAATAATAGGTACATCAGAAGTGTCTAAATCATACATTGAATGTAATGAAATGTATCCAGTGGAACCCGTTTGATAGGCTAAGCCATTTGGACTACGCTGACGATATCTGCTTCCTGGCAAACAACATTGGTGTCCTTAACCAAATGTGTCATTCACTGCAACAGAACGGGGAGGTGGCTGGCTTAAGGATAAACGCCAACAAGACAAAAATTATGCACACAAGCCGAGACCATCAACAGCAGGTTATCTTGAGACGGGATACCATTGAAGAGGTTACGCAGTTCAACTATCTGGGTAGCTATGTATCGCTCGATGGTGGAACGGACCTGGATATAAGAAATAGAATAAATAAAGCTCGTGGTGCATTTGGTATCCTTTCTCCAGTCTGGAACTCTAGAAAAATAACGATTCGCACTAAGTTAAAACTCTGTGAATCCAATGTAAAATCGGTACTGCTTTACGCATGTGAAACGTGGAAATGCTGCGCCAACATCTCGAGTAGGTTACAAGCCTTTGTTAATCGTTGTCTGCGTTACATCCTAAAGATCCGTTGGCCACAAACAATCTCCAACAATGAACTGTGCCGTAGGACTGGACAAACAAAAGTGGATGTTGACATCAAGCAGAGGAAATGGCGCTGGATAGGCCATACACTGAGGAAACCAGATGACAACATAGCGAAGCAGTGCTTCCAGTGGAACCCTCAAGGTGTAAGGCGAGTTGGAAGGCCAAGATCAACATGGAGGTCAACTGTTTTGACGGAAGCTCGGTCCCAAAATTTGCGATCGTGGACGCAGCTGAGGTATCGTGCTGCAGACAGAGAGAGATGGAAGGGCCTGGTTGTCGCCCTATGCTCCAGGAGGAGTTAAAGTGTTGCTGCCAACAGCAGCTTCCGGAAGAAGAGAGAGATATATAGGCAGGCAGATCGGATACCAATGAAATTGTGTTTATTTGGAAAGGTAAGAACAAACATTTGCTATCATATAATATGCCAAAACAAAGAACACCCGTGGTTGCAAACTCTTCGAATATATGCGTGGAAAAATTCATTATGGGTGTTCAAAACCGATGGCAGTATTTTTTAGCTATTTGAATATTTTTGCAGCATGCATGGATTTTGTATGGCCCTGGTTATGACTTATGAGACACATTTTTAAATCTTTACTCTCAAGAATACTCTGAAAACGTTTATTTTAACGCCTCGCTGCGTACGCCACTGGCAGTTGATATTTAAACAATATTCTTCATTGTCAATGTCTCTCTAAGCTATGATAACGATAACAATAACAACTAATAACTTTAAGCAGTAAAATGTGTTGATTCATTTTTTCATTTCATATAGTTACATACTTTATTTACCTACCCCGTATGACGTAAAAACAAAACTAACGCTAGATAACTACCTACATACACGGTTAAAAATATGGGAGTGTTTTTTAGTTCCTCCGCAGTAGAACAGGCCAAGAAAAAATAGTTTTCAATAGGTATTTGAAATTTCGTTTATTAAACTTTTTCTGTAATATTTTTATATTCAAATTTAAAAAGTTGTTCATTAAAAAGCTAATTTCAATACGTATTTTCTGAAATCCAATATTTTCGTTCTACAATCTAGTCCGGGCTATATTAAAATAATATTTCAATCAAGAATTTATAACAATTAAGTTAAGGTTGACCTGAAATCTAAGATTAACTCTGATTACATTTAAATACGAACTTATTAAAGCCATTAACTTGAATACATTTGCATTTGGTTTTACTACAGTTCTACCAGGATAAGTGCTTAAGTGATTAGATATAAATATGTATATCGGTATTATTTTTGAACCCAAATATAATACATAGGTACCTACTACTTTTTCGCTTGGTTAAGAACGTAGAGCTAGTTTGGGCGTGCTACTCAATGGAGTGAATGATTTGGATAAAGTTTTTTGTAAAAGAAAAATGTTTGAAAAATACAAACAAGTGAAAGTCATGATTAAAAATTGAGTAAGCATTGATACCCACTGAGAATATTATTTTTACAAGTAGCTTTAATTTCAAAATATTCTTGTAAGAGGTATAATATTTGCTTTTTGTCTTTAAGTTGTGAGGCGCAGAGATGTTAAAAGTAGATTCCAGTTCATTGCCTCAAAAATAAAGCTATAAATTTCCAAAAAGTAAGAAATTACTGAATAATAATTACTAAGATAACTCGGGCATTTGTAGCCACTGCCGTAGTGGTTAGTGTGTTGGACTACTAAGCGAGGGGTCCCACGCTCGAATCGCGAAAAAACCCAAATTCCAACTCAGGGTTTTTTCACTGCGCCACCTCTCGCGAACGTTTGACAAACATAGGACATTATAAGTGCCTTGCAAGAGCTTCTCAATCGGCCGTTTGGAATCGGCATAAAATTGTAGATCCCTTCCATTCGTTTCAAAAATTTAAAACTCACACAAAACGAATGGTTGCGAGAAGCTAGGCCCAGATTGTCTACAGACCTGTTGCACTAACTATAATTATTATTATAACTCGGGCATTCATGAGTTCGTGTTCATTTAGGCCCATTTTATTCAATCGAAGTTGAACACAACTATCGATTAAAGGTCTAGAAAAACATACACTGTAAAAAAAGCACAGCGGCACAGTATAATTATATTATTTTCAAAGGGAAATGGTGTTTCCCATTTATATTTAAATCAAATCTAAAGAAGTATTAAAATATAATAAGTTTGCATTATATTTTAATATTCTATGGGTTTATAAAATGCAAAAGAAGTATTGAGGTGAAAGTATTAAATTATAATCTGTAGTTTATTTAATGCGAATATATTCAAAATTTTTCTTACGAATATAAATTAAGGGCTAATTTAAATACTTTTGCATTGAAAGTCATCTCCATCTATGTATATTAAAATTTAATATTTCTGATATATTTTGTAAGTTAAAATTTATAAATCTTTTATTAGTTGTTTAATTTGAAAATATAAAAATATTTAATTTAATATTTTCCCGGCGTGGACTTAAATATACTAAAATATTACAAAAATGAACGCCCGATAATTTTTAACCGTGTAAGTATATTACGTGCAAGGTGCAACTAAAACAAAAACAGCCGCATAAAATATTAATTTTTTGGGAAGCAATTTACCTAAACAATAATGTCGTGACTGTAAGAAATGTCCTATATTAAATACGACTCACCAATTAAGCTATTCTTGATAACTTCTATGTGGATTTCCTTAAGTGTTGGAATTTGCCCGCCATAATTCAATTTATCTAAGGTGTCCTTCAAATGGCGATGGTATTCCCTGACGATGAACTTAAAGTGCACTTTTCGAACATTCTCATTCATCGATCCAAACAGGAAGTAGGTAAGGTCGGTAGCCGGTGATCCATAGTACGACAACTGATAGTCCAGCTTGAAAAGAAAGTAATATTCATTAATTATTGCTCGCTCAAAATACTTCCATGGCTCACCATAACCACATCCTTTGGTTCCAAATTCTCATCCAATTGGAACATCAAATTATTTATCCACAAATCAGCAGTATTGAACACACGAAATCCCTTCGCATGACTCTCATACAACGCTACTGCGCCCTGCAGGACATTCTCGGCTAATTTGAACAGTTTTTCTGTTATCTCTTCGTAGCCCTTCCAATGGGCTACCTCCTCAGCAACACAGCGGATATTGACGGGGAAAAATCCGAGGAAATCTTTCCTCTCCGGGTTTCGAGAAATAGGTCCCTCCTCAAAGAACTCCATAAGCTTCGGATCCTGTGATGCCAAAACCGCTGAGCACGCGTGCAGTTTTGCTAGTTTTTCAACGGTCCGGAGAATGTAATCCAAATTTAGAAGTCGTTGCTTTTCGAACATGCCAAAGCCGCTGACTGTCATGTCCTCAAGTATTAAGAAGGGCTCCGGTGACTCGGTTGTATAGTAGCAGGCTGGAGATATCTTCGTGCTATCACCAATTGTGGCTAGAAGCTCTTCAATTCTGGGCAGTATGTCTTTATAGCTAAGTATCTCACGGTGGAAAAGCTTGCTCTTCTGTGCAACCATTCCTGTGAAGCCCTTCGGGTGATCCTATAAATGCAGCACACGCAATAAAATCTATAAAAACTCACTTCAGATACTTACCTTTATGATAACTGAGAACTTTCCTGGTTCGTCGTTTCTCACCAAATTGAATGTCGCTCTATGCAGTTCGCTGGCGAAACTTTGGCCCTTATCGGAGCATGCACTTCGCACGACCATTTCCTTAACTTGGATGGTGTCATCTTTGAAGTATTCTTTGAGAACGTCCTGTAGGAACTCGGCTGTCAGCCATTCTGGTGGTTGGTATGTATTTGATCCTGTCCCCATTGCTTTGAAAAAAATAGTGCGATCACTCTTTCCGCCGATCGAAGAAAACTGCTTATGTAGTCACCTGATTGAATTATAAGAGTGAGTGCTTTCGCTTTTTTTCCAGCGTTATGAATGACTCTCACGTGGTTCTTGTACTTTTTTTGTAGCTTTGACAGTGTTATTTTACGTGCGCTTGCTTATGGGAAAAGCAAAGCTGAACTTGCTAATCAACTTGATATGGCTATGGGAGAAATGAATAGCTGAAAGCTGATTGTCATAATGGTTGCCTGCCTTACGAGCACAATCAAATATGTTTGTTTTAATCGAAACAGTGGGAGAGTGAGCTTTTATCGCTGCCAAGCGATTATACCAAAAATATCTCAGCCGTTTGTATTAGATGTATTGTATTGTATTTTGATTAGATGAAGGGTGAAGTGACTTGAAGTTATCTACTTGCATGCTTTGTTGGACACATTTTTCCACCTGTTGTTTAATTTTGCCGTTGGGTTTGTTTAGGTATTGCATTTGGCCTACTATACTTAAGCTTCTGTCACCTGATTAAATATTTTACTCTCGATGAATGGTGTTCTAAACAATGGTGGGGGCTGGGGGGTTGGCCGATTTTTTTTTCTACAAGTCGTTGCTTAACGCTCGGATTTGTAATTATTATATTATTCACAGATTGTTATATAATAATTGACTGGGTCTTGCATACGTAAAAGATAACTGAACAAGCGAATACCACTGCTTCATCGTAACCTCTAAGCTTCACGAAAAATATTTTAAACAAATAAATACAGGAAAGTTCTTCTCATCTCATCTCCGCATTCGTTTTTTTCAGTAAGTGAATGACCATCAAGCGTAGCACTGCTAATTTTGTGCAGAAATACACAAACCTGCGGTGTGGAGAATCTTCAATAAGGTATAGGTGCTATTGATAGGCCCCCTTTGTGCTTCGTTCAAGAAGTCACCGTTCACTAGGTACTTATTTCAAGCAGGTTTGGTTTCATTTTATTAGAGGGACATATCCAAGTATTCTTTTTCGTTTTTCAGTGAACGTTTCGCACCTGGAAGGTCCTTGATAAAGTATCTATCATTATCAAGAACCATGACGACCTGAAATGGCCCGTTATATTTTGCAAATTTTTTTTTCAGCTACATCCATCATAAGAACCTTTTTTCTGATTTTATATTCCTCAGCTTTTCTTCTCTTTTTATCAAAATATGTTTTTTTTAACTTCTTGAGTTGTAATCACTTAGATCACTAAAAATCGTAATCAATGCTAATCAAAATCAAAAAAAAAGTCATAATTTTTATGAGACTGATGTAGGGGAGGCACGCCAACAGTGAGACAACTCCTACAGTGAGACACTCAATATTACTCCGAAATGACTTGTTCGAACACTTTGCCCCCTGCATATATAAGAAGTGTGACTGTGTTTTATCATCTGGCTCACTTCTCATCAAGTTCGGGTGTAGTGTAGACCGGCTATGAGATTGAAGCTCACAAAACACAAGAAATCTTTTTTTTTACAATTTTCGGCGAAAGTCAAAAATTGTATATTTCTAGGTAATTCACAACGAGATGTATTTCTATTATTTTGTTTGGTCTGTGTAGTCAATATTGATAGTGCATTTAAGATGTTTCAAAGTGTAACTTTGGAAGTATTTGCATTTTTCTTAATTTGGAAGGATTCGCTAACAGTGAGACAGTGTACATCGACAAACAGTGAGACAGTGTCAAATGTGGCCGATATATCATTTGTTACCCTAGACGACAATAAAATTGTACTACCCGAGGCTACTCCATGTGGCCATTCGAGTAGGCAACAAGGAAGCATAGGCACAGTTTGGAATATCAAATTGATGTTCGCTATAGTTTTTTGTGTATTTCCGTTTCTGAAGTCTGAGATTTATTTTTAATTATGTTTTTACCTATGTTTAGTCACTGAAGACTGTTTTTGAACATTAAAAACTTAATAAAAAAATTAATGTTTAGAAAGATATTTATTTATTCTTAATTTCAGCTTATTTAAGTTACGTGTCTCACTGTTGGGTATCAGCTGTCTCACTGTATGTGCACGTGTACCATCAGTGAGACAAAAGAGGTTAGGAGACTTTTTTTATCACCAATTCTTTTCCATAAACACAAATACTAAATTTGATATGCAAAAGTTAAGGTGAAACACGCCGCAAATGGATACATATTAGAATTTTAAAATATTTAGAAAACTTTTTAAGTTACAGTAATTTAAAAAAAAAGTGTCTCACTGTTGGCGTGCCTCCCCTACTTGATGGATTGACAGCAAATTGTTCATATTTGGCTTCAGTTTTGTAAATTGATTAGGGGGAAATCTGTTTTTTTTTTTTTGTAAATTCTGTTGTACTTACATTGCGCTATAATATAATTTTATGAAAATAACAATTTCATCAAAGTTCGGTAAGCGCTGTGTAAATTCTTACAAGATATTTTCAAAATACCACTGCGTTCCATTTATTTGGCACACACCCTTGCATTCGCAAAACCAAACTTACATGTTCGAGTCTCAATTTCGAAATTTTTTCTTTTAAGTCGCACAAGAACACGTTAAAAAAAATAAAAAAATGTGCGACTGTATCCAACAGTCCTGAAATATGTATGTGTAAACACAGTGCGTGCGGTATGTGTGTGGCTTGATACACGTCATTGAGAAAAGAGGGAATTGTATTAACCGTATTTTTAATATATATTATGAAATAATAAAAAATCGACAACAGCGCCACCTATCGGGTCCAAAACTATCCTATCTTTCTTGCTGCATACAACCATGCACACATACAAAGTTTCATTGAGATCGGTTGAGTTTCTCAGAAAACGGACAACAGCGCCACCTATCGGGTCCAAAACTAGCCTTTCTTTCTAGCTGCATACAACCATGCACACATACAAAGTTTCATTGAGATCGGTTGAGTTTCTCAAAAAATCGACAACAGCGCCACCTATCGGGTCCAAAACTATCCTATCTTTCTAGCTGCATACAACCATGCACACATACAAAGTTTCATTGGGATCGGTGACGGTGGCGGTAACGGTAACGGTAACAGTGACGCGAGTTTATTGGTTTCTTTCCATCCAAAGTGCCCAACGCGCCTAATGGAGTAATAACTTCAAAAACACGCCTTATTTCACCTCATAAATGTATGCAATGATAAAAACGAACAAAAAAGAACAAAGTATAGCAAGCAATTGTATCAGGGTTCTTGAAAAATGTACCATGTAGCACAATGATTACGCTCTTGTCAGTTGTTATAGTGTTCCTTAAACATCGATAGTTTAATATTTCGATAGTATCGATAGTTTCGGAGTAAAACTATCGATAGTATCGATACTATCGATAGTTTTATATACATACGTTTTCTAACGACGGGGTTGTAAATTTGTCCATAATTTATTAATAAGAAACATCCTCAGACTCAGGCAAACCATCTTGATCATGAGAAGTTCTAGGGAGAACTTCCGACTGATGCTTACGCTTTAAGTGATCGGATAGATTACTCGTGTTACCATAGTGCTTGTACTCCTTTTGGCAAAAAGTACACTTAACAATATTATTGTCACCTTCAACATATTTAAAAAATGTCCACACAACCGATTTTTTACTTTGATTCATTTAGGTATCACTAGAATTTTTAACTTTAAATTTGAAGAAATAACTTTACTATTTTATTGTAATTAGTCAACTAGTCAACAAACTTGAGCTTAACCGTAAGAACAGCCTGCTTCAAGTGAATTGCATCTACAAAGTTTGAAAACATGCAGCACTTGCGGCACTATCTGCGATTGTAAATGCTACAAGGATATGCAACGATTGTTTCTTTGCTGACACAAGAAAAAACAAAATACAGTCAAACTTCCCTAACTCGAATCACCACTATCCAAGGTAAAAGTTCGACTTTCTTATAGAGACTTCGACTTACAGAAATTATATTTTTTTATGGTTGTTAAATTAAACTGCAATTGTGTATACTTGTATACATATTTTAAACCAAACCAGGACAGCCTTGTCAAGATTTTGAAACATTGGTATTTTCGCTCTTTTGCTGCATCCAGAAAAAGTTCCCGATTCAATTGACGTGATTATTGATTCTTTATTTTTTTAAGATTTTGGAAACCGCACTCACTGGGATACCAAATTTCTTAGCTTCATCTTTTTTTAGTCCACTTTCAATTTCTTTGATAAGTTTAAATTTTTCTTCTAGTGATAAACATTTTAACCCACGTTTTGACGCCATAGGATATAAACTTACATTGGCTTTACATTGATTATGCGCGACTGACTGTTTTTAAAAGAATTAAAAACAAAAGGAGAACATAAAACAATCATTTTCAGGATATCCCCGAACAGTAAAATACTCAAAACAAGACAAAAAAATTGAAACAGAATCAAAAATAACCAAGCATAATCGGGGGTTTCCCCTAAAAATTCGACTTATGGAATGGTCGTGCACTAATTTTTGTTCGAGTTATGGAGAAATTCGAGTTATAGAAGTTCGAGTTACGGAAGCAGAATTGTATGCAATTTGCCACCTAAATGCTGTTGACACTCGATTCAGTTCGAGTTATAGAAAATTCGAGTTATAGAAGTTCGAGTTATGGAAGTTTGACTGTATGTACAAAAAATTCGAAATCACTTTCACCAGCGCCAACGGCCACATTGCGCACATATTCGCGCAAACGTAATTTGTAGTAAAGAGGACGCCTTTCTTTTGCCAGAGTTTTATTATTGTTTGTTGTTTTTTTATTACAGCACCATAAACCAGATGCATATCTAGACAAGACCGATGTCTATACACTAAAAAATATTAGAATACCGAAGCAGCTGAGGTCAAGAAATGTTTTAAAAGAACTATCTTTTTTTCAGTACAAAAGAAGTACTTCTTTATACGTAGAAAAGTAGTACCTACTCCTACTAACGAATTACTTCTTTTACGTACATGTTTCGCATGTTTTATGAGTACTTCTACGTTTGCTTTGAATACGCTCATATATGCGATAGACTATCGATGTTTAAGGAACACTAAGTTGTTATCATCCGACATCCCTGTGGCAACCTATATTCGTGGTACGAGTCCATAGCTACTCGTTTTGGAAAAATAGTAATTGAAATACGACGACGCATTTATTTTTAACATCGTATTGTTTGGTGCTTGTTTTTTTTTTTTGCTTGCTTTTGCACTGGTGCTATATTGTTTTTTCTTTTTATTGTTCACATTTACTAGCACTTTACTGTAAATTGTAAATGACTGATTGTTGTCGGAGAATTCGATACCTTCCTGGAAGAATGTATTAAGCGACATTTTTTAAAATTTACACGAGACAAATAGAACTTACTGTGAAGGTAATTATTTGCGTATTATGTAGTAATAACCATATTTCTATTGGGATTTGCACCACAAATTATTTTAAATTATTCTAAGAACGAAATGTTAACTAACGGGTGATTTTTTAGCTGGTTTGGTTTTGGCAACACTGGTTTTGACAGCTGACGTGTGTTTAGTACCTTGTGTCACTGTCAAACAGCTTCAGTTTGGTTTGCAATTTAACCATGGATCGTCTTACAAATGAACAACGCTTGCAAATTATTGAATTTTACTATCAAAATTCGTGCTCGGTTCGAAATGTTCATCGCGCTTTTTTATCAAAAATTGTGTTCAGCGATGAGGCTCATTTTTGGTTGAATGGGTACGTAAATAAGTAAAATTGCCGCATTTGGAGTGAAGATCAGCCAGAAGCATTGCAACAGCTACCAATGCATCCCGAAAAAGCCACTGTTTGGTGCGGTTTATGGGCCGGCGGCATTATTGGGCCATATTTCTTCAAAGATGATGCGAATCGCAGCGTTACTGTCAATGGTGAACGCTACCGAGCGTTGATAACAAACTTTTTTTTGCCCGAAATGGAAGTTCTTGACTTGCATGATATGTGGTTTCAACAAGACGGTGCCACATGCCACACAGCACGCGAAACAATGGCGCAATTGCGAGGCGAGTTTGGTGAACAGTTAATTTCACGTTTCGGGCCGGTCAATTGGCCGCCTAGATCGTGCGATTTGACACCATTAGATTATTTTTTGTGGGGGTATGTCAAGGCTAATGTGTATAGGGACAAGCCCGCTTCGATTGACGCACTGGAAGCCAACATCCATGCATTCATTCGTGAGATACCGGCCGATATGTGTGAAAGAGTATGCCAAAATTGGACTCAGCGGATGGGCTATCTGAGACGCAGCCGCGGTCAACATTTGCATGAAATTATCTTTAAACATTAAATTGCAAGGTTCAAACTATCGATTCAAATAAATATTTCATTCATTTTTTCGAATTTTTTGTGTTTATTTTTTTAACTCTTAAAAAATCACCCGTTAGATAAAAACTTTTTGTTGCTTAGAACATTTTTATGAACTAAAGATTGTCGCTTAGAATATTTTT
The DNA here is from genome assembly GCA_949126925.1 of Cheilosia vernalis. Taxonomy (NCBI): domain Eukaryota; kingdom Metazoa; phylum Arthropoda; class Insecta; order Diptera; family Syrphidae; genus Cheilosia; species Cheilosia vernalis. The sequence goes on from OX421358.1 coordinate 31,956,808, forward strand.
GTGGTCTAAAGATTGTCGCTGGTAGGATTTAATACAAGATGCCCAAAAAAAATTGTCGTTTAACTCATTTTTATTTATTCAGTTTTTACTATAGACCAAGTTAAAATAGTTTTTTATCAAAAAAGTATTTGAGAAAATCCTCAAATAAACACACATACTTTTCCGATAAGTTGTCTTCTTCGTCAGTCTCTGGTAAAAGGTCTTCCTTTCCTTCTCGCCAGCATTAGTTTTAACTCCCGGCGTTGGAAAATATTTCAAAGATTATTTTTTCCAGTCATGTAAATCATCTTTTGTTAATTTTATTTCCAAATAACGGTTATAATGTCTATACAAAAATGTTTCAAGCGACTGCAAATGGAACAACTTTTCGGTGGCACTATGGTTCTAAGCGACAATATCAGTAAAACTAAACGCCATGTCCAAAATTTTTTTCTCGTGGGATGTGTCGCATAGTACAGTTATTTTTTTATATAATGGCGCTTAGCATACAAATTTTGGTGGTTGCAACAAGCAACAAATTTGTATTTCTCTCTAGTGTCGTTTGTATCAACGGTAGAAACGTCAAACCAAAATCAAAACGTGGCGCTTGGCACAATTTGTAAGGCATGCCAAAAAGTCATTTTCTGAAAAATTGTCGCTTAATACATTCTTCCGCGAAGGTATCGTATGGTATGCAAATTCCGCAATCAATTTCTGTCTGCGGATGACGGAACAAATGCACTTCACCGCACTTCAATGCAATTCGCCGATATGCGTTACAAAATGTTGAATCAAATTTCCGAAGAGTTGTTAGAAAAATTACAGTTCAGCAAAAATCCTTCGAATCGTATAAAATCTCAGAATTTTCCATTCTGTCGGATACCTCGCTTGGGCGGAATATTAGAAGTTTTCTGTTCTCGATATCACTCGCACATTTATATAATCCGCCTATACGTGAACTCTTTCGGCAACCGAAATTGCGGGAAAAACCGCACAAAATCAAGGCAAATAATAAAAAAATCACCAAATGAACCAAGCGGTTCTGTAAATTTGTATTTTCAGTGCTACCAGATGAATTAAAAGGCGATGCTTAGAGTTGCTCAAAAGTGCCCAAACTTCGCTCACCTAAGTTTGAGATTTATTTTCCAAATTTGTACTGTACTTTTTATAACTAATACATTCTGTTCCTTTATACGCATCGATTTGGAAAAGTCCACGACTTTCCCACCAAGGTAAAAGCTGTTTCATTGCTTTGATATATCTCGGACTCATCACGCAAATCTTCAGGAATTCACCACCAATTAGTAAGTCTTCCATTCTCGCATTTTCGACTGGATCCACTAAGACTGCTGACATAATTGACGTCGCTGCGAAGAAACCTGAAATTGGGGAAAAAATAGCATTTCCTTAAATTTAAAACATCTTCATTTACTCACTCCACATTAAATACTTGTTCATAAGGATTTCCATATCCTTTAGCGACGGAATTGGTTTTTCATAATTTAGCCTTTTCAAGTTCTCAGCTAAGTTCTCCTGGTATATCCTTATGAACGTGTCGAATTCCTTTACGCGTACATCATACCCCGCTGAGTTGGTGATCAAGTAATACAAGTCCTGTGTGGGCGATCCCCAATTACAAAGTTGAAAATCAACAAAGTATGTCTCGTTTATATCGCCGTTGTCATGGTAATTGAACATAATATTGTTTGACCACAAGTCGCCATGATTCAAGACCAACAGCTCATTTGGGTGTCCGCGTTCGTTCTCCACGAACCAAGCGAGGAATTTTTCCAGTTTTGGCTGAAAAGGTTAGGTAATTGTTGAAACAGACATTTCTGTTGCGATCCTTGAAACATACCCACAAATCGATATACTTCTCACAACCGCCCCACTTCGATAACGCGTCCAAATACACCTGCTCTTTTTGTCTGCCGATCTTTTTGTAAAATTCTACATTTTTCTCATTGAAGAATGTCGCATTGAAATGCTCTGAGTAGGGCCCATAGCGTTCAAAAAGTACTGCGGATGCCGCATGAAACTGCGCCAACTTCTTAAGAACCTGCTCCATATGTGGTAGATCAAAACCTGTGCGTCGATCGATATTTTTGAATTTTCTCGTCCTTAAGTCCTCCAAGATAATTGTTATCCTTCCGTGAATTTCTTCAACGAATTTGCATTGAGGCCAAAAGTTCACAGACTGGCCAACTTCGGCGTATAGCTTCTCGAACTGTGATAGGATAGAGCTATATACTTCTTTCTCTTTGGGGAAAACTGGCATATTATTTAAGAATCCATCTTCTTCGGAATTCGAGGGTTCAAACATTGTCTTGAAAATGTAAGAGACCTCTAATCTGGTCGAGTCTGCAAGGAATATGCATTAGTATAATTTAGTTATTTTGCGGAGGGTTATTTAGGCGACTGTTGGATAAAAACGACAAGTCTCCGAAATCCGAAAAATACTGCAAAACAAAATACTGCCATCTGTTTTGAACACCTCTGAACTCCTTCCTCGAAACATATTTTTGAAGAGTTGCAGCCGTGGATGTGCTTTGTTTGGGGAATTTATTTAAAATGATTTATTTTGCCTTAATTAAGAACAAAATATAGAAAATGTTCAAATATACAGAATTTCATTGGTTTCCTATCTGCCTGCCTATATCAGCTAGCTGTTTACAATTTGAACTTTGTAAGCACAAAATGACAGGAAATTTCTTAGATAATTCGAAAAACTATCCGATTAATTTGCTTTAAGGCTGTCCAAAAAAAAAAAAATGAATTTGCCTAGAAATCTGGCCCCAAATCAGATAGAAATCCAACGGAGCGTTTCAGGTGTAAGGCAGGCATTTGCCGTGTGAACATCAAAATTAGCTCGGCACACATTCGGTGAGAATTAAAACGTTTGCACGGCGATTGCTACGCAAGCGAAGCACTTGTCTACATATGACATCAGATACACCACATGACTCACCCTTTAGCTCGATCTCGATCAATACCCGTAGAATGATTGATAAGTAATTTTCACCGGGAGCTGTGGCGTTTCTGGGGGCGAATTTTATTATTCTTTGAAACTCGGGGTAGTCTTTTTCGAGAATTCGTTGGAAATAGTTCTCATTAACCCAATCGGGAATCAGGTTCTCATTAGGATTCTTCGCGGCGGTTTGTGATGTGTTGTTGGGCGCCATTTTTACTTCGAGTTTCTGAAAATGAAAAGTGCTTTTAAATTTCTCCAAATATATATTAAACATGTGTATTTAAAAGAATATAAGAATATTTTTTATAAGCCCGGATCAAAGTTTAATAGCACAACCCATTTAAAACCACATGAAAAATATTATAAAACATGCAAGTTATTTTAATTTTGTCCGCTTCACTGGTCAAAAAAATGTTGTAACAAAAAAGTGCTTACTAATGTTGAATTACCCCTGTTACAACTACTTCCCAAAATACTGGAGAAAACGGTTTTCGCTTAATTGTGATTTTTAAATAATGTCAAGAAAGTGTCAAAATGATCCCGACAAGTTTTGCTACATTTGTGGCCACATTACTTTTAAAACTCAGAGAAGGAATTTGACACCATTAGTAACAAAGCTATATAAATAGTAAATTTGGCTTTTCCATCGGACAACAAGACAAAGCATGGGTTCCATACATCTGTTGTGTTACATGTGCGGGTCTTCTTACTGGATGAGCGAGAAGATCTATGCCTTTTAAAATACCTATATGATTTGGAGTGAACCAACGAACCACCTATCTATTGTTATATTTGTCTGACTAATACAAAAGGTATTACATAACAATTAAAAGAAAAGGTAAAATTAAGTATCCTGACCTGCCATCGGATAGAAGACCGATCTTACATAGTTAAGAAATGCCTGTGCCAGAACCACCTGAAAGTCCCGATCTGGCCGCTACACCAGAAACGATCGAAAACGAGACATTAGACTTAAATTTGTGCAAACAACAGGCAGGACTTCTGGGCTCTCGATTAAAGGGAACGAATTTATTGCAACCAAAAACAAAAGATGAAGAGCTGAAATTTTTTTTTAACAAGCTGATCAGCTGGTATTTTGTAATAACGTCCATGGCATAATGACTTCATTGTGTATAGAATAGAAGGGAGAAGAGTGGCGTTTATTTATAGATGGTTCAGCTTGAAGGCTGTTCTTTTACATATCGGCAACAAACTTCCCTCTATAACAATAGTTGAGTCTTCGAACATGAAAGAGTCTTATGAAACTATTAAATTTATCTTGGAAAAAATTCAGTATAACGAACATCATTGGAAAGTTTGTTGAGATCTGAAGGTGATTGCCCTAATTTTAGGATAACAACTTGGGTATAGAAAATACTTTTGTTTTATTTGTGAGTGGGAAAGCAGATACCGACAAAATCATTATGTAAAAGGCAGTCTCTTAATTCAGGACAAAAAAATATTTAAAATCCTCCATTACCATTTTTACAACCTTTATACACATAAAACTTGGGCTCATTAAAAACTTCGTGAAGGCTAAAGATAGAAGTGGTAAACGCTTTTTATATTTGGAAGAAAAATTTCCAAAGCTGAGTGAGGCAAAAATTAAAGAGGGCGTATTTGTTGGCCCTGAAATCAGGCAATTGATGAAAGATAATATTTTTAAAGAAAACCTAAGTGATGGAACAACCAACTTGGGAATCATGAAAATAACTTAAAATTAAGGAAATCACCGTTCAAGCGACTATGAAAATTATTGTTGCGAGGCTGTTATTTACTTATATAAGGCTTTGGTTTCCAATTTGTCGTTGAAAATACATTTTCGTCATTCACATTAAGACTTCTTTCCTGAAAATTCGGGCGCCGTTAGCGATAAACACGGTGAAAGATTCGACCAAGACATTTATACCATAGAAAAGCGGTACCAGGGCAAGTGGAGTCCACGTATGCTAGTATATTACTGTTGGACATTAAAACGAGATGTCCCTGAAGCAAAATATAGAAGAAAATCATAAAGCTACATTTTTATAATAATGTTACAATTTAAGGAAATAACTTCTTTATGGTGCTAAATCAAAATTACAAAAAAAAACTATTCGTATTGGAATTGTCCTAATTTTATTTCTATTATCCTTATCCTTATAACTGTTACATGCAAAAGTGTTTTTTTGTTGACCAGTGTATCAGCACATCAAAAATTCCAAAAAAATCTTTGTCCTTTTTTTCGTCTTTTTTCCTTATGAGTAATAAGGGCATTTATGCAGGTTTACATTGCTTTAGTTTAGTTTATTACTTGATAGCAGTTGAAAGACCTGTGGCCCATCATACGCTATAAAGACCCGACTATAATGTTCCTTCATTAAAAAAAGAGCTTATAGAATCGCGAGGCGACAGGATAAAGTGAAATTTTCCTAAAATAAGAGAGAAACCCGACTTAGAGTCGCCATTGTACTTCCTGTACTCCAGTAGTGGGGTGAGTTTAGTGAGCTTCGGCACATTACGGGTTCTATTGAAATATACGTGAAGCTAGCACTTTTTCTAGTATGAAAAACGTGAATTGTAGTTCGATAGACAATCTTTTGTAGTTGTTTGCAGTGTTTGCTATTTTTTCGTTTTTAGTTCTACCGTTAGAAAGTTAGAACCATTTGAAAATAAAAAAAACAAATTTCGAATCCCTTAAAACCGTGTGATCTCCGAAACCGTGGCAAGCAAAGTGTAAAAATTTCCTGTTTCGCAAGTGTTCGCCGTTGCTAATCTAATAAAATACAAATTTTAGCAATTTACATAGCGATTCATGATTTAAATGAAATTTAAGCAAACTTGGCTTCTAACTTGCGGTCCCCACAACTCAAAAATTTGTTGAACTACAAACGATGAAACTTTGCATTTCTATTCTCTGCATCCTTTTCTACCTATGATATGAAATAGACGACAGCCCGCATTACTGCACACTTTTTATTCGCAATTTAAGGGTTTGTGATTTAGCCAAATCGGTCCAGCCGTTCTCAATTATTGATGAATTACTATTTTTACACCATTTTTATATATTTTAGTTGGATTATATAGCCAGGAATACAGGGCCGGTATTCTGTAAGGCGAAAACGTTTAAACGTTTTCGTGCACACGAACAGTTTGCTTCACGTAACATCAAAAACGAAAGAAATTCTCGTGGGCGCGAAAAAAAACGAACGAACACATTTTCTTTGACGTTTTCACTTTTCTTGCTTCATGTAACCTTAAAAACGAACAGATTTTATAGTCTCCACGAAAGAAAACAAACGACAGCTATTTTGTTGACGTTTCTTATTTACTCTCTTTGAATTTGGTGGTGTTAAGATTGTGCTGAATATTTTACTAGAAATGCTAACAAACTATTTTTTTGTTGACCAGCGAAAGCGACGAAAGTAAAATGAAAAATGAACACGTAAACTTAAGAAAAATTAGAAAAAAATCGGCGGGATTGTTCGAATCCTCTAACATTACCTACAAAAGGTTGGTTTATTTAAATTTGGTTCTTAATTAAAAAGTTATTTTTTTCTTTTAGTTTCGTTCAACGTTTTAGGTTAAACAAAGCTGCCTTTAATTATGTGCTGGACAATTTCCCTTTGCATACCAATAGAAGAAATACATACGTGCCTCCTGTTTTAAAACTTTCCTCAACATTAGAGGTATTGGATGGAGCGCTGGAGGAGGATACCAATGGTTAGTTGGAAATGATTTTATTTCTCCTCTCGCACAGAGCAAATTATCTAAAATATTGCACGAATGTATTGATGCATTTGAAGATATTTTCTGTCCTCAATGAAATATGACTTAAAGTTACTTTTATCAAAAATATAAAATTCCTGGTGGTAGATTATTATTATTATTAGATATCTACAATATTAATTAGTAATCGGTTGTGTTAATGGGACCCATGTAAGCTTGCTTCGTCCTACTTCAAATGAAGAAATGTTTTTCAACAGGAAAGGTTATCATTGTATAAATACAATGATCGTAATTACAAGTCTTATAATTTTAAAAACAATATGAGTTATAATATTAAGTATCTACAGATTTCGGACCATAAGTGTCGTATTATAGCTGTGTGTCCAAAATATGGAGGAGCGGCTCATGATTCATTTGTGTGGAATAACTCTATAATCAGGTCCAAATTAGAGTCTAATTACCACCAACGAATTCGAAGAAGTTCGTTATTGCTTGGTAATTACTAATTAAATGAAACTGTAAATGACTAATAAATTAATATTATTTCAACTTATTTAATTAAATGAAACTGTAAATGACTAATAAATTAATATTATTTCAACTTTTCATTTTGTTGGGGATAATTATGTAACTTACATTTTAATTGCAAACGTCCACCTTTGTAAATCAAACTAAACAACCAAAATATTTTCAATCAGCTGTTAGTTATCAAAACAACTTAACGAAAATAAACCTACATACTGAGACTACCAAACTATAATTTTGTTGTCACACAGTTTCTCAAACCTAAACGAATGTGAACAAAAAAAACGTTAGGAGTTACATGAAGCAGATTTTCGCTTTCGTGTGATTTATTTCGTTTTTTGAAACGCGAAAGTGGTTTTCGTTTCGTTTTTTACAGAATCCCACCCCAGGCTTCGCAGAAATTGCATTTTTGTTGTTATAAATTGTTTGAATGTGGTCAGTTCTTAATGTTATTCGAAGGAATAGAAAAAAATTGTTGGATTAAATCGGGGTTTATTGATTGGTTGTTGTGACAAATAGTGACTCATTATGGATGGGCACGGATAAATGCGTTGCGAAAATTGTTGTTGTTGGGAAGCCCATACATGGATGCAACTGTAAAGGGATGCGTTTTTTTTAAGTTATTACTTCTTTAGGCGCGTTTGGCACTTTTAGATGGGAAAAAATTAATGAATTCGGGTTACTTTTAAAACGACACTGAGAAACCGACACCCGATAGGTGGCGCTTTTGTCAATTTTTTTTTGAGAAACTCAGCCGATCTCTATGAAACTTTGTTTGTGTGCATGGTTGTATGGAGCTATAAAAATTGGATATTTCATTTACAAATTAAATAGAAATTGTAATTTTTGGTAGATGAAAATTCATAAATTTCATTGGTATTCATTTCAAAGAATACCAATTAATTATTAAATTCAATATTTCATGTATGCCTACATATTTGGAAATGTACGTTTTAAGCAATAGATTGAAATATTTTTATGTAAAATAATATGCATTATTTTTTATGCACAATAGCGCTTTAAATGAAAGTGAAAATTGTAATATAATATAATATTTGTAGAAGTAGTTTATAATAATCAATAAAGAAACACTTCATTTATTAGTATTATTTGACGATTCGAAAAATGCACACGTAATTGTTCAAGTAATAACTTCTGTCGGCACTCCCGGAGTGCCTGTCTTTTTTTTTTTACTTTAATGGCGGTTTATTAAGTAACCGTTATGTGAATTCAGAAATTTTAAATGCAGTTACTTTATGTACCAGTGATTTCAAATAGTTTCTCTCTATTGGAAGTTCAGAGTTATAGGTGCAAACACAAATATCCTTATATCTCCGAAATAGGACATTTATGAGAAAAAATAATTTCACTACAAACAACTGCAAACGATTTCCAATGACCTTCGCTAGTTCTTATTGCAAAAAGCCAAAAGAGTGGACTGAAACAACTACAAACAACTACAAACGAATGTCTATCGAACTGTAATGCACGTTTTCCATTCTAGAAAAAGTTCGGGCTAACTTCACGTAGGTCAATAGTAAGCCTTTTTTCAAACACTGTGCTAAACGCTTACAGATAAATTGAAAATAAATTGCACCGAAGCAAATTTATTTTAATGAAGATCCGAATCGAATTTATTGCGGGGCAGACAAGAAAGTAACTATTATCAAGTCAAAAAAAAAAAATGCGAAAGCAGCTAGAAAGCTAGATAACATATCTATATATTGTGGCGAATCAAATTTTTATCGGTGGGAGATTTTTTGTTTTTTTTTTTTGTTTAACTTCTGAAGATCTATTGCGCCGATATTGTCAAAAAATAAGTTTAGGCTAGCAGAGTTTTCACTTCCCCGATACCGTGGTGAGGTAGCCTACAAGGTTTTTGATATCATGCCTTCGTATAGGTTTAAAATGTTTGGGCATTTTTTATTAATGCCTGTGCAATACTTAGGAGTTCTTCTCACTGTTTGATACAATTGTTGTGTTCCAAGCTTTTCATACTGCAGTTAGTGGCTGATTTAGTGACGGCGCAGAAAGGTTCTGGCCCTATAAAAGGCGTTTCTTACCCTTTCCCAGCTCTTATAATATCAGTCAATTTTAAACTGGATGACAGGTCACACGAAAATGCCTCTCATTGACGTCGTTCATTTCAATCCTCAAAAACTAATGTTTTTCTTGTTGTAGAACTAACGTTTCACTTCAAAGTCTTGTAACACAACGAAAACTCACACATTTTTTAATTGACCCAATAAATTGTAGATACACCAGATCTGTCGTTACCATAAAATTAGCTTCGAGCTAGAGGCATTTGACATCAGACCGCGCTTCAACTTGATATTGAATTTTATTACTTAAGCACTCCCTTTATATAACTGAACAGTATAATTATTAATTTGAATTAATTGAAAGTGATCACCGCAAACTACTACACGTCGTGGTTTCATCAGAACCGACTTTCCATTGCATTGAATTATTGGTACAGTTTCTTGTGAGATAAATATTATTTAAATGCTGTGAATGTATACACATTTAGCTCAAAATACAAAAAAAAAAAAGCATTAATAAACCTCAATTATTCGTTCTTACCAAACAAAACAAGCTAATGTTAATGATCTCTGTAACTACTTTTGTCCGCCTTTTTTCAGGTTTACGCGAAACGATGTTGAAAGCTTCGCGGTTAGACAGAAAATAAGAATACTACCGACATAGTGACAACCACCGACTGGATTTGGATGGATTGCTTTATTTGTCAAATATTCTCTTGTTTGTATTGTTTATCAGAACAGTGACTTGCAGATTTTTTTGCTAGTCATTGGCAGACGAAAACTATTTTGATTATGATGTCATGGGGCCAAAGTCATCTTTTTGTTTTTGTTTAGCAATAGACCGTTATGTTTTTATGGACACTTAATTTAAGATTATTAGTTCCTATCTATATTACTGAAATACGATCTTAATTGCATTTTTAACTTGCTTGATTACGTAGTAAGAGAAAGATATTTCGAACTCGACATGTTAATCAATGCCGAGAAAGGAACTCGAAGTAGTGGGTCGCGAAACATTGTCCGTCTGTCCGTATGCTCTCGAAGCCTTCAACCTAAACGGGGATTTGGTTCAAACTTCAGATTTGCAGTTTGTGGGCCTACAGTTGGGGGCTGTTTTTTTTTTGTGCACGGTATCCTCAGTATTAATGGTACCTCTCATAACATTTTCATACCAGTTTGATTGGTTCGAAAACGGCTGAAACGATTTCAGCCAAAATTGATATTTGAGCTAAAGTTGGTGAGTTTAACATGACTACATATTTAGTTTTTCGATAAAAAATCCAATAACGGTATTTTTTAAGTTGGGACATATTTCGAAACAATTGAAACAAAAACTCATTCCTAAGGTAATATTTTTATTTATTTATTTATTTGTATTTTTCTCAATATTATCGTACAATGAATTTTTTTAAACTGGATTTTTTTAAATGTTGCCTCCTTAAGTTTACCTGAAAACGTCAAAAAAAATTGTCACCAAAATGCATATTTTGATTAGCGTTTTTTAGTTCCAGATCTGTTTTAGGATGGCCAAATCTTCCTTCGAAAGACGCTGTTGGAAACGAACGAAGAAAAATTAGGCAATGATCGAAATTGTCTCTATAACGCAGCTACAAAAAATACCAACGAAAATACCACGTTATAATATTTTTATTTCCTTGATGCTTGTTAGCCTTCCTGTGGTCTAAACCCAAGTGACCGAGAAATGAATAATTTCACAGCATCTTCTTATCTGTATAACACTTTCAAATCATATGAGACCGAGAGAACTAATGATAAGAGAAAAATAAATAGCTAAAGTTCCTTCCTAATACTCAATACAATAATAGGTATACAATTCCAACTATTGCTTGATAATGAAAAGAATAATGTATATTGTATAGGCAGTAGAGATTATAGGGTAAATTATGAATAATAGTAAAATGTAACTCATTACTTGAATTGATAAGTTTTTAAGACAATGAAAATTACATGAGCAAGTTTAAACAACGGTGGTTGGGTGTGTATGAATCGGGTATACGCTGACTGGCATCAACCTGGCGGTGCCCAGCTATTGTAACTTTTCATACATATCACTGTGCTTATTTTACCTCCAAGTGGTAACCACCGGGTACTGGTCTGCCCATCCGGGCGTGACTTGCTGAATTTATAAGCGCGAGTGTTGAACACGAAGAAAATAGCAACACTATAATGCTCTGTCGGAAAGACTGACTGAACGAGTTTCAGAAGTCTTATACATGAGCTCCTCAGAAAGAGGACATACGGCGGATGAATTCAATAGATTGAATCAACGGTGTCGTCAACAGTCAGGATGACAGATACCTTACTTGAGCTACTCCGACATATTTGGAGCTGAGGTCAATGAGGATTTTTCAGGACTAGTCAGGGTCCTGAAATAGAGACGGTGGCGGATGAACCCTTTATGGGCCAATGGCAGCTCTCACATCCCCGCAGTGGGTTACTGACACCGGAGGAATCCGGCCCCTTTCGTCCAAGGGGTCCAACAAAGGGCCTGGCCATCCAGGTTGGGGGTTTTACGCCGGGGTAACTGCCCGGCTGCGGAAAACAAAACCATAGTTCCGAAACGACAACAAGCCTCGGATACGGATGATTTTACTGTTGACGAACCCGGCAAACGAATAAAGGACAACGAATTTCGGATCTGCACGTGGAATGTTAGGTCCCTTAATAGACCGCGTGCAGCCGAACAGCTAGCGGAGGCCCTGAACTGCTATAAAGCAGACTTAACCGCCATCCAAAAAGTGCGATGGGATGGACCGATATCTATTATGGCGACTGCTATCGGCAACAAAAACAGCGCTTATTTGGATGTTGATTCGTCGTTGGCGGCAGACTTAGGCAAGAAGTCTTAAGTTTCAGCTGTAAAAGACGAGGAGAAAGACGACGACACCAAAGAGAGGTTCTACGACCTCTTAGACAAGACGTATGAGCAGTGCCCTAACTATGGCATTAAAATTGTCCTGGGTGATTTTAATGTAAAGGTAGGAAGAGAGGGCATCTTTGGTAGTACCGTCGGAAGGTGCAGCCTGCACGACACCACCTCCGATAACGGATTTAGGCTGATCGACTTCGCGGCGGGGCGAAATGTTGTCATAGCAAGTACGCGGTTCCCGCATCTCGATATTCATAGAGGCACATGGATATCTCCTGATCAATCAACCGTCAATCAGATTGACCACCGCCTCTGATGTGCTTGGTTTCACTCTATCACCACAACGAAACCCCTGGTTCGACAACGAGTGCCAGCGAGCACATGCAGCGAAGCAAGAGGCATACAAAGCGGCGCTGTAAAAAAGGACCAGAGCTGCTCGTGAGCTCTACGCGCAGAAGAGAAGAGACGAACACCGTCTTCTCAGGAGAAAAAAGAAAGAGCACTAGAAGCGCGCGATCGAGGAAATATAGAGGTGCTACAGCAGGAATGAAGTTCGGAAGTTTTACCAGAGGGTAAAAAGAACCTGCCAAGGCCACAGAGCCCGAACCGAAGACTGCAAGGACGACAAGGGAACATCATAGCAGAATCGCAGTCGATGCTGAGGATATGGAAGAACTACTTCTGCAGACTGTTTAATGGCGATGACGATCTAAATCCCGCTGTCAGGCAGATTGAACCATTCAACCTGGACGATGAAGACCAACAATTCAGTCCACCCGACCTGGACGAAGTGAAGATAGCCATATCTAAGCTTAAGTCCAACAAAGCCGGTGAAGCAGATGGCCTAACGGCCGAGCTATTCAAAGCGGCAGGCGATGACTTGGTTAGGAGCATGCACCAACTCATCTGTAAAATATGGTCGGAGGAAAGTATGCCCGATGAGTGGAACCTCAGCATTGTTTGCCCGATCCTCAAGAAAGGAGACCCTCTGAATTTCGCCAACTACAGAGGTATAAGTCTTCTTAATATCGCCTACAAGATCTTATCTGCAGTGTTGTGTGAACGCCTGAAACCTTTCGTCAACAACCTGATTGGTCCTTATCAGTGTGTCTTCAGGCCATCAGGAAAGTCTACCGTCGATCAAATATTCACACTGCGGCAGATCTTGGAGAAAACCCAGGAAGTCCAAATCGATACCCACCACCTTTTCATCGATTTTAAGGCCGCCTATGACAGCATTTATAGAGACGAGCTATACAGAGCAATGTCTATTTTTGGCATCCCTGCCAAACTCGTCCGTTTGTGCAGGATGACAATGGAGAACGCACGCTGCTCCATCAAGGTTGGTAAAGAACTAACCGAAACCTTCGATGTCAAAAAAGGATTTAGACAAGGCGATGCGCTGTCATGTGACTTCTTCAACATCATTCTTGAATGAATAGTGTAAAACTCAAACGCTAACACCAGAGGCACTATCTTCCAAAAGTCCGTCCACCTACTCGCCTATGCCGACGACATTGACATAATCGGCAGAACGCAGCGTGATGTCACTGGCGCGTTCGTGAGTATTGAGACGGAAGCGGCGAAAATGGGTTTGGCGGTCAATGAGGGCAAGACAGAGTATATGCTGTCATCAAGAAAGGACACCCAACACCGACGTCTTGGTCAGAATATCTCAATAGACAGATATAACTTTGAGGTGGTAAAGGACTTTGTCTACCTAGGCTCCGCTATGAACTCAGACAATGACACCAGCGCTGAGATTAAACGAAGAATAACTCTTGCCAGTCGCTGTTTCTTTGGGCTAAGAAAGCAATTGAGTAGCAAAGCCCTCTCTCGAACAACTAAAGTGAACCTCTATAAGACCTTAATATGCTTTTCACACCAAGCCCAAAACCGGGTTTTCCTCGAAAACTCGTCGATGCATTCACACCGACCACCAACTCGTTTTCGTTTGACATTTCAATCAGCTGTGAGACAATAGTCGTTAAACTTCGGTGCAAACTTTTGTGGTTACAAATTTCGATCGCATTTATTAATTTAGTGTATTTAAAAACAATATTAGCCCATCAATTAATTGTGGAAATGATTTTAAGATGTGAATTGTGACATTTGGTCGGTCAGCCATTTTTCTGAACATTGCAAAAGGTGTGTTTGTTCCAACAACCCAACGATTGGAAGTCGTTTTCGTGGTGTTTTCGCGGAAAACGAGTGCAAACGACTCGTTTTGAAAACTGAAATATGTATGGGAAAACTTCTGTTTTCGATGAAGTTTTCGTGTGTTTTGGCGAAAACCCGGTTTTGGGCTTGGTGTGAAAAGCTTATAATCATCCCAGTCCTGCTCTATGGTGCTGAGGCATGGACTCTATCAAAAGCGGATGAGGTTACTCTTGGTTGCTTCGAGAGGAAAATTCTTCGAGTAATTTTCGGTCCCGTCTGCATAGGCGGTGAATGGAGGAGGAGATATAACGACGAACTGTACGGGCTGTACGGCGACATCAACTTAGCCAGAAGGGTGAAGGTCCAACGACTGCGGTGGCTGGGTCATGTAGAGCGAATGGACGTGAATGCTCCGGCCCGGAAGATCTTCGAATCCACACCAGAGGGACGGCGCAGTAGAGGAAGACCGCGACTCAGGTGGCGTACGCAAGTGGAAAGGGACCTTAACCAACTGGAGAAACTGGAGACAGCTGGCCAAAGATCGTGCTGGCTGGAGACGCTTGTTGGTTGAGGCCCAGGTCCACCCCGGACTTTAGCGCCACCTTAAGTAAGTAAGTGATTTTAAACAACAAAAAATTTAGAATATATGAATTAATTCGCCAACAGACGCCATTCGTCAGATTCCCCAACCTATTGCAGGAAGATTTCTTTGTGCCTATCCGCAGATGCCACATATCAAGCGAATTCACGCACCGATTCGATAGCGCTAATATTTCTCTCTACTTTGATATGGGCGAGACAAGTCGATTACTTGAAATGATGTTTGGCTCGGAGAAACTGATTTATGCATGTAATTCCAATTGGAAAACGCATGAGTTGGGAGAATAAAATTCCACTCTCATGCTTCGCAGACCATTACGATATGATATTGCTCTTTTTTTCCTTAGTTCACTGATTATACATACAAGGAACGCGTTTATTCAACAAGAAACAGTACATCAAGGTTAATTTAATTAAACTCCAAAAGGCCTCTGTTATCAAGCCATGGCATAATAGCTTCCATCGCTCTTATATAGTTAAGATTTCTATACATGGCGCCGGGATCACCGGCATCGTTGCTATTGCATGATTTTACGTCCAACATTACCACGGGAAGGATCTTCGACACGACCGAATAAGCTGCAAAAATATGTTTTATATCGTGCAATAAAAATTCGAAGATTCAAAACCTACCTGTGATACCATTCTTCAGCAATGCCATATGCAAGTTCCTCAACTTTGGTAATGGTCTATGATATTGCAACAGCTTTAAGTTTTCAATCAGCTTGTCGTGATAGAACTTCACCATATAGTCGAACTGCGACAACTTTATATCCAATTTAGCAGAACTTAGGATCACATAGTAAAGATCGTAAGCGGGACTGCCATACTTTCCAATTTGGAAGTCAATAAAGTACGTCTCTTTTACTTTGCCAAACGCATCGTACTGAAACATGATGTTATTGCTCCACAAGTCTCCATGATTTAGGACATTAAACTCGCTGGCATTGAACTTTGCCGCTTGTATAATTCGGTCCACCAGATAACTGTCAATATCGGCCTGCAAGTAGAAAAGACGATGGAGGAACTGCTATCGCATCAATAAGTGTACCTACCAACTTATCGGCATATTGCTGGCAGTTCTTCCACTTCCGAAGGTGCGACAAAAACACATCAGATTTATTCAGTGTCTCAAGGATCACTCGATTTTTCTCGCTAAAGATGGATTTCGTAAACTTTTCGGAATAGCTGCCGTTGTGCTCGTGAAAACATGCAGAGGCGGCATGGAATTCCGCCAACTTGGTGAGCACATGCTTCATATGCACCAGGTCCAGACCGATGAGTCGATTGGCATTACGGAAACCCTTCCTGCAGACATCTTCTAGCAGGATATAGTCAACTGGGGGAATTTTAGCGAACTTGAACGTCTTTGGGGCAAATGTGACTGTTTTTCCAGCTTCCTTTAGCAGAGATTCGAAACTGGGAATAATGGACTCGTACATAATTTGCTCCTTGGGGAAAAGCATTAACAAGTCGAGGAAATCGGCCATGGTGCGATTGGAGTGGTTTGTCTTTAGAATGTAGGAGACGGTTTTGATCGGACTTCCCTCTAGGGAAGAAAAGTACACGGATATTCTGTAAAAACGTCTCTAAAATTACGATGTTTGCTTACCGGCAACTTCGACTTCTAAAGTTACACGCAGCAATACGGAGACGAAGTTTTCTCCAGCTGTCAATGCCGGTCCAACAGTAAAGTTGACGATTTTTACATATTCTCCAATGTCAAGCTTTAGCACGCTCTCGAATACATCTCGCGTTACCCAATCGGACACAGTAACTAGAACATTGTTGACGGGCTCTGGCTGCACTGGGGTCGGATTGTCTTTCGCGCCATTAGTTCCATTAGTTCCATTAGTTCCGTCTGCTGGTGTGGACATTTTTCTGAAATTCATTGAAAGGATTGTAATCAGTTTAAGACCGCAAATTATTTTAGTTCGTTCAAATTTTGTTCGATGATAGATGTAGCCCAAAATTATTCTATAAGGTTCATAGATTAGAAGTTACGGCTAAATCCGGAAGGGTTTTCTATTAAATGTTATACGAAAGATCAGGCGAAAAGGCACATCGGACATTGCAAAAAGAAACGCTGTAGCAAGAGAGGGGCCAAAAACCCCTTTAAAATCAATGGGGATAGTAGACAAATCTTCCTATCAATTCTTCTCGTCCGTAAAATTCATTAAATTCGATAATAAGGAAAGCCCTGCCGTGGATTCAATTTTCCAAAATTCTTGTAAAGGAATAATCCTTCAAATCCTAATTTAAAAAAACATAAAAAAAAGCAATTGAGGAAAATTAAATAATCTTAAATTAAATAGTAATTATAATACTTACTTACTTAACGGGCTCCCGACCCGTGGAGAGTCTCTGCCTGAGACACTGCAGCCTTCCATCCTCTACGATCCCGGGCACGCTGCTTCCAATTGTCCAGACCAAGCGCTCTGGCATCCGCGATGGCTTGGTCTTTGAAACGGAGGTTCGGTCTTCCTTGTCTTCTCGAACCTGGGGGCTGGGATTCGAAGATCCTCTTAGCTGGAGCATTATTGTCCATTCGCTCGATGTGGCCGAGCCAATGTAGTCGACGTATTTTGGCTTTTTGGACTACATCCACATCTTGATACAGCTCATAGAGTTCGCGGTTATATCTTCTCCTCCATTCGCCCTCCTCGCACACAGGACCAAAAATCCGCCGAAGAATTTTTCTTTCGAAGGAACCCAGTATTAGCTCTCCCTTCCTGCTTATCGTCCAGCACTCGGCGCCGTAGAGCAGAACTGGCAGTATAAGGGTTTTGTAAAGCATACATTTCGTCCCTCGAGTTAGGAGTTTTGAACCCAATTGTTTTGCCAAACCGAAGTAGCAGCGGTTTCCTAGGGTAATTCTCCGCCGGATCTCCACTAGGATGTCATTCGTGGAGTTCATGTTTACTCCGAGGTAGATGAACTCCTTAACTACCTCGAAATTGTTGCTATCAATAGTGACGTTTTGTCCTAGGCGGTGGACAGATGTTTGTTTGTTTGTTGATAGCATGTACTTAGTCTTGTCCTCGTTTACTTCAAGACCAACAGATTTCGCCTGTTCTTCAATCGCCGTGAAAGCTTCTATCACGGAGCGCTGTGACCGACCGATGATGTCAATGTCGTCCGCATACCCCAGCAGCTGAACGGATCTGTTGAAGATAGTGCCTTCCGTGTTGACACCTGCCCTACGCACTATCTGCTCCAGTACGAGATTGAAGAAGTCGCATGATAGCGCGTCCCCTTGCCGAAATCCGGTGCATGTTTGGAATAGTTCGGAGGAGCTGTTTCCAAATTGCACGTTGCAACGCGTGTTTTCGAGTGTCACGCGACACAACTGAATCAATTTTGACGGGATTCCGAATTCGGCCATCGCCATATACAGCTCCTGACGATGTATACTATCATACGCGGCCTTGAAGTCGATGAATAGATGGTGTGTCTCGACTTGAAATTCGTTGGTCTTTTCCAGGATTTGCCTCAGTGTGAAAATTTGGTCTATAGTCGATCTGCCGGGCCGGAAGCCACACTGGTACGTGCCGATTAGTGTGTTGCAGAACGGTTTAAGACGTTCACACAGTACGTTGGATAGGATCTTATACGCGACATTTAGCAGGGATATGCCTCGATAGTTCTTGCAAGACATAGGATCGCCTTTTTTGTAGATGGGGCATATGGAGCTGATAGTCCAGTCATCGGGCATGTTTTCTTCCATCCATACTTGGTTGATGATTTGGTGCATGCGCCCTACCAAAACATCACCTCCGTATTTAAAGAGCTCCGCTGGCAAGCCATCCGAGCCTGCGGCTTTGTTGTTCTTAAGCTTTTTTATAGCTAAGCCAACCTCTTCTATACTGGGTGGTGGAATAGGTTCTTCATTGGCTGGACGCGGGTTATCTTCTTGCCCTACCACTCTCTCAACATGATGCCCATTAAGCAACTGCTGGAAATGCTGCTTAAATACATCTACTATTCCCTGCGCTTCGGTGACTAGGTTTCCTTCGCTGTCTCGAAGAGCCTGTGTTCCGGTTTTGAAGCCAGCAGCCAGTTGCTTGGCTTTCTTATAGAACCTCCGGATGTTGTTGCGATCACGAGACTCTTCGATCTCCTTGAGCTGGGATACTGCGTAGGCTCTCTTCTTTCTACGCAGGATCTTTTTCTCCTCCCTTCTCCTGGCTCGATACTCTTCCCTAGCTGCCCTTGTTTTGCGCTGCAGCATTTTCTTGTGTGCATCTTCTGTCACCTTTTTCCTGTACACGCATTCATCATCATACCACGGGCTCTTTCTCTGGGGTGGCTGGTACCCTACAGTGGTTTCGGCTACCTCCTTGATGATGTCGCGAGACTGGCACCACTGATTGTTGGTGTCTGTGGAAGGCGAGTGCATAGTGGAGAGTTTCATGCTCAGGCGCTCTCTGTAGGCTCTGGCTACTCCAGGTGTGCTAAGGCGTCCAACGTCAAATTTCTTCTTCTGGGCGGCCCGCAGCTTCTTCTCGTTGGACAGTCGAGCTCTGAATCTAGCTGCAACAAGGAAATGGTCAGAGTCGACGTTTGCCCCTCGGAATGTGTGCACGCCGAGGATGTTGGATGCGTGCCTCGCATCGATTAGCACATGGTCGATTTGGTTGGCGGTTCGACCGTCTGGAGAGCGCCAGGTTGCTGTGTGGATCCTTAGCCTTGGAAACCTAGTGCTACTTATCACCGTATTACGAGCTGCTGCAAAGTCAATTAGTCGGTAGCCGTTGTCTGTTGTCGTTTCGTGGATTCTGTGCTTACCGACTAACCCGCCAAAGATGTTTTCCTGACCGATTTTGGCATTGAAGTCCCCGAGCACAACTTTAACGTCATACTCCGGACAGGCTCCGTAGGCTCCATCCAGGAGGTCATAAAACTCCTCTTTTATGGGGTCTTCAGCCTCGTCGGTAGGGGCGTGTGCACATATTAGGCTTATGTATTGAAAGGTAGCTTTGATGCGGATCACAGCTAGGCGATCACTTATCGGCCTAAAGTCAATAACTTTTGTCCTTAGCCGATTTCCCACGACGAATCCGCATCCTAATACATGCAATCTCTTATGGCAGCTGTAATAGATGTCGCAATTTTTTCTTTTCATCATGCCTGATCCTATCCATCGTATCTCCTGGATCGCGGTAATATCTGCCTTGTACCGCGTGAGGACAGACTCAAGTTTTTGAGTAGCACCTGGGGTGTAGAGCGTTCGTACATTCCAGGTACATACTCTCATGTCGTAGTCCGTTGACGTTCCGGGTTTTGTTGCCATTTGAGGAGTACCATTATCCGAGGCTGGTTGTGTCTCTCTCATAACTAGTGGTTTTTTCCGTGGTCGGGAAGTTACCCCGACGGCACAACCCCCAACCTGGAGGGCCAGGCCCTTGTTTTAACCCTAGGACAGCGGGCCGGATAATCCGATGTCAGTAGCCCATTCTGGGATATGAGCGCTGCCGTTGACCCATAAAGGGCTCATCCGCCACCAACTCTTTCCAACACCCTGGCTCAGTATTGGAAGTCCCTATAGACCTGGTATCCAAGTAAGTTGAAGCAGCTCATATAGGGATAACACTTAGTAGTTCGACCTAACTGGAACTGTAGACGCCACCGTTGATTCCGTCTAGGGAATTCATCCGCTGCCGCCTGAAACAGGAGGGAGTGCCTAAGTGAGAAGACACTCTCCTTCCCCCTCTCTCGTCTGCTGCCACCAACGACCTTCCACAGGGGTTGGATACCCTATCTCCAGTCGAGGTGCTAGGCACCCGGTAGTCACCAACGCGGAGGTGAGAGTAGGAGTTGGTAGTGAGAGGCTAGAGTGAGAGCGCTTGTGTTCTCATGTAATCGCATCACTACCATTTCAACTACCTTATAATAAAAGTAGGTAAAATTAAAAATAGTAAGTCGATCTTCACCGGTAGAGTTTCTTAAAAAAAGTTTTTAAGACATAGGTACCTATTATAAGTGTTGCCAGAATTTCAAAATGAAAAATGCTAGACTGCAAAAAAATGCTGATTGTATGAAGCAAAAAAAAAAAAAGCTGGACAAAACAAAATTTATTTTCATCAGCTTAAAAAAAATCTATAAGTTGTCTTTTATACTACACATTACACAATCATCTAAATGTCTGTCTACCTCTCAATGTAGTTAGGCCAACAAAACACAGATCAGGGCCGATGTTCTGTAATTATCACATCGATATATTTATCACTACAACGGTATAAATTGAAAAACATTTTACTATGTTTTCGATGCGAAAATTTATCGCATGAGTTACAGAACATCTTAGGCCTTAGGTACCAATAACCATTTTTAGTTTCGACTCTAAATTTTAGTACCTAGTTCACAGTTCAGATAAGACACAAATCCTTTGATTCACGGCTTCCATATCTGTATTAGAGCATGTATCTATAGCTCTCTGTACACGATAGACTGGATTTGGCACACATACTTCCCCGCTCATGTTTCACATTCCATCTGATTACGTCTATAGTACATTTCGAGTAGTTGCGTAAACTAATGAACTACTGATTGAAATGGATGGGAGACTTAAATCGAGTGTGCGAGGTTATATCCAACACTCCATACTCTATTCGATAATTAAGACAAGTTCGGTTAGGTAAATTACATAAGTAACGAAATGTAGACAACTGCAGACCAACCTTAATGTAGTAGAGCTTCTAGCGAACCAATATTAAGCACGCCATCGTAGTTTTTAATGAAACACACTAACTGCCTAAACACAATCTGCGGTACTAATAATCATTTTTAGCGTCCAGGTTAAATTTTTCGAACTCACAATAGTGAAATTTTCCATACAAAATATTTAGTGTGATGGTTAAAAATGATTATTGGTAAGGCCCAATAAGGCCGCTGTATTAGCGGTATGTAGCGCTGTAAAATTTAAAATACACTGACTACATATAACGTCAACATAATGGGCGGCGCCGCTGCAGCGTGTAGTAGCGGCTGTAGTACATATTGGCCAACTTTTAACTTTTGTCGCGATGCATGTCACAAAATCATTGGAAATAATTTTTGGTTATTTATTTTCAGTGGCGATAACTTTAGACATAGTTCAATGTACATTAATTAAGAAGTCGCCGTGGTTATAAGTACTTTGATAAAATGCAGGTGGAAGATTGCAATGTTGAGAAACTAAAAGAATTGGTAAAATAAAAATAAATTTTATGGAATCTTTGTCACCCACTTAAAAAAAAGTACAGCAGTTTGTTTGAATTTGACACATTGACGCTTCTTCATTGTGTACACTTTTTGTGTGTGCAGCGCCGCAAACTTTGACAGCTTGTACTACCGCAGCATACCGCTACTACAGCGGCCTCGTTGTGTTTAGGCAGTCAGGCTTACCGAATTTAATTCCTTAGCGCACTATCTAAATTCATAAAATTATTGGTCTGCAGTTTTCGAAAAAAAAAAAATTTATACAGTGCAATGGGAATTGGGCTGAAACGACGTGTTATCTACAGAAATGCGTTATACTTGTTAGAATTTATGGGTAATACTCTGCTCACTTGTTTTATAATTTGTATACAAAATTCATGTGGTGTAAATTTAAATGGTACCTAATTTATTTAAAAATGTTTTTATTTTCTAATGATGAGATTTTGGGGGCTTTTTTTAAATTCGACCAATTAACTCTTGGTCTAATTAAACATTCGATTGTCGATTCACATTTGTTCCCATATTTGTTGTAGACTTGAATATAGCAGTCCGTCAAGTATGAAACGAATCTTCAAACCTCTCAGACGCCTCACATTCGGTTTATCAATTTATATAGTAACTGAAGATTTCTGTGACTCTCAGCTTTTTAATTTCGTCTTTACGAAATAAGTCTGACATATCTTTCTCAATTGTGCGGAAAAATTTGTGAAACTGAAGTTGGTTCTAGCGCCCGCAGGGGCCAATTAAAATTGTGTTCACCAAATGTTTACTTTGATGTGTGCTGGGTAAACAAAAATGTATATAAACTAATTATACCATGAGGAAATGGTTTGGTCACGCGATTTGGGAAACGTTACATCATGCGATCAATCTATTCATGTTGTGTTCTCATTCAATGATGTCAAGCATAAAACAGCTTTAAACCGTCTTTATAGTGTTGATAGAAATAAAGACGTTATATCCATTAAACAAAGAACTTGTGTGTAATATTAAAATTCATCTACCCAATAACATTTTAATGTATATGACATTGTAAGCGGAACAGTGGAACTAGTGGTAGTTATTTGGTAAGCAAATGCTTCAGTGGTTGCTTTTGGTGTACGTTGGAATTGCGGTAATATCGGAAACATACATTTTATTCGGAGTATATTTCGTTTTAAACTACCTATATAAAATTAGTATAATTCAAAATTCGTTATATACCTACGAAAAAAATTAAGAGAAAAACTTAGAGTTTGCTATCAAGTCAAGTATGACGTTTTTACTTCTATACTTCAGCTATTTATACAACGCAAGTCTTAGGATATTTGGACAGATGAACAAAGTCATAATTATGTCAGAAATAATTATTTTGATTATTCCTCTTGCAATGTATACGATGTAAGTTAAAACGGTTGGTTCGAGTTTAACGATTTTAGACCTGACAGTTTCGTTTTGGACCAAGAAATGGTTATGAAAGTTTGTATCGGGAAATGCAGTTTTAAAAAAATAAACTGGATAGAATTCGAGGAGTAACACTTCAAGTACAAAAAAAAATTCTTATATTATCTTCGATATATCTATATAAGTACCTATACTATATAATTCTTTCAAGGTGGAACTCGATAGCTGCTGGGCTAATTTTCAAGATTCTTTTTGTTTTATTCGTATTGCTGTAGGTATTTCTGGTTTTAAAGATAGAGTACTTTTGGATGTGATAAGAAGCGCTCTTGTCGAAGTCCGAAACAACTCGTGCGATTTCAATGAAATTCTGTGGATGCTTATGGTTGGCTTCAGTTTAAAAGATAGGATAGTGTTGGCACAGCCATAATAGCAAGTTAGGTCATAAGAACTAAAACATAAGAAATCGAAAATAATGAAGGACTTGTTAACGCAGCATAAGTGGCATAACAACAAACAAGGTGTCAGCAGGGCGCCATTGTGATTAGCAATAAGGTAGTAGAACAATATACGGAAAATAAATCAATTTGATTAAAGAGTCTTTCAAGTATTATCATTAATTCCCCTTCTGACGTAAATAGGATTATCTTATGTAAAAGCAACAAGTCTTAATTGACGAGGGTATTGTAAACATTGGCGATCGTGCCAGTCCATTATTGTGTTGAAGGTAATAAATTAGCTGTCAAATTTCATTAAACTTTTTGTCGTTACTGGGAGCTAAATGCGATCTAGCGTTTCCAGCCTTTCCAATGCTCTTTCTTCCTAAGTTTTAAAATTACGAATGAAAAATCATTTCTTGATCTTGACATTGATTGGTTTTTATTTTTTAAGTGAATGAACACGCAATTTTAGCAAGAAACCGCTTGAAATTTCACTGACACCTTAGAAGTTTTACTTTCAAAATTTGATATGTGTAATTTATAAAAAAAAACTTAATTAGAGCAAATTTTATTAATAACTTGTTTTTCCCTTTTTTTGTTAAAAGATATTTGGTTTAATTTTTTGTGTACAAAATAATTCATAGTGAGAATCGTCTTCAAATATAGAACCATTCATTATACTCGTAGTAATTATTAGTGGTTTGTATTTATGTTAGTCCTCATACCCACTTAAATCTGCAGCTTAAATGTCAATGCAAAAATTCAGTAAATTTTTCCAACAGGGTTGCAGCTAGCAGTATGTACGAAAATATGATACCTCATAATAACTATATAGATAAAAGCGAGTAAAATTAAATTTGAGTCCACAAACCATAAGAGGTAATCGGATAGGCTACCACTAGTATTAATTGCAGTTATTTACAAATCAAATGTATGAATGCAATTCAGCCAAACCAATCATTCAGTTAAGTGTGGTTATAAATGCATGGGGTAAACTGTAAAAGTTGGTTATCATGCAATAAATGCAATATGTTGTTGAGTTCATAATATATGCGTATTGGTATTGCAGTAGCAGTGACAGTGGCTGTAAATGAATAACTTATCTGGAAATATTCAATTCAGTGTAAAATTAAATGTTTCCAAATAAAGGACATTTTTGCACTTGCAGACATATAAAACGAACGTGCATCGCTTAAGTTTTTTTAATGCCGCACAGAAAATATAAAAATATACTAAAATAAAGTGCACTGTTGGCTTAAGCATATTATTATATCAAATAATAATGTGATGCATAAGCTCCCAGTAAAAGGCAAGTTATGTTCACATGCTCTTACACCTTACACAATATTTGAGTGTTTACCCACAAGGACAAAGTTTTCTGATCTGTTAGGGCAAGTTCATGTTTTTGACTGGAATAAATTGGTGATTTATTACGTTTAGAAGAAGAGACAAAGTGGACGATAGTTGCTAAAATTAAGTTTTCCGTAGTTTTTATTGTATACTAGCTGGCCCGGCGAACTTAGTTCCGCCCCAATTCGTTAATGTAATGAAAATAATAATTCCGAGCACATTGCACATGCCTCTTTATGCAATTCGGTCAATTCAAATTCTTTATTCAAAAGTTATACTAAATACTCTAGGTATGACACTTAAAAAGAAAAGAAAAATAACAAAGTTCGGTCCTTAAGTCCACTTTTGCTCTAAATTAACAAAAATTAACTTCTGCTAGCTATTGTGACTGAATTTTGTTGTTTCACTTGAGGCGAACTTCAAGTTGTTGATGATGTGAACTACCTAAACAAAAAAAAAATTGTTATGATTTTACAGATAAAGCAAGGGTAAATTCGAAAAAGTAAGAACGCTTGTGAAAAATCACAAATAATACTTTTTATTTGACTTAGTCAGTGATGTTGATTCCGATACTTGAGGAATAGTTTTTAGAAAATAGGCATAATTTTTTGAGAATTGCTTTTTACAATTTTTGAATTTGGTAAATCTGGTACATTCTTTGATCAAACTCGCATTACAAATTTTTATTTACAACTGTGCGTCATACTTATTTTCTAATAAATTATCGACTTGACTTACCTACTCACCAAATCAAAACCTTGGAATATAGAGAGATAAAAAAAGATAGAATTGCCTATCAATCGACCAACATTCTGAAAACAATTTCTTGAATCACCTTGTAGGTTAGTTGCAGTTCCTTTGTAAGGTATGCAATTTTTATCTTTTTTACCAAAAAGGCATGATTTTTCGAAAAAGGCATATTTTTTTAAGGGTTCAGACATGAAAACTTATATCCGGCTTTGCATCACAATCTAACTATTTCTCAACTTAAAGTCAAATTTAATGCTTTATTTCTTCTAATTTAGACTAAAAGTTAATTTGTTACCAAAAGTCGCGTCTAAAATGTTTTATTGCTAAGGGCCAATAGAAATAACTGAAGTATATCAATATCGATGTGTGTCAATCAAACCGCAATGATTGTCGTGCCACCTATCGGGTCCAAAACTTCAAACTGGAACCAACCATACGCAACAACAAATTAACATGGAAATCGCCTGAGTGGCTTTGGAGATCGAAAACATTACCTTACCTATTGAGTCTAAAAGAATGTTATCTTTTAAGTCTTGCTAAACCTTAAATAGGTACGTCAATACGAACAAAACCAAAAAGTTTCATGAAAATTGGCCCATCAGTTATTGAGATATAAAGTCATCGAGTTTAACACCGAAGGAATTATATTTATAAACTAGCTGTGCCCGCAACTTCGTAGGCGACGTGAGACTGTGTAATTTCCAATAAAAGAGATACTAATAGTTAAGTTTCAATACATGAGATAATTATATTTTTTATGATAATTTGTTTACAAAGCTTCTTGAAATACAATATGTATTTGAGGTTCTGTTGCCTGGAGCATACACAAATTTGTACCCACACCAATAATAAATCAAACAACATAATTCACCTATATCGTCTTTACTTCTTGAATTCTTCAATTCTTTACTGTAAGGTAGGTATCACCGTAGGTACTATAACAATAGTTAAAACAAAAAGAAAATATATCAGGCACTCCGGGAGTGCTGACAGAAGTTATTACTTGAACATTTACGTGTGTATTTTTCGAATCGTCAGGAATTTTACTGCGCAGGAAATATTTAAAACTGTTTTGGGAGTAAAAACAGCGAACAAAAAAATCGAGTACAGCGCCACCTATCGGATCCAAAAATATCCTATCTTTCTAGCTGCATTAAACCATGCATACAAACAAAGTTTCATTGAGATCGGCTGAGTTTCTAAAAAAAAATCGACAACAGCGCCACCTATCGGGTCGAAAACTATCCTATCTTTCTAGCTGCATCCAACTATACTCAATTCCAAAGTTTCATTGAAATCGGTTGAGTTTCTCAAAAAAAGCGACAACTGCGCCACCTATCGGGTCCAAAACTATCCTATCTTTCTAGCTGCATCCAACCATGCACACATACAAAGTTTCATTGAGATCGGCTGAGTTTCTCAGAAAATGGACAACAGCGCCACCTATCGGGTCCAAAACTATCCTAACTTTCTTGCTGCATCCAACCATGCACACATACAAAGTTTCATTGAGATCGGCTGAGTTTCTCAGAAAATGGACAACAGCGCCACCTATCGGATCCAAAAATATCCTATCTTTCCAGCTGCATTAAACCATGCATACAAACAAAGTTTCATTGAGATCGGCTGAGTTTCTCAAAAAAAATCGACAACAGCGCCACCTATCGGGTCCAAAACTATCCTATCTTTCTAGCTGCATCCAACCATGCTCACATACAAAGTTTCATTGAGATCGGCAGAGTTTCTCAGAAAATGGACAACAGCGCCATCTATCGGATCCAAAACTATCCTATCTTTCTAGCTGCATCCAACCATGCACACATACAAAGTTTCATTGAGATCGGCTGAGTTTCTCAGAAAATGGACAACAGCGCCACCTATCGGGTGTCGGTTTCTCGGTGTCGATGACGCGGTGTCGTTTTAGAAGTAACCCAAATTCATTGATTTCTTCCCATCTAAAAGTGTCCAACGCGCCAAAGAAGTAATAACTTCAAAAAAAACCTTTGAACCCAATTTCTATATACACCACCACCACCAAATGTACGATTGTACGTCCATCAGCGCACGTCATCAGCCACCTGCGCATTTCCTCAGAAACACATTGTCGTTGTTGATTACATTTTACATAGCCATTCATGTCGCATACTTCTCTTTCGTTTCACTTAATTCGGAGAAAACACCACGCAGTTTTTTTTTTACATGAACGTGCTTGTGCGATGTGCACCACCCAACCACCCCAAAGCAGAACAACGATCAAGAACCGCGGCTGCTGATAAAGTTCGATTTGAGAAAATAAATTTATTTTTTTCGTGTTAGATTTTAGGTTGTAGCTCAGCTTCTAGAGTACATAGAAAGCTGATTGATGGCTTGAAATAACTGTGAAATGGCGAGATGAAGGCAGTAAAGTTAGTAAAAAAACACATTTTGGTCAAAAACGCTCCCAAAAAATAGGCTTGACAATGAAAGGAATAGCCTATGTGTTGCTCAAAATCTTAAGTAACATTTCAAAAAAAGTTTCATCAAAATCTGTACTGTAGTTTTCACGCCAACCGCGAACATATGAAAACGGCTACAGTTTTATTATATTTACTAGCTGTGCCCGCAACTTCGTACGCGACGTGAGACTGTGTAATTTCCAATAAAAGAGATACTAATAGTTAAGTTTCAATACTTGAGATAATTATATTTTTTTATGATAATTTTTTTACAAAGCTTCTTGAAATACAATATGTATTTGAGGTTCTGTTGCTTGGAGCATACACAAATTTGTACCCACACCAACAATAAATCAAACAACATAATTCACCTATATCTTCTTTACTTCTTGAATTCTTCAATTCTTTACTGTAAGGTAGGTATCACCGTACGTACCTACTATAACAACCGTTAAAACAAAAAAGTGCCGACAGAAGTTATTACTTGAACATTTACGTGTGTATTTTTCGAATCGTCAGGAATTTTACTGCGCAGAAAATATTTAAAACTGTTTTGGGAGTAAAAACAGCGAAAAAAAAATCGACAACAGCGCCACCTATCGGATCCAAAAATATCATATCTTTCTAGCTGCATTAAACCATGCATACAAACAAAGTTTCATTGAGATCGATTGAGTTTCTCAAAAAATCGACAACAGCGCCACCTACCGGGTCCAAAAATATCCTATCTTTCTAGCTGCATACAACCATGCACACAAACAAAGTTTCATTGAGATCGGTTGAGTTTCTCAGAAAACGGACAACCGCGCCACCTATCGGGTGTCGATGACGCGGTGTCGTGTTAGAAGTAACCCGAATTCATTGATTTCTTCCCATCTAAAAGTGCCCAACGCGCCTAAAGAAGTTATAACTTCAAAAAAAACCTTGAACTCAATTTCTATTACACCACCATATATACGACTGTACGTCCATCAGCGCACTTCATCAGCCACCTGCGCATTTCCTCAGAAACACATTGTCGCTGTTGATTACATACACATTCACGTCGCATAGCTACTTATCTTTCGTTTCACTTAATTCGGAGAAAACACCACGCAGCTTTTTTTTTTACATGAACGTGCTTGTGCGATGTGCGCCACCCAACCACCCCAAAGCAGAACAACGATCAAGAACCGCGGCTGCTGATAAAGTTCGATTTAAGAAAATAAATTTATTTTTTTCGTGTTAGATTTTAGGTTGTAGCTCAGCTTCTAGAGTACATAGAAGGCTGATTGATGGCTTGAAATGGCTGTGAAAGTGTTGGCTCTCCTAAGGATTTTATTTTGTTTGCATTGGTTAAGAATTGTTTGAGTAATGGCGAGTTAAAGGCAGTAAAGTCAGGAAAAAAACACATTTTGGTCAAAAACGCTCCCAAAAAATAGGCTTGACAATGAAAGGAATAGCCTATATCCTTCTCAGAATCGTAACTAACATTTCAAAAAAAGTTTCATCAAAATCTGTACAGTAGTTTTCACGCCAACCGCGAACATATGAAAACGGCTACAGTTTTATTATATTTATAGATTATTGTTATTGCAGGTATTATTATATTTTAGAAGTTAATTGAATTTAAGTTAAAAACGAAACGTGTGCCTACAGCGCCACCTGTTGAGAATTTTAAGATTTTTTATAAACCATCTCTGATTCAAGACGAACAAAACAAAACAAAAATCATTCAAATCTAACTAACGCATATATCTATTTCCTTCTACATGTAGAATCAGGAATCTCAATTTTGACTTCGGTGAAAGGGTTGTAGGGTCAACAAAGCAAGGCAGGCATGCTTGTTTAAGTCTGTGCTTAGCTCGTCGGTGGAGTGGGATCTTCTGCTTGGCTTGCGGACTACCGTACTTTTACATGCCCGAATTTTGATTGGGAAAGGATTAACTCTAAACGAAATATTTGTAACTTTAATAGCCAAGAAGAAAACTAACCACACCTATCAACTTGGTTGGTAAGCCTTCTCCCTTCTCTCTCCACACCAGTACCGAAGGTGTTATGGTATCTTTGAGCTGCCCTCCCCATAATCATACTCACGAATGAGCAGAGTACCATGATTGTGAACACTCAAAACGCTCAACAACTCCTGTTGCCTGTTATCATTGTCCTCGTCATCTCAATCACTCCTACATTTCAACTTACTCACACATCCTGAAAATGCTTGACAAACAAAAGTGATGGATTCAAACACCATCAAACAAATCAACGTATCTACTCCATTTAAAAAATTCACTTAACGTAACATAGTAAACAGAAACAAACTACTTACTAGGTAATTTCAAAAAAAATAAATTCCAAAATTGTTGACAACAACAATTTGCTTGGAAAATAATCAAAATAATTGACAACAACAATTGCTTTTAAAATTTAAAATATTTTTTTTTTTGTTTTGGAATTTTCACTACTCGATTTATATCCAGTTTATTTTTTTTTTTTCAAAGTGCTTTTCCCCATGGAAATCGAAATGTGTGCCTGTAACGCCACCTGTTGAGAATTTTCCGACTTTTCTTTTTTCCTAAACCATCCCTGATTCAAGACGAACAAAATGAAACAAAAATCATTCAAATCGGTTTAGCAGTTCTCGAGGATTTACCCGACTAACACACAGCGATTGATTTTTATATAATAGAAGATATCACTTGAAAATGAAACTTTGAAATAAAAAAAAAATCTAGTGTATGTATGTGAAAACATATCGGGATTTATATATATATCTACTTATTTTAAAATGAGAACAGAGCTAGTCCAAACAAAATTTAACAAAGAAAATTCAAAATTTTATAAAGCAGGTATATAACTTTAAGTTGGCAATACTATTTTAACGGCGGACATTTTGTCAACTGTCAAAAGATTTATTTTTAGTTTCGTTTGGCATTTCAACATAAATAGACTGATGACTGATAACGCTTCCAAATTGTGGAAATTTATTTTGAAAATCACAGTTCTTTTCGAAATACGTATCGCGCATTGCGTCCATTTTCATAAGCGAATTTTGTTGAGCGATGAAGCTCAAGATGAATGGATACGTCAATAAAAAAAACTGCAGTATTTGGAGTGATGATAATCCTAAAGTGTATGTTGGGAAACCGTTACATCCACAAAACCTGACTGTTTTGTGTGCTTTATGGTTGAATAATTGGTCCGTACTTCTTTAAAAACGATTCTGGCCAGAACGTTACAGTCATGGTGACCGCTATAGAGTCATGACAACAGACTTTTTTGTTCATCAATTGAACAACCATATGATGTGCAGAAGCTGTGGTTTCAATTATTATAATTATTGAAGGAAACGTTTGGTAACCGCATAGTTTCACGTTGCGGACCCGTGAATTGGCCTCCAAGATCATGTAATTTGGCCGCTTGACTATTTTCTATGGGGATATGTGAAGTCGCTTGTCTACGTCGATAAGCCCGAAACGATTGACCACTCGGAGGACAACATTCGCCGCGTTATTGCCGATATACTGCCACAAATGTTGGAAAAAGTCATCGAAAATTGGATCTTCGAGCCAGCCGTGGACGTCACATGCCAGAAATCATATTTGGAATAAAGTAAATTTCACGTCTATTTGAAAAAAAAAAAATCATCTTTGTTTTATTCCATTTCTAAGTTCTTTTTCCCAACATACCTACCTATATCGACTTTTAAAAATGTTGGCAACCTTATCAGTATCGACATGTACACCAGAATGACTGTTTTCGACGATGAAACGGCTTAGAATTTTTTAAAAGACACTACTATTCATCGGGATATAGAAATAAATAACGGGTGATTTTTTAAGAGGTTTAGAACTTTAAAAAAAAAAAAAAAAACACGAATCGATAGTTTGAACCTTGCAATTTAATGTTTAACCCGAATCATCCTGAACGTTATTTTTTGGAATTACTGAAAATTAATTTCGGTACGTTTTCTTTAGAGCAAAAATAGAAAAACTGTATACAATTTTTTTTTATATAGGTCCTAGTTCTCCCAAAATATCCTGTTGCCATATGGCAACGCCAGGTGCGTTAGGGTACAGGTCTATACTAACATAGCAAATTAGGGTTTTCATACTAAAAGCTATAACTTTATTGAATAAAACGTTTTTTCCTTATTTTTTATAGGTACTATTTATTAATTTAATTTTAAATAGATTTTACAAGTTTGGTACGAGTTTTAAACGAATGAGCATCTATCTAATACAAATCTGCAGTATGATAAGGTTTGAAACATTTCAAGCAAAGGCCTTTATCGCACTTTGAGCAAGCAGTTCGTACAATCGAATTACACAGGTCTCCATCACAACGTCTCTTCTTTTCTAAAGGAATGACAAGATGATTTGTTTGATCATAGCGAAGAGTATTAGCTAATGAACCGGCTTCCGACCGCCGTTTTTGGCTTGCAACACTGCTGTGTGATTTTGGTGGATCACCGAAATGTTTGCAATAATAAATTGCGATTTCACGTTTGAAACGTTTCTGTGGCATGCACGAGTCCACATGCCGATGAAGCTGCCATGCATTTTGCACGCATGCATCTATAAGCCATGTAAAAATGCAGCTCCACCACTTTTTGTGTCTGTCGACCCCACACATGTAACGGTTATACTTTGACACAACACACGGTCGAGGTACTCCAACTTTCTTTCGAGCTTCTCTGGAATAACGCGATGCAAGAGATATTGGTGTGGATCCAAAGGCAGTAGACAACATACAGACAACGGAATTATCAATCCATTTTGTAAGACGAATTCCAATCTCATTCATTTTTGTAGACTTATAGTATCCGCGTTGCTTTGTTATCAACATTTTTTTATGTGGAATGGGACAACTTTTCGGTATTCGATTCTCACGGATTGTGCCAGTTCCATTGTAGCCACGATTTTTCAAATAAACCAATAAAGGGAAACTCGTAAACAAATTATCAAAGTAAAACGAAAACGGCAATTGCTGAATATTCTCGGAAAAATCGTCGATCATATTTACTAATGGAGCGGTGCATTTGCCGAATCGTTCCTCATACAATGAGTTTGAACGCGGATTCTTACCTTGATACACTTCGAAATTGATCATGTATCCTTTGGGAGTGCACAAAGACCAAACCTTATAACCAAAGCGTATGGGCTTCCCCTTTATAAACTGCTTACATCCATGCTTCCCGAAATAAGCGATCATACTTTCGTCGAACGATAAATGTTGCTCAGGGTGAAAATGTTCCAGCATTTTAGATTTTATGTGATCAATTATAGGTCGTAACTTCCATAATTTATCGTTAACATTTTGCGGAGCATGCATTTTTGGTTCAAAATGTAGACACTGCAATATATCCTCAAAGCGGTTTCGTCGCATGCTGTTATAAACCATTTCATTTCGCAAATCATTGTCATTACTCCACATGGATCTGTAACAGCTTTGCTCAGTGTAGCCACTGACAAGCAATATTCCAATAAAAATGCGAAGTTCTAGAATGAAAAAACAAGTTCTTAGTTGTATAACAGATGGGAAAAAACATTGCCACCAACCGTTAACGGTAATCTTCGCAATTTTCCTTTCTCGGAAAGTGGCATATACTTCTGAGCAATCGCAAATATACTGAAGCAAGTCATCGTCCATAAATTTCTCAAACTGCTCGTGTGGTTTCAAGTTATGGCAGTCCTCATAATTGGGTTGTGGAAAAATCGGTAGCATTGCGTAAGAATCATCTTTTGACCAAGTGAATGTTGTATTCTTATTGGATGTTGGCAAAGGACAGCTAGAAGTAGATTGCTGAACGCAACGCAACCGGATTGATGGTGGCTCTTGAGATTCGTTTGTTGAAGTATTTACATCGGGTAAACTGATGGGTAAATTTGGAGATGAGTTATTCAGAACACTCGCTAAAACACTATCGTTGAGAACTTGATCCACATTCTCTCCGGGATCGTCAAAGTCTTCAATACGTCGGCCATTTTCAAATACTATTTCACAACCCGAGCGCAACTGCGCTGGGCAAACATTGTCAGGAATACCGCCTTCTAGTTCACCAGCATCATCTTCTCCGCTCAAATCACCTTCATTCTCTGGTGGCTGAATAGACAAGGCGTGGAGATTGTTTGAAAGACCACTATCATCATCCGAACCAAGCTCTTCTAAGTAATCTAGAACTTCTTGCAGTGTCAGTTTTCTGGAAATCCATATAGATAAAAAAAATGATTACATCATCATGCAAACCTGTACCCTGTCGCTCCTGGCGTTGCCATATGGACACGTTGTTAACAATTTGGAAAAATAGCACAAAAAAAACATTTTTTTTTTATGTTTTCACTTTTTCTTGCTTTTGTACATCCAAAACACTATCAACACTGCTACGCTTGCCTTACAAATAATGTACACTGTAAATAATATTGACATACTTACTTTTTGTTGTCAGCCATTATAAGATTTTGCGAACTTTTTTTTTTACGACCAAATTTGGTACCCTGTCATTATAAACAGCTAAGCACACAATTAAAACTGACTCTCCAATATGCAACGCCTACTGTATTGCGATTTGAAAAAATGTAAAAATGGATACTTGTATGTATTTTTTACCGGCTGAGCGGCGCTAGAACGGATACAAGTTTTGCGTTGCCATATGGACACGCCAGGATGATTCGGGTCATGCAAATGTTGACCGCGGCTGCGTCTCAGGTAGCCCATCCGCTGAGTCCAATTTTGGCATACTCTTTCACACATATCGGCCGGTATCTCACGAATGAATGCATGGATGTTGGCTTCCAGTGCGTCAATCGAAGCGGGCTTGTCCCTATACACATTAGCCTTGACATACCCCCACAAAAAATAATCTAATGGTGTCAAAACGCACGATCTAGGCGGCCAATTGACCGGCCCGAAACGTGAAATTAACTGTTCACCAAACTCGCCTCGCAATTGCGCCATTGTTTCGCGTGCTGTGTGGCATGTGGCACCGTCTTGTTGAAACCACATATCATGCAAGTCAAGAACTTCCATTTCGGGCAAAAAAAAGTTTGTTATCATCGCTCGGTAGCGTTCACCATTGACAGTAACGGTGCGATTCGCATCATCTTTGAAGAAATATGGCCCAATAATGCCGCCGGCCCATAAACCGCACCAAACAGTGGCTTTTTCGGGATGCATTGGTAGCTGTTGCAATGCTTCTGGCTGATCTTCACTCCAAATGCGGCAATTTTGCTTATTTACGTACCCATTCAACCAAAAATGAGCCTCATCGCTAAACACAATTTTTCGATAAAAAAATGGAAGCAGCGCGCGATGAACATTTCGAACCGAGCACGAATTTTGATAGTAAAATTCAATAATTTGCAAGCGTTGTTCATTTGTAAGACGATCCATGGTTAAATTGCAAACCAAACTGAAGCTGTTTGACAGTGACACAAGGTACTAAACACACGTCAGCTGTCAAAACCAGTACTGCCAAAACCAAACCCGCTAAAAAATCACCAGGAACACAAAAAAAAAAAAACAGCAAACAAATGACAAATTATTTCGTAATTGCAATTAACAAAAAAAAAACCGGCCAAGTGCGAGTGTCACTCGCGCACCGAAGGTTCCGTATTTGGCTAAAATCCAACACATCAGATATTATTTGAAATCTATAATATCATTCAAACTTCCCCTCTTCATGAATTCATCACAATTTAGTTTAATTTAATTACTTAATATTTTCACTCTCAAAAATTACTCGCACATGAATCTCATTTTCTAATTATTACCTAGTACCCAACCCACGCCAATTTTCCATTCTGTATGCGACCTGTCCCAATTAAAAACTATTGACTAAAAATATATTACTTTTATTTTGTTCTGTACTCCCCAACAAAAATGTATTATACTCCCCAACGAAATTAGCAAGCGGGAACCCTGTGACTCTCTTCTGTCTTTGATGGGGTCAATTGTGCACAACTGCGTAGTAGAGATTAAAACTTATGAGAGCAACGTATTTTACATGGTAAAATTATCTTTTTTGAAAATATCTTGTAAACTATTAACTTTTCGGCAAAACAGTATTCAGCACATATATAGATAAGAACATGATCTACAAAAAACGAATTTATGTATTTTTTTGTGAATCAAGAAATAAACCGTTTTTTGGGCGAATGAAAATATTTTTTCACCAGATTACTAATTAATCCAAAACCAAACGATGTATTCCTTCCATTGGTATTTGTCGTTTAACTAGAGGTTATACCGGATGTTGTGTGTAAATTTTAGCCTCCTATGTCAATCGGTTCTTGAGATAGACCTGGTAACAAAATTGGCTTAGTGGGTTCGGACAGACGGAGAGACATCCGAGCGAAACTAATAAGGTTACGTTTTTTCCCTTTGAGTACGGAACCTTAAAAAAGAAGAAACAACAGCATTAAGAAACCGAGCAAAGCCAGAGGGAACAATATTTTTTGATCCTATCTTAAGAAAACCGATATGGCTAAGATCTGTTCTCTTTTTTAATATTCTATTTATTTGCTTGTTTATATTCATCCACGCACAACTTATATTTTCCTTTATTAGATTTAATTACAGACATATTCATTTTCACTCTAGAAGCACGCGTTCACTAACAAGGGTATACTAACAGAATATTTGTCTAAACCAAGAAAGCAAATTTAAAACCCATAAAAAAACTCATTTTACCTTGTCTTCTATAACAAGTGAGTAGGTAGGTAGAATGTTTTACATATTTGCAGAATTTTGAAAGCAGAATTTAAAAAAAAAAAACAATTTTTACCTCGCCAGAATTTCATATCGTTACAACAGCGCCACCTATCGGTTCCAAAACTATCCTATCTTTCAAACTGCTTCACATCAACAAACATGTTTAATACCTTTAGAGAAAAACTGAGTTTGCTATCAAGTTAGAAATGACCATCCTACCTTAGGAATGGACCGTTTTTGATATAAGTCCGATAGGTATTCAAAAGTTCCGTTATTAATTTGTTAAGCAAAAAACTGGGCTTCCAGAAATGTAAGCTCAAATATCAATTTTGGTTGAAATCATTAGAGCCGTTTCCGAAAAAAATCTAATTTGTTTACAACCATTATAGGAAAAATACCGTTAATAATGGGGACAGAGTAAAAAAAATTTACCTAAAATTGTAAACCCTTAAACTCCGAATTCAAATTTTTGAAACCAATCCCTTCAGACGTTTAGGCCACGTTCAGACGTAGGCCACAAGAAACTCGGACAGACCGACAAAATTGAAAGAGCAACATTTTTTGAGTTACTCTTTCATCGAATCTCGAGTTCGAAATTTTTTACGAATACAATATCTTTCTCTAACCTACTAGGTAATCGAGAAAGTTAAAAAGACTGCTAGCCAAAAAACCGCGAGAAAACCTCAAAATGCTGTTTGGCACAGAGAATCGTTTTGATCGCCAAAGAGGCGAACAATTATTGTTTTAATGTACCTAGTAATGACTTTCTGAAAGGTGCTGTCTATTAGTTACCTAAGATATAGGTACATATACATAGGTCTATTGAAGTATTTGCTGTTTTCTTTGATACACTAATTACAAATACGTATTTTAATTAGAACGGAAAACTGCAATAAGGTTTTATTTCAAAGTCAATAGAATATTTGGAACGATTGAAGAATTGTATTCATTAGTAAAAATATGCAAACAAATCAAATTGCTAGTTGTC
This sequence comes from Cheilosia vernalis, assembly GCA_949126925.1. NCBI lineage: Eukaryota > Metazoa > Arthropoda > Insecta > Diptera > Syrphidae > Cheilosia > Cheilosia vernalis. Next base: position 31,994,917 of record OX421358.1, read on the forward strand.
TTGGCAAAGACATAAATTCACAACTTCGATAACAATTAGATTAGGTACATACAAGCGACGAAACAATATTTCGTCAATAGAAAATGTTGCCATTATTTGCAATCACAAAAGATTGTGCGATCAATATCATTTATTAAAAGGGGATTACGTTATTATACAACATAATATACTATCAGCGTAGCACCAAGCATGTGCTGTATCCTGTATACCTAATAGGAATGATAGTGAAATTATTACCTTTTTCTAAAAAAAAAAAAGTACCTAAGCAAAGAAAATTGGCATAATAGCAAACTCTGTACCTATCTGTAAATATTCTTTGATGTTAATCGCATACGTTTTAATATACACATTTTGTTTGTCAGCTGATAGCAAGAGAAAACTTGATATTTGTTTTTAACATTGGTTAGATAATTATAATTTATGTAAATTGCTAGCTGAGAGAAAGAAATGGGGAATTAGTCTTGAAGCTGTCGGGTTCATCTGATTTTTTTAATGTTTTGTGCTTCTTACTTTACTTTAGGTGGCGCTACAGTCCGGGGTGGACCTGGGCCTCAACCAACAAGCTTCGCCAGCCAGCTCTGTCCGTAGCTAGCCGTCTCCAGTTTTGCACGCGAAGTTGGCTGAGGTCCCCTTCCACTTGCGTGCGCCACCTGGGTCTCGGTGCTCCTCTACTGCGCCGTCCCTGCGGGGTGGATTCAGAGATTTTCCATCCGCTCTAGATGACCCAGCCATCGCAGTCGTTGTATTCTGACTCTTCTGGCTAGATCGGTGTCGCTGTACAGCCCGTACAGTTCGATATTATACCTCCTCCTCCACTCTCCATTTATGCAGACGGGACCAAAAATCACCCGAAGGATTTTCCTCTCGAAGCGGCCTAAAGCGTCCTCATCCGCCTTTGACAAGGTCCATGCTTCTGCACCGTAAAGCAGGACTGGGATGATGAGGGTCTTATAAATGGACACTTTAGTTGCTCGAGAGAGGGCTTTGCTACTCAATTGCCTTCTTAGCCCAAAGAAACAGCGATTGGCGAGAGTTATTCTTCGTTTGATCTCAGCGCTGGTGTCGTTGTCTGAATTTATAGCGGAGCCTAGGTAGACAAAGTCCTTAACTACCTCAAAGTTATAGCTGTCTATGGTGATGTTTTGTCCAAGACGTCGGTGTTGAGTGTCTTTTCTTGACGACAGCATATACTTGGTTTTGCCCTCATTGACTGCTAAACCCATTTTCGCCGCTTCCGTCTCAATACTCACGAAGGCTTCACTGACATCACGCTGTGTTCTCCCGATTATGTCAATATCGTCTGCGTATGCGAGTAATTGTACCGACTTTTGAAAGATCGTGCCTCTGGTGTTGGCGTGGGAGTTCTGCACGATTCTTTCAAGAATGATGTTAAAGAAGTCGCATGACAGCGCGTCGCCTTGTCTAAATCCTTTTTTGACATCAAAGGGGTCGGTGAGGTCTTTACCGACCTTGATGGAACAGCGTGAGTTTTCCATCGTCATCCTGCACAAACGGACGAGTTTGGCAGGGATACCAAAACTAGACATTGCCCTATACAGCTCGTCTCTGTAGATGCTGTCATACGCTGCCTTGAAATCGATGAAAAGGTGGTGGGTATCGATTTGGAATTCCTGAGTCTTTTCCAAGATCTGCCGCAGTGTGAATATTTGATCGATGGTGGACTTTCCTGGCCTAAAGCCACACTGATATGGACCTATCAGGTTGTTGACAAACGGCTTTAGGCGCTCACACAGTACAGCAGAAAGGATCTTGTATGCGATGTTAAGGAGACTGATGCCTCTGTAGTTGGCGCAGATCAGAGGGTCTCCTTTCTTCAGGATCGGGCAAACAATGCTGAGGTTCCATTCATCGGGCATACTTTCATCCGACCATATCCTGCAAATGAGTTGGTGCATGCTCCTGACCAAATCATCGCCAGCCGCTTTGAAAAGTTCGGCAGTTAAGCCGTCCGCTCCGGCAGCTTTGTTACACTTAAGCTTAGACACAGCTACCTTCACTTCAGCTAGGTCGGGTGGGCGGAATCGTTGGTCATCTTCGCCCAAATCGAATGGTTCATTCTGCCTGACAGCGGGATTTGTTTCGTCGTCGCCGTTATACAGTCTGCAGAAATGATTTTTCCAAATCCTCAGCATTGACTGCGATTCTACTACGATGTTCCCTTGGTCGTCTTTACAGGCTTCGGCTCGAACTTTGTACCCTTGGCAGGTTCTTTTGACCCTTTGGTAAAACTTTCGAACCTCATTCCTGCTGTAGCATCTCTCTATCTCTTCAATCGCGCGCTTCTGGTGCTCTCTCTTTTTCCTTCGGAGAAGCCGGTGTTCCTCTCTCCTCTTCTGCTCGTAGACCTCGCGAGCAGCTCTAGTCCTTCTGTGCAGGGCCGCTTTGTATGCTTCCTGCTTAGCTGCATGCGCTTGCCGGCATTCGTCATCAAACCAGGGGTTTCGTTGTGGTGGCCGTGTGAAACCCAGCACATCAGAGGCGGCATCTCGAATGGCATTTTGGCAATGTTGCCACTGGTTTTCGATACTTGATGCTGGCGGCAAGGGACTTCGTAAGAGGTTTTGGGAGACTCGATTGGAAAAGGACATGGCGATCTCTTGCGATTGTAGCCGTCCGACGTCAAACTTCCTCACAGTATTTCCATCTCTTGGCGTCGATCGGGATATCCGCAGCCGTACCTTGGCTACAACGAGGTAGTGATCCGAGTCAATGTTGGCCCCTCGGAAAGTTCGGACGTCCATAATACCGGATGAGTGTCTTGCGTCGATCGCAATATGATCAATCTGATTGACGGTTGATTGATCGGGAGATCTCCATGTTCCTTTGTGGATGTTGAGATGTGGGAACTGTGTACTAGCTACCACAACGTTTCGCCCCGCAGCAAAGTCGATCAGCCTGAATCCGTTATCGGAGGTGGTGTCGTGCAGGCTGTGTTTTCCGACTGTGCCACCAAAGATGCCCTCTCTTCCTAGCTTGGCATTAAAATCGCCTAGGACAATCTTAATGTCGTAGCTAGGGCACTGCTCATAAGTTTTGTCCAGGAGCTCGTAGAACTTATCTTTGGTGTCGTCATCTTTCTCCTCTGTGGGGGCATGCGCGCATATGAGGCTAATGTTGGCGAATTTAGCCTTAATGCGAATCGTCGTGAGGCGCTCGTTCACACATTTGAAACTCAAGACTTCTTGCCTAAATCTGCCTCCAACGACGAACCCACATCCAAATAGGCGCTGCTTTTGTTGTCGGTAGCAGTCTCCGTAGTAGATATCGCAGTTTTTTATTCTCCTTTTGCCCGGCCCATCCCACCGCGTTTCTTGGATGGCAGTAATGTCTGCCTTGCAGCGGTTTAGGGCCTCCGCTAATTGTTCGGCTGCACGTGGTCTATTAATGGACCTAACATTCCATGTGCAGATCCGAAGCTCGTTGTCCTTGTTTCGTTTGCATGGTTCGTCATCAGTAAATCCGTCCGTATCCGAGGCTTGTTGTTGCTTCGTAACAGTATTTTTTTACGTGGCCGGGAAGTTACCCCGACGGCACAACCCCCAACCTGGAGGACCAGATCCTTATTGTGACTCTAAGGATGGAGAGTCGGACATACCGCTCCTTATAGACCTGAGCTCCGAATACTTCGTAGTAGCCCGTATAAGGTGTTCACTAAGTAGCTCGACCTGACTGGAACTGTGGACGCCACCGTTGATTCCATCTCGGGAATTCCTCCGCTGCCGCTCCGATTTGTGCTTCTGCCCGATTAAAAATTTAAATTCCGCCATCATTATCATGCATCAGGTCACATGATTTGAATACTGATTTTAAGTATGTTGTCATCTTGGGTTGGATCTGTATTAAACAGGGTTTCGCATCACTTTTTTTGTACAAGTTAAGTTGATACACCTATTACAGCTTTTTCTTGCATTTTGCATAATATTATATGCTGATGATATTCGGTCTGACCAATAGTCAACTTTAGTCTGGCTTCTGGCATCTTAGGTAATGTTAGGTTATGTTAATGGGTAGGTAGAGCAGGATGAGCCCTGCAGTACCTCACTTGGGTCCTCGTGTACCCATTGCGATGCCCTTTAATTGGGGTTAACCGTTGGTATTCCATCGTTGGTCTCCATCCTCCTCCTTTTGTGGTTACCCGACGCTGTCTAGCTGATGTTTTTTTAGAAACCTGTAAAGATTAGACAGAAGGACATCAGAAAGTTCATGTACGTCATGGAAATAATAGCTTTGTTCCTCAAGTGACAGAGACTCGGGCAATGACAAAGGAAGTGAGGTGTGTCCTCATGTACCTCCTCGTCTTCGCAGCCTCGACATAATGTCGTCATCTTTGAGATTTAATCTCATTAAGTGGTTTCTTAGGAAGTTATGACCAGTCAGAACTCCCACTAACTTAGATAGCGATGACCTTTCAAACTGTAGAAGTTTGTTCGTCCGACCTCTGCTATATTCTGGCCAAAGCTTCCGTGATATTTCACAAGTCGTGAGTTATTTCCACCTGTTGTTGGTTTTCATTCGAATGTTGTTCTCCACTTGCTCTCTGAGATTGCAAAATGGTGGCGTCTTGCACAACAACTCCATACTTTCCGAAATCCCTTTACCATTAAATCCCTTTACAAATATAGCTGCCAGAATATCGCTAATTGTAGGGTCAAATGCTAATGTCGATAAAGCTATGCTTATCTCAGGGATTGGGCTTCTTCATATTCGCTCTCATATTTCAGATTTATGTTGTTCGATTAAAGTTACATTCTAAATATTATTTACTTTCGAACTTTAAACTTTAAATTGTAATATTAATGAAATTATACTGTTTAACTACCACAGAATTATAAGTAGTGTACTCTTAAGCGGCCTCTAGACGCTCAATATTATTGTGAAATATGATGCACAATATTATTGGCTGGGCGCCCCAGACAACGCAATATTTTCCCAATAATTCAGTTGACCGCTGATATTTGTGTAGACAACATGTTGACTGATAGATACTCGGCCTTACCAATAATCAACTTTAGTCTGGCACTTTACGAAAAGACTCCACACTTTCCAAAATCCCTTTACCAATAAACAAATATAGTTGCCAGAATATCGCTAACTGTAGGGTTAAATGTTAGTGTTGAGAAAGCCATGTTTATCTCGGACATTAGCTAAATAAATCCTCCCTTATGTCATTTTGAAGACAAGTGTTGCCCAACCATCCAAAATCGCGGTATTAAATTTCGAAATAGGAGAGAATTTAATACGATGTTGTTCAGCCTGAGCGTTTACAATTATTAATTAATTTTAGTAAATTGTGAATGCTTTCTAATTTTATTCGTTGTAATACAACAATGCAAATGGTTTTTAAGTTTATCACACACAAATTTCTACAAATGTATGCAAAATATTGAAAAATATTGCGTTTTTGTTTTATTTCTAAACACGTGAAGCATATATTTCTGTGTTTTTCTTTCTGTTGCTTTTTGATTGGTTTTCCTAGTTAGTTGCTTAATAAAATATAAATTTTATATAAGTTTGGGATAATTCCAAGACTTTCTTGACAGTCGTCGCAAACAGAATAAAATATCTTCTTACCAAAGTTTGGACGGCTTATAGGTACCTTTTTGCAACAATTCTCAGTACCTTAGGCGACACAGGTAGATATTTTGTTGCAACCAAACCCTTTTCAAACTCTTTGCAAAAGGAGTTTGTTTACCGAGAATGAGGATCTCTAATGAGACAATGGTTGGCGTGAAAAGGTTCCCTTCGCGGAAAATATAGTTATAAAAATAGAATTATCAGAACTCAGCAAAATACATGCAAAATAATAACAAGTTTATTAACTTCTGGGGGTGCAAGTACAGCCTAACAGGTAGTACGAGAATATGCGTTTTATATTTTTCAGTTCGAATTTCAACTTTTGTCGGATTCTACCAATTCTTTTCGATTTGATTACTTAGGTGAAATATTTTATAAATTATTAACATGTTTTTGTGAAATGAGAGCAGTGTACACAGTGAATCAGTTGGAAGTGTTACACAGTAAATCCTTCGATGCTTCAAAATGTTACTTTCCATGTTAATTTTTCAAATGCGGATGCTCGATAGAAGCTTATAGCAATAATTTTTAGCAACTGTTAAGTTTTTTTTATTTATTTTTATATTTGAAGAGTTTTTATTTTCGTACATATGTTATGAAAAAAACTTGTGTTTTTACTGAATAAATTGATTTTAAATATCCCTGTTTCACTGTGTACCATGCACTGATTCACTGCGTACACCCATAGTACACAGTGGATCACATGCGAAGGGTAATTTCAAATATTTTTTTTATGATCTCAGCATAAATAAAGCTTCGAGTTATTATGATTAAAATGAGGATAAAACATTCAAAAAGCTGTGGAAAAAAATTAATAGCTATACTACTATAAATGCGAGCTCTACGGCGCAAGAAGTCAAAAATGATCCACTGTTGACACCTTTACCCTACATTCGTTTCTGGCACAACAGCTGAGTCAAAGCATTTTCTGAAATGTATTCAGTCTTACAGCTCGACCAAAGTTTTTGAAAAACGTAATCAAGGAAAGCCAGTTCCAAGTCATCAAACTGTATTTCAAACATATTATGCTTTAGCAAGATTTTATATACAATTCATTCGGGATATGACGAGTGTTTTTACATGCGTCTTCTATTAATCAACTATCGTGGACCAACATCCTTTACAAATTTGAAAACAGTAGATGGATTAGAGTGCCCAACTTAATTTATTTAGCAAGCAAATAATTGAAACGTCGAGCGAATCGGACGGGGTTCGCAATACTTAAGCCATAGTTATGCGCATATTTTTCCACATCGCGAAAGTTGTCATATTTTCTAGCACATACTACTCGTTATTCGTCCAGAGTGCTGATAACTCTATTCTAATAACTATATTTTCCGCCAAGTGAACCTTTTTGCACTAACCATTGTTTCGTTATAGATTCAAGCAACAACTGATCGGGAAAAGAACAAAAAATCTCATATTTCTAGGCAAGAAATCAATTCGCATGCTCACAGGTATAATCACTGGTCACTGCGCAATCAAATCCATGCTCCGGAAATGGAACCGAGAAACCAACGACCTATGCAGAAGCTGTGAAGACGAGGAAGAAATGGAGACGATGCGACATTTCCTATGCCAATGTCCCGCTATTCAGGAACGAAGACTCCGAAATCTGGGATCCAGGCTCTTCGAAAATCTCTCGGAACTGGCTCAATCTGTAATAACGGATCTCGTCAAATTCGCGAAAAGCACCAACTAGTTTAAACAGTCAGAACTATGACGAGTCTACCAGATTATTTTTGTGGTTTGTTTAATATATGAAGGGTATCACAATGGGCCTTACCTTCACACACCTTTCCTCAACCTAACCTAACCCAAACTTCATTAGAGATCCTCATTATCGGTAAACGAACTCATTTTGCAAAGAGTTTGATAAGAGTTTGGTTGCAGTCAAATATCTACCTGAGTCACCTAAGGTACTGAGGATTGTTTGAAAAATCATATGAGCCGTCCAAACTTTGCAACGACTTTCAAGAAAGTCTTAGAAATATGCCAAACCTATAAACTGCCAGACTAAAGTTGATTATTGGTAAGGCCGAAGATGTCTCCATTGCAACCACGATGATCAATCATGGAAGTGAATTTATAATTACAAGTCTCCTTTTATTATTGTAGTAACCCAAATATCTATTATTATTATTATTGTTGTATCTATACAAGTCGGATGGCGTCCATTGAAGATTCCAGTTTTACACGGTGTTTGACATCTAGCTTTCCCTCTCGTTGTTCCACTGGACAACTACTTCTACTGTTTTATTTTTTGGCTCTCATACTCATACATGCGCAGCAACCACTCCAATTAAATTTTCAAAAGGCACCTATAACTAACTCGAAACCTTGCAATTTGTTAATATCTTAAAAAAAAAACAACGATGCCTCTGAGTTATTGATGAGGTTAATTTGGGTGATTTCAGCACTACCATTGATATCTGAAGTCTACTAAATTCGATTGCAGTTCTTCGATGAATAAAATTGAATGACGTCCATCCACAACATTATCAAAATGATAGTGACTAGTGAAAGTATATTAGAACTGACTTTTTGACACTTTTTTATTAATCGTCGTGGTAGATACAACACGAAGAGGTATTCAAATCTTTTCCTAGCTTTTTTCCCTGAATCAAACCATCGAACCATTTACTTATTTTTTGTTACTACGAGTAAGTTCATTCAATTTTTCCATCGAGATAATGAAACAGTTTTGGTTAAATCAAAGGTGCCTGCACCAACTTTTGCACTTGCCTAACTGTATGCGTAAATTGTTAATGACTTTCCGTTATCAAAATTAACTTATTTCGATGTGGAGTTGATCAATCAATCAGAAAATTCAAACGCCATTGGAAACAGTCGAAATATAACTGTTCTGTATTTTTGTATATCACAAGACTTTATTGACTAAAAGCTGTACCTATGGCTGCCGGTAGGTGTATATAGCATGTGAAGGTGATTACATCGAAAAATACATTTAATGGATTTTTACTAATTTAATCTTTTAAGATATGGATCTTCATTTACTGCAGCAAGCCTGCATGAAATCAAGTTATGCACCATTAACTCATTGGAAACACAGGGACTCCACTTATCGTTGGAACTCAAAGTATTTCAGCACCATACTTCTGTTTTCCAATATTCTTCTCTTATAGTTACAAAACAATTTGTTCCTTTCTTATTTTTGATTGAGTTTAACATTAAAATGTTGCACAATAATAACTTTCGTTTAAAGAGCAGACTAAGACAACACTCACTTTCAAAACTGCAATTACCGACCTCTTTGTTCTGTAGACCAAACCCGGTGTCACTTTAAAACTAACTGAACAACTACCTATATTCCTCCGATAAAAAGGTTTGACGATTTGAGCTTATCAAACTTTTCAAACTTTCTGTTTTTGTTGGCCTCGGGGGTTGATACTATTGGCATTATTGACAATTCAGTCCTACCATAAAAAGGCATGTGATTCAAATTTAGCTGCCATAGATATAGCCGCAGTGGTTTCTATTTTATTAAAGAGCTGATAGAGCGCTTCGATGCACCAGTCTATTATAAGCTTTATGATAAGAGTCTGACGTTCTTACTTAGAAAAGTTTCTAAACATTTTGTGTTGATGTTGATACGGTTTATGTTAAAAGTTGATTCGGCAAGATACAGAATGTGTTTGCAATTGTGCTTTTGTTTTTGAAAATAGGGTAAGTCACAATGGGGGTAGTCAATATTTTCGGTCATTCAATAGTGTTAAGGTCGATTTTTATATTGCAGCTTTTTAGGCTCTAGAACACTTAGAGAAAAGTGTCGTTTTTTTTAAATTCCCACTTCCAGTTGGTTGACACTGCAACCTGAAAGATCATTCAGTGGAATAAAAGTAAGAAGCAATGCACGGGTGCCTGCCTGGTCGACTTTGAGAAGGCCTTTGATACCGTATGGTTGGAGGGGCTTTTCTATAGGAGTAAGGCCTAATTAATCGTTTGAATTGTCGTAGACCAGGGACATGTTCCCAGTTTTGTTCTAAAAAAAATTAATTAAAAAAAAAACAAAAAAACCCCACCGACTAAATCAAAAAAATGTGATCAAGACACTATACCTAACTAATTGACAATCGGAGAATATACCTATACAGATAAACAAAAATCTAAGTACCTTCAATCCGACTGCCAAATAGTTGGGTATATTGTCTGGTAATATTTTTTTCTTTTCTTTACCCCTAGAGAGATAACCATTTTTCGTTATAGATTAAAGATTAAACTAAATACGTCAATTCGGCGTGTAGGTATATTATTTGGAAGCACGTTTTGGGTTTTGTATAAAATAATAAATCTTTCCTTTTTATATAAATGTATTATTGTTTATTTATTAATAATTGTTCCACATTTCTTTCTCTACGAGAAAGCCTTCAATATTGCGAGACGAAATCGACTGATGACCGTTTCTTTAGCACTGACTAACTCAAACTCTACCATAGCATCCTCGCATGAGCTGCCGTTCATGTTGTGCTGCTGCTGCTATTCAAGAGCGGTTTTGTTTTGTTTAGCAATCGTTGATGCTGCTGTTGCTACGCTGCTTGCTAATCCGTTCTCAGATAAGAAGTTTATCATTGAACGTGGTAATGAAGTAGATGGATGTTTGTGGACCAGAGTTACCATGCGTCATGCGTCTCAACAGTTTAATGTTTCGTTTATTTATCTTTTTTTTTTTAAAGCAAGATGTGTGCCCTTAACTTATATAATATGTCTCTGATGCAAGTGGCAATGTAGTACTGATGTAAATGTCACTGTCTTCCGACTCATACATTTTTACTTCGGACTTTTAAAAATCAACTTTTTGTAATTTTTATTTTATAATATGTAGGTTATAGGAGCGTTGGTCCCCAAGGCAATTAGGACAAGCGCTCGTCTTGTGTTCTCCACAAATGGGATTTTTGCATTTATCGCACATCGACTTTGGCATTCTTCTAATTTTTGATGGACAAAATGCACAATATTTCCTTTACCTTTGCTCAAGTACAAGTAGAACCAAACTAAGGTTAACGGTAGGAATGCTCTCTGGACATTGCCTTCTAAGGAAGCATGCCATGAGACTAGGACTAGCTAACTCGGACATATGCAGGTATTGTGAGGACCTACAAGTTACGGAAGACATCTTCCACATTCTATGTGAGTGTCAAGCAATCGCTCGGAGTAGAAGGAAGCACCTTGGCAGGTACTTATTTAATCACTTAGAGGAGGTTGGTTCCTCAAACAATATTGGGACCATTATTAAATTCTGCAAGGAAATTGATTGCTTGGGCGATTTGGTTTAGGTTTTTAACCGTAACGGTTCCCTGGGGATGGCGATGGGCCCACTATGGTGCCTGGTCTTTTTGTGATGAACTCACAACCCCACTCAACCTAACCTAACCTTGCTCAAGTACAGCTTCACATTGTGTAGGAGATTCGGAATGTCCTTTTGGTAAAATATCACAAATTTTTTCCTTTATATTCGTCGGCAAAGTAGGTAATTGCTGCCTTGTCAACATCCGCGGGGTCATCAAGCTATTGCTCACTTTTTTCATGAAATTACGACGATTTATTGGTTTCTCTTTTTTAGACATGACGTTGAAACAATAAATAATGTATGCGTTTATAAACGCCATATTCAACATACCATAAAACAAGGCCATCGGCCATCTGTTCGTTTTGCGGCTGCTCGGCTGCGAGGAACACATTTGATCGAACGCCTTTTGTTTCGTTGTAAAAGTGAATGTGGCTTTGATGTCGTAGGATTAACCATGTCATCTTCATCACACGAAGACAGAAGGTAGACCATTTTACTTGGTTTTGGTTTGTAAGACACAAAAGTCAAGGGCCCATCATAACAGAACATGGGTGTTCCGACACGTCTGGAATGCATATTTTACAGCTCTTCTGGTATTTCCCGTTTATTCGACCTAATAGTGTCAACTAAAGTTAAATTATATGGCGACCTCGGCAAGTTCTTTGCTAGAGTAACTGACGTGAACCAGTTGTCACAGATCGCATTTCTGTTACTACCATGAATAGATTTCGTAATTTCCTTTACGTAAAATTCACCGAGAGTTACATGCTCAGCTTAGCAACAACTTTCAATACAACCTGTACCTACTCGTATACTACAATGGTACAATCATCCCATTGTTATCGCCAAACAACCTGCGCTATGTATACAGTATACAGAATGAATATACATGTACCGTACAATATAAATGAGAGACACATGACGCTAATATCCCACATCACATAAATTATGTATACTCAGTCACAGCTTCCAGCAACAATGGAAACATGACGCCGAAGATAATATTGTTACCATGCACAACTAAATAAGAACCAGTTATTGTACTTTGTCTATTGTTTTTGTTTTTACTCAATGTAAGTTTACATGTTAAGTTAAGTGTAGGATTGATGCATTAAGTTGGTAGATTTCAAGCAATAAAGACGAAGCAAGGAAAAAGTTGATTTTTACTTAAGAAGTATTTCTTCTATGATTCGAGGGGCAATCCGTTGGTTTGAGTATATTTTCCTAGAAATGGGACTGCATCAATCATATATCGTGTGGAGCTGTCACATGTCATTACTATTTTTATTCCGTATCTATTGGGTTTGTTGGAAATGTACATGCGAAAAGGGCATCGACCTCTGAAACCTAAAAGCTGTTCATCTATTGCCACATACGCTCCTTGGATGTAATGAGATTGTGCCGCAAAGACACTAGCAAAAACTAACAAAAAAAAAAACCAAAAAAAAAGGAATCAAAGGGCAAGCAAAAAAGAAAGAAAATCAAATGACCGAAAACTTTTAGTTTGACTGTAGCTAAGCCGTTTATTCTTCTCGATGCGATGATACAATTGGGAATGAATGATTGCTTTCTCGTTAGCTAAAAAGAAAACTTAGCATACAGCTGATTCGCCGTTTTCCCTTCCTCCAGTTCATTGACCCATAGTGATTGCGGGTGTTGTTTTGCCATTTGTCGTGAACAATTAGCAAAGTTTACAGCTTTGCTACCTCCTCCTGCACAGCGCGATGTTTCGTCAAGCATCAGTGGGAGCATATGTACCACTACATGCAAGATGGGCGTCACCCATATTGCCAAAACATAACATTTTTTTTGTATGCCGTAAAACACCCTAACATTGACCACTTTTCAACTTTGAAACGTTGCTACTAATTACTCTTATGTCGTATTTAGAATTTTTAATAATTGCACTACGGGGACTGCCATTCAGTATTAATATGTTTAAATCCACGGCGTTTTTTATTTTCTTTAACAAAGTTATTGTTAAATATGTAAGCGGTCAAAGTAAAGCCTCTGTCGTCCTAACATTGACCGTGCAAACAGTCTGCAAACCAAAAATTATTTATTTTATGTTTTCATTATTTTACAAAAAAATATATTAACACAAATACTTTTTATTTCAGATTTTTAAATTAAACTCAAAATCACAAATTACTGACACTTTAAATAACAAAAATAATGGAAACAATAAAGTAAAAAAATAAATATCTTCTTAATTCAGTCTTTAAAACACAAAATCACATATTATTCAGTTCTGTATAAAATAAATAATAAAAATAAATATTAGATCCGACATCTGATGATGAATTCTCAGCTTCTACAGGCATTCTCGACAAAACCATGTCTGGATTGAATGGGACCACACCACATTTCTTAAACCCAGCAATCAAGTTATTCGACCGACCCTCCTTACTAACACTTTCAGCGACCAGCTTGTTTAATAAAGATGGAAACGCCTCTTTGGACAAGCTTTGGAATTTTTTGCCTCTAGACTGTTTCCACACATCTAGAACTTTTCGCCACTGTTTTTTTAAAGGACCATAAAATGCGACGTCTAGAGGCTGACAAAGGTGGGTTGAATTTGGTAGAAAGCATGCAAACCGAATATTGTTTTCCACTGCTGATTCAATTATTTGTGGAGAAATATGACTTGCAAGGTTATCACCTAAAATAACTTTTTCACCTTTATGTCGTCTTGTATATGGAATAAAGTGATTTTGGAACCAATCTTTAAATAAAATTCCATCAAACCAACCAGACTTACTTCTATTGTACCGTGTGTTTGGTGGACCTTCTTCCATCCAGGTTTCCCATAAATGTTCCGATTTATAAACAACGTACGGTGGTATCATTGTGCCAGATGCTGAACCGCAGAACATAATTGAAATACTGGATTTAGTGCTATCTCTTATTCGCTCAGGATATTTTACACCTCTCTTGAAAACACACCTAATACTTCCTGGATCATCCGACAAATTCGTCTCATCATAATTAAAAATTCTTTCAGCAGGAAGAAACTGATCATTCTCATCTGTCAGAGTATGTTTTAAATTTTCGAAATACATCTTCATATCAGTTTGGCTAAGTTTGGCCTTTGAAACCTTTAAATTGTGACAAGTCCGTAATGTTAAAATGGATTTGTTTCTTTCCAAAAACCCGCGAAGCCACTTTTTACCAGGCAAATTAAAATCCCCAAAGGCTGGAACCTTTCTCCCGACATTGTCCAAATAGTTTTTAGCCAAGTCTCTGGTATTCGCCGCCGAGAAAGGAAAACCCCACTCACTGACAGTAACTAGCGCTTGAGCTAAACATTTCTCTTCTGTTTCGCTAAAAACAGTAGGAGGGCCAACAGTTTTACTGTGACGATTTTTAAGCTTGTTTATTAAAGTCCCCTTAGCAATATTGAACTCCTTCGAAGCTTTTGTAATTGATAGCTCCTTTCTGAATTTTACCAACAACTTCATTAATCAATTCTTCAGGTACACTTTTATATCGTCTTCGAGGCTCGTTTTTTTCTTTAGGAGGCATACTTATATCTATATATATGTATCTATAAATCAAAAGAATGTGTTTGTAGAGCGTTACACCGCGAAGTAGTTAAAGGCATTAAAGGAAATAGCTTCATATCTCTCTAAGTGCAAAAAACCAGACGTTGGTCAATGTAAGAAACCCGCGATTTTTAAGCGGTTCCCAACATTGACCGGGCGGTCAAAGTTGGGAACTCCATGGTCAAAGTTAGGAAAACTCATGATTTTTATAAAGCAATTTTTTCATTTTGAAGCGAATATAGCTTTTTTACGGACGGTCGGTGGGTCACGCATATAAATTATTCAAAAATATGGGGAGTAAACCGAAAAAAATCGTCACCGTAGCGTTAACTTCCCCCTCCATGGCGCACTTGGAAGATGAAAACTCGAGAACGGCTCCACCGATTTGGATGATTTTTGTTTTGTGTTGTTCGTCTTGATTCAGGGATGGTTTAGGAAAAAAGAAAAGTCGAAAAATTCTTAAATATATGTGTGTAGAGAGCGAAAGAGGAACAGAGAGAGTAATCTAAACTAACTGGCACTATGAAAAATTAAAATGAATTTGAAATAGGCCGCCACGTAACACGGGCCAATACTTTACGTCCAATGATTCGCTTCTTTCGGCCGTCCCACGACAGCTCGATTTTTTTACTTTAAATTACTTAAGAATAAAGAAATGTGCCAATTTCAATGCTATTTGATTGGAAATAAAGTAAACTACTTACTTGTTTGGTTATATTCACAAAAAAATCGAGCTGTCGTGGGACGAGTTAAGTTTTACCGTCGGCATTTGAAATGGTCAAAACATGATGATTTGCCGTCGGCCTTTTGAATAGAAAGCTGGCTGGGGTGGTTTCATGTTGCAATGCTTTCATGAGTTGCAATAGAGATCGAAAATTTAAGACTTCCCATATTTTTCTAATTGGTATAAATGTATCATTAGCTCTTAGTTGTGGTCGCAAGTTTTGTCATCCATACGCAAGCACCTTATCAGGAAATCAAATCTGTCTCTACTCATAGTAGCAAAGCAATGTATCTATTTCCTGAATACGAACAATTAAATAGTTCATCCGTGGTCAAGTGTTAGTCTTTCCAAGCCGCTGTCAGTGTCAATATGCCGATTACAGCTCGAATCTCATCGCTAGATGTAGCTTTGAAAGTAATTTTTACATCAGGCCTTGAAATCTTCCTTTGCATTTCTGCGTTTTTCCATTTTGTTATCTGCTCAACAATGTCGTCGGCTATATATATATATATTAAAGCTTTCATAAAGTTGTTCGTATAATATTATAGGTAAGACGATGTCCTGCCACTTGTTCTGTCTTTAGTAGCCGTCAATGGAATTCGGGATGCTCGACGAGGTACTTTCCGTTTCCACATGTGGCGGATCATCTTGTATATCACTTTGTACGTCATCGTCGAATAAGTTTCACTGTCCGATCCCTCGATCTCTTGATCACTTAATTCTCGCAATAAATCAAATAATACTAATGTAAAATACATACATATCTATTCTTCGTACAAAAGTCTAAAAAAAAGTAACGCCAAAGATAACCTATACGTCACTTCGACACACAAAAGTAGTGCAGTTACCTGAGCGGCAAGTGTTTCTCCTGGCTCTTTTGGTTGGCGAGCGCAGTGATGCCTTATATGCACAATGACATCGCAAAAATTGATTACGTCGATTTGACGTAGGTTATTTACTTTAAGTCGGGATTTTGGTTTTTTTAAATTAGTTTATTTATTTTTTTTTTTTTGAGCCGGGGAAGAATACGAATATAATGACACTACACTCTTCGAAATCGGTCAAGCTACATGGCGTCTCGTAGGATACGCACGAACTCATCCTGTGCCCAGTCGGGTAAAAGAGCAATAACAGGAAAAATCAAAAAAAAAAATCTTATAACATCATTCGCCTAAATCCGCTAAACCTTGCGCATTACTTTTGCTTAAAATACTTATAAAAAATAACAATGTATGGTTGAGGGGAAAAAAACATTTTGAGGAATCCTTCTTCAGTTATTAAAGAAAACTTTACTCATGAAATCGAAGTTCATGATATTCAAAAGTGCAAAGTACACAACCATGTTAAAAAAACATCTCCCTTATATAGTTTTCTTAGTCAAACAAAAGAAATTTATACTTATTTACTTTACTTAACGGGCTCCCGACCCGTGGAGAGTCTCTGCCTGAGACACTGCAGCCTTCCATCCTCTACGATCCCGGGCACGCTGCTTCCAATTGTCCAGACCAAGCGCTCTGGCATCCGCGATGGCTTGGTCTTTGAAACGGAGGTTCGGTCTTCCTTGTCTTCTCGAACCTGGGGGCTGGGATTCGAAGATCCTCTTAGCTGGAGCATTATTGTCCATTCGCTCGATGTGGCCGAGCCAATGTAGTCGACGTATTTTGGCTTTTTGGACTACATCCACATCTTGATACAGCTCATAGAGTTCGCGGTTATATCTTCTCCTCCATTCGCCCTCCTCGCACACAGGACCAAAAATCCGCCGAAGAATTTTTCTTTCGAAGGAACCCAGTATTAGCTCTCCCTTCCTGCTTATCGTCCAGCACTCGGCGCCGTAGAGCAGAACTGGCAGTATAAGGGTTTTGTAAAGCATACATTTCGTCCCTCGAGTTAGGAGTTTTGAACCCAATTGTTTTGCCAAACCGAAGTAGCAGCGGTTTCCTAGGGTAATTCTCCGCCGGATCTCCACTAGGATGTCATTCGTGGAGTTCATGTTTACTCCGAGGTAGATGAACTCCTTAACTACCTCGAAATTGTTGCTATCAATAGTGACGTTTTGTCCTAGGCGATGGACAGATGTTTGTTTGTTTGTTGATAGCATGTACTTAGTCTTGTCCTCGTTTACTTCAAGACCAACAGATTTCGCCTGTTCTTCAATCGCCGTGAAAGCTTCTATCACGGAGCGCTGTGACCGACCGATGATGTCAATATCGTCCGCATACCCCAGCAGCTGGACGGATCTGTTGAAGATAGTGCCTTCCGTGTTGACACCTGCCCTACGCACTATCTGCTCCAGTACGAGATTGAAGAAGTCGCATGATAGCGCGTCCCCTTGCCGAAATCCGGTGCATGTTTGGAATAGTTCGGAGGAGCTGTTTCCAAATTGCACGTTGCAACGCGTGTTTTCGAGTGTCACGCGGCACAACTGAATTAATTTTGACGGGATTCCGAATTCGGCTATCGCCATATACAGCTCCTGACGATGTATACTATCATACGCGGCCTTGAAGTCGATGAATAGATGGTGTGTCTCGACTTGAAATTCGTTGGTCTTTTCCAGGATTTGCCTCAGTGTGAAAATTTGGTCTATAGTCGATCTGCCGGGCCGGAAGCCACACTGGTACGTGCCGATTAGTGTGTTGCAGAACGGTTTAAGACGTTCACACAGTACGTTGGATAGGATCTTATACGCGACATTTAGCAGGGATATGCCTCGGTAATTCTTGCAAGACATAGGATCGCCTTTTTTGTAGATGGGGCATATGGAGCTGATAGTCCAGTCATCGGGCATGTTTTCTTCCATCCATACTTGGTTGATGATTTGGTGCATGCGCCCTACCAAAACATCACCTCCGTATTTAAAGAGCTCCGCTGGCAAGCCATCCGAGCCTGCGGCTTTGTTGTTCTTAAGCTTTTTTATAGCTAAGCCAACCTCTTCTATACTGGGTGGTGGAATAGGTTCTTCATTGGCTGGACGCGGGTTATCTTCTTGCCCTACCACTCTCTCAACATGATGCCCATTAAGCAACTGCTGGAAATGCTGCTTAAATACATCTACTATTCCCTGCGCTTCGGTGACTAGGTTTCCTTCGCTGTCTCGAAGAGCCTGTGTTCCGGTTTTGAAGCCAGCAGCCAGTTGCTTGGCTTTCTTATAGAACCTCCGGATGTTGTTGCGATCACGAGACTCTTCGATCTCCTTGAGCTGGGATACTGCGTAGGCTCTCTTCTTTCTACGCAGGATCTTTTTCTCCTCCCTTCTCCTGGCTCGATACTCTTCCCTAGCTGCCCTTGTTTTGCGCTGCAGCATTTTCTTGTGTGCATCTTCTGTCACCTTTTTCCTGTACACGCATTCATCATCATACCACGGGCTCTTTCTCTGGGGTGGCTGGTACCCTACAGTGGTTTCGGCTACCTCCTTGATGATGTCGCGAGACTGGCACCACTGATTGTTGGTGTCTGTGGAAGGCGAGTGCATAGTGGAGAGTTTCATGCTCAGGCGCTCTCTGTAGGCTCTGGCTACTCCAGGTGTGCTAAGGCGTCCAACGTCAAATTTCTTCTTCTGGGCGGCCCGCAGCTTCTTCTCGTTGGACAGTCGAGCTCTGAATCTAGCTGCAACAAGGAAATGGTCAGAGTCGACGTTTGCCCCTCGGAATGTGTGCACGCCGAGGATGTTGGATGCGTGCCTCGCATCGATTAGCACATGGTCGATTTGGTTGGCGGTTCGACCGTCTGGAGAGCGCCAGGTTGCTGTGTGGATCCTTAGCCTTGGAAACCTAGTGCTACTTATCACCGTATTACGAGCTGCTGCAAAGTCAATTAGTCGGTAGCCGTTGTCTGTTGTCGTTTCGTGGATTCTGTGCTTACCGACTAACCCGCCAAAGATGTTTTCCTGACCGATTTTGGCATTGAAGTCCCCGAGCACAACTTTAACGTCATACTCCGGACAGGCTCCGTAGGCTCCATCCAGGAGGTCATAAAACTCCTCTTTTATGGGGTCTTCAGCCTCGTCGGTAGGGGCGTGTGCACATATTAGGCTTATGTATTGAAAGGTAGCTTTGATGCGGATCACAGCTAGGCGATCACTTATCGGCCTAAAGTCAATAACTTTTGTCCTTAGCCGATTTCCCACGACGAATCCGCATCCTAATACATGCAATCTCTTATGGCAGCTGTAATAGATGTCGCAATTTTTTCTTTTCATCATGCCTGATCCTATCCATCGTATCTCCTGGATCGCGGTAATATCTGCCTTGTACCGCGTGAGGACAGACTCAAGTTTTTGAGTAGCACCTGGGATGTAGAGCGTTCGTACATTCCAGGTACATACTCTCATGTCGTAGTCCATTGACGTTCCGGGTCTTGTTGCCATTTGAGGAGTACCATTATCCGAGGCTGGTTGTGTCTCTCTCATAACTAGTGTTTTTTTCCGTGGTCGGGAAGTTACCCCGACGGCACAACCCCCAACCTGGAGGGCCAGGCCCTTGTTTTAACCCTAGGACAGCGGGCCGGATAATCCGATGTCAGTAGCCCATTCTGGGATATGAGCGCTGCCGTTGACCATAAAGGGCTCATCCGCCACCAACTCTTTCCAACACCCTGGCTCAGTATTGGAAGTCCCTATAGACCTGGTATCCAAGTAAGTTGAAGCAGCTCATATAGGGATAACACTTAGTAGTTCGACCTAACTGGAACTGTAGACGCCACCGTTGATTCCGTCTAGGGAATTCATCCGCTGCCGCCTGAAACAGGAGGGAGTGCCTAAGTGAGAAGACACTCTCCTTCCCCCTCTCTCGTCTGCTGCCACCAACGACCTTCCACAGGGGTTGGATACCCTATCTCCAGTCGAGGTGCTAGGCACCCGGTAGTCACCAACGCGGAGGTGAGAGTAGGAGTTGGTAGTGAGAGGCTAGAGTGAGAGCGCTTGTGTTCTCATGTAATCGCATCACTACCATTTCAACCACCAAAAGAAATTTATACGCCTTTTAAAAATAAATAGTAACTAACTAACAACCTGACCGATCCATTCTGTAAATACCATCATTCTACAAAAAAAAATATGCAACGTGCGTAAGATCAAAAGAGATGCTGTTTTGGTTCGATTCTAATACTAAGCCCCGATGTTTTGGCTTAGGGAGCCCTCCTTTCCAGAGTAGACCCGATGTCGGATAGTAAGCGTCTATCTCCCCAAAAAGTTTACCCCTACTCACCTCATAGCGAACCGACTAAAAGCAACAAAACCGATTGAAATAACCCGAGTTAAACATTTTATTCTAAAAAATTATTAAAACGATACTTAGCGAATGTCAATTGCAAATGAATTCAAAAAAAAAAAAACCGGCCAAGTGCGAGTGTCACTCGCGCACCGAAGGTTCCGTATTTGGCTAAAGTCCAACACATTAGATATTATTTGAAATCTATATCATTCAATCTTTCCCCTCTTCATGAATTCATCACAATTTAGTTTAATTTAATTACTTAATATTTTTACTCTCAAAAATTACTCGCACATGAATCTCATTTTCTAATTATTACCTAGTACCCAACCCACACCAATTTTCCATTCTGTATGCGACCTGTCCCAATTGAAAAACTATTGACTAAAAATATATTACTTTTATTTTGTTCTGTACTCCCCAAAAAATGTATTATACTCCCCAACGAAATTATGAAGCGACAGCCCTGATGTCTTTGATGGGGTCAATTGTGATTTGTGAACAACTGCGTAGTAGATTAGAACATAAATGAGAGCAACGTATTTTACATGGTAAAATTATCTTTTTTGAAAATATCTTGTAAACTATTAACTTTTCGGCAAAACAGTATTCAGCAGATATAGATAAGAACATGATCTACAAAAAAGGAATTTATGTATTTTTTTGTGAATCAAGAAATAAACCGTTTTTTGGGCGAATGAAAATATTTTTTTCACCAGATTACTAATTAATCCAAAACCAATCGATGTATTGCTTCCATTGGTGTTTGTCGTTTAACTAGAGGTTATACCGGATGTTGTGTGTAAATTTTAGCCTCCTATGTCAATCGGTTCTTGAGATAGACCTGGTAACAAAATTGGCTTAGTGGGTTCGGACAGACAGACAGACAGACAGACAGACGGAGAGACATCCGAGCGAAACTAATAAGGTTACGTTTTTTCCCTTTGGGTACGGAACCTTAAAAACAAAGAAACCGCGCTATCATTCACTAGTACTGTTTTTTTTTTCTCCTAAGTAGCAAGAGGAGAGGAAAATTAATATTTTTCGGATAGTTGTTATAAATCGAAGCTCTGATATCCTTTTGTCGAACGACGAAGAACTTCCCCTATCTTTTGGGTACTCTTGGTGGGTTTTGAAGTCTTCAATTCCGGATACGTGGGATAATTTTCTGACCACGCCAGTGGCACATCGTTACCCCAGTCGTAATCCACAGAGTAATTTATGCTCACAGTAGTCCCCTGTGATCGTGATGTTCCACTTGGATACTGATTAAAAAAAAAATAATAATCTTACCCAGGATGTGGGGGACCTCTTTTTTTTGATCAGGGATCCAAACTCTGATCTCTGGCGGTCGCAATAGGAGGTCGGCAGCGGCGTCGCGTGAATTACTTAGATGGGTGTGCAATGCTTTAAAATTATTTATTTTATAAAAATACGGATTTATTTATTGTTTTCTTAATTAAAATAAAAAAAAAAACAATAAAAAAACTCCATTGTTCAAGTTAATAATAGAAAATAAAAAAGCAAAAGCACCGCACGAAACTGCAGCCACTCATTCATTCATCGAGATCGACTGTCGTGCACTGCTTTTTTTTTTGCACGAGCGTCGATGTATTGCATTGCATGTCTATTTGACTTATGACGCTTTACGGAAACAGAACAAAACAAAAGAAAATAATGAATATTCCGTGTGCACAGAAAGCTAGTGCACGAGTTCACTACAAGTTCATCAAAATAAAGCGTCGTAGGTACGGCGTGCGTGTGACGAATGACGATGGGGATGAATTCTTGTAGCTAAAGGAAGGTATATAAGTATCGTACTCTCAGATTGTTCTTAAGTGAAGAAAGTCCCACACCAGAAAAACTATCAGAACGTTTATGCCGCCAAAACTGAATTTCATTACTAAGGATTACTCGGAAATTGTTAACTGGATGGACTGTGATTTATCTTTTCCCCATTATTAAAATATATCAGTGACGATGAAATTAAATCACACATTGAAAGCGGCACAATACCTAATTGGGATATAACGTCTAATGCATTCGGCTTCCAAGTCCACACACAGGCAGTTAAACGATGTGTGAAACTGGTTACAGAAGCATCAGGAAAAGTTTGCGGAGCTGAGTCAAATTTCAAAGTTCCTTCAGCTAAGAATGAATGGAACCCTAGATGTTTAACATAAATATCTTGGACTTACAAATCTTCACACAAAAACTTTTAATAAAAAAAATGTACTTACAAATATTGCTTTTGGTCTAAAATAATTTGCGTTTTGAACATACCAAAGATATAAACGAGGTAAGATTTGTTAGTATTTGTATCCACAAACTGTGGTCTATCTTGAATTTTTTTTAGCAACTGGGAGATGCTGATGCATTTAAATAATATAGAAGCATTATTTTCTATATTATTGTAGGAGCGAGTAAGAGTCGAATATAGCAATTACATTAAAAAATAATAATAAAAAAAATATTTTAAACTTGCAATTTTTTGCAAATATCAGCAAAATGTTAAAGCTCATGCGCGACCGGAAGATATTAACCGATTTTTTTTCTTTTTTTTTCCTTTGTAGAGACTAACAATTAGCAACTTTTCCGCGGTATTACAACTTGAAAAAAAAAAAAAAAAAAATATTTTTTCGGCCCACCCTAGTGTGCAATGCACACCTTGCACACCCTGACGAGACGCCACTGGAGGTCGGATATAACTCACTGAGTTCATCGCTCTCTAAAATAATATTTATTTGGGGCACGTTAAAAAAATTACACGATTAATCAAATTTACCGCACATTGATTGTACTTCGATTTTAAGACTTTAACTACTTAGAACGCGACTCGGAAACACGTTGAATTAAAATCCAGGCACGAACGCTTTCCGTTTATTTCTAATTAGCAACTACCACTTTCGATTTGCTAATGCCGCGAAAATTTTGAATTTGCTCATACGTTAGCACGGAGACGCTAACAAAAATGACCGGTGCATTTATGTATGCATTTGCAAGAGAGACAATAGAGCCGGTACATTCAGCATCATACCATTCGAAGAGGCATCGAAGTCGACATAATATAGGAGTAAGTTCTTTGGTTTAAGGAATGACACCTAACAGTACACGGCAAGAGGATTACGAGTTGGGGGTCTCGGTATTGTCAAGTCAACCTTCTCCTATCTTAAATCGCTATCGCTAGCTACACCACGCCGTCGCTTGATCACTGATGGATTTGTATTATATTTTCTGTCAGCGTGTTAGGCACTGAAAAACAAGCTTCACGAAAATAATAAATAACATAACTGTGCGTGTGCCACTAGTCCGATATCATTTAAACTACATACAAGCATAAATAAAAGCAAACCTATTTTGCAAGTAGACTTTTATAGGTATGATCTGTAGTTTTCTTTTTCGGCAATAGATTCCAACGAAGTGCATATTTTGGTGATGTTATCTGTTCGTGTTATTAAACAACCAAAGGAAATTTTTCGCAAATTGCCAGCTGCATTCCACACCTTCAACAATTCAACCGCAATACTCGCCAAGCCAGGAATGCCCATCAGTTTACCCTTCAGCCTATTTTCGGTCGTACCTACTCTGAAATATAGAGATTCTTTCATAAGCCGTACAACACGAATGTGGAATGCCTTGCCCAGCTCGGTCTTTCCCCCTCGGTGCAATTTACAGACATTTAAAACCAATATTCATCGGAATCTCCTATCTTCTTTATCCCAATTTCCTTAACGCCCGCGCTGTGTACTTCAAACTACACCATAAGAGTAGTCACAATCTCTTTAGCGCGTGTTTATTATAAACAAAAAAAAAAAAAATTCCGTAGATAAAGTATGCGTGTCTAACGGGGCCTATAATCAGTTAAATAAATGGAAGATATAAGTATTAAATACAAGTTTATGATAATTGTTGGCGTTTGTTATATTCACAGTGACGTACAAATTCTACAAGTCGTTAGCACAGATAAGTAATATACAGATGTCTCACGCCAATGTAAAAAAATGCTGTACTTTTTGCGTTCGTCCAACAAAGATCGTCCAACAAATCGATGGTGAAAACCAAAACCCACCACACCTCATTCGAAAAGTGGTTGATTTTTTGTTTCAATGAATGCTACTTTTAGTTGAATTATGACCGCACGCAGGAAGGCATGTGTGCAGCGTGATGCTTTATGGGGCAGGTAGATTTAATTCCACACTGAACAGTGGGTTAAAGGGTAAGGAAAGAAAGGATACAAGGTAAAAGGAAAGCGGAAGGACAAATGTCGTCTTTCGTTCTTTGGTATGATTGTGCGCCGGCGGGGGGGTGTGCAGTGAGGAGATATTCGGTGATGTAATGCATGATGGTTTTTGTTGGGAAGAGCAGCCGATTTGGTTTTGGATTCGTTTTGCTTAAAAGGTACCTCTTTGCGATACCTATAAACATTTCAATTTGGGGATATAATTTGAATGTTTTTGGTTGGGTAGGTCTAGGTATGCATTATTGTGGGTATTCGCATTATTTTTAGGGTTTTCATTAATAGGTTAATTAATAGGTACCTACCTACCTGTACTCTATTATAGGTATCAACAATATTATCTATATTGGAAAAAATTATATATCACTTATGTCGTTTTCGATTTGGTTTTTCAGATTTTGATCTGAGATTTCAGATTTCTGCCGGCAAATCGAACATGAAACTGAATTTTATTGGTTTTTGTGTGTATTGAGTTGGCAGCAAAACAAATTATCTTATTATCTTATTTTTCAAAGACATGACTGTTGAGCTGTTTGGTCTCTTCCCTGATAACAAAAAAAGAAATTAACTTTTTCTGTAGTTACTGTTGTATGTAGGTAATACGTGGGATTGGATGGATCAGTGCTCAGTAGGTAAGGTACGTATCTACGATTGCACCTACATGTTAATACCCACACACTACGTAAATACACTGCTCTTAGCCTACTTTTGTTAAGGTTAACCATAACTGTCAAGTATCATTAAGCTCTAATTGTGAGCAGCTCACATTAGAGCTACATTAAAACTTGATTCTTTACAATTATTAGCTTTCTGACGCCATATCCTTAACTAAAGTAGTTTCCAGGGGTCACGAACGTGGACGTGGCAGAATAAAGACCCCCACCCCTACCCCTTAACAACTATACTAATTTAATTATTATGAATTAACTTACGTTGTAAGTGTATCTATCACAAAAATAAAAAAATCAAACAATGGTATTATTCAAAAAATAAGCGTAAATAAAATATAGAAGACATTATTTCTAAACATAAATTACTAAGAGTAAGCATATTTATAAAGATATCACAAAAAGGTTAAAACGAAACTCAGTTAAGATGGTGAATTCCCAATATTAATTTAATAAGCAACAAACAAAAATTAAGCACAACTTCAAGTAGGTATCTAGCGAATTAAAAAATAAAATTAGTTCAAAAATGTTCATATCACAAAAAAAGAAACATAGGTACAAGAAATAAAATCTTTACAATGACGACGATATATAATGCATATCACCTTAATTACTTATTCATTCATAAGATTCTTAAGTTTTTGTGGTTTATGCTTCGCATTTCTAGTCTTTTTAGGTTTTTTGTCCATAAACCACTTGCAATGTTTCCATAATAAAACTTTCAAAAGAAAATGGACGGTATCAATTTTATGCTGATAGCAATCACTTGATGTTTCAAACCAATCCGGATAATGTAGGTCAGTTACTTCAATACATTGCTTAACAAGATTTTCTTTGAGATTGGAAGCGAATGGAAACTTCTCAAAGACATTGGAGAATATATTTATATGTAGGCGGCATATTTCAAAATATTTATCAGTTGGCCATATCATTATATTAATACGTGAACATAGAAGCTTTCCGTACGCTTTTTTGGCATTTAATATGAAATGAGGAGAATAAAACTTATCTTATTTGAAAGGTGCTGTGCCATAGATGTGCACAAACACAAAATCGTATATGTCCCCATTAAGACTGGTAAAATTAAGTTAAGACTTCCCCATACAAAACAGGTACTAAAAGGATTTTGGTGACAATCAAGTTTTCGCTGTCATGTTTCCATAGTAACGTATTTAATCATCTAAGATTAGAACCTGTTGAAGAGAATCATTTACCTTTTTCCCATAAAGGTATGCAATTTACCTGCCCCTAAAAATAAGCAATGATTGTAAGAAATTTATTAAGGGGAATTATTTATTATTTGTCGCCACTATATTACCATAGTAACGTACCTATTAAAAAAATAAATCATTTTAGATTAGAATCTGTTTCCGATGGAGAAGTTCATTTACGTATTTTTTAACTTTCTCCATTACGTAGATAGTAAGAGAAAGATATCTATTATTTTTGTGCAAAATTTCGGACTCGAGATATTAATCAATTCTGATATAACGATGATAGGGTAAAGGTGTCAACAGTGGATCATTTTTTACTTCTTGCGTCGTAGAGCTCGCATTTATAGTAGTATAGCTATTAATTTTTTTCCACAGCTTTTTCAATGTTTTATCCTCATTTTAATCATAAGAACCCGAAGCTTTATTTATACTGAGATAATTAAAAAATAACAGTTGCTAGAAATTATTGCTATAAGCTTCTATCGAACATCCGTATTTGAAAAATTAACATGAAATGCAAAATTTTGAAGCATCGAAGGATTTACTGTGTAACACTTCCAACTGATTCACTGTGTACACTGCTCTAATTTCACAAAAACATGTTAATAATTTATAAAATATTTCACCAAAGTAATCAAATCGAAATGAATTGGCAAGGATATATAACCAAAAGTACTAATAATATACTCAAATGAAGTTACAATACACACTTTTTAAATAAGATAAAAAATAAAACAGAAAAAAAAAATTACTTACCTATGCAGAAAACACAAATACACGAGTATAGCCATCTTCGACATCGCAATCGCGCAGACTGATAGTCTGTTGCGAGGGGAAGTGAAAATGTGTTCTTTTCTCTTTTTCAGATTTATTTTAAAATAAAAAGAGACGTTATGAGAGCAAGTGATTCACTGTGTACTCTGATTCACTGTTGACACCTTTACCCTAGAGCAAATAAAAAAGTGGATTGCAAAATTCTGTCCGGTCTGTCCGTCCTTCCACAGGCTTACAGCCTAAACGGCTTCCCGGATTACGTTCAAACCTCGGATTTGGAGTTTTTGGGCTTACAGTTCGGGAGTTGTTTTTTTTTTGCAAGGTAAACTCAATATTAATGGTACTTCCTATATACAATTTTCGTACCAGTTTGATTTGATCGAAAACGGCTCTAACGATTTCAACCAAAATTGATATTTAAGCTTAAGTAGGTGAGGTCACCATGACTGCGTACCCAGTTTTTGGCTAAAAATTCGAACAACGGTACTTTTGAAATTTCGACATATCTCGAAAACGCTCCATACGATTGTAACAAAAAATAATTTCTAAGGTAATGTGGTCATTTATAACTTAATAGCAAACTCAGTTTTTCTCTATATTATCGTACAATGGATTTTTGAAAAATGTATTTTGAAGTTATTACTTCTTTAGGCGCGTTGGGCACTTTTAGATGGGAAGAAATTAATGAATTCGCGTTACCTTCAAGTAAAACGACACCGCGTAATCGTCACCGAGAAACCGACACCCGATGGCGCTGTTGTGCATTTTCCGAGAAACTGAGCCGATCTCAATGAAACTTTGTATGTGAGCATGGTTGGTTGCGCTAGAAAGATAGGATAGTTTTGGACCCGATAGGTGGCGCTGTTGTCGATTTTTTTGAGAAACTCAACCGATCTCAATGAAACTTTGTTTGTGTGCATGTTTGTATGCAGCTAGAAAGATAGTATATCTCATTCACAAATTAAATGGAAATTGTAATATGTATGTATAATTTTTGTAGATGAAAATTTATAAATTTCATTGGTATTCATTTCAAAGAAAACCATTTAATTATTAAATTCAATATTTCATGTATGTATTTGTAAATGTACGTTTTAAGCAATAGATTGCAATATTTTTTGAAAAATAATATGCATTATTTTGTATGTACAATGGCGCTTTAAATAAAAGTGAAAATTGTAATATAAGATTTGTAGTAGTAGTTTATAATAATTAATAAAGAAACACTTCATTTGAAAGTATTTCCTGACGATTTGAAAAATGCACACGTAATTGTTCAAGTTATAACTTCTGTCGGTCGGCACTCCCGGAGTGCCTGTTTTTTTTTTAATTTATTTTTTTTTTTATGTTTACAGTAAAACGGCGATAACGATTTTGACCAAAATGCAAACTTAGAGTTAAATGGATGTTTTCAAAACTCATATATCGAAAACCCCATCTTGATTTCGATAAAACTTAAAAAACGAAGCAATGCTTACATCCCGAACAATTACTTATAATCCGTTTTCAACTAAATAGTGACGCAATAGTATTTTTCAAATAAAACATTGCAATATTTGGTACTGTTTTGTGTGGCAAATTTTACAAAAAACCGCTTTAACCATTTTGTCGAAAATACATTTAAAAGATAATAAGCATTCTTAATATGATTCTGTTAAAACTCTGGGGGCAAGAGTGGTGTTCTATCGCCCTGCTATGGTGCATCGTAGAACTTCTAAACATACTCAGAAATAACGGATGTCTATGGACAGAAAGTTTCGTTCGACCCAGTCGTGCACTTTATTTTTCCATGTATTATAGATGTCGCTCTTTTTTTTTTCGTTTACAAAAAGACATAAATAAATAACGAGAACAACGAGAATAACAAAAGTACGTTTTTTAGTATACATTCTTATAAAAGGTATGGTCGATTTTCGACCACAAGCGATACTAGTAAGTATTGTTCTGTCATTATAGCTTTCATATTCTTTTAGTTTTATGAGAATCTCTGACAAATCGAAGTTCTGATTGTCCTTAGACATTTCTTCAATACAATTTTTGCAAAAACTATTATTTTTTTTTTTATAGTTTTTTTGCTATGTCATTGACTTCTAGCATTTTAGTACAAATTATGTCATCAGGTGTCGTACATTCCGCGTTGTCTTCAAAATGCTCGCCAAAGTCAAATGTGTCCTCACTCTGTGCATCTTCTTGAGCAATGACTATAATGTTTTCATTTTCATTTTCCAAAACTGCTGTCCAATCTAATTCAAGATATTCAGAATCATCTTCTTCGCAGTTCGAAAATTTAGATTTAAATAAAAATTTTAAAGCCATAACTTTTGCTAGCAAGGAACCAAATTCAGAAGCACTAGGGTTACTTTTATTTATATTTCGAGCTCTTATTTTCCCAAAAAGATTTTCGAGTGGATCTTGATTAAATTTGTTTACATATATATAATGCAATGAGACGTGATCAGCAAATAATTCCTTCCTTATACTAAGTATGCTTTTAATAGTCATTATTAAACCTTTGAAACAGAATGGTTGTTTTTTTGAATTTACTAGTTCCAATTCTTTGATGTAAATTTGCATTCCTTCTAAAAAATTTATGTTGCTATCATTTCTGTACAAAGCTGGTTTTCCATTCAAAAGATCAAACATTTTGTTAATTTTTTTTATGAATTCTGCAGTCGGTTTCGCAAAACCAATTATGCTTTGAGGAAATTTATTTAGTTTTATCAGCGCTTCAATACCACAAGCAACAGATCTGCTCAAAACTTGTGCTGCCAATTTAACGCTCAATTTTTTAAAGTTGGTCGGATCAATGTGTGCAGATGTTAATTGAGGACATATTTTTGTGGAATTGTTATTTTCTGTGTTATATATGAACTCAATTATTTTCCAGCTTATAAATCCATCCGAGGTTTTTATATCGAATTTTAAAAGGTTGTTTCGAATACTTTTAATTAAATGTGGTACGTCGTACATTCCATAAATTGTTTTCCTTTTATAGAAGAAGTTGTCCTCATTCAAACTTAACTTGTTAAATAAAATAAGCTTCTATTTGTAGGACCTTGGTCGCAGCAAATTGCTTTTACATTTAGTCCTAAATCATGGCATATGTTAATACAAGTTTGCAGTTCAATTTCAAGCTTTTCTGTTGGTATGTTGCTTGGACAAAGAACATGGTAAAGAACTTGCTTATACCCTCCACATATACTACGAAACATAAAAACGCAAACAGATTTAGCACAAACATTAAACCTTTGATCTCTCCCGTAATCAACAAATCCTTCAATCAAATCCTTATATTTGTTATAAGTTAAATTTGCCTGTATACTCATTTCATCAAATATTATTATGACTTCTTTGTCTTTTGGTGTAAATGTTGAGATACTTTTTCGTATTTCCTCTAAAACAGTTTTATTCATGCCAGGCGATAAACTTTTAAGTTTTATCCACCTGTGTAGAGAAGAAGGGTGTTGCAAGTGCAATTTGAGTTGATCCCGTAGAAAATTGTATCCAGATGATGTTGAACGAAAAAATATACACTGCGACATCCATTTTTCCTCTTCGGTAAATTGCCGATTATTTTGCGAAAGGATGAGTTTTGCCAATGTTTTTGTATTATTATTAACATTTCTTACCATGTCTATTCTTACTTCTATTGATTGTTTTTCTAACTTTTGCAACATTTTGTTATTTTGTTTCAATCGACGTACTTGAATTAGCAAATTTTGTTTTATTTTATAATTTTTTCGAGCCCGCAATTTCAACACATTATTAATTTTAACAAGTTTATTAATTCTCTTAATGTAAAAATACTGTTTTTTTGTATTGGATATACAATTCGTGCAAATAAAATCTGTACAGTTATTTTCACTATAATCCATAGTCGCTGAAAAATTATTCAGTTCCTCAATGCTTATGTCCGTCTTCTTGGTTCTTTCTAAGCGGTTATGTTTTGAGTAAGAGATTGTTGCTTTATTAGTGTCAAATAAAAGATCACATTTTGAATCACCATCGATTTCATCTGTCATAAATATGTCGCGTTTTTGCAAAAAAAGAGTAGGAATCGCATTTCCTTTTAATTTTTTCTTTCCGAAATACTTTTCTTCAAAATGTTGACTACAGATAAGGGGACGTTTATGATTTTCTATATTTTCGCGCGACTCTCCTACCAGTTCCAACCAATCACTATACCTTTGAGTACCTTTATTTGGAAATTTGAATAATTTTGTATGTGGAGGTTTCGCTGCAGTTGCATTACAGGTAGTAATAACGCACTTCACTCTCCACGACATTTTTCTAGAAATAAAAATAGTCTCCGTCTTACCACTGCACCTATTTTGGCATTTACATGACTGTAATCACACGAAAAAAGGGTAAAAAAATAATTTGCTCACCCTTAAAAATCAATCAAAACGCGCTGATTATCTATATCATGAATCCCACCTTTTAACAAATGAAGCTAGATATTAAGTATTTTTTTGACTAATCACAATGACAACTTCCGCAGTACCGTCCTTTAAGACAAATTGTGGTCGTTTGAGATAATTGTATGGGGTGTGCAACAAAGGATAATAATCATGAATAAAAAAATAACTGTTCGCCTCCAAAATCCATGTTCCTTTTGGTCAAGCAAAACAAATGCAAAAAACGATCGGCGCCTCTTCCCAACAAAAACCATCATGCATTACATAACCGAAGACTTACTCTTTCACACACCCCGGCGTACAATCATAATAAGTCATAAGGCATTGACAATACCAAAAAAAGAGGATATAGATTGTGGATAGATTTTTCTTTCCGATTTCCTTATTACCTTGTATCCCTATCCTTACCCCCCTTTAGCCCTCAGCACTTATCAGTGTGGAAGGAAATCTACCTGAAGCATACCGCAGCACGCTCCACACATGCCTTCCGGGTTCCGGCCCGGCGTGCGGTCATTATTCAACAAAAAAAAAGGAGCAAATAGCAATCATTCAAACAAAAATTAACCCCTTCCTTTTCGAATGAGGTGTGGTGGGTTTTGGTTTTCACCATCGATTTGTTGGACGATCTTTGTTGGACGAACGCAAAAAGTACAGCATTTTTTTACATTGGCGTGAGACATCTGTATATTACTTATCTGTGTCGTTAGTTTGTCGCACAAGAAAGATTAAACTTAGTACAATTTCATAAGCAAGCGTGAGTAGTTCAGATCGCTTGTAGAGCGAAGTTTTCTTTTTAAATTTCGAAGCGCTTTAAAAATATTAATAACATTTTCAATAACTATTTAAGATAGAGGATAAGGATCTATAGAGAGGTAGGTTTACGCTACTATATTTATTTTATCGGGTGTCTAAATTGGGGACTTTCAATGATCGTTCGCAGAGAGACAGTAACTGTTGCTTGTGGAATATTAAAAAAAAAGTTTAATTCATAAATTAAATGAACACGAAGCTGCTTATATTTTAAGTGAAAATATAAACGATCATATTCCACAATTAATTGAAGGTCTAATATTATTTTAAAATGCACTAAAAATTCGTTTTTGTTTGTTAATTAATGTGATCGAAACTTGTAACCAAAAAAGTTTGCACCGAAGTTTAACGACTAGTGTCTCACAGCTGAAACGTCAAACGAAAACTAGTTGGTGGTCGGTGTGAATGCATCGACGAGTTTTCGACGATAACACGGTTTTCTTCTCCGTGTGAAAAGGCTATAAGCTGGTTGTATTATGTGTGAATTGTAGTTTCATATTCTACGTAATTTATGTATTATAGGAAAAGCTGTATGAGTTCTTATCGAGCGCTAATGTGTTCCCTTCTATTTGCAGTACAAAACAATGGACCCAGCTAAGACGGAAACAAACGGAATTATTCCCAAAGTCAGTTCAACCGTACCAAGTGTCCCCTCGTGGATAAATGAAGAACACTTTGTGGATGTTATTAAGAAACAGGTTTCTGGATTTAAGAAAATTGTGAAGTTCCATGCGGACCTATACGCTGGTGCTGGAGAGAACTATTCATCGATAATGTCTAAGGTCAAAACGACTGTGGAGTTAGAAGGTAAAGTAGTTTGACTAAGACTCATAATTTGACATTCATCGGTATTATAATATTTCATTGGAGTAACAATTCGCTCACTAACCAAGTCATATTAAATATTAACAGCATCGCATTTCCAGATGGCTCTACGCAAGATTTGGTTTACATGATCAAGACCTTTCCGCAAGATGGAACTGGTGTGAATTTTGCCCAAACGA
Organism: Cheilosia vernalis; assembly: GCA_949126925.1. NCBI lineage: Eukaryota > Metazoa > Arthropoda > Insecta > Diptera > Syrphidae > Cheilosia > Cheilosia vernalis. Next base: position 32,028,427 of record OX421358.1, read on the forward strand.
TGGATTGCTTTCCCAAGGAGCTAGCGATGTACAATAAATGCATTCCTGAATTTGAGCAAATGTTTGATGACGTAGGCAAGAAGGTTTCATTCGGCCCGAGGTCATTCACACTTGAGAAAAACCCTGGAACTAGTTACGTCCTCTTGGAAGACCTGTCTTTACTCGGCTATAAGAACCTGAATCGTCATGAAGGACTCGACAGAGAACACACCGAGTCTGCACTAAGACTTCTAGCTCAGTTGCATGCCGCATCTGCTGTTAAATTCGCAACCAAAAACGACTACGATTCCCTTTTTATGAAAGGCTCTTTAACCGAGGCTAACAAAGGAGCTTTCACAAAGATTTTTGCGAAACAACAGGACATATTTGTGGAATGTTTGCTAATGTCTGAGTTTGGCCACAAATACCAGGACCAAGTGGTAGATTCAGAATATCTTCTAAGTTTGGTAGAGAAACAATTTTTTTTCCATTCCATTGCAGAAGCAACATTACGATGGTTTGATTGAAAACCTAATGAAAATGAACACCCCCGATTGGAGTGACTTCAATGTCATCAATCATGGTGACTTGTGGGCAAATAACATTATGTTCCGGTACAATGATGAAGGCAAACTCGCTCAAACGATTTTTGTCGATTTTCAAATGTCAAGGTTCGGAACACCAGCCAACGACCTGTATTACTTCCTGTTGTCGTCCCCCAACTTGGACTTGAAGGTGTCACACTTTGATGTGTTTATAAAATATTATCACGATCACTTGGTGGAAAGTCTTAAGCTATTAAATTATACGAAGGCAATACCGTCACTAAAACAACTACACATTGATCTTCTGAAGTACAATTACTTGGGTAAAACAAGAGTCTCACTGCAATTTCTTAAAATTTGTTGACATGTTTTGCAATTTCAGGAATGTTAACAATGACCATGGTGATGGCACTGGTGCTTATGGAACCAACGCACGATGCAAATTTTGACAATTTTCTGGGTGAAGGCGATGCAGGCAACAACTTTAAAATCCAAATGTATCGGAATCCTAGATATGTCAAGCACATGGAAGTCATATTGGAGTGGTTAAATACAAGAGGTCTACTATGTTAGTAACATATAAGTTTTAGAAAGAGTGTGGTTTGGAAATGAAGAATTTTATCGAAAGACCTTTAGGTGAACTTTTTATTAGAGCTAACTTAGGCCCAACAAAACAAATTTGAGCTTAAAGTTTTTTTTACTGTCTGACAAGCATCCGACAGCATAACTGATAAATTTCCTTTATCATAATGTTATGGTCACCTGAAAGCAAAAATTAAATTAAATAAATTAGAAATTCAACCAAACAACTTACTTTAAAATGTCATCGTGTTGTAAATGTCAGTTGTCGATCTGTTATTGTACGTGGTTGTCATACCGACTAAAGGAATTTTATTTGCAAAAAAAAGGTCCCAAATCATACAAAAAAGAAAGGGAAGACAAATGCATAAAGTTTTCCTCTCAAAATTAACGGGTACAAAAACAAAGATTAACCGGTATGGGGGTATTAGAAATGCATGTCACACCACCCACTGCAACGAAGCTGTTGAATTTTCCCACAAGTTATTCGTACTGTGACAACCGCCCGAGGCACAAGCAAAGTTGCCATAAAATTTTTTCATAGTGTGTAGTAGTGTTTCGTATAAAGTCCTTTCGGTGAAAGGCAGTGAAACCAAAAAACAAAATATTGTCAGCACTTACGAGGATTTTTCAAAATTATATCTGGGTAAGTGGTTTAAGAAGTAACTAAAAAAAAAAAAGGTGCAAATTTATTAACAAGTAGTATATCTATAGGCGGCGGCGTTACTCCGACCGATTTCGAATTGTAAATCTGTGGCGGTCACCGGCAATCGTTTGAAGTCGTGACCGCTATCTAATAAAGTTACGGGCGGAATTTAAAGGAATATAATAACCTAAAACCACCACATAATATAATTAAGGGTACAACAAAGACGCTGGCCCTATTGGAAGTGCTCTTGTAATTGCCCACGAGCAACTTTACCAGCACAAGGAGTAGGGGTGACCTTGAGCGCCCTTTAATACCATTCAAGAAGATTCGGAGGTGATATATGTACATATCATTGTTTTTTGTTAGTTTTTAAGAATTTGTTGAAAATATATCCCAAATTTTTTTTGGCGTGAATTTTTTGTGGTCAAATTTTTTTGTTATTATACTTACATATAGACATAATTAGGTATAATAGGTTTCGTTTACCCCATCCCGTCTCTCTTTTTTGTTTTTTTTTGCGATCTTTCGAAATAAAACTAAAATTACCTAAACAGAGCTCTATCTAGGTAGGAGTATGACGTACCAGAGTCTTTAAAACAGGTAATCGTATGCAAAAGATTACCGATAGATCGAGAGTTGGACGGAGCAAACTGCCTAATTTTTGATAATTGGTTATTTTTCTTATTTGTTATTTTTTTTTGTTTCTCTTTTATGTCTGATCTTCCTAGTTTGCTTTGTATAGTTTTCATTATTTGTTATATTTTTTTTTCTTTTTTTTTTTGTTTTCCTTATTCATTGGTTTCTAGTTAAGTTTTCTTGTTAGATTTTTTTTTCCTTTTTGGTTTTTCTTTTATGTTCTTTTGTTTTTAGTTATTATTATTATTTAACAAAATTCGTAATTCACGTCATGAAAGGGACATGAAGTCTTTTGATTGCTTCTTATTGGTTGATCGAAAGATCATGATGGATTGCTGAGGCAATATTTCAGGGGTGCGGTAAGGTGGCTTAAGGTCCATAATGGCGAAGGTGATCTGAGTCGGAAGCGAGATCATATGTCGGGGAAGTTCACAATATGGCCAAGGAACTTCATGGTCGGGAGGGCAATGTCATCGCTGCAAATACATCCGTAGCGCCTTACAGAGTGGTGGAAGTCCGTCCGCTTCCGGTACAAATGCTAAGTAAGTACCTGTTTGTTTTTATGGCATGTTTTATGTTTTTGTAGTAGGTTCGTGAAGCAGTGAGGACAAGGACCTCTCCGTCCGGCGAGCTAGGCCGCGCATAGCAAGCATGCCATGCTCCTCACTCTCTGCACTCTCTTTCCCTTCCGTTCCCTTCGTTTTGTTGGGTCCCATCCACATCCTTGCTTCCTGTTACCTGTCACAATTCACAACTCCCTCAATTTATCCTTATTTAGCCTTATTACAATAAAAACATTTTTTTTTTTTCAGTTAAACAAACATATTTTAGTTTAAATTTTACAATATAATTTTGTCAATATTACCTGGTATTTTATATTCGGTGTGTCATGAAAGAGCTTTACAAATAATCGTTTGGACTCGACATAAAATTGCATATCCCTTGCATTCTTCCCAAAGATGAAAAAGAAAAGAAGGCAGGCGTAGGGTCCCTATCCATATAGGGAACATTTGCACCAACTAAGTATTTATTAATTTTTTGCGGTTCAGATATCTTGGGGAAAAACACCAGTCATGACGAAGGAGCCGTAAAAGTGGTCGCCTATTATTATAACGAAAAAAAGGATCTATGCAAAAAAACTGAGTATAAACTTAAAATTTGAACAATGGTGTGCACCTAAAATGAGACATTGTGTAAATTGTGTAACACATCACTTCCATCATGATGCTCATAATGCCTTGCAAAATGTTTATTTATGCAAGCTATTGGAATAATTTTTATTATTGCAAGGTAACATAACGAAAAACAGCTGTTGACTCGCCGGCAAAAAAAAAAATAAGAAAAATGTCGGAAGAGAAAACAAATTTCAGGGGGCCAGCAGAAGAATGTAAAATGAAATCAGCAAAAAAATTTTATTTATTAACCAGCTACCATTAATTGCATTCGTATTCTATTTCGTCTTCCCAATCACAATTGGCGATGAGGACTAACAGTTAACGAAAAATATAAATATGTCAAAAATGTTGTTATGAAGAAAATAAACCGCTTTGTTTTAAGATAAATATTAAAACTCTCAAAAACAATACCAATGTTGATCCGGCAGCAAGTATTGTCGAATTATATAATTGATGAAACGATTTCAGTTTAGAAAGATTAACTTTACATATATAAAACTGCGGTAGACGCAATAAGTACAGTGTCCTACACAGTTTGTTAACTTCAAAAACATTCATCGAAATGTCCATTGCTTCGGAAACAAACAAATCTGTTTTTAATCAATTAAAAATGAAATAAAAGACAGTTTTTATATTGGAAGGTCAGCAAAATCCTGGAAATCTGGGTGTGTGAACTCGGCAGCCCAAAGTACAATTTTTTTTTTTTTACGTGATTACTTCTTTAGGTGCGTTTGGCATTTTGAGATGGGAAGAAACCAATGAATTCGCGACACCGACACCGCTTTCTCTTAGAAAAAAACTCTAACTAACGACCATACCACGCTGGAAAAATCGGTTCTCGTCCGATCACCGAAATTAAGCAGAATTGGGTGTGGTTAGTACTTAGATGGATGACCGCTTGGGAACAGGGTTGCCAGAATTTAGTTCGCTTTAAGCGCCCAAACCTTAAAAAAGTTTAGCCCAATATCGTTGCCCAGAAAGAAGCCCAAAAATCGTTGAAAAAGCGTTTTTGTCGCTCTTCTGCAATTGACATTTTGTTGCTTGTGTCGTTGTGTCAAATCAAAAGGCCTGTTCGATGTTACTTGACTGCAAGAGTGCTGCCAATTTGTTTAAAGTACGGCGTGCGGGTTTGTTCCAAAATATTTCTTTTTTTAATTTTGGGAAAGAATAAAACAAAGAAAATTAACACACAATTTGTAAAACGATATATAGCCCAAAATTGCACTGAACCAAAAAGGTACATAATATCAATTAAAAAGTTTATTGGGACAATGAACTTTTTTATTAAAACTTTATGTATTTTTTTGTGAATCAAGAAATAAACCGTTTTTTGGGCGAATGAAAATATTTTTTTCACCAGATTACTAATTAATCCAAAACCAATCGATGTATTCCTTCCATTGGTATTTGTCGTTTAACTAGAGGTTATACCGGATGTTGTGTGTAAATTTTAGCCTCCTATGTCAATCGGTTCTTGAGATAGACCTGGTAACAAAATTGGCTTAGTGGGTTCGGACAGACAGACAGACAGACAGACAGACAGACAGACGGAGAGACATCCGAGCGAAACTAATAAGGTTACGTTTTTACCCTTTGGGTACGGAACCTTAAAAAGTAGGTATTTCCTGCGCAATAAAATATTTCCTGACGATTCGAAAAATGCACACGTAATTGTTCAAGTATTCACTTTTCAGTTCCTTATATCGCCTTATGAAGTTGTTGCAACGGCAGAATGGACTGACATGGCAACGAAATTGTTCAATCTTTCAAAGCCTTCACTTCAAATGGAAATAATAATTGACTTGCAAGAAGATATTTCCTTGGAAATGTATAAATAGGTGTTGGTTCCCAACAATGACACCAATTTCCACGTTATGCTCATCACAAATCACAACCCGCAATTGGTGGCCAGCACCATCGAAGTTGTGCATTGGAATAGACATTGATATCAATCACAGCTTGCACATAATCAATCACCAGACAAGAAAAACACGATAAATGTCTGTTGGGAACCGTGCAGGAACGTTGTAAGCATGCCATCTCCCTCTAAAACATTGAAGGAACAAGCAGCTTACTCAGTGTTTCGAGAATCGGTAATTCACCATGGCCGGATTAGCAAAGCGAGTTCAGAAGCTTTTGGAGACATAAGTTGAGTACATCACACTCCAACAAACAGCCGCAATGGGAAAAATGCAATCCTCTCTAATAGTGTGTGTTCGGATGGTTCATTGACCCCGGGCGACGCTATCAGCTGGGCGAAACGAAGTGAGAACGGAGTTGAGATTTCTTGGAAGGATGCAAACCAAATCTGGATTGATTCGCTGTTCGTCTATCAACCCACTCAAACCAGCCTTACAAGCAATTAGCTTTTTTGTAAGCAAGCCACACACGGAAGTATCATTTTAGGATGATAAATCCGTTTGTGCTGAATAAGCATAATTAAGTTATAAGTAGGGTTTATAAATGTTTCTCGAGTCAGTTTCTATTCAGTAATCGTTTAAATGTAGAAGTAGCAATAAAGGCATAGTTTTGCCCAAAAATATTTTTTTTTGAAAATAAAAGTAATTTTTTTTTACTAGGTACATATCTAGGTACCTACGTGTTGAAACTTGGCCAGAATGTCTGAAATGTAAAGACTCTGTCCGCTGTCCCTTCAAGCACGAACGGGTTTTCCAGCACCATAGCGGAGAAGGATTTGACGAATATTCATTCCGGATATGGACGAGCTGCTGATGGACAAAGCTGAATACGAAATCAAGGTGCTGAGCCGGTAATTTTTTTATAACTTTAAAAAAGTGCATCGACGCGAATAGTTAAAAAATGTCAATAGGTACATAAACTTATCCCGAAAGATTGGCCACGATGAATAGTCGGCGTGACATATTTCTGAATCGTATGGAAGGTTAATTTTATTTAGGAATATTGGAAAAAAGTAGCACTTTATATTTCCCGATGATGTATTTGAAATTTTGTTTGCTTCTTATTCAGCGTGTCGCAGTTTACTTGCACCCAATATTGTAATCTGATTCGACCATTTCTGACTTCACTACATCATCCTTTAAAACCTCCTAATCATTTCAACATTTTTTACGTAGCGTACCCACTACCCACAATATTTATTTTTACTAAATGTATATTTATTTCGAAAACCGTTAACCATCTAACAGTCCCCTTACATCCAACCATGGCAGAACTATTTCCAAGTGCTTGACATATCTTGGATTTCGATACATTTGCATTTTAAAATGTTTTTCCGCATCGCCGTTTTTGAAGAAGTTTTCAATATTTGCATCACTAGTTGGATCCAAAAGTGCCCCAGCCATAGTTGTAGTAACAGTTGACAATGCTGTAAAACAAAAAATGCTAATTTACACTCCTGAGCAGTGACAATTATTAAAGTAGCCAAACCCCAAAAATTATATTTCAGCAGCTGCACATGCAGTTCTTTCAACGTCAGCACTTTCTTGGGATAATTTAGCAGCTTCAGATTTTCAACCAATTGTTCGTGGTAATATTTTACAAAGTTGTCAAAGTGTGACACCTTCAAGTCGAAGGCAGTGGATGTCAAAATGAAATAGTACAAGTCAATTGTAGGGGATCCGTATCGTGAGGCTTGGAAATCAATGAGAATGGTTTCCTCCAGTTTTCCTTCATCATTGTGACGGAACATTATGTTATTTGCCCACAAGTCGCCATGGTTAATGACATTGAAGTCATTTAGATCGGGGCTACCTTGTTCGATGAAGATGTCAGCGGTTCTATTTAGAAGTATTTTCTGAGAAAGTACAAATATAATTTATGTAAAACCTGTATGAACGTCTGCATAAAACACTTTCATTTCTTACCACTTTTTCGAGGTATTTAGCGCAAACGTCAGACATTGGCAAACATTCCAAGAAACTATCCTGTAATCCTTTGAACATCGTACATATAACTTCTCTGTGGTTCTCTGTGAACACACCCTTCATAAGAGCACCGTTGTAGTCGTTTTTCGTTTCATATTTCACCGCGGATGCCGCATGAAATTGAGCCAGAATTCTTAGCACTGACTCAGTGTGTTCCTTGTCGAGTCCTTCACGACGGTTTAGGTTTTTGAAGCCAAGTAAGCTAAGGTCTTCTAAGAGGACATAAGGAGCTTCTGGGTTTTTCTCCAGGGTATAGAAGTTCGGAGCAAATGTGATTTGCTTGCCGGCAACACTATACATATGCTCGAACTCGGGAATGTATTTCTGATACATCGCTATCTCTTTAGGAAAATGACCCATCATGTCAATCATTGTGGCAGTAGATTCATTGTTGGGCATTGTTTTGATCATATAAGCTACGTCTTTCTTGGAACCGCCTAGAGAAGGAGCACTGTTATTTAAAAAGAGCTTATTTGAGCGATACGAGCAAGGGCTGAGCATCAGATTAATATTCTGGGCTATCACAGAATCCGTCGTATTCGGAATTTTGCTACGAACCCCGAAAGAACTATAATAGAATCCGTAGTAGGGGAAAAATTTTGCTACGAATTTAGTAGTAGGGGAAATTAATGGATATGAATTTCGAAATTCCTAGCAAACATTTACTTTACGACGAATTCTATGATAGTTCTTTCGGGATTCGTAGCAAAATTCCGAATACGACGGATTCTGTGATAGCCCAGATTATTCGTTTGAAATTATTTAGCATGACTTACCTTTCAGCTCAACCTCAGCATTAACCCTTATCATTTGCGATGAAAAGTTTTCACCAGCACCGCCGCATAAAACGGCACTGTATCCTAAGATTTTTTTGAAGCCAGCAACTTGTTTCTGGATAACATCAGTTAGGTAATCCTCACCCACCCAAGTTGGTAAATCTAATCTACCATGATTTTCTGCTGGCGGTTTTGATTCATCCGGTTTTGATTTGGCTGCCATTGTCTAAAAATATAAACAGCAGCAATATAAAAGTTATTCTAAATATCAGGCTGAAAAGAATGAGGAAGGACTGAAACACTGCAGCCTTCTATCCTGTGCGATTCTGGGCACTCTGCCTCGCTATAATACCTTGGCTTGGTCTTTGAAATGAAGGTTCGGATTTATTTTCCCTTTGTTTCGCTCAATGCTTAAAGTGTATAGATTTAAAAATACGTACGTAACTTATTAATTACAATTAGCTACCTAACGCAAATTATTTTCGAAATAAGTGAAGAGGTTATGATTTGGGAGAAGTCGGCCCCTTCAGTTCCAGTAAAGTCGGCCACTAAAAGCATCCAATAGTCAGCCCCAATTACCATTTCTACATTTTCACCGTTTAACAAGAATTAAGTTAGGAAACCTTTGCATATTAAATAACAAAGCCCTAAATAAAAAAGTAAATAAAGTACGCAACTGACTGGGTCGTACAAAACTTTATCGTTCATATCTACAGGTTGGTTGACTACACTTTGCCTTATTGGGTATGTAAGTAAAAAACTCAGAAGCGATCCGAGGAAAACAAACCGTACAGAAAACATAAGAATATACTTAAATAAAGTGCACTTTTGACGAAGGCGGTAAGGTTCATAATATAAATGTATGACAATCGTAGTACAAATTTAGTGTTTTCAATCGCGCAAGGTCTATGTTATAGAAAGATGGTTGCTGCCTATTTAACGGTGTATGTTTTGAAGAAGACCAGAATTGGACGACAGTTGTTACAATTGAGTTCTCCATAGTTCTTATTATACTTTCATTGAAAGTGAGGTATTGAAATAAACAAAAAATATACCGTATTTGAATACAGATCGGGACTTGGGTGATCATTTTAAAGAAATATTAGCAAAAAAAAACTAAGAATAGAATCTTTTTCAGAATTTTTTATCACTCAAAGTATGTAGGTATTTCGGCTAAAATCGATAGAGCTGTTTTTGTAAAATCATGCTGAGAAAATAGTAACAGCTATTGCAATTTTTAGTTCGAAAAAAATACAGTTTTATTAAAAACGAAGTACAATTTGCAATGGTCCTTCCTGGTCCTGTTGAACTTCTTTTTCTTTCTCCAAAAAGATAGCGGTTAAATAGTAACATCTGGAAGCAGTCTTTGCAGTTCTCCTGTTTCATCTTTTGTATGTTCCTGCTAATGTTTCGTTGAAGGCAGGTCCACCTTGATATATTTTCCCTACATCTATAACTAAAGTCGAAGTCCTTTTTGTATTAGTATAAGAAACCCAACACGTTGTTTGTTTCATTAGAAACTGGACTCCGATAGCATTAAATTTTGAGGCCCTTTAAGGCATAGGCTGATTAGGTAATATGTGTGGTATTTTGTAAGAGTGCATGTAGAATTATACCATTATTGCGACAAAAATCTCCCAGTAATATCACCTAATCATTAAAACTATTGGCTATGTATTCACAAAATGCTTCTGAGCGCATCAAAGGAAATTGCCCATCAGCCCTAAAAAGCAACTGCAAAATGATTGTCTCCTTTTCGTTTCCACGACTGACGTTATAAAAATTTTTCAAGCTATCTGGAGCAAAAAAAAAAAACACCTGTTTCTTGTACGTTTCATCACCGTTAAAAATTCTTGATAAATATTTTTAGATATCCACTGCATTTATTTCCTCCACATGTTACCTTAACTTTCGGAAAACAACTTTCTAAAGAGGTCCATCGATTTCAATGGAAATCTGCATTTCGCCAGATTTATCATGGTGTGTTATTCAACTGCATTCAGGAAGGTCTTGGGTACCATTCTTCTAGGCCTTTTGACAACTCCGCCATGTATACGCAGTCTAGAAGAGTGCCTCTTGGGACTCCGAACTTCCGACTAACTATTCGTTTGTATATTATTCAAAGCTTCAGATGTTAATTTCCTTTTTAATACAAGCAACCATTTCTGAAAATACCAGAACTAAATGCATTTTCAAATTTATAGCTATCACACATTTTTCATTATTAACATACGACTGAGATTAGAAAACGTGTCTTTTATAGTCGGCCACCCATTTCCTTGTTGTATGAACAGGGGGGCGGGGGCTAACTATAACTACTGAAAAACAGAGATAATTTTTCGGTTTTGAGAGTATTAATTTGAGGTTTTTTCTCATGATTTTTCCTCATAACATTTCTATATTTATTCGTGTAGTCTTAAAAAAAAAATAATAAATAATGATTCAGTTGAAAGACAAAAAACAAAAAAATGTCAAATCTCTGCAAATATACAATGTAAATTGGGCGACAACGTATTGTAATGAAGCAAGCAAAAAAAAAAAAAAAAATTTCCATTCATTTGGCATACTCAGTTATGGAAAAGATATTGATCTAGTCCTCAGTAGTTAACCCGAGGGGGCTGAGCCTAGGATAATCATACAAGTGAAGCCTCATAACGTCAGCCCTTTTAATTATTTAAAAAAAAAGAAACATTGCCGCAAGATTATAGACATCGTGCATGAGGCGAAACTCTAACTAAAGCTGGTGCCTTACTTTTAAGTTCAATATAAACGCTTTGTAACCTGCCTACAACTAGTACCAACCTTAGAGTGGGCGCGACGCAATTTTTTGTCAAACAGACCCCAGAACTTACAGTTTGAGAATCTATACACAGTTTGGAGAATTCTCTTTAAGCAAAAGGAAAAAAAAAATGCTTTAATGATCAATTTTTTTAACTGAATCTGTAGCGAGTAAAACTCTTCGTCGGGTTTTATTTTCTTTTTCTAAAGAGTTCAACATATTTCGAGATCTTCAAGAATATAAATATCCTGGAAAAATTTCTTAAATAGTCTTAAACAAAAATTATAAATTATTTTTTTTTAATAAAAATGACAGATTTGAGAAGATTGAGAGTCCATAAATCTACTAAGGGGTAAAATGTACTTTTGGTGGTTTTAATTTTAATACCAGGTTATAACGATAAAGTGTTTTATACAATATTATAAATGCTGCCAACCGCTGCCATTTAGAAGGTGATAGTTGATAGAGTTGGGGAATACATAGGGGAAGGTCGTGTACCTTGGTCCGATTGTACCTTGGTCCGAGTGCCAATTTTCAGAAAAGTACAAACCAAGCAAAAGCGGTTCGTCTGTGAAATGTTACTCTTCTGTTCATTTATCTTCTCAGTTCCTTTTTGAACTTAAACAGCTGTATTAGTCGGCAAAAAAAAAAATAATCATAGTTTTCAGTGAAAAGTATTTTTTGTATCTATTTTCTGAAGTTGTGTAGTGCATAATTTTATGTACCTATATTTTCCGATTCTTTTATCGATTTCGGTAAGTATATTCATTATCTTTTGGTAGGTACAAATTGTTGTACGCATGTGCTTTAAATACTACTTGAAAATTATTATTTTTTGGTTAAAGTGGTGTTTGTGTACCTTTTTTTAAACAAAATTGAAATAAAAAAAAATGTCAAGCACACAAACTTCAAGACAATGGTTTGTTTTCTTGAAATAAAATAAAAATGGTACCATTTTTACTATTTATTGAAAGAAAATAAAGTTTTCACCTTTAAACTATAGAAAAACCTTCAATATCTAATATTTTCGGTCCAATATTGTATGTGGACCAAGGTACAATCACGTCTTGTACCTTGGACCGTTTGAGGCTAGCATATAAAAGATAAGTTTTCTTTGAAATGGTAAGCCATACCCTTTTGGTAGTTTCGCATTATCATAGATAAGACTTCAGGTAATAACTAAAAAAAAACTAATGAAAAAACGTTACCTAAAATGTCGGCAAAAAACTGAAATCCGGACAAAGGTACATGACCTTCCCCTACCACATTTTAACATTAGGTACTGAATGCTATTAGTTAATTTATATATATTTTTAAAAGGCAAATAATATAATTTGTTTGGTTAATAGGACTATCTAAATGATTACATACTACAAACATTGTTGTGTATTTTCCGCTTTGAATATCATTTACTTCGATTTCATGAGTAACTTTATCTTAAATAACTGAAGAAAAATTGCTCAAAATGTTTTTATATTCTACATTATCGATTTTTCAAAAATATTTTAAGCAAAAGTACACTTATTCCTATAAAAAATGCTATCCACCGTAACAAATAATTTTGAATTCGGATAAAATTATATGAACGCTGACAGCGACTTTAACGACTGCGCAAGTGGCTCATATTTTTTGCGAGTGGGTTGGTGTACCGGAATTTTTTAAGTTACGTGGCATTTGTCAATACGAATTTCTATGTAACAATACCAGCGTACCAGTCTCTGCTTTAGAGCTGATGGGAACGTAAGTACGACAGAAGTTGTGCATGGGCTCTGTTCGACTCACAGTACCTATACATAAATAATGGAATGGATTTTCTTCAATAGAGGTTTAATTGTTAGATTTAGAAAGTGATTGAAATTTGATGAATTTGAGGTAAAAAGTCTTGTAGGTACATATTTTGGAGCTCAAAAATCTTGAAAAAAAAAGAAGATATATCTTGTAATCTGGCGTCACTGTCCCCACCGCTTTTGTTCTGTGCAAGAGGCACTTCACGCAGTCCCATGTAATTCAAGACACATTATTCCGCCTGCGTTCTCAAGTCTTTTTTTTTCGTTCACTATCATCATTCCGTTTTCTTTTATCGCTTCTGACAAAATTTGGGTCGCCTTCTGAAGTGCATTGATTTGTTGCCGGATAGAACCAATGACCTTACAGTGTTATCAAGTATTTGTTTCCTTTCAGTGATTGGCCTTCAAGATTATACACAATTTCACTAAAAACAAACCAAACCTGTTCTCAACATATGATTAAATAAAATCGAATGAACTAATTGAGTACAATAAATTATTGATACGTCATATTCTTTAGCAGCTACAACAGTGTATACTTTGAGTTAAACAACATTTTTCGTATTTTACACATTCCAATGTATTGTTTGTTAGAAGATAGATTCTCACTTAATTATTAACAGACTTATTTAATATTTGCATTAATATAAAAAAATATCCACTTATGAACGATAAATAACACGTAGATTGTAGATATTAACTCACATAACTGTCTTTAAGTTCACTCGGTCGCCTTTAAACTGATTACATAAAATCGACTTCGCTGCGCTGAAAATGAAGAACTGCACTCGTATTTTATATAGGTACCAAGCGACTTAATCTAAAAAAAAACAGCAACATATGAAGGTTGCAGAGCTAATATTGTTTTTTTGTAAGCACAGGGTGTAAATAATTTACGCTAACTATTTTTTGGAGAAATTTAACAAAATTAATGCCAAAACACTTGACATGACTGTTTACAAATTTTTTTATTACAATCAGAAAAGAAATAATTATGATAGACACTTCCGTAGCGACAAACTAGGTACCTATTGAATTGTTAAAGAAGGCCATTTGTAGCCGAACAATATTGGCGCAACTGGTTTGTATAAATGTAGGTACCCTACACCTATAGCCTTTTTCAACCATACCTTTTAATTTTTTTAGGGAAGGGCGCAGTACCTTATAAAAACGAAGACGTACATTTTTTGGCAATGCTTATGTTCTCAAAAACCCATTTACCTAATTTCGTATTTATTAACGCTGTCACTCTTATCTGTTTAATTTAGTATCTAGCTTATGACACGTCAAGAGTACAATAAAACTTCTCTTTTGTTAAAAGTTCTTTCCCTCCAAGAAAAAAATGTAATAAGTTGATTATACTTCCCATTTCCATGATCCATTTATTTGTCAGCCTTGATGGTTTTATTTTTATGCATTAAATGACTGTAACACTACATCTATTAACTGAAGGATAGCTTCCACATGCTTATATTTATATCTACTCGTAGCATTGATGTTGTTGGCACACAAATCGCCATGGTTGAGTAGGTACATTGAAGTCATTCCAACGCAACTTCCTTAGACGAATTCAAGAAGGTCTTCATAAGCTTTCGTTTTTTTTTTCGTTGAATACAGCCTCAATGTGGGTTCGGTGTGCTCTTTGTCCAACACTTCGAGTCGATAACGTTTTTGAAATCTCTCGGACGTAGGTCTTCCAAAAGCAGAGTACCTACCTACATCCATTAATGAGTAGGGACACTCTCCACGTGTTTCTTATCAGTTTACATTTTGCAGTACACATACACGAGAAATAGACGGCACTAAAAGTGCTCTAGTAAAAGAGGGATGGAAGAGTATTTAAACAATTTCAAAATGTGGTACAGGGTGTGACGTGAAAAAAAAAGGAAAATCAGTTTGTAATATTTCTTATTGAACATTTTATATCTAATATAATTATTATATTCACATGTGTGCTACACTTAAATATTTTTGTTTGTTAGTACATTTTTTGCTATTTTTATTGTAAACCCGTACTCGGACACAAAATTTGATAAGAAATTCCTTATTTTGATTTTTGCAACAATTGTAATGAAATTAATTTTTCAAAAAGTTATAAATTGGTATTCCCCTCAAAATTATTTAGGTAGTACCTACATATTTGGAAAACATGAAATACATTTTTGTTCAAGATTCTCTAACGAGTCTAAAAATTCTTGATTGGGCCGTGTCAATTTCGCATCTTTCATATTCTTTAAGATCTATAAAAAGGGAGGAAACGTTAAGTTGCGGACTCAATTTTAACACACTTGGTGGTTTTTTTTTTTTAAATATAACCTGCGAAATAGTAGAATGCATTAGATATCAATATTCTTCAAAATTTTCAAATTAGATGTTGTCGACCGTTTTAAGCGCATCGTTGACTTGGCATACATGTCTTTCGAGAAATGCCTTTCGCGGATCCTAGAATCCCTCGACAATTATTCATGTACTAAGTGTTGTTTGTATATGCAGTTCAACCACTTCGCTTTTCTAAAAAAAATTAAGAAATACAACACAGATTTATATTCGTTCTTGCCCGATCTATAACTTATATTGCTTACCTCTCACTATTATCCGGTATTCTGAAATATTTATTTTATTCTCTTTCTCCTCTCGCCCACATGCCAATCATTTAAAATAATCTTTTCTCATTATATTATTTGGAGTTTTAAAATTATGCAAACTTGCACTTCAAATTCACTATTTCACTACTTTTAATTGTTTGCCACACGCACTGACACGGAACACCCTTTCTTTCGTCAATTGATGTTAATGAACGACTGATAACAATCCCATTCCTGCCCACCTTTAAAAATACGAGCGAAAAAAATGTAAACAATCCCCTCTACAGCCAACCTAAGTAATTAGTGTGACCATCTGCTATGTAATATATTACCTATTAAAAGTGCTGGCAATAAAACTTCAAATCGTAAAAAATGGTTACCTACTAACGAAGTCGTAACAAAGCAAAAGGGTTGAATTTCGTGATATAGAATGAAATATTTCTTTTTCATGTCCATAACAAAAATGATTTAATCAACAACCAATGGTAAAAAATACAAATATTACCAATTCTACTAAAGCAAAGCTGTTTGCCTGATCATATTAATTCATACCGAGAGGCGAGAGAATACTAATGTACTGACAGTCATTCCGGCACGCCTTTAAAAATGCTTTATGAAAAAATTCACAATCGTTCGTTGTACACAGCAAGCCCCAGTGTTCCCAGACTGTGAAGACTGTTTTCCCCTTTTTTTATCAGCAAAATACTTTTCCCCTAAATTCGAAAAAAGTTCCCCTTTTTTTTCCCCCTAATTGAAATTTAGCTTTATTTTTGTATGAAAAATAAAGTGCACGACTGGGTCGAACGAAACTTTCTCGATACTAGACAAAAGAAAACAAAATCCTCTTTTGGTTATTCATCTTATGGCAGAGTGATATAAAATAACAATATAAGTTTTTCAAGGTTAAAGCTCTCAGTAACTGGCAATGTCGCAAGCGTCTCCTGTACTATTTTATAAGGTCTTACTCCTCACTCGATTTTTGAGTATACAGGTCAAGCGTACCTAGTAGCAGTTTCTGTTTTTGACCTAAGAATATGTTTTTAATTTTGATTGGAATATAATTTAAGTTTTCAATTACCTATTTGAAGTATTGCTCGTGATAGACCGATATCTTAAGATAGATTATGTAATAATTCAGGCATTTATGAATTTGCATTAGTACATAGTTATAAATTGAATATCCCGATGGTGCGGTGCAAATGAAGTTTTTGGTTTTGTAAAATTATCCAGACATAACAGTTGCAAATATTGCAATGTTTTGTTGGAAAAAACTATTAAGCAGATATTGTTCCGGATAAAGAAATACTTCGTTTTTGACATTTTATCGAAATCGAAGATGGAGTTTTCGAGATATGAGCAGTTTTTAAAATTAGCGTTTCCGGTGCTTCGAATTGAAAATTAAGGACACAATAGTTTTGAAAACATCCATTTGACTCTAAGTTTGCATTTTGGTCCAAATCGTTATTGCCGTTTTAAGTTAACTAGACAAAACTATATTTTATAAAAATACTAGCTGGCCCGGCGAACTTCGTTCCGCAAAAATTCGTTAATGTAGTTAATGAAATTAATAATTCCGAGCTTTCGCTTCCGGTCAATTTAAATTCTTTATTCAAAAATTATATATATAGTAATTGTAATTTTTTTTCGAATTAACACTTGTGGATTGTCAATAATAATGCTAAATTGAGCCTCTTTTAAAATTGAAAACAATTTACAATTGAAAATAATTTTTTTACAATAGCTGTTGCCGAAGTGTTATAGATAAAGTTATGTTCTTTGAATATAACCTTTAAAAGCCCAGCAAGATTATCAAAAGCAGTGAGGGTGTAGATTGTGCTCAGCAGCAAATGTAAAAAATGTATTAGGTATTTCCGTTTCTTGCATTTTTTTTTGCTTGATTCTGTATGAAAGAGGACATTTGCGTTGCCAATATTATGTTTCTGTGTCCGGGCACGTTTTTGTAATTCCGATTTTTTTTTGCAATCTGAGTAACTCTACAAACTTTACAAAATGCTCGAGGAGTAGATGGTGATGGTCGAGAGATACACAAAAACTTTTATGTAGACGTTCGATGGGCTGTTTTCTTTCATATTTGGTGTAAACATTTCGTTCCGAGTAAACTTGGAAATTTATTTGTAATGGAAATGCGTTTAAATTTAGCTTTTAAGCAATTTAAGTTTCAAAGAGAGTTTTGATTTTTTCCCCCTTTTTTTAAGTTTTCCCCTTTTCCATTAAAAAAGAGCCAAAATTGGCGCTTTTCCCCTTAATCTGGGAACACTGGCAAGCCCCATGTAGTGGTTCAGGTAAAATTTGTTGTGTACCCTTTTCTTCTCAAGCAGTCGTTGTATACAGGTAAAACGTATTTTTTCGACCTGCTTCCACTTATTGTACGATTTTTTCTGCATTTTGCTTTGCGGTAGTAGCGTAGAGAGAGTGTCCCTACTCATTAATGGATATACTCTGTCCAAAAGAATATTCTGCTCCGGAATATCCATTTTTGCCTACATTGCGATACATTTGTTCAAAATCTTCTAGGTATTCTATTAATCATTTCGGCGCTTTGATAGGATAGTTTCGATCACATAATAGCTATATCTTTGATGGAACCGTCTGCGAAATAAATGTAATGCGTCGAAAAAGGATTTAGAAAATTGTGTAAGTGCGCGACTATGGTAAATAACATCGAACAAATAAAAACACAAATGTAGATAAATTTATCGGTCTGCTAAGCAAAGGTTTCTGATGTTTAAAGTTTAAACCGTGGATAAAACAAACACACACCAGAAATCGCCTTCCACTGTTCTTAATTTCGTGACGAATATGGCATTAAAATTTAAGTTTCTATTCGAATTCTTAAAATAATAAAACTTGACTGTATCTATGATGCAGTGAGGGACGAAAAGCTTAATTTATGCTGCTTTGTTCATCGTTCAGCTATTGGAAGGAGCCTATAATAGTTGTATTGAAGATAGATAATAATTGAGCTGCATATATCTGTCAGACGTTCGCAAAGGGCGGTGAAGGAAAAAAACATTTTGGCCAATCTTTGAATTTTCCAGCCGGCTAGCCCAAGTTTTTTAGACTTACAATGCACGCCGGCAACTGCCTTGATGGTATTTCCCCTCGTGTTATTTACACACAACAAAAACAACCCGTGACCATTATAATGATCAATTTAATGCCATCTATGCCTTTGTAGCCACATACCTTCTAATTCCACCCCCGCTTTGATCCTCAACGTCATCGAAGAATATACTTGGTACTCTGACTTTTTTTTTAACTCCAGGGAAGCATCACGAAGAACGTCAATAAAATGTTGTTCATCAACCCACGGTTGTTGTATCGTTGTGGTGCCACCATTAGTTGCTGACTACTCCTCCGCTGTCCGCTTGCTGCCACGTTATTTGGTGGCATCACAAGACGTTCAAAGGTTAGTTCCTTTATTTTTGTAGTAGGAATGGGAAAGACTGTCAAAATGGCAGTGGTGGGGATAGATTCTCTCACAGAGAGCGACACTTAGGAAAAAGTTAGGGAACACTTTTGAAGTAATCTATGTATGAAAAATGGCAGATAAGTAGGTACACAATTCAAAAATTTGAAAAGTCGTTTAAATATTTTATAAGCTGAAGAATTTGCTAATTTACTAACAAAATTAGCTATGAAAGTGATTCGGAAGTAATCGTACTTCTTTTTGATGAATCCGAGTGTGAAACATTTTGTACTTATTAAACGACAAGCATTCAAGAAGAAGAAAAGCGACTATGCATTGACATGGAGCAGATTGTCTCTTTTTACATCAAGGCAGAGTTTCGATGCCACTATCGAATTCGAAAATAATCTTTAGGAGAACATTCGATATTATGTTGCCGACTGTTGATATCATTTTAATACACATTTATGCGAAATGGGATAGCGAACCTCAAATCATGTAAAGTGACTGACAGCTTTACCACTTCTTACAGCAAGAAATTTGTTGAGTAAAAATTGGCAAGATTCTCAGTGGAGGGGTTATATCTTTCTCTCTCGATTACGCTATCTTATACGATTTTTTCGAGTTTGGGAACGGCAATGAGCTAAAACTCGTAAGAATTCGTAAGAATTAGTAAAAAATCGTAAGGACACACCCCTAAAAATAAGAACAAGATGACAGATTCGTGAACTAAATTCCATCTTGAAGGAACTGCAACGGGAGCGGGTCGAAATTCTGTTTTTTTCTGTTCTGTCTTAAACAAATAAATTCTGCTAATTCAGTTTTTTTTTTCCAATTTACGAATTTAAAGAAAACAAATATTTTTCAACTTTGTCAACAAATTACAATATATTTTATATATTAAGCATTAAGGTACACAGGTCGGTACCAGGAACACACAAAAAAAAAAAAAAAAAAAAAACAGACAAAAAATGACCTTATGTTTTCCTTTGTTGGGTTTAATTACAGATACCTATATTTTTTTTCACTCAATAACTAAAATAATATTTGTCTAAACCAAGGGAGCAAACTTAAAACCAATAACGAAACTATGTACTTTTACCTCTTCTTCTATAACAAGTCAGTTGGTAGGTATAATCTTTGTATATACATTCCTATAGTAGCGCCAAGAAATCTAATAAAAATGTTGTACCAGTATCCCACGGAAGCTTTGGCGCTTCAATCGTTCAATAATGAAAAATGGTTTGTGCCCTTAATTGATTTAGACTGAGCTTTAAGTTTTTATCGGTGTTTCGTCAAAACAAAAGCTATATTTGAACGAACGAAATTGATGTGATAAACAAAACAAAAGTAATATTTTTAGACTTTTTGGCATATTTGCTATTTATTATGGATTTTGTCAAGAAAATAATTTGTATTTGGACTGGTTGCCAAATTTCATTTTTTCTCCCCGATCACTATCTAAGATTTGTTTGCCAAATATCTAGATCCGTCAACATAGCAATGTAGTATTTTCAGCTGCTATAGAAGTAGGTAGATTATGAGCCGGGAGAGCCTTCGAGGGGCTCTGGCACTGCGGCTTCTTATCTAAAAGGAGCCTATTGTGTAGGTGCATAAAACATAAACATGTAGGTGGATATTCAATTGCAAGATGCAGACGCTACTCCTATATTATTATGTTTTGTATTTAACTGCAAACACTAAATTGTACTTGTGTTTGTTTTTCCAACTAATTTACGATGACTTTAGTCTTTGGTGGATTCCAAAGATCAGTTGCTTTTCATTCTTTGCATGGGTGTTGGAGCATGAGCGATGGAGGGAATTCTTTTTGGTGACCGGATAGCCCTTCCATCGAAGTTAAAATGGAGATTCCTGTGTCTCTAAGGTGGAAGTTGCCCTTCTAATATCGAAAGATGGTAGATTACCTGTAAGACGTTTTAAAGCAATAGCATTAACGACGGCGTTAAACGACTCTATGTGTCTCGAACTCAAGACTAAAGAGCATAGTTTTATTGAAGTTGTGGTAACGAACGACAGAGCTCATACCTGAAATGTTGGCCTGAATGGGCCTTCAGGAAGTCGTAGCCTGCACTGTGCATCTTCGTAGATAAAACTAGCCTCCGATCCAGGATCGCGAAGAGGACGAAGAGAGAATTTGTTACCAAGATAAAAGATATCGATTAATGCAGTTGCAAGAATAATTACACGTTCACTATTTTTGGAAAAAAAAATAATGGACTTGTAAATTGAGTGTTGTTCTAGTGGACTGTATGTGTTGTTGAGAGACTTGTTGAGAAGTACTGGGCTGAGAAATACTCGTACTATTAGTAGAATGTTTATCCTGGTGCACTTGTGCTTGATGGGTAGTAGTATTAGTAGAAGTAGTACAGGGACTTTATTACCATTTAAAATAATTTTAGAATTTGTTTGTTCGTATTTACAAACAATGTTAAATAAGTCTTTTTTCGTTGCGAGAGTATCTTCCACCACCATTTCTAAAAATCATTATCTTTGATTTCGATAGGTTTACAGTCAAATTCCATTGATTGCAGTAACTTTCAAGACGATTGATAACTAGCTGCATCCCTATAAACACTATACCTATCCGCAAACTTTAACGCTGGTATCCGCACACCACCAAGTTTAATCCCTCCTTCTATACTTCCTCAACTATATCATTTCTAAACAAGATGAAGAGCAATGTGCTTAAGATGCAACCTTGCTTAACACCCATTTGCGATCCGAATTCTTCAGTGTTAAAGAGTGTGTGATGTCGTTGCCGACATAGCTTACAAGTGAACTGACTTCGACAGCCGTTAACCGTGGGAATAGTGAACAGAAATGAAGTGGATGAGGGGAAATACACAATTTGCTGATTTTGAGGTGGTCTTTGAACCTTAAGATTTGAATCCCTAATATCAGAAACTGATTCTAGGATTTAATATTGCTTGGTTAGAAATGCGTCCAATTCTGAATTGACAAAACATTTTTAATATTTTAAATTTGTAAGAAATTCACACAACAAATACAAATCGAAACCCAACGAGAAAAAATTTTCTAATGAATGAAGGAGTAAAAATCTCAACGAAAGCTTTTTTATAAGAAATAAAATTATCAAAGGCTCAAAGCTCTCAGTAATTTATTTCTCGATTTGGTATGAGTAGCGACACCTATTAGGTTACTGGTACTACTGGATTGGCGCTACTATAGGAATGTATATACAAAGGTATAATGTTTTACATAAAACATTATATATTTTACATAACACATTATATCAACCGTTTTTTTTATTTGCAGAATTTTGTAAAGCAGAATTTTGACCTCGCCAGAATTTCAGTCTCTTTTATAATATAAGGGTACCCACCCGGTTTGTCCGTGCTTTTCATTTGGAACTATCGGTCCAAAACTATCCTATCCTTAAAACTGGAACCAACCATACTTATCCACAAAATTTCATTGAAATCGGTTGAGTGGTTTCGGAAATCGACAGCAGCGCCACCTAGCGGATAGATCGTCAGCGCACGTACCCAATTCCCCCGCAAATTTTAAAAATAAAATTCCTTTTTAGATTTCCTATTTGTGATTTGTGAATTTGCTAAGAGTCATAATCATAAGAGTATTATGTTTTCACTACTGTTGACTGTAACTCTCTACGGCCTTTGGGTTTTGGCTATCTTTCGTGACGTCATTTCTCGTTTTTATTGTGTACGGTCATGAAGAATTAAAAAAAAAATATTTTCCGGTATCGTAGTATGTACACAACTGCGTAGTTGAAATTTAATGTAGTAAAATTCAACTTTTTCAATTGTTAATATTTATAAAAAGTAAAAATGCAAAAATAACAACCCAGAAAATCTCTTTATTTTGACACTTGATTTGTTAAGATTGGTTGAGCAAGAGGTAGAAACACACTACAGATACTACAGAAATAATATATGTAGAGCGGAAATATTATTTTTTTTTTTGGAATTCTGGGACTTATATATAACATAAGATATAACATACGAGAGAACCAACAAATCAACAGTAGCCTTCAACTCCTGCAGCAGTATTTTTGAAACAAAAAAACCTAGGGACAATCCGGAATATTAAACTGTATTTGTAGCTACAGGTACACGGCTATAGAAAGACCAATACTGTTCTATTATGGCAGCTTCGTATGGCCGGAAAGGCATACATAATTTTATTTTATTTGCCAAGTTTAGAATAAAATAGTTGCCAGATGGGAATTGCTATTTTAAACTTAGTTTTAGTTAACAGACATCTTTACAAAATTTTTACTGAAACTGAATGAAACGTGTCATTCCTCGATCCTGTAGAGGAGTATACAGTGAGTACTTAATCACAGGTATTATAACAAGGAACAACCTTTTCCCCCAATGGGCAACACAAGCATTCAATGTTGACCTGAGTGTGGCACGGAGTACTCCATGCCAACCCACATACCTAGCCTGACCTAACTTATCGCTTTGGTTGGTATGGTTTCGGAGATAAAACGGTTGTAATGACGTGCGGACAATTTCTTTCAAATGGTTCCAACTTTCTAACGGTGCAACTGCAATCGAAAAATAAATTCACACTCCAAAAAACTCTAAACGAATGTCTAGCGAACTGCAATTTAAGTTTTTCATTCTAGAAAAAGTGCGTTCTAACTTCATGTCTATTCCATAATATAATGATACCTACTGAGTTCGAACCATGTAAACAAAATATGAAATATTTCGCTGTTCGCTCACTTTATTATCTTCGTCAGAAACACAGCCGAAAGTATGTACCTACCTGTAATGCAATTAAAATAAACAGTGTTATGTAACACAGAAACTCGAGAATGATTACATACTTGTCAAGCTTTCTTGTATCTGAATATTGTTGCAAAACCTTAGATTTTTTGTTGTTGATATTTTTAAAGACCCGGTTGATTGAGAAACTCGTGTCGATTAAACTCTCCAAATGAATGATCTGCGACCTAGGCTCAAACAATAAATTCACAAAGATCAGACAGAATAACGTGTTTCGATCACCGAGCTCGCATGAATGTTCAATACTTACGTATGTTATCATTGTTTAATTTGAGTTCGGAACAAATCGTGTATATCTGCGTCTTTAGTTACGCGTGTCCAATAAGTAGATACTGCCATATACTTATTATTAGTAAATATGTCGGCTGTATCTAGGTATGTTTATTTTGTTATGTTTTGTGTTTCTACAATCTAATCATCAATGTACCTATAGTTATTGTTTAACATAATAATTTAGCTACAGTGAAGGTGTGTGAAGGCTACCTACTACCTATCTTAATCTGTGATGACATGACATAAATATATTTTGCCGGTAAAGTGATTTCGTTACGTGCGGCCAATTTAAAGTGGTTGGCGGTCAATTTCGTGACGTTTGGTAATGAATTGCAATAAACAAGTAAAATAAAGTTTGAAGTGGCAATTATTTTTAACATAATATATAGTACATAATTCCTTTGCATGTTTGGTAGCGACAGAAGCACTAAAATATAATATGCGTTACTTAAAACTTTCTAATTCAGTAATTCCAAAACAGGTCGGAAGAGAGAACAGTATAGAATTTTGGTTACATAGGGATCCTTATATTCCTTTGAGATTGAAGGTGAGCTTTCTGCCAAGGACCACACCAGGATCATTAAACCAATCAACACTTTCAACAGCTTTCTTATTATTAAAATAAATTGGCACAGTTGAGTTCTGGCGTCACGTGAAGGTCATGCTTTTAAATTTCTTAAGTTTAAGGTGCATATAATTTCTTCTAGTTTTCCATGCTTATTTATCTGGATTTTTTATTATAATTGCTTAATTGCTTAATACAAACTTATAAAAAACGAACAATTAAGTCAGCTTATATACTTATAAGATACAAATTGAATATTAAATGATTATTTAAATATAACAATAATTTTTTTTATTAAATACAACAATTCATATAGGTTGAAAGGGCAGGTTGAATCAGGCAAGTTGTTAATGAAGTTGTTGTGATCAAAATTTATGTAATAGTAATGTAAACTTTCAATGTAACTTGCCCATTTAGACCAATTATGTTTTGTTTTTAATATGTTGTCATCAGCTGTTAATCAATGGCAAATTTGTAAAACGTCAAAGATTTTATGTATTTTTTTTCTTTTAATATCGATACAACTCCTCCAACAGCAGAATAAACCAGTCATTTTATAACGTTAAGAAGAATTTTCATTTCAACAATTAACATTTGGTCCTTCGAGCCGGATGTTAATTGTTTTTTATAATGTTTATCTTTGATTCAGGGGATGGCGTTTGCGGGAGAAAGTAACAGCTTGACATTTATTCACGTTAAGTTCTAAACGATTCTGTTGACACAGGTGTAGAAGTATGGTTAAGGTCAGATTGTAGTGAGAGATAGTCAGCGGTTCCAGATATTTGTTTAGAGAATCTCATTATCATCTGCGTAGCTCTCGAGGTATGAGAGTAAAATGACACGTACAACATCGTTTATTGTCAAGTTAAAAATCATAGGTCCGACATGACTTTCCCGTGGTACACCAGAGGACGCTATGACTGGCTTGGAGACAGAAAATTTAAAAACGACACTATACTTGCGATCTTGTAAATAATACTTAATCCATAAAGTAAACCGCGGTGGAAAGCCAATCGCTATTATTTTGAAGAGCATGACTTTGTTGGAGATCTTGTCGAATGCCTTACTGAAATCGGTCGAAACAACATCCACGTCCTTAATATTTAAAATAGTGTGTTACAGACAAAACTCGTAAGGTTTGTGATTGGATCTACCCTTAAAGAACCCATGTTGCTTAGAGGAGATAATTGATTTGCAATGGAAGAACATAGAATCGTAAACTATGCTCTCAATAATTAGAGATATCGCTCTTGCACCCCTTTTTATGGATGGGAATGATAAATGAGTCCTTCCACAATTTAGGGAAAATACCTTTTGTAATTGAGAGCTGGAAAAGACCATAAACGGACAGTGCTAGTTCGTTAACACATTTCTTCAAAACTATGGCAATGAGACCATCTGGACCGGAGGAGTAGTCGTCGTTAAGAAGGTTAATGAACATTTCCGATAAGATCGGAAAGTTTCTCGAGATTCGCTTTGCGAAAGTCAAATTCGCGCTGCGTCAAGGGGTCGACCTTTAAATTTTCGCTGTCGTTATACAGAAGAGATAAAAAAAATAGAATGTGATGGTTGTCAAGTCAACCTGCATAGTGTCAATGTCATGCTGTAAAAATAAATGACTAGATTAGCTTACAGTCATCCGCAAATAGGAAAATCTTTGAATATGTTATAAGAGGAAATAGATCGTTGATAAATAACAGGAACAGGAGTGAATAAATGTGGCTGCCTTGAGGGACACCAGAATAGACGACAATATTTTTTGACAAACAGTAATTTAATTTCACATTTTGCGTACGATCACATAGATATGAACATTTCAAAAACTATTGCGGGAATCCATAAATTGTATTAATATTACTTATGAAGCTATTTGTATTCATTTAGGACCTGTTGAAGATATTGGTGTGGCCACTGGCCAATATCACAGTATCTATCACTGAGAAGAGCTACTTCCGTTTTAAGTTCTAAACACAACTTATAGTATTTTTTTTTTAGTGAAAACGGTTAATACGACTGTAAAAGAAAATCATTCCTTCGGTAATATGGTAATTTTTAACTAATAGGTAGCTCAATTTTTGCTCTGTCTATATTATCGTACAAAGAATTTTTTCACCAGGCGATCACTTGCCAGATTGAAGTCAACTCCTAAGCCGATTTCTTATCCGAATCCGAATTCCAATACATGTTATTTTTATAGCAAATGTGGTAAATATCTAGATTTTTCTTATAATTATACCTGATCCTTTCCATTGTCCTATAGATCGCAGTATAAAATTATTAAGTAGCAAAAAAATGCATACTCTCATGCCTTATTGGTGTTCCGAGTCTATTTGTTTATTCCATTATCCAAGGCTTGTTGCGTCTTGCTCATAGTTAAAATTTTGTCAACGGTCGGCAAGTTACCCCGAAGAGATAACCCCCAACATATTGGGCCAGTCAATTGTTTTGACTCGAGAAAAGTAGGCTGGATATTTCGATGACAATTACCCACTTCGGGATATGAGCCCTGGCCCAGCCGATATTGGAAATTACTAAAGTCCTCGTATCCTCGGAACTGTTGACGCCGTTGATTCCATTTCAGGAATTCCTCCGATGCATGTTAAAAACTCATTCAAAGACAGTCAGGACAAATTTAGGAGGCCATGAACCGAAAGTTTGCTACATCATCAATAGTCACTTAAGCAGCCAGAAATTCTGCTTCTAGTTTAGGGCATGAGAGAAAATACTAAAAACTATAAATGTGAAGAATTCAAATATTTAATTTTGATCTCTAAAAATATATATAAGTTTAAACGTATAATAACCTGGTATACCTATAATATAGTATCTGCAGTTTTTTCTAAATTTAAAATAATCGGGTTCTAGACAATGAAGACAGTGCGCTGCCTTCCATTACAATGACGAGTCGTCCTTCTATTACAAAAAGTCAAACTCTATTCAGCATCTAACAGTCCTCGAGTCTCCATCCATGGGAGAATAGTTTCCATATGCTTTTTATATCGCTTATTGCCATACATCGTCACCCTGAACTTCCTTCCGTCTTCTCCGTTTCCCATAATGCCCTCCAAATTGGCATCACGGGATGGATCCAAAAGTACCGCTGCCATTACTCCGATTATAGTAGAGAATCCTAAAATTCAGCAACATAATAAATTGTCACTCACACATTCCAAAGAAATGAATCCTTACCGAATACACTATATTTCAACAGTTGCGTATGCAGATATTTTAGCGAAGGAATTTGCTTCGGATACTTCAAAAGCTTCAGACTTTCCACCAAATGGTCATGGTAATATTTTACAAAGTAATCGAAGTGCGATAGCTTCAACTCCAGATTGGTGGACGACAATAGTAAATAGTACAAGTCCACTGCAGGCGGGCCATATTGGGAAATCTGCAGATCCACAAAAATGGTCTCCAGCAGCTTGCCTTCGTCATTGTGGCGGAACATGATATTGTTAGCCCACAAGTCACCATGATTGAGCACGTTGAAGTCGTCGGGATCAACTTTCCCCATTTTTATCGCCAAATCGATCAATTGCTCCAACAACGCGTTCTGTTTATTTTATAGGATAATATATAGTGTATATACGTCTTTAGTTGTATATAGATCCAATAGCTCTTACCACTTTTTGGTGGCACTGTTCGGAGATATTGTACTTTGCATAGCACTCTAACATAATATCTTTCATCGCAGCGAGCATAGGCCGGTTGTCTTCGCAGAACAACCCCGATAAAAAGATATCATCGTATTTGCCCTTCGTTTCATATCGTACCGCGGATACTGCATGCAAATCAGCTAACAGCCTCAAAACCGATTCGGTGTGCTCTTTGTCCAGTCCTTCAAGTCGATTGACATTTGTAAAACCACGTGGGCTTAAATCTTCCAAAATGATGTAATCAGCGCCGGGATTCTTCTTCAGTTCGTAGAATTTCGGGCCAAAGGTGACCCTTTTGCCAACATTGCGATACATTTGTTCGAATTCAGGCAAGTGTGTGCTGTACATAGCCGCCTCCCTAGGGAATAGGCCCATACCAGAGACCATCAAGGAGCTCTGTTCACTTTGAGGCAGGATTTTGATCATGTATGAAACATCTTTAGTTGATCTACCTGTAAAAAATTGACAGGTGACATTTAATGATTGGACACGGATGCACAGTAAAAGTTAACTGAACTAACATTCTAACGATTTGTTCTCTTACCAGAATTAGAGACGCAATTCTCTGAGCCCTCCAGTTCTAACTTCGCCTTTATGCGCAACATCATCGACGCATAGTTTTCCCCATCTCCGGCGATTGGTTCTGCTTCGAATGCAATTATTTTCGTTAGCGCAGGGCAGGTTTCCCGAAGAACATCTAGAAAGTTCTCTTCGTTGATCCAGGGCGGTATAGTTGAACCGCCGCCGTTTGCAACAGCTCCGTTTGCGTCCGCAGTATTTGGTTCCATACTTTAAAACTACAACGCAAGCTTAAATGAGAAATTATATCTTCAAAAAAAAAAAAAACTGGAGTTTCACGCCTTTATTTCCTTTATACTACAAAAAAGGACCAATGCTTGTTTTAACCGGCCAAATGTAGCTAAATTTTAGAAGACGTCTGATCCTGACCTGTTCGAGCAAAAACTTAGGCGAAGACTGAAAAGGGTGTTCCTCAAATCGGAAATTTGTGAAAGAACTTATTTTCACTAACCGGAGCAGATTTCCAGTTTTTTTATTTAAGAATTTCATTCATTAGGGTACAAAGGTGGTCCCACTATATGATTCCGAAATCGGTCATGCGTAGCTGAAATTCGCGTAATTATAAGCTTCGATAAATTAACTATCGCTGATAGTTTTTGCTTTTTTATTCGAAGTTGTCGGCGATTCTTGCTCCATAATAGATTGAAATCAATTATTGATACCAAGACAGTAAATGGCGTGGTATGGAGTCAATTTATATGAAAGCGCCAATTATTGCTCGTGTTTACTAAAAATTTTTCTACATTCCGATTGGAGCGGTCGTTTGGTGGCTGTAAAATGTTATAATTGAATTGGTAGGGGGAGGAAATCACAATCGCAATTATTATTAACGATGGCCAACGGGGTAGGTGCCAAGATTGAAACGGCTGTCGCAAGAGACCTAAATTATTGGTAAAGTTGTGGCCAGCGGTTTTATTTTACGCGGAATTTGCGGAAATGGCTATCGCAACCAGTCACTGGGAGCGCAGCACTCAACTTTTGACTTATCCGTCCATAAATGGGTTCGAATGTGTTGGACTCTTTTTCCTTCAATCAAGCACGCTCAATAGACACACACAAAAAGGCACATAAAGGAGCTCATCTTTTGGACGTGTTCTGTCTCTAGCAATATTTGTTTGGTATTGCAACTTGCTGAAGTAATCGCCGCGGCTCAGTGGTTAGCGTGTTGGACTACTGAGTGAGTGGTCTTAGGTTCGATTTCAGAATAAACAGAAATTTCCTCTCAAGATTTCTCCCACACGTCTAAGAAACATCAGAAAGCTGCAAAGGCTTCTTAACTCAGTCGTTCGGACTCGGAATAAAATTGCAGGTCTCCTCCAATGGTCCTTAAAATAAAATCTCACACCACGAATGGTGGTAAATGGCTTATATGGACCTGTTGCGCTAGCTACATATTTATTCATTTGTAAATGCCTATGGAAAGTTAAAACATAAAATAAGAAGAAAAAAAAAGTGTGGGAATCGTATCCTTCATTAAAAAGTTTCAGCTGGACCCCAGGTTAGTGTATACGGATTTAATGCGCTATTCTACTGGAGACCTCTTATATGCGCGATCACCTAAACAACGTGGTGATTATATAATTATGTTAGTTCGAGTGCGAAAATTATGCAAATAAGAAGTAACAAATTCTGTAATATTTGGCTCAAAAAGTACTATTGCTTTACTATTTAGCTAAAAACTGAATATGAGGTATTGCTCAGGGTGATGTTTCTTCTTCCTTGCTTCTTAAAAATTAATCGCAATGACGTTCGCAAGATATGAAGTGAAGGACACTATTCACGGCAGTATAATATATCAGAGACAATACTGAGAACCCCAAAACGCTGGCAATAGACAAGGGCGCCAAGCGACAAAACCACACTGAACAACTTAAATAATAAACAATTGAAATGTACCTATTGAAACTTAACTATTGTTATCTCTTTTATTAGAAATTACACAGTCTCAATCCGCGTACGAAGTTGCGGGCACAGCTAGTTCATAAATATGTCGGCTGTATCTAAGTATGTTTTTTTTTGTTATGTTTTCTGTCTCTACAATCTAATCATCAATGTATAGTTATTGTTAACCATAATGTTTTAGCTACAGTGAAGGTATGCTTTTTCAGCAAAAAAATTGATTGTGTGGAAGCTACTATCTTAATTACATTATATAAATAAATTTTTCCGGTAATTAAAGTGATTTCGTTACGTGCGGCTGTCTTAAAGTGGTTGGTGGTAGATTTCGTGACGTTCGGCAATGAATTGCAATAATCAATAAAAATAAAGTTTGAAGTGGCAATTATTTTTAACAAATATATCTAGTAATTCATTTGCATGTTTGTTAGCGACGTGAAGCACTAAAATAAAATATACGTTACTTAAAACTTTCCAATTCCAGATTCATAGGACGGAAACCTACAGTATTCCAAAACAGGCCGGAAGAGAGAACAGTATAGAATTTTGTTTCATAGGGATCCTTATTTCCCTTGAGAAACGTTTTATAAGTCCCAATCGGCTTCTTACCTTGCTAACAATGGTATCCGAATGGAGATTAGTAAGAGGAAAATATTGAATTCTGATATTCCCACAATAGAGGAACCCAGAAAAGTGGGTTGCGAGATTTTGTCCGTCTGTGCGTATGCTGCTGAAGGCCTAGAGGTTAAGGCTGGGTGGCAGGGGTAGACGTTTCTGCGCCCCGTAGTTTCTCGCAGCTCTTAAGACATAATCGACAGGAGTTAACGGTTTTCAATAGCCAGTAAATAGACGCAGGTAGCTATTGAAGCACAATTTTAGTTTTCGACCTTGATGTTGCATAAAATACCAAAACCCCCTTTTTTGGGTGTTTTTTTCTGCGCCCCGGTAGGGCAATCCCTAGATCAAACATTTTTATTTTTTTTTATGATTTAATTTTGTTACCAATGAACTACTCGAGGTAGCTATTGAAGCACAATTTTGATTTTTTTTCTTTACCATCTTAAAACTGCAGTTTAATATTACTAAAAGCAAACAATCTTTGTGGAGGAACAAGGAACTATTTTTTTAATCTGTAAAAAAGGGAATGGGCTTTGCATATTTGTATGTCTGCTCAATGAATAAAAATTAGATGTTTAGTTCATAAAAAAATAATAAAATTAGAATTTTAAAAAGTTTGCTTTTTTTTTTGCATTCTGAATTTAGTTTCAGAGTTTACGCACACTTATGCAATGTAGTTCACAAAATATCCGACATGGCGTTATTCGATTTTTCTCAAAACTTACTCTCTATTGAGAATCTATACTATAGTTTGCAGATTTTCGCTCACTAGAACTGTTTGAACAAAAAATGACAAAAAATTGTTTATTTCGTTTTATTGGGGTTTCTGATAGATACATACTAATATTCTTTCTCAATTTCATATGTTATAAATAATGTTATTATTATACTATAAGTTCTACTAAAATTGTTCCTAGTATTTTTTGTAAACTGTGCACTCATAAATAATGTATTTCTTATTGTACAGCAAATTTATATTTAAATAAATACAAAATGTGTCAATTTTTTTTCCTTTTTGTTTGTAGAAGTTTCAGTTGTATATTTTCTTGAAAAAGGCATACGTTCAATATTTGTGTATAAATTTTGGTAATCCGAAAAACATTGATATGAGAGTGGGTGAGAAATGGGTGATGATTTGTTTGTTGTAGATGTACCTATTTGAATTTATTTGCTTGTATGCAGATGTAGTACCCCAGTTTCAAATATTATTGTTTTATATTTACTTCGAATGATAATGCGTACAATATTTTCATTTGGAAACAGATATTCAGTTATTGTGAAATAAAGTGCTTACTATACTACTTCGGCAAACTTGTTGTGGAATGCAGGGAGATACTGACCAGGGCTTGTCATCGGTTTGATATCACTGTCGTCTGGGTTCCCGGCCATAGGAACATCGAAGGGAATGAGAAGGCCGATGACCTATTGCCAGATTTGGCTCAGCTCTGTGCATGTCTCATGCGGAGGAAGTCTTGAGTCTTCCCTCCGTTGGGATATGTAAAGAGAGAAATCCTCCTGCACTTCACCTCAAGGGCTGAGACTAGATGGTTGAACCTGACGAACTGCGTCATTCCAAGGAAGATCTGGTCAACCTTCGATGATGCCAGAACAAACAACCTTTTAGCCAGAACACGTATAGATGTCGCCAGACTAACGGCAATTAGTATGGGTCATTGGCCTTTAGGAACTCACACAGCCAAACTTGGCATCCCCCACAATACCCACTGCCGCAGCTGTGCTGACACAAACATGAGTGAAACAGTGTTCCATCTTTTTTGTGAGTGTCCTGCCCTAGCCAAAACCAGACGCAGTGCACTAGGTCATATCTTTTTTGATAACCTTTCGGCCATCCAAAGCATCCATTTCCACAAGATTATGAAATTTCTCAACTCCACAGGCTGGTTTTGAGCTTTTTAACTTCCTTCACCCCCTTTCATTTCAGGTTCCGTTAGTTGTGGTTTCAAAACGGCGCCCAATGCGCTACTTGTGTTTTTCCCTCATCGGGAAATACAGCCCCCTAAACCAACCAACCAACCATACTACTTCACAGTTTAAAACCCAAAAAAATAAAAAATTAAAAATAGCAAAATGCCGAAAGTGGTAAACAAGAAGAAGAATTTGAAATTTGCGTTGTTGATGACAGTTCTGATAAAGTCAATGGGGCTTACCAATAATCATTTTTAACCTTCACACTAACTATTTCCTAGGTCACAATATGCAATTTTTACGTATTTCATGTTGCAAATTAATAGACGACAACGAAGAACGAACGATTATAATATATAGCTAGTAATTCGTTCGTTGGCTCTAATTTGTATGAAATTTTTCCTATCTACTACTAAGTATAACATTTAATTTACTTTTACCGAATGTTGTGTTTATACGCAGGTTTGAATTCAAAACTTGTTTTCCAATGCAAGATGTGTAACAAAACGCTATAGGTATACGCTTTTACTTGCAATAATGAAGAACTAAATTCACTTGATCTTGAAATAGACAATGAGATTGTTATTGGAACTATGTTATCCGGAAACGGATTTACACAGTGCGAACGAGTCCTAGAAGCAGTAAATGTTCTATTTATGACTTCGAAGGCATATAGAAGGATAGAAAATAAGAGTATGTCGGTGTGGACTGAAACTGCACAAAAACATATGAAAGCTGCTATTGAGGAAGAAAAGCGCATTGCGATTGAGAATGGCGATGTTGATAAAGATGGCTATCCACTTATTACGGTTGTAACAGACGGTGCCTGGTCACATCGCTCATATGGGTGTATCCGGCATAGCCACAATCATTGGTTAAAAAACTAAATAGGTCCTATATTATGGAGTGAAAAATAAATATTGCCATATATGCAAATTGCATGAGTTAGAAAACGCACCAGACATCTCATCAATACATATTTGCAATCGAAATCACACCACAAATATTTGCTCCTTGAGAATTCCTAAAGGAATGCGAGTAAGGAACACCTAATAAAAAAAGCTAGCCTATCGCCCTAGGCAGCCAGCTTGTCCTTTTTTTTGTTTTGTTTTTTTGTGCAGCGAATTTGTTATTACTTATCACTTTTATTTAGTGAACGATGAGCGATTTCTCACTTTGCAGGCTCTGCAGTCACAATTGTGATCTTGATAGGGGAGGGTGTGCTCGGCTATTTGAAATTCTGTGCACTAATTAATGTAAACATGTTTACATGAGCTCGGAGTTCATAGCTGAGGGACACCCACTCTTAAACGCTTTCGATTTGGTTTCAATTTCGGAAATGGAGTTTGTGGGCCTTAAGTTCGGTGCTGCTTTTTTTTAGCACGTTAATGGCACCCATATAATAAATTTTTCATTTGTTGATTTGTTCAAAAATTGCTTTTACGATTTTACCCAAAATTTATATTTTAGCTAATCTAATATATAAAAATCTCGTGTCACAGTTCTAATATATAAAAATCTCGTATCACAGTTTTAGTGGTTATACTCCTCTGAAACGGCTCAACCAATTTGGATGAAATTTTATATGTAAATTCAGTAGGTATGAGAATCGGTTTTATACCCCTAAGAGTTTACAGGTGGCGTTGTAGGCACATATTTCGTTTTTCATGGGGAAATGCACTTCGAAAAAAACAATAAATTGGATAGAAATCGAGTAGTCATACTTCAAATACAAAAAAAAAAATATTTTAAATTTACAAAGCAATTGTTGGTGTCAGTTATTTTAATAATTTTCCAAGCAAATTGTTGTAGTCAACAATTTTGAAATTTTTTTTTTAAATATACCTAACCTTCCTAATAAGTTTGTTTATGTTTAATATGTTATGTTAGCTATGAACTCCGAGTAGGGATGCCATACGTCCCCCTTTAGAGGGGACAGTCCCCCATTTTCATACAAAAATGCTGTTTGTCCCCCCTAACACAAACTACTGTCCCCCTTAATAAGTCAAAATTCAATAAAAGAAAACATTCAATTGAAAATGTTTAAAATACTTTCTTTTAATATTTTTAACAAGATTCTTTGTGAACACATCCATTTGAAGTGCAAGAAAACTTTCAAAGCTATTTTTATTTCATATTTTTTGGACTCTGGTGATCAATAATAAAAACAAATATTTGTCCCCCTTTTTTAACACTTGTCCTCCCTAGAAAACTCACGTTGTCCCCCTTTTCGTATTTTTTAATCTGGCATCCCTAACTCCGAGCTCATGTTTACATGTATTAGTGCACAGAATTTCAAATAGCCGAGCACACCCTCCCCTTTTAAAAACTTCAATTCACCAAAATATTCAAGTCTAATAGGTACCTATATGTAGTTCTAGCAGTTACATTGCAATAATGTACGTAGGTACTATATAGTCAGATCCATAATAACTCTTACCGATTATTACATTATACTTATACATTATAGAAACTGATGAATGGGAATTGTTGGTACCTACTACTTTTAAGCTTTTAAACCAGACAGCTTAGGGTAAACTGTCCCACAGTGGCCCACGTTCCACAGTGAACCTTTTAAATTTACTTAGTCTCTACTTATAAGAGAAAAACGAAATAAAGAGAAAATAAACCGCGTTACGATCCTTTGTGAATTTACCTGGGACTTGAAGTAGTGCGCACGTCTGTGTAAGTTGTGCTCAAGAAAAAGTGATTTTACTTAATTAGTAAATTAGAAATCGTGCTTCTTATTTTTGTTCCATTTAAAAAACTATTGTGCTTTATGAGATTTGTGGGATACAATTTAAAATGTTAATTATTATTATTAATTAAAATTAGCTTGTCAATCAAATTTGTGTAACTGTTTTTTTTATAAAAATATTTTTCTCCAAAAAAGGCACTTGTCCAACAGTGAACCAGCTCCTAGTGGTACACAGTGAACAATGGTAAATATGGTATCATTTCCCAGCTTCAGAATTACGTATTTTTATTAAGCATTTAGCAACGACCTTACAACATTTAACATTCGTTACTATTATTTTTCGTTAGTTACAAGTTTTGTGATATTACTGAAGCCCTGGAAAGTCATTTTTGTTAATGTTTTGCTATTGTTTATTGGTGTTATTACTTTTCGTTGCTTTTTTTACTTATGTTTTTGTATTGTTTTGTTTTTCTAATGTTAATATTAAATAAAAACTGAATTGTACCAATTACTTGTTTTTGTTCTTTATTTTTGTTACGGAATAAGAAATAAACACTATAGGTTCACTGTGAACTACCCGGTGGTTCACTGTGTCCACCCTCTAGTACACAGTGAACCATTTGAGGTGCGTCTTAAAAAACTAAAAATTTAGCATTTTCTACGATCTTTCTAAAGCTGTATGTGGTTAAATACAAAGCTAATAAAGCATACAATAAGTAACTTCAAACCGTTTAAAGATTAAACAAATACTTTATAAACTACATCTAGTCAAACGCAAATTGGTCCACTGTTGGACAGTTTACCCTACAGGAATAAGGTGATTTTTTTTGACATCGGAAAGTCATAATGAGCATCTCCACCAGCACAACGTAAAAAGAAATTAAAAAAACAAAAACAATCAAACAGGGCATTTTTTCTAAAGCAGAAATTTACTTATGGACTTGTTTTTTTAGTTAGGTGTTCGATTTGCCATAGAAATTCTTGGATTTTACATTTACATTTCTCAGAAAGTATACCTTCTTTTAATTTTAGTAAATACACAAAATCATAGGTTTCTTTTAGCTAAAAATAATCTTTATTAATTTTCAATTTATTAATTTCTTTTTCTACACCTTCCATAACTATTAAGTCTCTAGCTGATAATACCATACTTTTCATTTTGTATAAGTGTTGACAATGCACTATACAGGAATGTTGTAATTACCTTATTTTAATTATTTTACTTTAAATTTATAAAACACAAATAACTAATATTTCAAAGCCAAGTGTTACCCTGTAAAGTAGGTACAGCTTCATTGAACAGGGAAATCCCTCTCTTATTTCGAAATATCTAACTAAAAATACAAATATTATACGTATGCTTTTTCCAATTAGATATAAAACAATAATATTTGAAACTGGGGTTCTACATCTGCATACAAGCAAATATCTAAATTCAAATACATCTACAACAAACAAATCATCACCCATTTCCCACCCACTCTCATATCAATGTTTTTCGGATTACCAAAATTTATACACAAATATTGAACGTATGCCTTTTCCAAGGAAATATACAACAATTTTATTTGAAACTTCTACAAACAAAAAAGAAAAAAATTGAACACAATTACAACAACAAAGTCATTACCCTACCCAGTCCCCACCCACTCTCATATCAATGTTTCTCGGATTATCAAAATTTATCTCATTGTTGCTTTCTTCACTTTATCAAACAGAAAGAATATTAGTATGTATCTATCAGAAACCAAAACAAAACGAAATAAACAATTTTTGTTTCATTTCCTTTCAAACTTCAAACAGCTATAGCGAGCGAAAATCTGCAAACTATAGATTCTCAATAGAGAGTAAATTTAGAGAAAAATCTAATAACGCCATGTCGGACATGGACTCTGCAACAAAATTCAGAATGCAGTAAAATAGTAAACTTTTCAAAATTCGAATTTAACTATTTTATGAACTAAGCATCGAACTTTTATTCGTTGAGCAGACAAACAAATATGCAAAGCCCATTCTCTTTTTTACAGATTAAAAAAATAGTTCCTTGTTTGCTTTTAGTAATATTAACCTGCAGTTTTAAGATGGCAAGCACAAAAAATCAAAATTGTGCTTCAATAGCTACCTCGAGCAGTTCATTGGTAACAAAAGTAAATCATTAAAAAAAATAAAAATGTTTGATCTAGGGATTGCCCCACCGGGGCGCAGAAAAAAACCCCCAAAAAAGGGGGTTTTTGGTACTTTATGCAATATCAAGGTCGAAAAATAAAATTGTGCTTCAATAGCTACCTGCGTCTATTTACTGGCTATTGAAAACCGTTTACTTCGATCGATTATCTCTTAAGAACTGCGAGAAACTACGGGGCGCAGAAACGTCTACCCCTGCCACCCAGCCTTAAGTAAGTTTTTGAAATGGAGTAGATACTTTGATTTATTTCATGGTTATTGAATCCATCATTTTCGTTTGACATGTATTTTCAGGATCCTTGCATAAGTATTTATGTGTGAGTAAGTTGAAATGTAGGGGTGATTGAGATGACGTGGACAATGATGACAGGCAACAGGAGTTGTGGAGCGTTTTGAGTTTCCACGTAGGGATTGTTACGAAAAATGAGCGAGTACCAATCGTGGTATTCTGCTTCTGCTCATTAGTGAATAGGGTTATGGGGAGGGCAACTCAAAGGAACCATAACACCTTCGGTACCGGTGTAGAGAGAGAAGGGAAAATGCTTACCAACCAAGTTGATAGGTGTGCGGTTATAGTTATCTTCTTGGCTGTTAAAGTTACAAATATTTCGTCGGTCGCTGATGGACTATTTTGTTAAGCATCGTGTCTTTTGTTATACTCGATGATGGATGTATTCGATTGAATGGCAAAAAAGAGGCTTGCCTCTTGCGCACATTTTCATTTGGTTAGTCGAAAGAATGCGTAGGCGCAGTGGCTTAGTGGTTAGTGTGTTGGATTACTAAGCGAGGGGTCCAGGTTCGAATCCCGCAAAAACCCGCAAATTCCAACTCAGGGTTTTTTTCACTGCGCCACCTCTCGCGAACGTCTGACAAACATCCGAGAGTATAACTGTCTTGAAAGAGCTTCTCGATTAGCCATTTGGAATCGACATAAAATTGTATATCCCTTCCATTCGTTCCAAAATTGAAATCTTACAGGTCCCTACGGACCTGTTGCGCCAAAAATTATTATTATTATTATAGTCGAAAGAATGCAACCAGACCAAATTAATGACATCATATGTCCGAAACCGATCCAGACCTGCATGATGTCATAATTACAAACATGATTCATGGACCTTGTGGCGCCATTAATATACAATCACCGTGCATGGTCGACGGCAAGTGTTCCAAGCGTTATCCACGAAATTTGACTAATGAGACCATCACTGACAACGATGATATCTTCGGGAATAGCGGCTACGCTGCTGGAAGGTTGCCGAACCGCTCATTCGGCATTTAAATTGCTATTAAACATTCAAGCGGTTGAAGAACCAATATGTAACAGCGAAACATTCAGCAATGGCCAAAGTTTTGGTAGCAAGCAAAATTATTATCTGGGACGAATGCACAATGTCGCATAAGCGTGCGTTAGAAGCTCTGAATCGCAATATGAAAGATCTGTATAAAAACGCAAGACGTTTTGGGGATGCATTGATTTTACTCTCAAGCGATTTCCGGCAAACGCTACCAGTAATACCACGATCGACCGCTGCCGATGAGATTAATGCTTGCCTCAAATCATCGATATTGTGGTGTTATGTGAAGAAACTTCAGCTGACGACATCGCATGTTTGCTAAATGATCCATCTGCCTAAGTGTTCTCCAATCAACTGCTAACTATCGGTAATGGTCATGTTGCTGTTGGCGCTTCGAATGGATTGATTTCGTTGACGCGGAATTTTTGCAATTTTGTCTCAACGAAAGAGGTATTTAGGCGTCTACATTAAATAGCATGTCCATTGTGCATGCTCGGAATTAATATTTTCATTACATTTACGAATTTGGGCGGAACGAAGTTCGCCGGGTCAGCTAGTACATATATATGAATTTAATAATATGACTGCTACCTAACTCAATTTTGCTCTATAATATCGTAGAATTTTTTTTTGTCACCAGGCGATCACTAGTCAGATTGAAGTCAAGTCCTAAGCCTACTTCTTATCCGAATCCGTATCCCATAATACATGTAATTTTTATAGCAACTGTGGTAAATATCTAGATGTTTCCTTTTATCATACCTGATCCTTTCCATTGTCCTAGATCGCAGTGATATCTCAACCTCAAGAATCAAGTTATTGATTAGGAAAAAAATGCACAGGTACTCTCATGTCTTATTGGTGTTCCCAGTCTATTTGCTGTTTCCATTACCCGAATAGATAAGGTAAGTTCCGGCATTATGGATCCCAAAACTTCAATCTGAAATAACTTTACAACGAACAACATTTTTTTATTAATTTTTTTTTAATAAACTAGACAAAACATTATAACATAAATAAATTAAATAAAAGTAATAAATCAAATTCATTAACTTAAAATAAATTAATTGAAAAATAGTTTTTAAAAAAAACATATTGCCCTGCATGCAGGCACCCCCGAGGGCAATATGGCGAGTAGCATTTATTTTTTATTTAAACGCCCACATCCATCGCACGTGTTTCTGAGAACAGCGCAGAAGTCGAGGGATCACTGTGAACAAAGGACACACTGCATCCACTCGTCCCTTTTGGTTGTAGTGGTGTAATCTTCACCACATCCAGCGCAAATGTTCTTCCTAAAATCTTCGAGCACACCCGAACCCGACTCGTTGGCTAGCTGAATCTCAAGATTTACAGTATGCACAACAAACAGAACACAAACATAAACAGGAAGAACATAGGTATGAAAATATAATTTATACATCAAAACTTCATAAGGCGCGGGTGCGCCATAATGCCCTTGCAGCACCTGCGCCATATTACACAAAAATCACTTCTTCACAACACAATAAAAAAAACGTAGTTGTCCTTGCGTTTCAAATTTTTGCCATTACACAACAAAACTGAAACTGTATTCTGCATTCCATTCTTCCCACCAAAAAACTTGCGTTGTATAGGTACTTACCGAGGAAAACTAATCCAAACACAAAGCGAAATTATAAAAAAAAAAACACAATCAAACAAATTTTTTTTTGTTTATATTTTTTTGTTCAGCGATAGGTACTCGTCGTACCGACTGTCTATGTTTACTGAGCACATGTTTGGCAAAGATTGAAGTTTCTGTATTGTTGTAATTTTAATTAGAATTTGGGAAGTATGATATTTGCAAGGTGCGCCGTAATGCCCGAACTTACCGTAACCCTCAACCCTCAGCGGTTTACCCATTGTTTATCCCCAACTTACTCTTTTCCAAAACCTGGCTCAGCCGATATTGGAGATTACTAAAGCCCTCGTATCCTCGGAACTGTTGATGCCACCGTTGATTCCATCTCGGGAATTCTTCCGATGGAAGCGTTAAACACTCAATCAAAGACAGTCAGGACAAACTTAAGAGGCCATTAACTGAAAGTTTGCTACATCAGCAATTTATAGTCAGAAATTCAGCTTCTAGTTTAGTCCATGAGAGAAAATACAACAAAAACATAAATGTGAAGAATTCAAATGTTTAATTTTGATCTTTAAAAATATATGAAAGTTTAAATTTATAATAACTTGGTATATCTACCTATAATACAGTATTTTTCTTTCTTTTACTTTTTTTCTAAATTTAAAATAATCGGGCTCTAGACAGTGAAGACCGCTGCCTTCCATTACAATGACGAGTCCTCCTTCTATTACAAAAAGTCAAACACTATTCAGCATCTAACAGTCCTCGAGTCTCCATCCATGGGAGAATGGTTTCCATATGATTTTTATATCGCTTATTGCAATACATCATCACCTT
Source organism: Cheilosia vernalis (assembly GCA_949126925.1). Taxonomy (NCBI): domain Eukaryota; kingdom Metazoa; phylum Arthropoda; class Insecta; order Diptera; family Syrphidae; genus Cheilosia; species Cheilosia vernalis. The sequence continues at coordinate 32,070,190 of OX421358.1, forward strand.
GAACTTCCTTCCGTCTTCTCCGTTTCCCATAAAGGTCTCCAAATTGGCATCTCGGAATGGATCCAAAAGTACCGGTGCCATTACTCCGATTATAGTAGAGAATCCTAAAATTCAGCAACATAATAAATTGTCACTCACACATTCCAAAGAAATAAATCCTTACCGAATACACTATATTTCAACAGTTGCGTATGCAGATATTTTAGCGAAGGAATTTTCTTCGGATACTTCAAAAGCTTCAGACTTTCCACCAAATGGTCATGGTAATATTTTACAAAGTAATCGAAGTGCGATAGCTTCAACTCTAGATTGGTGGACGACAACAGAAAATAGTACAAGTCCACTGCAGGCGGGCCATATTGGGAGACCTGCAGATCCACAAAAATGGTCTCCATCAGCTTGCCTTCGTCATTGTGGCGGAACATGATATTGTTAGCCCACAAGTCACCATGATTGAGCACGTTGAAGTCGTCGGGATCAACTTTCCCCATTTTTATCATCAAATCGATCGATTGCTCCAACAATGCGTTCTGTTTATTTTATAGGATAATATATAGTGTATCTACGTCTTTAGTTGTATATAGATCCAATAGCTCTTACCACTTTTTGGTGGCACTGTTCGGAGATATTGTACTTTGCATAGCACTCTAACATAATATCTTTCATCGCAGCGAGCATAGGCCGGTTGTCTTCGCAGAACAACCTCGCTAAAAAGATGTCATCGTATTTGCCCTTCGTTTCATATCGTACCGCGGATACTGCATGCAAATCAGCTAACAGCCTCAAAACCGATTCGGTATGCTCTTTGTCCAGTCCTTCAAGTCGATTGACATTTGTAAAACCGCGTGGACTTAAATCTTCCAAAATGACGTAATCAGCGCCGGGATTCTTCTTCAGTTCGTAGAACTTCGGGCCAAAGGTGACCCTTTTGCCAACATTGCGATACATTTGTTCGAATTCAGGCAAGTGTGTGCTGTACATAGCCGCCTCCCTAGGGAATAGGCCCATACCAGAGACCATCAAGGAGCTCTGTTCACTTTGAGGCAGGATTTTGATCATGTATGCCACATCTTTAGTTGATCTACCTGTAAAAAATTGACAGGTGACATTTAATGATTGGACACGGATGCACAGTAAAAGTTAACTGAACGTACATTCTAACGATTTATTCTCTTACCAGAATTATTAGAGACGCAATTCTCTGAGCCCCCCAGTTCTAATTTCGCCTTTATGCGCAACATCATCGACGCATAGTTTTCCCCATCTCCGGCGATTAATTCTGCTTCGAATGCAATTATTTTCGTTAGCGCAGGGCAGGTTTCCCGAAGAACATCTATAAAGTTCTCTTCGTTGATCCAGGGCGGTATAGTTGAACCGCCGCCGTTTGCAACAGCTCCGTTTGCGTCCGCAGTATTTGGTTCCATTATTTAAAACTACAACACAAGCTTAAATGAGAAATTATATTTAAAAAAAAAAAAAAAAAACTGGAATTTCACGCCTTTATTTCCTTTATACTACAAAAAAGGACCAATGCTTGTTTTAACCGGCCAAATGTAGCTAAATTTTAGTAGATGTCTGATCCTGACCTGTTCGAGCAAAAACTTAGGCTAAGACTGAAAAGGGTGTTCCTCAAATCGGAAATCTGCGAAAGAATTTATTTTCACTAACCCATCGAGCAGATTTCCAGTTTTTTATCTAAGAATTTCATCCATTAGGGTACAAAGGTGGTCCCACTATATGATTCCGAAATCGGTCATGCGTAGCTGAAAGTCGCGTTATTATAACTTTCGATAAATGAATTATCGCTGATAGCTTTTGCTTTTTTATTCGACGTTGTCGGCGAATCTTGCTACATAATAGGATTGAAACAATTTGATACCAAGACAGTAAATAGCGTGGTATATAGTCAATTTATATGAAAGCGCCAATTATTGCTCGTGTTTATTGAAAGTTTTACTACATTCCGATGGGAACGGTCGTTTGGTGGCTGTAAGATATAATATAATTGAATTGGTAGGGGGAGAAAATTACAATCGCAATGAGTTATTATTAACGATTGGTTAACTGTGTTAACAGGCCAACGGGGTAGGTAGAATGAAACGGCTGTCGCAAGAGACCGAAATTATTGGTAAAGTGTGGCTAGCCGTTTTATTTTACGCGGAATTTGCGGAAATGGCTATCGCAACCAGTCACTGGGAGCGCAGCACTCAACTTTTGACTTATCCGTCGATAAATTGGTTCGAATGGGTAGGATCCTTTTTCCTTCAATCAAGCACGCTCGATAGACACACACTTAAAAAGGCACATAAATGAGCTCATCTTTTGGACGTTTTCTGCCTCTAGCAATATTTCTATGGTATTGTAACTTGCTGAAGTAATCGCCGCGGCTCAGTGGTTAGTGTGTTGGACTACTGAGTGAGTGGTCTTAGGTTCGATTTCCGGATAAACCTCTCAAGAACGGTTTCCCCCACACGTCTAAGAAACATCAGAAAGTTGCAAAGGCTTCTTAACTCAGTCGTTCGGGCTCGGCTGCATGTATTTAAGAGACAAATTGCGATCAACCTTTCAACATGCCTCCAAGCTGACCAAGTTAAACGTCCTTAAAATAGAATACCCTAGAACATCGATACAAAGAAGATAAAGGTCACGACTGGGTCGCTGTTTAACGTTTTAGCTGTCAGATTGCGAATTTTTGATTTGCTTTTAATAAATACTAGCTGTGCCCGCAACTTCGTACGCGACGTGAGACTGTGTAATTTCCAATAAAAGAGATACTAATAGTTAAGTTTCAATACCTACATGAGATAATTATACTTTTTATGATAATTTTTTTACAAAGCTTCTTGAAATACAATATGTATCTGAAGTTCTGTGGCCTGGATCATACACAAATTTGTACCCACACCAACAATAAATCAAACAACATAATTCACCTATATCGTCTTTACTTCTTGAATTCTTCAATTCTTTACTGTAACGTGGGTATCACCTTCACCGTAGGTACTATAACAACCGTTAAAACAAAAAAAAAATATCAGGCACTCCGGGAGTGCAGACAGAAGTTATTACTTTAACATTTACATGTGTATTTTTCGAATTGTCAGGAATTTTACTGCACAGGAAATATTTAAAACTGTTTTGGGAGTAAAAACAGCTAACAAAAAAATCGACAACAGCGCCACCTATCGGGTCCAAAACTATCCTAACTTTCTTGCTGCATCCAACCATATGCACACATACAAAGTTTCATTGAGATCGGCTGAGTTTCTCAAAAAAGCGACAACTGCGCCACCTATCGGGTCAAAAACTATCCTATCTTTCTTGCTGCATCCAACCATGCACACATACAAAGTTTCATTGAGATCGGTAGAGTTTCTCAAAAAGTCGACAACTGCGCCACCTATCGGGTCCAAAACTATCCTAACTTTCTTGCTGCATCCAACCATGCACACATACAAAGTTTCATTGAGATCGGCTGAGTTTCTCAAAAAAGCGACAACTGCGCCACCTATCGGGTCCAAAACTATCCTATCTTTCTTGCTGCATCCAACCATGCTCACCATACAAAGTTACATTGAAATCGGTTGAGTTTCTCAAAAAAAGCGACAACTGCGCCACCTATCGGGTCCAAAACTATCCTAACTTTCTTTCTGCATCCAACCATGCACACATACAAAGTTTCATTGAGATCGGCTGAGTTTCTCAAAAAAGCGCAATTGCGCCACCTATCGGGTCCAAAACTATCCTATCTTTCTTGCTGCATCCAACCATGCTCACCATACAAAGTTACATTGAAATCGGTTGAGTTTCTCAAAAAAAGCGACAACTGCGCCACCTATCGGGTCAAAAACTATCCTATCTTTCTTGCTGCATCCAACCATGCACACATACAAAGTTTCATTGAGATCGGTTGAGTTTCTCAAAAAGTCGACAACTGCGCCACCTATCGGGTCCAAAACTATCCTAACTTTCTTGCTGCATCCAACCATGCACACATACAAAGTTTCATTGAGATCGGCTGAGTTTCCCAAAAAAGCGACAACTGCGCCACCTATCGGGTCCAAAACTATCCTATCTTTCTTGCTGCATCCAACCATGCTCACCATACAAAGTTACATTGAAATCGGTTGAGTTTCTCAAAAAAAGCGACAACTGCGCCACCTATCGGGTCAAAAACTATCCTATCTTTCTTGCTGCATCCAACCATGCACACATACAAAGTTTCATTGAGATCGGTTGAGTTTCTCAAAAAGTCGACAACTGCGCCACCTATCGGGTCCAAAACTATCCTAACTTTCTTGCTGCATCCAACCATGCACACATACAAAGTTTCATTGAGATCGGCTGAGTTTCTCAAAAAAGCGACAACTGCGCCACCTATCGGGTCCAAAACTATCCTATCTTTCTTGCTGCATCCAACCATGCTCACCATACAAAGTTACATTGAAATCGGTTGAGTTTCTCAAAAAAAGCGACAACTGCGCCACCTATCGGGTCCAAAACTATCCTATCTTTCTTGCTGCATCCAACCATGCACACATACAAAGTTTCATTGAGATCGGCTGAGTTTCTCAAAAAAGCGACAACTGTGCCACCTATCGGGTCCAAAACTATCCTAACTTTCTTGCTGCATCCAACCATGCACACATACAAAGTTTCATTGAGATCGGCTGAGTTTCTCAAAAAAGCGCAATTGCGCCACCTATCGGGTCCAAAACTATCCTATCTTTCTTGCTGCATCCAACCATGCTCACCATACAAAGTTACATTGAAATCGGTTGAGTTTCTCAAAAAAAGCGACAACTGCGCCACCTATCGGGTCAAAAACTATCCTATCTTTCTTGCTGCATCCAACCATGCACACATACAAAGTTTCATTGAGATCGGCTGAGTTTCTCAAAAAAGCGACAACTGCGCCACCTATCGGGTCCAAAACTATCCTAACTTTCTTGCTGCATCCAACCATGCACACATACAAAGTTTCATTGAGATCGGCTGAGTTTCTCAAAAAAGCGCAATTGCGCCACCTATCGGGTCCAAAACTATCCTATCTTTCTTGCTGCATCCAACCATGCTCACCATACAAAGTTACATTGAAATCGGTTGAGTTTCTCAAAAAAAGCGACAACTGCGCCACCTATCGGGTCAAAAACTATCCTATCTTTCTTGCTGCATCCAACCATGCACACATACAAAGTTTCATTGAGATCGGTTGAGTTTCTCAAAAAGTCGACAACTGCGCCACCTATCGGGTCCAAAACTATCCTAACTTTCTTGCTGCATCCAACCATGCACACATACAAAGTTTCATTGAGATCGGCTGAGTTTCTCAAAAAAGCGACAACTGCGCCACCTATCGGGTCCAAAACTATCCTATCTTTCTTGCTGCATCCAACCATGCACACATACAAAGTTTCATTGAGATCGGTTGAGTTTCTCAAAAAAGTAGACAACAGCGCCACCCATCGGGTGTTGGTTTCTCGGTGTCGATGACGCGGTGTCGTTTTAGAAATAACCCGAATTCATTAATTTCTTCCCATCTAAATGTGCCCAACGCGCCTAAAGAAGTAATAACTTAAAAAAAACCTTGAACTCAATTTCTATATACACCACCATAATGTATGTACGATTGTACGTCCATCAGCGCACGTCATCAGCCACCTGCGCATTTCCTCAGAAATACATTGTCGTTGTTGATTACATTTTACATACCCATTCACGTCGCATACTTCTCTTTCGTTTCACTTAATTCGGAGAAAACACTACGCAGTTTTTTTTTTAAAATGAACGTGCTTGTGCGATGTGCGCCACCCAACCACCCCAAAGCAAAACAACGATAAAGAACCGCGGTTGCTGATAAAGTTCGATTTGAGAAAATAAATTTATTTTTTTCGTGTTAGATTTTAGGTTGTAGCTCAGCTTCTAGAGTACATAGAAAGCTGATTGATGGCTTGAAATAACTATGAAAGTGTTGGCTCTCCTAAGGATTTTATTTTGTTTGCATTGATTAAGAATTGTTTGAGTAATGGCGACTTAAAGGCAGTAAAGTCAGGAAAAAAAGCACATTTTGGTCTAAAACGCTCCCAAAAAATAGGCTTGACAATGAAAGGAATAGCCTATGTGTTTCTCAAAATCTTAACTAACATTTCAAAAAAAAGTTTCATCAAAATCTGTGCAGTAGTTTTCACGTCAACCGCGAACATAGAAAACGGCTACAGTTTTATTATATTTATAGATTATAGAAGATAGATAATATGGTCGCGGTGGCTTAGTGGTTAGTGTGTTGGACTACTAAGCGAGGGGTCCAGGTTCGAATCCCGCAAAAACCCAAATTCCAACTCAGGGTTTTTTTCACTGCGCCACCTCTCGCGAACGTCTGACAAACATCCGAGAGTATAACTGTCATGAAAGAGCTTCTCAATCGGCCCGTTTGGAACCGGCATAAAATTGTAGATCCCTTCCATTCGTTCCAAAAATTAAAAACTCATACAAAACGAATGGTTGCGAGAAGCTAGGCCCTGGGTCCATACAGACGTGTTGCGCCAACTATTATTATTATTAATATGGCATTCTATATGTATTTTTGGAGGAAGAATCGGTGGTTCGTCCTTTTGGTTTGCGACTTGCGATTAATAGCCACAAATAAGTTTTTTTTTTTTCATAAGACAAACAAATTTTGCTTCCTAGTTCATAATATGCGTTTTGAATGCATTTTGTGATAAAAGTAACCAACATTTCCTTCAATTTATTAAAAAAAAAAAATATTTTTCTTACATTTGTATGCAGCTTTCGGCCAAAATTGTCCGCTTGAATAAAATTTGACTTGCCTACAAGCTTTATTTTTATGGGATGGCAAATACTAAGTGCGTTAGTATTGTTACATTGGTGGTGAGGTGTCTCATAATGGGAAAGCTGTCTGAACCGAGGGGGAGAGGCCACAACCTCTCACCTTGAGCCAGTCATGACCAAAAAGGATACCGGGGGAACAGTGTTCTCAAGATCGTCATACGTGGTGCAGAGCCACAACCTGCAAGAGGTGCAACTGCTTTCGACTGAATATGACGGATCTAGAGCGGAAACTCGATAAAAACCCGTAATCCCGGGTGTCTAACAACCGTGCCTATGGGATGAATGGCACTACGTAAGTGTGTCTTACTACGGTGAACTCCGGACAACAGGCGACCTCCGGTTTAAATTAGCCCTCCCGAGGTATGGAGCTCTGCCTCGGGTGACTGACTTTCTCGCAAATTTCAAAACATATGGAAACAGAAAATAATAACTCAACAAACAAGGAATGCACAGCTTTAAAACTGCAACCAGAGGTCACCCTGGAACTCCCAGTCTCTACAGCTAGGGCACTTGGTCCTGCTGCAGAAACTGCACCTTATGACACCATGTCGATTGGTGAGGACTCGGTCATCACCACTCCCATGGATGTTATATCGGCGGAAGAGGAAGCTGCTCTACTCGCATCCCCGAAGTCATCAACAGCTCTCGACAAACCATCTGGGTCAGTCAAGCCAAACGATGCTGGCAAAGTCAAGCTATCAGGAGCTGGACGTAAACGCCTGAAAAAGCTGCTGGACGCAGGTTATGAGATCGAAGAGGCACGTTCATTGGCCTTGGAACCTGCGCAGTGCAAGGATATTCGTCTCAAAAGACCAAGGGCCGACAGCTCAACTCCAACGAGCAACACTCCAAAACGGAAGGCTACTGAGGCTGCAATTTCATCACCTCAACAGGCACCCACCTTCCGGGATGTTGTTGGATGCAAAAAGATAGGGGTAATACCGATAGACTACCCTACTACCTTATGGTCTACAGACCAACTAAAATTGGTTCAAAATAGTGTCCTGGATAGTATTGTAAAACAACAGGATAATGCTACCAAGCCCCAGTTCCGAGGTTGCACATTCAAACCCGGTTGGCTTGCCTTTACGTGCAAGGACCAAACAACAAGTGACTGGCTGGAAAAAAAGTATTCCGACGCTGACACCATGGGAAGGTGCCAAACTTAAGGCTGTGAGTGAGGAAGAAGTTCCTCGTCCACAAATCTTTGTCGGCTACTTCCCTGGAGAAGGAACCCCAACCAGCAAAATACTGGGCCTCGTGAAAGGCCAAAATAATGGTCTGAGAGTAGACGACTGGAAGGTACTCAACCGGGTGCAAAGGCCCCAAATGACGGAGCTAACCCTAGCTCTGGACCCAAAGTCGGCTGACACTCTGAAAGCCCAAAATGGCAGCATTAGCTATGGTTTCGGTGACGTTTACCTGCGACCACGAAACAAAGACATCCCGAGACCAAAGGTCGCCAAGAAGGAAACAGCGGTCGCTGTTGGTGCTGCTGTAGCAAAAGCACCTACATCTCCAAGGACTACGGCTAACACACTAAAAGCCGCAACAAATGATATCCCTAGCTGCTCGCACAGAGGCCCGACGACTAAGGTGCCAAGCACCAGCACCGCCGGAAGCAATGCACGTCGGGAAAAACAAAGGCAACGTGCCCCTGGCAGACCTCGAAAATTTTAAAGACGAGACCCAGAAGAAGCGGCTCTTTTGAACAGCAGCAGGGGTAAAAAGGTGGCACAGAGGGGCCACCAAAGAAAATAAATATGCGACGTCCATCCGCAAACAACACCAGAAGGCAACTTAAGTGCCTTCAAATAAATCTCCATCATGCTAAGGCAGCTTCTAGTGTCCTAAGCAGGAGGTTCATTAAAGAAGATCTGGATCTAGCCATGATTCAGGAACCATGGACCTTATCAGGAGCCATAAAAGGGCTCCCAAACGAGGAAACTTGTAAGTTAATTTACGATAAACAGCATGTCCGACCAAGGGCAGCTTTAATGATAAATAAAAACTTAATTAAAACAACTTTTCCAATTTCAGAATTTATTCAAGGAGATCTGGTGGCGGCACTCATCGCAATACCAAAAGCCGGTCAAAAGGGAGGGGATTTGAAGGTCGTCATCGCCTCTGCCTACCTCCCTGGAGACACTTCTGAAGCACCAACCTCAGAAGTAGCGGCTTTGATAAGGTATTGCGAAGAAAGGAGACTACAATGGATCCTCAGCTGTGACGCCAATGCCCACCACACGGTGTGGGGGAGCACCAACATAAACAAAAGGGGTGAGTCACTTTTTGAATATATTTGTGCTAATAATTTGGTGGTGGTAAATAGAGGTGTAGAACCAACCTTCATAAATGTGATTCGGCAAGAGGTTCTTGATCTCACATTGGCAAGTCCATTTATCTATCATATCATCACAAACTGGCATGTTTCTGGAGAAGCATCCATGTCGGACCACAATCACATCAGATTCGACCTGGAAGCTTACTCCGTAAGAAACACAGTTTACAGGAACCCAAAATCCTCTGACTGGGATACATATAAGTTAGTCCTTGAATCAGAAATAAATCGTTCTTTAGTTCCACTATGGACCGTTCCGGAGTTGGAAATTGAATCCGAACAACTCAAAAAAGACATAATCTTCGCCGACGAAAGTAGTTGTCGCCTCAAAAATAGGAAAACACGAAGAGATGTCCCATGGTGGAACAAAAGACTTGATGCCCTTACGAGCACTGCAAGAAAGCTTTTCAATAGAGCTAAAAACAATGGCAACTGGTGCCAATACAGAACAGCTCTTACTGAATACAACACAGAATTGAGAAAATCCAAAAGAGTGACTTGGAGGAAACACTGTGAGAGCATTGAAAATCTCCCTGCAGCTACACGACTCCAAAAAGTCCTTGCTCGCGATCACTCAAACGGTATCTGCTCTCTTAAAAAGCACAATGGCGAATTTACAGATACTCCTGAAGAAACCTGTCAACTTCTTCTGGATACACATTTCCCGGAATGCATCTGCATAGACAACCCAATCGTACCGATGAGGCACCAGGATCTTACGGTATCAAAATGGGATTACAGTCTATCCGGGAAAATATTTCAGCGAGACAGGGTTAAATGGGCGATCTCATCCTTTAAGCCTTTCAAATCACCAGGAACTGATGGCATCTACCCCTGCCTACTACAACAGGGTATGGATCTATTGGTTCCACAACTAATTAGAGTCTTCAGATCCAGTCTATCTCTAAGCCACGTACCATTGAGCTGGACCAAGGTCAAGGTGGTCTTCATACCAAAGGCAGGTGGGAAATCTGAACAACTAGCGAAATCATATCGCCCCATCAGCCTCAGCTCCTTCCTCCTAAAAACCATGGAGAAAGTCCTAGATCAATACATAAGGGATCAGTTCCTTAAAGGTAACCCACTTCATGCTAGCCAGTTCGCATATCAAGCTGGCAAGTCTACCGAAACTGCCATACATAGCCTCACAACGACGATTGAAACGGCTCTCGCAGTAAAGGAAACGGCTCTCTGTGCCTTCATTGACATCCAGGGAGCCTTTGACAATACCTCCTTCGATGCCATTAAGAAAGCTATGATAAGGAAAGGCATTGCCCCACTAAACATAAAATGGGTTCTGATGCTAGAAAGCAGAATCATTAACCTGACGTATGGAGGCTCACAAAATACTGTCAAAGCCACTAGAGGCTGTCCTCAAGGAGGAGTACTTTCTCCTCTCCTCTGGACACTAGTCATAGATGAACTCCTAGATCACCTCACACAATCGGGGTATACAATACAAGGTTATGCAGATGATGTAGTAATCACTGTTATGGGCAAGCATGACTCCACAATATCGGAAATCATGCAAAGGGCCCTAAACTTAACCTACAGATGGTGTCAGAACAAAGGATTGACCATAAATCCCTCAAAAACGGTCCTGATACCATTCTCTAGAAAGAGAAAACTAAACTAGAACTAAAACCGATCAAGCTGAATAACGCAATCATCGACGTATCAGGAGAGGTAAAATATCTAGGAGTAATCCTAGACAAGACCCTCACCTGGAATTCACATCTTGATCAAGTCACAAAGAAGGCGACAAAGGCAATTTATATGTGCCAGCGTCTTTACGGCAAAACCTGGGGCTTAAAACCAAAAATGATCTATTGGTCATACAACACGATCTTCAAACCAATGATCACCTATGCAGCGATATCATGGTGGCCAAAAACCGAACAAACAACGGCCCAACAAAAACTAAACAAGATATATCGCTTAGCATGTGTTGGTATAACGGGGGCAATGAAAACTTGTCCAACTGCAGCCATAGGGGCAATGCTCAGCCTGTTGCCTTTACATATTTATGTAAAGAAGGAAGCAGGTCTTAGTGCCCTAAGGCTCCCTGATATATCAAATCACCTTCGGGTATTACAAATGCTTCAAGATGATCCTGTGGTCAAGGTATCAGACAACATGCTTAAAAGGCTTCGCTTCACCAGAAAATTCAAGATAATCATATCTGACAGGAATATCTGGAGAACCAACCAATTCGTAATACCATCGGGATCACAAATCTGGTACACCGACGGCTCAAAGATGGAAGATGATGCGACCGGTGCTGGGGTCTATGGGCCCAGGTTCCAACGAGCCATAGCACTGGGAAAATCACCAGACATCTTTCAGGCGGAGGTACATGCCATAGAGATATGTGTCCGAGAATGCTTACGAAGGCGCACTAAGGCCCATTTTATTCACTGGAAGTTGAACACAACTCGGGGAGTTTTCCATATAAAAATCCCCAAGTTGTGTTCAACTTCGAGTAAATAAAATGGGCCTAAAGGTGCCCGCATCTTCATCCTCTCAGACAGCCAGGCAGCTCTTAAAGCCCTGAGATCGTACTCGATCAGATCAAAGCTAGTTTGGGAATGTTTTAACCTCCTCGAAGACTTGGCCAAGGACAACACAGTCACCGTCGCGTGGATACCAGGCCATGAGGGATTCGAAGGAAATGAAAGAGCGGATTGTCTAGCGAGAAGAGGCGCATCACGCCTGCTCACTGGTCCTGAGCCCTTTTTCGGGTTACCTTTGAGTTACGTACACTCAAAATTCAGGAAATGGGAAGATGATCACCTTGCCGAACACTGGACAAAATCCAAAGGACAGAGGCAGGCAAAAAGACTCATAATCCCAGCTCGTAGTAAAACAAAAAAGTTACTTGAGCTAAGCAAAGAAGATCTAAGGATCCTAACGGGTTATCTTACTGGTCACTGGCCACTAAGATACCACCTCAAAAAAATGGGACTATCCGACGACGACTCCTGTCGACTCTGCGGAGAAGAGGAGGAGACAACGGAACACATACTCTGCGAATGCCCTTCTGTGGCAAAGAGCAGAATGTTCCACATGCAAGGGGCATTTATAAGTCCTGCAGATATAGGAAACATAGAACCAAGAAGGGTACTGAGGTTTATAAAGAGCCTCAACAGCTCCCTGGGTTAAATAATAAAGGCCAACACAATAGATCTCTTCTGGTCGCAGTGTACAGGGCCTATTACTTACAATACAATTGTTACATAGAAATTCGTATTGACAAAATGTCACGTAACTTCAAAAATTCCGGATCAACAGAACACTCGCACTTTGCATATGCCACTTCCACTGTCGACAAAGTTGTTGTCAGCGTTCATCGACTTTTGTTCGTTAAATTTGAAATTATTCGTTTTATGTGGATAGTTTTATTTTTTTATAGGAATAGTGCACATTTACATGAAAAATTGTCAATGCAGAATGGTTGTATAAAAAAAAATTTTTTTGACAGAACGTTCATCAGTTATTTTAATAAATACGTAAACATTGGGGACGTTCGGATTCGTAGTTTAGTAAGTCTGACAGCTGTCTGACTAGATGCGTCTCAGTTTTTATTGGACCAGAGTGTTCATGTGTAGAGTTTTTGCAGTTGACGTTTATGGAGGTGTTATGCCCCAAATATGCATAAGTAGGAGCCGCGACCAACGGAGTCATGGTTGCGTCAGTGAATTGGTTTCACAGTGGAATTGTAATAGTTAATAACATAATAACACAATTCCACAGTACAACAATAATTCGCTTACGTGACGCAATCGCTCAATGGGCCGCGGCCTACTAAGAAAATGCAAACACTTCGGGTCATGCTGACAAACGCATTTTCCCGAAGTGACCAAAGCGAAGTTCCAGGTAGGTCTTTGAGAATTCGGCGAGTCGAATTTCAACCTACGACACGGACGGTCTTTTATATACGCGATAGCAACCAACATTTGGCGCAGCCGGTAGTTCGTTAAAAAGTTCGAATTAAAGTTTCAATTAGCGATTGTGTTTTACCCCGAAAAAAAAAAAAACAAAAAGTAAAAATAAATAAATTACCGTTTTTTGATTGTCACCCCGTCGGTTTAGTGTTGTATGTAAGAAAAAAAAACAACATATCAACCGCGTCGTGAAAACATTTTGGAGTTGTGTTTTAGTGTTGTATGTGAAAAACTGAAAACCGCTTTGTGAAAAAATTTTTGGCGACAACACAATCAACGAAGCAGGTAAGTATCAAGTATCGTCTTGTTTGATTCTTTTTTTTTTCCTTTTTGTTTTGTTGTATTACACCATTTACTTATTGGGGTAGGTCAGTTGTAGTGTCGTAGACGTATATTTTCCTGAGTTCTATGGCAAAAACCTTGTTGGGGTAATTACGTAGAAAGAATAAAAAGCGTTGATTTTCGGCTCCAGAGTGGTCACGGGTTAGATTGTTTTGGTTTTAAGTTTATGGACAGAAGAGAGTCTACAGAAGCCCAGTTGATAGAAGAAATTCATCAACTCAAAAAAGAAATTAAGGAACAAGGGCAAGAAATAAAACATTTCAACGACTCGCTGTTATCTGAACTTAAGGCCATTACAAGCAGGGAAGTATATGCGTTAATTTATGCGCAATTAAGCTCGCAGTGGGGACAGTTTACGAGGCTTGAGACTACCGACGCAATACTCATCGAGTATTTAGAGGCAGTCAGAAGGCTTAAGGATAGTCACCAAAGTGAAATCCAAGCGCTTAAAGCTGAACTAAATAATACCAAAAGGGTACGATTTAGTTTAGACCGCAGCCAAATTGAAGCCGAAGAAGTAAACACTGAGGCCGAGGAAACAATTTCAAAACTAAACTTAGAAATTGTGGCACTCCAGTCCAACCTCACTAAATTAAAAAGCGAGCTTAAGGCTTCCCTGACGATACAGGACCAAAACCAAAAGGAGACTGAAAGGTTCCGTGGGCTAGAATTAGAACTTAAGGCACAAATAGAGTTTCTGAGTAAAGAGAAGAGGAAGCAAAGGGAACGATTAATAGCCCTGCAATCCGAAAACTCCAGTTTCTCACCAGACACTTCCAGCTCAACCAACACAATGAGTTACGACGGTATTGCAAAAACAATTGCACAAATTGTACCCAAATTTTCTGGGGCTAGAACACCAGAGCTATCAGGAAATGTGTATGAGTTTCTCAATGCATGTTCCTTGGGTCTGAAGTGTATAGATCCAGAGAGTGAAGCAATCTATGTGGCAATGCTGTCAACTAGATTAATTGGTGACGCATTTGAGTTGGTTAGATGTAACCAAGTAAAGACAGTGCGGGAGCTAGAGACCTTGATCAAAGGCACATATCTAACTGTACGGACACTAGATAGTGTGACTGCCGAAATAAAGCAGTCGCATCAGCTAGCAACAGAAGATATACATGCCTTCGCCAGACGTCTTACATCCTTACAAGGTAAAGCAACGGATATTATTGACGCCAGCTACTCCAGCGCAGACTCGGTAGCTCTTAAGAAGGAACTTAAAAATGCAATAATCAGCAGTTTCAAAGTTGGGCTACTAGACCCAGCGTTGCGTCAATTTATGTTGACGGTTAGTGGGGATGAACTACAGACGTTAGCAGATACGGCGTTAAAAACGTCTAACCTCCTTCGTTCACAATATTTCCAAAACCCCACAATCGCGAATAATTCTATGCCAAACGACTTCCAAATGAGTAATAACCCTCATAAGTACTTAAATAACCATTATATACACAGTTCCCCAGAATTGACCCAAGATTGGCAGCCGACTAATGCTTATCCAGTTTCCGCATACCCAAGTCCGCAAATCCCAATCAATATGGGTCCTAGTACTTCGAACTGGAACACACAAAACAGTTCAAACAAGACCAGTATACAGCACCTTCGTAACAGGCCAGCAGAGAAATTAACGTGTGGGTTCTGTGGTAAGTCAAACCACACTTACGCAGAATGTAGGGTACGTCGTAACACCCCGTACTGCGACTCCTGCAAAGTATATGGCCACGACCAGGGGACTTGCCCGAAAGCACAAGTTTACATGACAGCGGCAAAACGTAGTAAGCCAAAGCTTAAATGTGACTGGTGCTCAAGGGTGGGCCACTCGGAAGAGAACTGTTACAGTAAAAGGAACTACCTGGCAAAAAAGGGGCAGGGAAACGAATGAGGGGCCGGCCAAAAGAGGTGAGCTGCGCCCCTAAAACATCCCCAACTGATAGTCATAACAAATCATCAGTAAAGCACATCCCAAGCAGTATAATGTTAAACCAAAACCAAGAGTCACCCTTAACCCAGAACACCGTTTCAGATGCCACGATTAGCCAATTAAGTATCCCGGAGCCCAGCAGCAAGAATAAGAAACAAATTCTTAAGAGGCACAGGAAAAAACAAAGACAGGTAAATCGCCTGCACAAAATAAAACTCCGGCATAGTCCAAAAGCCACGCAGCTACAAAACAAGCTCGTAAGCCTGATGTTACAATTTTTAAATTTATCCGTGCATGTATTCGATATCATATCGCGATGCTGGAAGGGGATTGGCCAAAAACTAGGCTTTTTGCTAAATCAAAAAAATAAATTTTGCAATATCAAACGAGATAGGCTCTGCTTGATAAAAAAATTAAGTAAAAACGACGTTTTTGTAGAACTCCCCCTGCCAGAGGCCAAAGGAGGTAAGATAACTGTATTAGTAGATACAGGGGCAGACACAAGTCTTTTGAAAGAAAGTTCGTTGAAACCCAACACAAACATATACAGAAAGGAAACAAGGCAAGTAGGTGGAGCATTCGGTGGAAATAGTACAACAGTAGGTACCATCACCACTAATAAACTATTGACAAATGGAGTTAAGAAAAAATTTCATATTATAAACGGTCTAAACGACATACCCGCAGATGGTATAATTGGTCGGTATAATTCCACGGACGAACCATTTTTTTTGAGTCAAGACTTTGCATCCAATTTAACGACATTTTCCATCTGGAAGGGGACCCGCTGACGCATACCGATATCCTGGCGCATAAAATCAGAACCAAACCGGATCAAGGCCCAATAAACCAGAAGCAGTATCGTCTCCCACAAATCGCTAGGGATGAGATTCATAATCAGGTGAAGCAAATGCTAAACGACAAAATAATAGCACCTAGTAAGTCACCTTGGAACTCTCCTCTTTTGGTCGTCCCCAAAAAAGCAGGCGTCGATGGACAAAAGAGATGGCGAGTTGTAGTGGATTTCCGAAAACTCAATGATGTGACGATTAAAGACGCGTTTCCTCTGCCAAGAATAGAAGATATTCTCGATCAGCTAGGAAACTGCCGCTACTTCACAACCCTTGATCTGGCTAGCGGTTACCACCAAGTGCTCATTGAAAAGCAGGACCGGGAAAAGACTGCATTTAGCACGGGGTTGGGCCACTATGAATTCAACCGAATGCCTTTCGGACTAACGGGCGCACCGGCCACCTTCCAAAGGATAATGAACTATATTTTAACTGGTCTGCAAGGAATAGACTGTTTTGTCTACCTGGATGATATTGTGATATATAGTAAAAATTTGGAAGACCATTGCGACAAATTAGTGCGAATATTTTCGCAGTTGAGAAACTACAAACTCAAACTAAATACCGAAAAATGCAATTTTCTGTCCAAAGAGGTTGTTTACTTAGGTCACAAGTGCTCCGAAAACGGTGCAACACCAGATCCCTCAAAAACAAGTTGTGTCTCGAACTTCCCAATCCCGAAAAATATTAAAGAAGTTCAATCGTTTTTAGGTTTTGCTAGCTATTACAGGAAGTTCATCCCAAATTTTGCGAAAATAGTAGCCCCAATTAACCTATTGCTAAGAAAGGAGGTAGAATTCAAATGGACGCCGGATCACCAAAGTGCTTTCGAAGAATTGAAAAAGGCAATAACTACGCCGCCAGTCTTAATCTACCCAGATTTTTCGAAGCCATTTATCTTAACCACGGATGCTAGTAATGAAGCATTGGGGGCAGTACTATCACAGGGTAAGGTTGGAAAGGATAAACCTATAGCTTACGCAAGCCGATCCTTAAATCCTGCTGAAAAAAGGTATTCTACAATAGAAAAGGAACTCCTGGCTATTGTGTGGGCTACCAACAACTTCCGGACGTACCTTTTAGGGCGCTCTTTTACAGTTTATACAGATCATCAGCCACTTAAGGGAGTATTTCATGTCAAAGACCCCACCTCCCGTCTAGTACGTTTTCATCACAAACTCTCGGAATACGATTTCAAAATCGAATACAAACCGGGTAAGGTGAACAAGAACGCTGATGCACTGAGCCGTATCCCACAAGAAAATCCCGTAGAGCAGTGCCTGGCTGTCACTCGGGCACAAGCGTGTTTGAAGGCAAATGAGGACTCGGTGGGTACATCAACTACTTCTATTAGTACAGGTAATACAAAAGTACCCAAATCCATAGAATTTTTAACGGATCGTGAGGAAATACAAATAATCTTAAGAGACTTTCACAATTCAGCGCTTGGAGGTCACCAGGGTAACAAAAAAACGTTAGGGCGCATCAGGCAACAATATAGGTGGAAGGGAATGGCAAAGGACGTTAAAGATTTCGTAAGAAAATGTTCATTGTGCCAAAAGAATAAATGTTCCCCTCCCAACAAAATGCCCATGGTTATTACAGACACGCCCTCACTACCTTTCGATAAGGTATATATGGATATTGTCTGCGGACTTCCCGTATCACACTCAGGAAACAGATATATTCTGACTTTTCAGGATGATTTGACTAAGTTCATGGATTGCGCAGCCCTTCCCGATATGGAAGCTTCGACAGTGGCTAGAGTTTTTTATGAACAAATCCTGACGAGGTATAGAATTCCACAGACTCTTGTCACGGACAACGGCGCCAACTTCACGTCAAAGATATTTTCAGAGACTTGCAAGTTACTGGGTGTGAAAAAACTTCATACAACAGCATATCACCCCCAATCGAACGGTTCGTTGGAAAGAAGTCATCGGCCCCTAGCCGAATATCTCAGATCCTTTGTTGCAAACGACGAAAGAAATTGGGACCAATGGCTTCGACAAGCCATGCATGTTCACAACAACTCCATCCACACCGCTACACAACTAACCCCTTTGAATGCCTTATTTGGTTTTAAGTTTGAAATGCCAACTAATCTTAAAAGAAAACCCACTCCTCTCTATAATGACGGCGACTACCCTTTACAGCTCAAGCATCAACTCGATATTGCCCACAAGTTAGCTAACCAGAACCTTAGAATAGCTAAACTAAGATCCAAAGACACCTATGACAAAGGTTCTAAGGCTATTACGTTCGATGTTGGACAGAAGGTTTTACTAAGAAATCCCGCCAGAAAGAATAAATTTTCCCCTATCTGGTTAGGACCCTACGAGGTTGTGTCTGTAAACAACAAGGTAAACACAAAAATCAAAATGGGAAAAAGGATTAAAAGGGCGCATAACAACCAACTAAAACCATTCTACCGATAAAATAACAACTTTTAATTTTGGTATACTAATATCGTTTTTTTCTTTTCAGTAGAACAAGCTAAGAACACTTCAAGGAGAGAAGATTTCGACATAAAAACTAAGTAATATATTAAAATTATTAATAAATTAACAAATATATTAAAATTATCAATAAGCTTTCTACCTAAACACTAAGTAATATATTAAAATATATATAATCAAAATATAAAAATATTAAAATTATTAAATATACTTTAATAAATATACTAAAATTATCAAAAAATTCACAAATGTACATAAGTATGATTAGAATTGTAAGCATTATGTATCTGGCAAACTCGATCGGGCTCACCGTGACGCAGGAGGCAGAACCATTCCGAGTGAAAAATCTCTTGGAAACCCCCATCGTCTTCGAAAAGGTGGGAAGGGCCTTATTTTACAAAGATTGCTGGATCATCTTCACTAAATTCACACCAATGAATTTCTCTGGTGTTATGGATTTTGCGAACATTTGCGAAAGCAAAATAAACAGAATGTGCTCGTTCCTGGAAGACGACGTAACTTCAAAAGACTTCAAGGATGCTTGCAAAACAATGGTGAAGGAAGTTTCAGTAATAGCAGAAAACTTGAAGGTTAACAACGCCTATCTACAGCATAAGTTTTCACACAAACGCAGCAGAAGAGCCCTTCTTAACGTAGTGGGAAGTTTTTCAAAATGGGCTTTCGGCACTATGGATAGCGAAGATTCGGAAAAAGTGTACAACAAATTGCAAATTCTGCATAAAAATAGTGAGGATACATTCACACTGATCAACAAGCAACTAACGGTGATGAAATCCAACTACGACGCCATAGGTAAACCCCTTACCAAAGCAATTGCAGACATTGACGCAATTACAGCACATGTAAACGACTTCGGTACAACATATCAAAAGTTTGCAGACAAAACAAACACTGCTATAGCGACACTCCAGCTGAAGACGACAATAAATGAGCTAGTGGGTATACTCACAGCCAAGCTACTTGAAGTACAACACCGACAAGCCGTTGAAATTGCAATATTGAATGAACTCTACCAAGGCCGACTACACCCGTTCATCCTAAATCTTGGGAACATATCGGAAACCCTGAAGGAACCATCACTAACTGCAAAAATACAACCCTTCTTCCAAGATGAATTGACGCTTCACCAGGCAGCAAAGGTTACCATATTCCCCAAAGACTATACCCTGATTATTAAAGTCGTCATACCTCTCCCGGAGCCAACAAAGTTTGATATTCAAAAGGTATATCCGATCGCCTCAAGACTGAACGACAAGTGGGACCTAATGATCGAGACAAGGTCAGATTATATAGCAGAGTCAGAGGACCATGGACTCTTCGTTTTTATGACTAAGGAAGAGCTGACAAAATGCGACAAAATAACAACAATGCAGCGTGTAACCGTGTCAATCTGTAAACACCAAAGACCGGTCTTCACAAGGAGCAGCGAAGAATGCCTTATCGAACTCTTGCAGCACACAGCAACAGCTCAAGAGCGATGCCAACACATTGCCGTTCCCGCATCAGAGGGTACGTTCGTAAAAATGGCTGCCAGTAATTCCTGGTTGTACAACCTCCGAAACAATATGACACTGAACATCAATTGCAACGGGGAACAGTACAAACCGTTACTAAGGAGTACCGGGGTCATACGGATACTTAGACCATGCGACATCGGCACGCGGGAAATGAAAATACCGTACGAGCAAGAGGTCAGCAGCACTGTCGAGTTCAAACAGCCAACAGTTGATTTCGCAGGAATATGGGAGACACTTCGAGTACAGTTCGATACCAGCAAAGTACCAGCAAACTTAACAACAAACAAGAAGATGCTACCGATACGACTGGGAAGCCATGCAGATATTAATGCAGTCCTGACCGAGGGAAAAAAATCTCTGGAAGATCTGCAGAGACAAATAAAGCAGACCGAAATTGAAGAAACCCTCCGAAGCCAGCAATGGACGACAGCAAGTCATCAATACTCATTAATGTTGATGTGCTTGATATTAATCCTGGGAGTAACTGTACACATAATAAAGAAAAGATGTAAGGCACGCAAAGAGAAGAAAACGCTGCTGCAGGCACATACAGCAACAAAGGTAGAAGAAATGCAAATTCGCGTGGCCCCAAGCCCACCAAGGAGGAAACAGCAGCCGAAAAGAAGAGTTGAGATGACCCCAGCCTCAGGAGATCTAACGTTTGCCAGGGTTTGAATCTAATTTAAATAAGTTAAGGATTGAATTATAATATAAATAACTCTTAGCAAATTTTACTTGGAAATCTATCCTTCGAGTATCACATAAGAAAACACATAGAATATAAAAATGTTAGGATTAAATTGTAAAATACAATTAGGAGATAAGCACCTAGTGTGTATGTTTTATTTATTCACATAATCCACATCTGATAATATTGTTATTTAGTAAGAAAAAACTAGAAAGTAAGTTTCAAAACACCAACAAATGTATAAATTTACCCAATAAGCTAACGCTAAACGTTATTATTATAATAAATAAAGACAGACCAATTTTTCTGAGACCTGGCTTGAACTTCCGAAGGGGGGAGGGATGTTATGCCCCAAATATGCATAAGTAGGAGCCGCGACCAACGGAGTCATGGTTGCGTCAGTGAATTGGTTTCACAGTGGAATTGTAATAGTTAATAACATAATAACACAATTCCACAGTACAACAATAATTCGCTTACGTGACGCAATCGCTCAATGGGCCGCGGCCTACTAAGAAAATGCAAACACTTCGGGTCATGCTGACAAACGCATTTTCCCGAAGTGACCAAAGCGAAGTTCCAGGTAGGTCTTTGAGAATTCGGCGAGTCGAATTTCAACCTACGACACGGACGGTCTTTTATATACGCGATAGCAACCAACAGAGGGGAAGCCGACCAATCTGGTCAAGAAAATCCTGCCTGCGTACTCATTTGACATTTCGAAGAGTCAAATCTATACATATAATAAGACTGTAGCCGTTTTCATATGTTCGCGGTTGGCGTGAAAGCTACTGCACAGATTTCGATGAAACTTTTTTGAAATGTTAGTTAAGATTCTGAGAAGGATATAGGTTATTCCTTTCATTGTCATGTCTGTTTTTGGGAGCGTTTTTGACCAAAATGTGTTTTTTTTTTTTCTAACTTTACTGCCTTTAACTCGCTATTACTCAAACAATTCTTAATCAATGCAAACAAAATAAAATCCTTAGGAGGGCCAACACCTTCACAGTTATTTCAAGCCGTCAATCAGCTTTCTATGTTCTCTAGAAGCTGAGCTACAACCTAAAATCTAACATGAAAAAAATAAATTTATTTTCTCAAATCGAACATTATCAGCAGCCGCGGTTCTTGATCGTTGTTCTGCTTTGGGGTGGTTGGGTGGCGCACATCGCACAAGCACGTTCATATGAAAAAAAAAACTGCTTGGTGTTTTCTCCGAATTAGGTGAAACGAAAGAGAAGTATATGACGTGAATGTCTATGTAAAATGTAATCAACAGCGGCAATGTGTTTCTGAGGAAATGCGCAGGTGGCTAATGAAGTGCGCTGATGGACGTACATTATGGTGGTGTATATAGAAACTGAGTTCAAGGTTTTTGTTTTAACGGTTGTTATAGTAGGTACCTACGGTGATACCTACAGTAAGGAATTGAAGAATTCAAGAAGTAAAGACGATATATATAATATATATATATGAATTATGTTGTTTGATTTATTGTTTGTGTGGACTGTGGATACAGATTTCCGTTAAGGCTTTTGTTTTAGTGGCTGTTTTGATATTACCTACGTTGATACCTACAGTTAGGAAGTGGAACTTTAGTACTTACACTGTTGAATTTAATTTTCTTAAATTAGTATTTTAGGTAGGTACCTAAATAGATTTGTTTGATTTATTGTTTCACATTGACAATAGGCCTGTTTTTTTGAGCTTCGATCACAGCAAAGCAAAGTAAAGTGGGATTTTCAGCACGCAATTACAACAACTATTGCAAGTCTCGAAGTGTCAAATATAGCGTAGAAGCTCAAAAAAACACGGCTAATGTTCACCGCTTTGTTTTAGCTAGACTGTTTTTTAAACAAATATGCCGTCGAGAAAACGGTCAAATCTTTCTCGAAGCTCAACAAGATCTAGAAATATGAGTTAGATCTGAAAAATATCAGACCACATCGTTGCAAAGAAACACATAGGTATGCTTCGTGGGTAAATTAAATCAGAAGTGGATTTTATTACACAAAAGAAATTAAGGCCCATTTTATTCACTCGAAGTTGAACACAACTTGCGGATTTTTATATGGAAAACTTCCCAAGTTGTGTTCAACTTCGAGTGAATAAAATGGGCCTAATTATGCCTAATTTGCTGGTATCGGTGGTATGACTCAGGCCTGTGACGTTGTGCACCGCGGGTGTAGACCTCAGCAACGACTGTTTCTCGCACGGTCAATTATACGTGTCTCTTTCCCGAGTCTGCGAAAGTAAAAATGCATACGTGTATGCTCCAGTCAACAGAACCTCAAATATTGTATTTCAATAAGCTTTGTAAAAAAATGATCATAAAAAATATAATTACCTCATGTATTGAAACTTAACTATTATTATCTCTTTTATTGGAAGTTACACAGTCTCACGCCGCGTACGAAGTTGCGGGCACAGCTAGTTTAAAATAAACAGAGTGGCCGTTGCAGAATTTTGATGTGTCGCAAAAAGGGGCGATGAGAGAAAAAGGTCTAATTTCTAAGGCCACTCTGGTAATTTAGAATTTTCACACGATATTTAACAACCATTAGTTCCCATAAGTGTTGTGATAGGCAACCGTGTTACATTTTAAATGTACTTATTTGAAAAAAAAAAAAAAAACAATTTTTAAAAGATTTAGGAAGGGCATTTTCCAAATAAAAAAGGGCAAAATCAAACAAAGGTAACGCTGACCGCGAAAATGCAAAAACAATTCAATTTGCTTAGTCAAACGCGTTCG
Organism: Cheilosia vernalis; assembly: GCA_949126925.1. Lineage (NCBI taxonomy): Eukaryota > Metazoa > Arthropoda > Insecta > Diptera > Syrphidae > Cheilosia > Cheilosia vernalis. The sequence goes on from OX421358.1 coordinate 32,093,881, forward strand.
GATTCATAGTCCCGACCAGTCTAGTTGACGTCTTACATAAACTAGGTATCCGAACGTTCCCATTGTTTGTCCTAATATGTTTCTTTTATGTAAAACATTTCCTGTAGACAGTTTTATTAACCAAACAAATCAAATTATCCGCCTTTTAACAATATATAATACATTGACTTAATATATATGGACTGCTCGTAGCCAACTTCACGCATGTTCCAAAAATACTGACGCGCTACTGTTTGCCAGCGGAAAACAAAGTAAACTTCAAACTAGGTAGGTACCTAATTTATGTCCTTTTCCACTGGGATTTTCAGATTTTGCTCTCAGATTTAAGATTTTTCGTCCCCAATGGAACATAAAACGAGATTTTTCTTCCTTCGCATTTGTTGTAGTGCGTGCTTTAAAAGTCAGCTGTTCTTAAATTGTAATTTATGCTTTTATAGAAATCCACTCAATTTATGTTGATATTAATTTTTCTCTATTTTTCACTGAATTGTCTTCTAAATACGTAATTAATAACACAATTTAAAGTTTGACAAATAATGTTCTGGTTGGTTTTGGTGTTAGTGTAAGTAGGTGTGAATGTCGCTCATGTCGTTTTCCATTGAGACAGAAAAAGATATAAGTATTAGTTTGATTGAACGATACATGGAAGATACCTGTAGGCATTTTTGTTTTCGGTTTATGTGTTAATAAGTAAGTAAATTGTTATTTTCGTTTTCTTTTTCAAAATAACAAACATTCCTAAATAATTGAAAAGCACTCTTTGTAGCTTTGCATCTTTCGAATAGATGACAATCCTTTGTTTACATTTTACTATGGAAATGAGTCTCTTCGCACAAGATGTCGCTCTTTTGTTTACATGTTTCTATGGAAACAAACTGTTTTTTTTTTTTTTTTTTGGAAAAAATGTCGCGTTTTTGTTTACGTTACTATGGAAATTTAAATTTGACGGCGGCTATGCTTCTTTGCTAATCCGCTGGCAAACAGTGGCGCCGGTGTACTGTTTTGGAACATATTTTCTCGCAGAAGTACCTATATGAAAATGACGGTGCCGTGAAATAAGGCCAAACGAAATAAGGCCAAATCTAAAAATTTGGCTTTTTTTCACTTTACAAAAGTGAAATAAGGCCATATTTCAACAGTTGGCCTTATTTCACTCCGACAAAGCGCAATAATGCCAACAAAATTTGAGTAATAAGACCAAACTTGCACCCACCCCGTAATCCAACAATAAACCCAAGCAGGGGGGTTGCAGGGGGGCAGCATGCCCCCCCATACAGATTTCATAGTTTGAAAGCGCAATAACACCAATTTGGCGTTATTGCACTTTGTCGGAGTGAAATAAGGCCAACTGTTGAAATATGGCCTTATTTCACTTTTGAAAAGTGAAAAAAGGCCAAATTTTCAGATTTGGCCTTATTTCGCTTGGCCTTATTTCACGGCACCGAAAATGACATAGAATAACTAACAAATGGCATTCGGCAATGTAAAAAATGTGTTCCGAACTCCATCACATTTCCCCACGGTTGGTCGCTGTGGGCAGGATTTATTTTTGTATTTTTTTTAATGTTTCTGCATGTCACTCATTGACATTACATTGATAGGAAAACAAAATGGCGAATTTGAAAAAAAAAAATTGAGGCAAGATTGCGAGTTGGGGTCTCAGTATTGTCACTGATATAAATATCGCAATGAATAGTATTCAACATTTATAATATTTATGCTTATTAGATAGCTAGGTAGGAAATTAAATTCATTGCACACTCTTAGGCTTCATAGGGCACTCATTAGAACAGCGGCTCCCAATCTTTTTTAGTCGCGGAGCACTTACGCTATTTCTCGCAGTTATGTATATGTAGAAAATGCAATTTATTGTTTTTAACTTTCTCCATTACGTAGTAAGAGAAAGATATTGGTTTCGTACAAAATTTCGAACTCGAGATTTTAATCAATTCTGATATTACGATGATAGAGGAACTCAAAAAAGTGGGTCGCAAAATTCTGTCCGGTCTGTCCGTCTGTCCGTCCTTCCACGGGCCTACAGCCTAAACGGCTTCCCGGATAACGTTCAAACCTCGGATTTGGAGTTTTTGGGCTTACAGCTCGGGAGGTGTTTTTTTTTTGCAAGGTAACCTCAATATTAATGGTACTTCCCATACAACATTTTCGTACCAGTTTGATTTGATCGAAAACGGCTCTAACGATTTCAACCAAAATCGATATTTAAGCTTAAGTAGGTGAGGCTACCATGACTGCGTACCCAGTTTTTGGCTAAAAATTCGAACAACGGAACTTTTGAAATTTCGACATATCTCGAAAACGGTCTATACGATTGTAGCAAAAATTAATTTCTAAGGTTATGTGGTCATTTATAACTTAATAGAAAACTCAGTTTTTCTATTTTATTCAATTCTCAGTTTTTTTCAGTTTACCGGAAAACGGCGATAACGATTTTGACCAAAATGCAAACTTAGAGTTAAATGGATGTTTTCAAAACTATCCTGTCCTCAATTTTCGATTTGCTGCACACTCTTAAATTCAGTCAGACTCGCAATAAACGAGAAAGTTTCGTGCGACCCAGTCGTGCACTTTATTTTTTATTTTATTAAATTCAACTGAAACAATTAACATATTATGTACCTGCCAGTTGCTGACTCAGTAATTACTGGGGCGCTGTTAAGGGGCTTTCAGCGTTTATTTTTAACGACCCAGCCCAGACTTACGCCAGCAGTCCATAGTATTATTTTTGATCTCTCACGATCTTTTGATCTTTTCATGTCGATAGATCCACGAAGTCACATTTATGTACAAAACATAAAAATACAGAAATATTTCCGCTAACCAGAGAAACGTCATCCCAGTACGAATTTCAGTTAGCGTTAGCGGATAATGGTTGTCTCCGAAAGCGTCTCTTTTCAAGTTCGATTGCTGCGATCAAAATGACAAGTTCAGAACCACAAAATTAACTAGTCACTAGTGGTGTAATGGAATTTTGTTATATCTTTTTTTTTTTTTTTTTCCGCGGAGCATTTGGATATCCACACTTTGGGAAATGCTGCATTAGAAGATGTATTTTGAATAGGCACTAGTTCAGTTCTTGTTACTTTGTTAGACTCTCACACAATAAACAGCAATTTGTTCAAAAAGATTATTTTCGGGAGTTGTTGGAATCTGGTGGAGTAATTCCACACATTTAACTTGCGGGACGGAAATGCGTCACGGTGTTTTATCATTGCATACATTTTATCATTGCATACATTTATGAGCTGGGGCATATTAATTTCAGCTTTTTGATGATGCATGTTTTTCATATATGATGGTCTCACATTTCTCAACCGATTTTGGAGAAACTCAACCGATCTCAATGAAACTTTGTTTGTGTGCATGTTTGTATGCAGTTAGAGAGATACGATAGTTTTGGACCCGATCCCAATGAAACTTCGTATGTGTGCATATTAATCAAATTCAATCCATGTGTAATGAAAACTTACGAAAACTTGTGACCACAGAAGTATGTTAAACAGAATCCTTATCCTTAAGGGCCCAGCCCATAGAATCCGTTGCGTCCGTCGCGTCGACGAATTCAGACGAATTGCCGTATTTGACGGAACGAACTGTCCCATAGAGTCCGTCGCATACGGTGGCAGGCAGAGTGTTTGGGTACTCTATACTTATTTGTCCCAAGAAACGTGGTAATTTATCCCTTTCTAACGTACGCAAATTCCATTTTAAATATTTATTTTGAGGGGCATTTTTTGTGAAAAAATTAACTTTTTAAAGTAAAATTTATGTTGTGCGGAAAAATAATCACATTAAATAACCTTTCGTATAAAAATCGCATTTTGTTAATGTTATAATTATAATGATTACTTTTTGGTACTAGAAAATTTTGATATTCAAAAATCTTGCTAAAAGGTGATTTGAAAAAGCTCGTTTTTATGTACGTCCATGTGGTGATCATCATGGTGAAATCTAGATACTTATTTTGATAAAATTAGAAAAGAAATTTTTTTTTCAAAGTTTAGTTTTTAGATTTTTCTTTTTCCCACGGATGGCTTTTCGGACATCGAAATTCCCAAAAAAAGGAAGAAATCGCACAATATAAGAGCACTGGTGACAGCCGATGACAGAGTCTCTCTCGCGCTCAATATTTCCACCAATAAAAAGGAATCCTCTCACGCTGTTCCAACTGTCAACGGAGGCGACGGACAGAAAAGTAGAAAGTAAACTTACTTTATCCGTCGCGTCCGGTGGCGTCCGGCACATGCGCTGCTTATGGGTCACCTTCCATAAGAGAGTGTGTATTCTATCAACTTGTCAGTCGAAAACGTTGCGGCAACGGACGCGACGGATTCTATGGGTTGGGCCCTTTACTATAATAAAACTGTAACTTTTTTTCGGGCTGTAAATAGTTTGTGCGCAATAGGCTCAAAAAGTACTGCACGAAATTGATTCCGGTTTTCACAATTGCATTGGAAATTGTCGATATACTATAATAAAACTGTAACTTTTTTTCGGGCTGTAAATAGTTTGTGCGCAATAGGCTCAAAAAGTACTGCACGAAATTGATTCCGGTTTTCACAATTGCATTGGAAATTGTCGATATTAGGTTATAGGATATGTTTAATCATTATCCGCTCTCCGGAAGCGGAGATTTAAGCTGATATCTAACAAAAGTTGTAATCCTCGAATGCCTTTTAGCTAATAGCTTTGGAATGACTCATCCAAATGAAGTAGGATTTTTTTTAATATAAAGTTCAATAATGTACAAAAATTTTTTAGATATAAATCATCTTTGTGCGTAATCCTGAAGTGTGCGTGTGCGGCAAAACGTGTGTTTCTCTCTCTGTTCTGATTTTTTTATACACCTTTTGTGCTTTGTGTTGTTTTTTTTTTTTGCTCACTTTTTTAAATTGGACTGGAGTGGAGTCTGGAGTGGAGTAGTAGAGCATTTATGCTCGGTGTTGTTTTATTTTGGATCTATTTTTTAAAATCATCTTCGTTGTCATCGGAATGTCGTCAGCAAACAGACAATGGAGCGGACTATACCTCGGGTAGGGCGCTCCACAGACGAAGAACAAACTGAAAAGTATCGAAATGGGACAATCGATGCTCTGTACAGACATAAAAGTAGACTGCTCTCTAGGCTTAAACGGCTACACAGACACTTTACTGACAGAAACAATCCCGAATTAAGGACACTGAAGTCCATGATCAAAAACTTGAAACAGTTGATCACCGAGAATTACAGAAAATCTGTAAGTCTGTATTAGGGCAATAAAATTCGGGCTATAAAAACCACTAGTCCGAATATGTTCCCACAATTCATAAACTGTTCAGGCGGAAAGATCATAACGACATCTCATGTGTTCGAATACCTCGGACGAACGAGAACAGACAGACACTACTGACTGCTGGCATAAGTCCGGAAAGTGCTGACTCGAACGACGGTTTTTTCGTGGTCGAAGACCCGCAGGTGAGAGTTGATTTGATGGGAGCTTTATTTGAGACTGTGTATACGGTGAATAACCCTTCGACCGCGACCTTGAAGAGAGGGCCTTTCTTAACCACTTTTATCTGCGGACGGGAACAACGGTTTCACCGGGTTCAATGAGGACAACCGTGCAAATGGCACAATCGCCGATGCAAATACTCATCTGTTCGCGAGTAGAGATGAACTTCGGTACATCTTTGAATCACTTGAAAACAAAAAGTCGACGGAAGTTGACGGTGTCCCAAACGTCGTATTAAGACGCCTGCCGCTAGCGGGTAGAGGCGATAGATATCTTCACCACGCTATTTAACAATGCGTTGAATAATGCATATTATCTAGCGCAGTGGAAAATGGCGGTGGTACATCCTATCTCGAAAAAGGAAAAAGATAGGACAAACCCTGCTAATCTGCGGTCAATTAGTTTGCTCTCGAATGTTAGCGAGGTATTCGAGATAGTCGTCAATAGAGCTCTTTTTAGATGGGTTGAAGAAAATAAGATCATTCCGGAAAATCAGTTTGGCCTTAGAGCGGGGCATGACGCTATTCATGCCGCGTCGAAACTGGTCTCCGACATTTAGTGGAATATAAGTAAGAAGAAATGCACGGGTGCCTGCCTGGTCGACTTTGAGAAGGCCTTCAATACCGTTTGGTTGGAGGGGCTCTACTAGAAGCTGACCAGATTGAGCATTCAAAATCCGTTGCTATATAGGTATGATTTATGACATGCTTATGGGAAAGAAGTTCGTTGTCAAAGCTGGTGTTCGGTACTATACCGAATGTTGCGTCACGAGAGTACCACCCCCGCTGGTACGGCGCCCCGACGAGACCAACCAGAGCACACACTCAGATCATGACATTGTCGTCATAAGATCTGCTGACACTGCGATTCGGCTGCTGCCAGGCCACGATCATTGTCTCCAGGCGACAATGTGTTAATCACCGCATTCCAACGACTCATATCGCCGCCAACAATAACAAATCGAATGGCAATGCACTGGGCATATGAGTATCGTTGATATGGGACACGACGAGCGATTCATCGCTGGGTTCGAATCATCGTCTATCCATCCACTTGCCATGGTGCTCGGACACCCGATACCTCGCGCCGTTGTCGATGGCCGTATACATTCGTGGATAAATACGGCATCGACGACACACAGCGAGCACTCATAATGGACATCCGACGTCTCCTTATCGTTATTGCTGGTGCTGGCACATTCTTCGTGCTCGTTCGCTGGGTAGCCAAGGCGTGGACTTGGTACCAGCTACTGGACTCCCTCCACTTGTGGGATTTTTGCTGACGTGGCGTGGCGGGTGTCATCTGCTGGAGGTGACGAGCTGCTTCGAGTGGCGAAGCAATTTTGTCTGTAAAACCATCGAACTATATGGGTGCATTGGGCCCCATCCTCAATAAAGAAAAGAAACTGTAGCTTGGTTGTTTTTTAATTCTGAACTCTAGACCCGCGATCGGAAGTTTTAAATCCCCGACATTTTGGTGCCTCCTGTGAGGACTGAAAATTATCTCGTATTATCCATTGTGCAAAGTGATCTCAGTGTATGTTCGGTTGTGACTGCAATTATTGGCTAGTGGTCTGTGCTTACGCAACAAGTGTGTGCGCGTTCGTTTCTCTCGTCTACGCTGCGAGTGTTTTAACCGTCCAGTTCCTAAGTTCAGACAGTGACAATAAATGGCCGAACTAAACCGACGTTCTGCGGCTTGCACCGCAATCAAACGCATGTATGACACGATCCGGGCCATGGACCCATCCGAGCTGGACGAGATCCAGATCCAACTGGAACGACGGGCAATCGACCTCCAGTATGCCCGATTCATGAACGCCCAGAACGCTCTGGCAGACGAGGCTACGCCTGAGGCCCTCGCAGAACACGACCGTGTGTTGGCTCTAGTAGACGGCCAATACAACTCGACGCTACGGATCTTCAGCGAACGCCTCCGAGAGCTGGCGCTCGGTCACGCAGAACCACCTAAGGCAGCCCCCATGGAACCAAGCACAACCTCACGTATGGACCTCAAGCTGGAGTCCATACAGATTCCCTCCTTCGACGGGAAATTACAGAACTGGCTAGCTTTCAAGGACGTGTTCGAGAACCTCGTCCACAACGCCCCCGACCTACCCACAGCCTACAAGCTACAAAAGCTGCGCTCAGCTATCCAGCCGGGCAGCGTCGGATTGGTGGGCGGTATCTACAGCGGTGGATACGAGAATCTCTGGAGAGAGCTCAAGGAGCGCTATGATAACCCGAGAAGATTAGCCGAAGCGCACGTCTTGCGCATTCTCAATCTGACACCATCCCATGAGGAATCATCCCGCAACATCCTGCGTATCGTGGATACCGTGCAGGAGTCTTTGCGCTCGCTGGAATACATGGACCAGCCCGTCAGCTCCTGGGATACCCTCATGGTCCCTCTGGTAGTCGCACGACTGCCAAAGGATACGCAACAGGGCTGGCGAATGCATGGATCGCCAAAGGACATTCCCAAGTTCTGCGCCCTACTCGACTTCCTTAAGCAACGGGCCGCCAGCCTGGAGGCAGAGGTCGTCATTCCCACCACTTCTGGACGACGACCAACGACAGAGCAACGGGATTCCAAGCCACGTTCCACGGCTCGGACGCACCTAGCCACATCCGACGAGAATCGATGCAGCCACTGCAAGGGACCACATCGCCTATACCAGTGCAAGAAGTTCGCCGAGATGGACTTGAACCAGCGTTTGACCGTGACGAGAACGCTGGACGCCTGCTTCAACTGTCTGGGTTCGGGCCACAACGCCGGTCAGTGCCCATCCAAGGTGACCTGTCGGAAATGTAACGGCAAACACCACACTCTGCTGTGCAAATCAGCACAAGCAGCCACTCCCACGGGCAGCAGGTTCAAGCAGCCCAGCCACAGCAAGCCCTGCAGTCGTATGCAGGCCCATCCAACTGGGTTTCCTTCCAGGACCGGAACCATGGACCTCCGGACCTCTTCATAGAAGAACAGCAGTGACTCCCTCAGCCCAGCTCCACAGTTCTGCTGGCGACGGCGCTCGTACGGGCCTGTGGAGCTCCCTTGGAGTCTCTTCTTGCCCGCGCACTCTGCGACTCTGCAGGTAAGTTTCATTACAACAGATTTAACTAATAGACTTCGTCTCCGCAGAACCAGACTAGATGTTTCGGTACAAGGCATTGGCGCCGCTCAACATGCCATGGCCAAGGGCCAAGTGACGCTGTCACTCCGTTCCACCAGATCGACGTTCACGATCACGCTGAAGGCATTGGTAATGCCCACCATCACCTCGATACTGCCGGCCGTGCATGTTGACATTTCGCAATGGCCACACCTGCGTGGCATTCCACTAGCAGACAGGCACTTGGGTACGCCTGGAACCATCGACCTACTACTAGGCGCTGACGTCTGGGGTCTCATCATCCAGGACGGGGTCATCCATGGGCAACCCCACGAACCACATGCCCAACGAACTCAATTCGGTTGGGTAGTATTTGGTCCGGCTGCATTGGAGCCACCGCCACCCGCCATCCAATCACTCCATAGTCAGTTGACGGAAGAGTCGACCCAGGAGTACACCCTCGAAGAACTCGTTAAGAACTTCTGGAAGTTGGAAGAGGTTCCCACTGACGAGAATGCAAACGACGAGTGCAATCGACACTATGCGGACACACATTCTCGCACGCCGGATGGACGCTACATGGTGAACATCCCCTTTCGGCGCGATGCACCGACCTTGGGTGCGTCCTACCATGGCGCCTTGCGCCAGTTCTATTGCTTGGAGCGGCGTCTCCAGGCCAACCCGGAACTCCGCAGTCGATACGTGGAGTTCATGCGCGAGTACAAAGGACTTGGTCATATGGAGCGGGCAGGTCAACATGGCGACCACCCCAGATGCTATTACATTCCTCATCACGCCGTAATCAGCAAATTCCGTGTGGTATTTAATGCATCTGCACGAACCACTACTGGGGTCTCCCTCAACGACGTCCAGCTGGTGGGACCGACGATTCAAGATTCCCTCGTCCACATCATCTTGCGGTTCCGGCGTTATCCAGTGGCGCTGACCGCAGATGTGGAAAAGATGTTCAGACAGGTGCTAGTGGCACCTGAGCATCGTGACTACAAACGGATACTCTGGAGAGAATCACCGTCCGACGAGCTTATGGTCTTTCGCTTGACGACGGTTACCTACGGTATGGCCTCCAGTCCATATACTTCCGTGAGATGCATGGTGCAGTGTGCCACAGACAATCAACACTTGGTTCCTGATCGGGAACGAGCCCGAGCTGCGAAAGAGACGATTGAGAAGGCATTTTATGTGGACGACCTTCTAACTATTGGCAGGACGTTTCCAACTGCGCAAATGGAACTCCAATAGCGCACAGGTAATATCATTGGTGTCTAACGATGTGTCCCCTTCTTCTATTTCCACAGAGCTTGTCATCGACTGCCCGACGGCAACAGTACTTGGACTGCGGTGGGATCCGGCAGCCGACGAGCTCTTCTTTCGGGTGGAAGTAGATACCATTCATCCACCCCCCACGAAGCGACGAGTGCTTAGCGACGTAGCTAAGCTATTCGATCCTACTGGGCTCCTGGCACCGGTCATCATCACTGGGAAGATCTTCATCCAGACCCTCTGGTCAGCGGGCATCACCTGGGATGCCCCGCTCCCATCCGAACTACAACACACCTGGACATCCTTTCGAGATGGGCTCTCGGCGCTCAACCGAGTCCGGGTGCCTCGATGGTTGGGCATGCGCAGCCAGCATGTTACGACTATCCATGGGTTCTGCGATGCCAGCGCTCGAGCCTACGCCGCTGTCATCTACATGCGAACAACTTCATCCGATGGCCAGGTTGAAGTTTCATTGCTGACCGCGCGGACCAAGGTGGCGCCTCTCAAGGGTGCTACCATCCCGCGCCTGGAACTTTGCGCTGCTAGCCTGCTGGCGCTTACTTTGGAAAGCGCCCGTAATGCCCTGGGGTTGCAGGCCGCACCCTACTACCTCTGGTCAGACTCCAGCATTGTCTTGTGCTGGCTGCGGAAGGAGCCATCCACCTTAAAACCATACGCAGCCAACCGAGTCCGACAGATACAAGAGCTTACCTCACCTGAGCGCTGGTACCACGTTCGCTCTGCCCAGAATCCTGCTGATTGTGCAAGCCGAGGACTAGGCGCTGCAGATCTACTTCAACACACTCTCTGGTGGAAGGGTCCGAGTTGGCTGATCAATGGCCCACTCCCACTAAGCCCAACCGGGCAGCTACGTGAAGAGGACAGGGCACTCCTCGCTGAGGAGGTCAAGCACACAGTCATCGCTGGGGTAGCTATCGCCATTCCCGAGCTGACGACACGACGTTGTGACGGCGTCAGCATACCACTGACGGAACGTTTTAGCTCTCTTCAACGGCTCCTCCATACGGTTGCCTACATGCTTCGATGGCGAAGCACTCATCGTCACCTACGAAGTGAACCCGTGGTCGGAGCGGATGAGCTCCGAGAGGCAATGGAACGACTGGTCCGCATCGAGCAGGCCGCTCACTTCTCACCCGAGATCCAGCAGCTGCGAGCACAGTCTCCTCTATCGTGCTCCAGTACATTGCTGTCATTGAACCCATACCTGGACGAACGGGGTGTGCTCCGGGTCGGAGGTCGACTCACACACTCCTCATTACCAGCTGAGCAACGATTCCCGATCGTACTGCCGAAGACGGGAGCCTTGGTGTGGCTCCTAATCCGTGCCGTCCACGCGGAGACCCTTCATGGCGGGGTCCAGTTGATGCTGCAGACGCTGAGACGCAAATACTGGATCCTCCACGGCCGACAAGTGGTGCGCACTCTTCTCCACAAGTGCACCATCTGCAGACGTCAACGCGGCGTAGTCCTCCGACAGCAGATGGCCGTCCTGCCCACTCATCGAGTCAACGAAGCACGCCCGTTCCTAGCTACCGGCGTAGACTACTGTGGCCCCTTCTCTGTCCGTGTCGGGACGAAGCGTTCCCGCACAACAGTCAAGGCCTACTTGGCACTCTTCATCTGCATGGCCACGAAGGCTGTGCACATCGAGGTCATTGAAGATCTCTCTTCACAGGCGTTCATGGATGCCTTCACCCGATTCGTTAGCAGGCGTGGACCGTGCCCCAACCTTTACAGCGACAATGGGACTGCGTTCGTCGGAGCGAACCGGTGCCTCAAGGAAGACCTTGCTGCCTTCCACTCCCACTACAACCAGCAGGCATTGGCCCACGCCGGGACAAGATGGCACTTCATCACCCCAGCCGCGCCTCACCAAGGTGGGCTTTGGGAAGCCGCAGTGAAGTCCGCCAAACACCACGTGGTCCGACTGGTCGGGTCTCAATCTCTTTGGTACCATCAGCTACACACGCTGGCCACACGCATCGAAGCATGCCTTAATTCTCGTCCGCTGGTCCCACTCCACGATGATCCCGAGGATAAGCTGGCCCTCACCCCTGGCGACTTCCTCATTGGCGCCCCTCTCGTCGCCATCCCAGAGCCCCCAGTCGGTGACGTCCCCCTGAACAGGCTGAAGCAGTACCAGTGGATCCGTAAGGTACATCAAGACTTCTGGCAAAGGTGGAGCGAGGAGTATTTGGCGACTCTTCAGACCCGCAACAAATGGGCGAACCGAGAGCCCAACATTCAACTCAACGACGTCGTCTTGGTTCGACAGGAGAACCTACCCCCCAGTCATTGGAGACTCGGTCGAGTGATCGCTGTGCACCCGGGCAGTGACGGCTTGGTCCGCAACGTCACCCTTCAGACACAGACCGGCGAGTGCCGCCGCCCCGTTCAGAAGCTCTGCCGACTGCTAGACGCACCATAAGCATTGGCTTCTCATCTATTACGCTTGGAGACAACCATCTACCATCGTTGGATCTCCTTTTGAACGACATCGAGCTGTTCCCGCATCACATCACACTTTGTTTCGAACCGGATGGTTCGACCGGGCAGAATGTTCGGTACTATACCGAATGTTGCGTCACGAGAGTACCACCCCCGCTGGTACGGCGCCCCGACGAGACCAACCAGAGCACACACTCAGATCATGACATTGTCGTCATAAGATCTGCTGACACTGCGATTCGGCTGCTGCCAGGCCACGATCATTGTCTCCAGGCGACAATGTGTTAATCACCGCATTCCAACGACTCATATCGCCGCCAACAATAACAAATCGAATGGCAATGCACTGGGCATATGAGTATCGTTGATATGGGACACGACGAGCGATTCATCGCTGGGTTCGAATCATCGTCTATCCATCCACTTGCCATGGTGCTCGGACACCCGATACCTCGCGCCGTTGTCGATGGCCGTATACATTCGTGGATAAATACGGCATCGACGACACACAGCGAGCACTCATAATGGACATCCGACGTCTCCTTATCGTTATTGCTGGTGCTGGCACATTCTTCGTGCTCGTTCACTGGGTAGCCAAGGCGTGGACTTGGTACCAGCTACTGGACTCCCTCCACTTGTGGGATTTTTGCTGACGTGGCGTGGCGGGTGTCATCTGCTGGAGGTGACGAGCTGCTTCGAGTGGCGAAGCAATTTTGTCTGTAAAACCATCGAACTATATGGGTGCATTGGGCCCCATCCTCAATAAAGAAAAGAAACTGTAACTTGGTTGTTTTTTAATTCTGAACTCTAGACCCGCGATCGGAAGTTTTAAATCCCCGACATTTTGGTGCCTCCTGTGAGGACTGAAAACTATCTCGTATTATCCATTGTGCAAAGTGATCTCAGTGTATGTTCGGTTGTGACTGCAATTATTGGCTAGTGGTCTGTGCTTACGCAACAAGTGTGTGCGCGTTCGTTTCTCTCGTCTACGCTGCGAGTGTTTTAACCGTCCAGTTCCTAAGTTCAGACAGTGACAATAAATGGCCGAACTAAACCGACGTTCTGCGGCTTGCACCGCAATCAAACGCATGTATGACACGATCCGGGCCATGGACCCATCCGAGCTGGACGAGATCCAGATCCAACTGGAACGACGGGCAATCGACCTCCAGTATGCCCGATTCATGAACGCCCAGAACGCTCTGGCAGACGAGGCTACGCCTGAGGCCCTCGCAGAACACGACCGTGTGTTGGCTCTAGTAGACGGCCAATACAACTCGACGCTACGGATCTTCAGCGAACGCCTCCGAGAGCTGGCGCTCGGTCACGCAGAACCACCTAAGGCAGCCCCCATGGAACCAAGCACAACCTCACGTATGGACCTCAAGCTGGAGTCCATACAGATTCCCTCCTTCGACGGGAAATTACAGAACTGGCTAGCTTTCAAGGACGTGTTCGAGAACCTCGTCCACAACGCCCCCGACCTACCCACAGCCTACAAGCTACAAAAGTTGCGCTCAGCTATCCAGCCGGGCAGCGTCGGATTGGTGGGCGGTATCTACAGCGGTGGATACGAGAATCTCTGGAGAGAGCTCAAGGAGCGCTATGATAACCCGAGAAGATTAGCCGAAGCGCACGTCTTGCGCATTCTCAATCTGACACCATCCCATGAGGAATCATCCCGCAACATCCTGCGTATCGTGGATACCGTGCAGGAGTCTTTGCGCTCGCTGGAATACATGGACCAGCCCGTCAGCTCCTGGGATACCCTCATGGTCCCTCTGGTAGTCGCACGACTGCCAAAGGATACGCAACAGGGCTGGCGAATGCATGGATCGCCAAAGGACATTCCCAAGTTCTGCGCCCTACTCGACTTCCTTAAGCAACGGGCCGCCAGCCTGGAGGCAGAGGTCGTCATTCCCACCACTTCTGGACGACGACCAACGACAGAGCAACGGGATTCCAAGCCACGTTCCACGGCTCGGACGCACCTAGCCACATCCGACGAGAATCGATGCAGCCACTGCAAGGGACCACATCGCCTATACCAGTGCAAGAAGTTCGCCGAGATGGACTTGAACCAGCGTTTGACCGTGACGAGAACGCTGGACGCCTGCTTCAACTGTCTGGGTTCGGGCCACAACGCCGGTCAGTGCCCATCCAAGGTGACCTGTCGGAAATGTAACGGCAAACACCACACTCTGCTGTGCAAATCAGCACAAGCAGCCACTCCCACGGGCAGCAGAGGACAAGCAGCCCAGCCACAGCAAGCCCTGCAGTCGTATGCAGGCCCATCCAACTGGGTTTCCTTCCAGGACCGGAACCATGGACCTCCGGACCTCTTCATAGAAGAACAGCAGTGACTCCCTCAGCCCAGCTCCACAGTTCTGCTGGCGACGGCGCTCGTACGGGCCTGTGGAGCTCCCTTGGAGTCTCTTCTTGCCCGCGCACTCTGCGACTCTGCAGGTAAGTTTCATTACAACAGATTTAACTAATAGACTTCGTCTCCGCAGAACCAGACTAGATGTTTCGGTACAAGGCATTGGCGCCGCTCAACATGCCATGGCCAAGGGCCAAGTGACGCTGTCACTCCGTTCCACCAGATCGACGTTCACGATCACGCTGAAGGCATTGGTAATGCCCACCATCACCTCGATACTGCCGGCCGTGCATGTTGACATTTCGCAATGGCCACACCTGCGTGGCATTCCACTAGCAGACAGGCACTTGGGTACGCCTGGAACCATCGACCTACTACTAGGCGCTGACGTCTGGGGTCTCATCATCCAGGACGGGGTCATCCATGGGCAACCCCACGAACCACATGCCCAACGAACTCAATTCGGTTGGGTAGTATTTGGTCCGGCTGCATTGGAGCCACCGCCACCCGCCATCCAATCACTCCATAGTCAGTTGACGGAAGAGTCGACCCAGGAGTACACCCTCGAAGAACTCGTTAAGAACTTCTGGAAGTTGGAAGAGGTTCCCACTGACGAGAATGCAAACGACGAGTGCAATCGACACTATGCGGACACACATTCTCGCACGCCGGATGGACGCTACATGGTGAACATCCCCTTTCGGCGCGATGCACCGACCTTGGGTGCGTCCTACCATGGCGCCTTGCGCCAGTTCTATTGCTTGGAGCGGCGTCTCCAGGCCAACCCGGAACTCCGCAGTCGATACGTGGAGTTCATGCGCGAGTACGAAGGACTTGGTCATATGGAGCGGGCAGGTCAACATGGCGACCACCCCAGATGCTATTACATTCCTCATCACGCCGTAATCAGCAAATTCCGTGTGGTATTTAATGCATCTGCACGAACCACTACTGGGGTCTCCCTCAACGACGTCCAGCTGGTGGGACCGACGATTCAAGATTCCCTCGTCCACATCATCTTGCGGTTCCGGCGTTATCCAGTGGCGCTGACCGCAGATGTGGAAAAGATGTTCAGACAGGTGCTAGTGGCACCTGAGCATCGTGACTACCAACGGATACTCTGGAGAGAATCACCGTCCGACGAGCTTATGGTCTTTCGCTTGACGACGGTTACCTACGGTATGGCCTCCAGTCCATATACTTCCGTGAGATGCATGGTGCAGTGTGCCACAGACAATCAACACTTGGTTCCTGATCGGGAACGAGCCCGAGCTGCGAAAGAGACGATTGAGAAGGCATTTTATGTGGACGACCTTCTAACTATTGGCAGGACGTTTCCAACTGCGCAAATGGAACTCCAATAGCGCACAGGTAATATCATTGGTGTCTAACGATGTGTCCCCTTCTTCTATTTCCACAGAGCTTGTCATCGACTGCCCGACGGCAACAGTACTTGGACTGCGGTGGGATCCGGCAGCCGACGAGCTCTTCTTTCGGGTGGAAGTAGATACCATTCATCCACCCCCCACGAAGCGACGAGTGCTTAGCGACGTAGCTAAGCTATTCGATCCTACTGGGCTCCTGGCACCGGTCATCATCACTGGGAAGATCTTCATCCAGACCCTCTGGTCAGCGGGCATCACCTGGGATGCCCCGCTCCCATCCGAACTACAACACACCTGGACATCCTTTCGAGATGGGCTCTCGGCGCTCAACCGAGTCCGGGTGCCTCGATGGTTGGGCATGCGCAGCCAGCATGTTACGACTATCCATGGGTTCTGCGATGCCAGCGCTCGAGCCTACGCCGCTGTCATCTACATGCGAACAACTTCATCCGATGGCCAGGTTGAAGTTTCATTGCTGACCGCGCGGACCAAGGTGGCGCCTCTCAAGGGTGCTACCATCCCGCGCCTGGAACTTTGCGCTGCTAGCCTGCTGGCGCTTACTTTGGAAAGCGCCCGTAATGCCCTGGGGTTGCAGGCCGCACCCTACTACCTCTGGTCAGACTCCAGCATTGTCTTGTGCTGGCTGCGGAAGGAGCCATCCACCTTAAAACCATACGCAGCCAACCGAGTCCGACAGATACAAGAGCTTACCTCACCTGAGCGCTGGTACCACGTTCGCTCTGCCCAGAATCCTGCTGATTGTGCAAGCCGAGGACTAGGCGCTGCAGATCTACTTCAACACACTCTCTGGTGGAAGGGTCCGAGTTGGCTGATCAATGGCCCACTCCCACTAAGCCCAACCGGGCAGCTACGTGAAGAGGACAGGGCACTCCTCGCTGAGGAGGTCAAGCACACAGTCATCGCTGGGGTAGCTATCGCCATTCCCGAGCTGACGACACGACGTTGTGACGGCGTCAGCATACCACTGACGGAACGTTTTAGCTCTCTTCAACGGCTCCTCCATACGGTTGCCTACATGCTTCGATGGCGAAGCACTCATCGTCACCTACGAAGTGAACCCGTGGTCGGAGCGGATGAGCTCCGAGAGGCAATGGAACGACTGGTCCGCATCGAGCAGGCCGCTCACTTCTCACCCGAGATCCAGCAGCTGCGAGCACAGTCTCCTCTATCGTGCTCCAGTACATTGCTGTCATTGAACCCATACCTGGACGAACGGGGTGTGCTCCGGGTCGGAGGTCGACTCACACACTCCTCATTACCAGCTGAGCAACGATTCCCGATCGTACTGCCGAAGACGGGAGCCTTGGTGTGGCTCCTAATCCGTGCCGTCCACGCGGAGACCCTTCATGCCGGGGTCCAGTTGATGCTGCAGACGCTGAGACGCAAATACTGGATCCTCCACGGCCGACAAGTGGTGCGCACTCTTCTCCACAAGTGCACCATCTGCAGACGTCAACGCGGCGTAGTCCTCCGACAGCAGATGGCCGTCCTGCCCACTCATCGAGTCAACGAAGCACGCCCGTTCCTAGCTACCGGCGTAGACTACTGTGGCCCCTTCTCTGTCCGTGTCGGGACGAAGCGTTCCCGCACAACAGTCAAGGCCTACTTGGCACTCTTCATCTGCATGGCCACGAAGGCTGTGCACATCGAGGTCATTGAAGATCTCTCTTCACAGGCGTTCATGGATGCCTTCACCCGATTCGTTAGCAGGCGTGGACCGTGCCCCAACCTTTACAGCGACAATGGGACTGCGTTCGTCGGAGCGAACCGGTGCCTCAAGGAAGACCTTGCTGCCTTCCACTCCCACTACAACCAGCAGGCATTGGCCCACGCCGGGACAAGATGGCACTTCATCACCCCAGCCGCGCCTCACCAAGGTGGGCTTTGGGAAGCCGCAGTGAAGTCCGCCAAACACCACTTGGTCCGACTGGTCGGGTCTCAATCTCTTTGGTACCATCAGCTACACACGCTGGCCACACGCATCGAAGCATGCCTTAATTCTCGTCCGCTGGTCCCACTCCACGATGATCCCGAGGATAAGCTGGCCCTCACCCCTGGCGACTTCCTCATTGGCGCCCCTCTCGTCGCCATCCCAGAGCCCCCAGTCGGTGACGTCCCCCTGAACAGGCTGAAGCAGTACCAGTGGATCCGTAAGGTACATCAAGACTTCTGGCAAAGGTGGAGCAAGGAGTATTTGGCGACTCTTCAGACCCGCAACAAATGGGCGAACCGAGAGCCCAACATTCAACTCAACGACGTCGTCTTGGTTCGACAGGAGAACCTACCCCCCAGTCATTGGAGACTCGGTCGAGTGATCGCTGTGCACCCGGGCAGTGACGGCTTGGTCCGCAACGTCACCCTTCAGACACAGACCGGCGAGTGCCGCCGCCCCGTTCAGAAGCTCTGCCGACTGCTAGACGCACCATAAGCATTGGCTTCTCATCTATTACGCTTGGAGACAACCATCTACCATCGTTGGATCTCCTTTTGAACGACATCGAGCTGTTCCCGCATCACATCACACTTTGTTTCGAACCGGATGGTTCGACCGGGCAGAATGTTCGGTACTATACCGAATGTTGCGTCACGAGAGTACCACCCCCGCTGGTACGGCGCCCCGACGAGACCAACCAGAGCACACACTCAGATCATGACATTGTCGTCATAAGATCTGCTGACACTGCGATTCGGCTGCTGCCAGGCCACGATCATTGTCTCCAGGCGACAATGTGTTAATCACCGCATTCCAACGACTCATATCGCCGCCAACAATAACAAATCGAATGGCAATGCACTGGGCATATGAGTATCGTTGATATGGGACACGACGAGCGATTCATCGCTGGGTTCGAATCATCGTCTATCCATCCACTTGCCATGGTGCTCGGACACCCGATACCTCGCGCCGTTGTCGATGGCCGTATACATTCGTGGATAAATACGGCATCGACGACACACAGCGAGCACTCATAATGGACATCCGACGTCTCCTTATCGTTATTGCTGGTGCTGGCACATTCTTCGTGCTCGTTCGCTGGGTAGCCAAGGCGTGGACTTGGTACCAGCTACTGGACTCCCTCCACTTGTGGGATTTTTGCTGACGTGGCGTGGCGGGTGTCATCTGCTGGAGGTGACGAGCTGCTTCGAGTGGCGAAGCAATTTTGTCTGTAAAACCATCGAACTATATGGGTGCATTGGGCCCCATCCTCAATAAAGAAAAGAAACTGTAACTTGGTTGTTTTTTAATTCTGAACTCTAGACCCGCGATCGGAAGTTTTAAATCCCCGACAGCTGGTAACGTGACTTCGAGCAGGGTTTTCGAAACTAAAAGCGGCTTACAACAGGAAGCAGTGAATTCTCCGGTCCTGTTTAATATTTACACAAGTGATCTGCTGGGTTCCCTCAGACATGCTATAGGTATAGCGTACGCAGACGATGTAGTGGCGTACAGGTCAGGACCAAAAATCGAGGTCATCAACACCCTTCTGCAGCGTGACTTCTAACAAATTAAGAGGCATTGCGATTTGCGATGATTGGAAGTTGATTTTCAAAATCGACCACAATCCGGTTCAGAACTCCATTGGCTGGGGCCTCTGGGCATACCAGAAAAAACTGCAGAAAATTAACAATTATTGGACAACAGGGGCGGTCTTCTGGCTCGACCAGTATCTGTATTTTAACAAACATAGATGCTTGTCTTGCAGGAGCTAAGGGGGCACACGCTCGGACAAGGAGACTGTTTCGTAGCAGTCAACTTGATTCCAGGGTGAAGGTCATTTGCTACGTGGGCCTTATAAGGCCCATCATCGCTTATGGCTGTCCCGTGTGGTTCAATACAGCGCCGTCCTATATGGAAAAGATTCGGGTGTTTGAGAGACAATGTCTCAGGGCCTGTCTAGGGTTGTTTAGAACTCCTGAATCTGAGTACATAAAATATTATCCCAACAGGACCCTATACAATAATGGGGCTCGACTGAACAGGATTGACAATTTCCTTATTAAGGAGATTCGGAGGCACGTTGCAAGGGCGATGGCCAGTGATAATAACCTGATCTCAGGAGCTTACTACCCCAATTTAATGTACCACGAGAGTACGCTTCGGTCTGGCTATATCCCGCCTGAGGCATTTCTTCATGTAGCCACGAAAGGGTTAGTCCAGACAAAAGCGCGAGGGATAAGCGGCTCATCCACGACGGGTACGCCGCCAATGCTCAGGAGCTCCTCCGTTTTAGTACCGCAATTGCAGAATGGGACAGGGTCGATACGGCAAAGCAGTTCACCGAATTTTGGTGGCTTGAGGAAGAGGTGAGGGTGGATACGCTCTCCCGGGTCGGTGCGCTACGTACGTAGCATCCTCCTTAGTTTTAAGCTAGATATTAAGCTAGTAGGTTTAGGTTAGAGTAGGGGGCCTTGGGAGGGACTGGGCCAGCCAACATGTAAGTGCTACTCGACTGTAGCTTATGGCCTCGATCGACTCTCGGCGGCACGGATGAACCCTTGTTGGCGGCTGTCAGGCGCCCACGGACGCGATCAGGATGGTAACCAATCCATAAGATTGCTCACCACCCTGATTAAGTTTAATTTCGGCTAAGTAGCTTAGGTAGTTTTAAGTAGTTTTTAAATAAAATTACATAAATAAAGAATTCAAGTTTTCTAAAGTCTCTTGAAGAATAAAAAACAAAACAAATTAAATATAGATAGATATAAAGCCGAAAGGCAATTATTTTAAGGATATAGTTAAGTTTAGTGCGCTCGCTAAGAGCCAGTAAGCTAGAATTAAGATAAATGTTAGCTTTAACTTAGATTTAATCGTTTTTGCTGCAGCCACCCATGCACATGAGCACAATTCCATAGAAATCAATTGAGAAGTTTTGGAGATTAGCTTACAAACATAGCGACACGTGGTTTTATATAGTCAAAAAAAAAAAAAATAAATACTTCAATTCTGTTAAACCGCCAAAAAAAAAATTCGTTTCACAGTACAGTACCAGTACCTACACTTACCAACTCCAGCGTTCCCATAAAAGAAATTACTTTAAAAAAAATATAATATACCTATCTTGCAATTGAGTCATCCAAATTCTCTTAAACTATATCGTGCAATCAGTAATCGCCATGCGTGATTTTTACTACACCTTCAAACTGGCGGTCTGTCATTCATCCCCAAGCATTCCTGTCTCTATTACCACAACAAATTCAGACGTCATTTCGAATTTCTTTTATTTGGAAATAATTACTAAAGCTATTTTCAACATTATTCTATATCTAATAATCCTCTAGCATCCAGCCACGGCAGGATAGCTTCTATGTGCTTTATATATCTCGGATTGCTGTACATTTGCATTTTAAGTTCCATTCCCTGTTCTCCTTCTCCCACATAGTTGTCAATATTTGCACTTTCATTCGGATCCAAAAGTACCTGCGCCAAAGCGCCAGTAGCTGTTAAGTATGCTGAAAATTAAAGACACAATGAATCCCCGCAAAGGTCAAAAATTACTGAGTTACCCCAAAAACCATTTTTCAACATCTGCATTCGCAACACCTTCAATGAGGGTATTTTCTTCGGATAGCTCAACAGCTTCAGGTTCTCCACCAAGTGGTCGTGGTAATATTTTACAAAGTAATCAAAATGTGACAGCTTCAATTCCAGAGCAATAGAAGAAAGTAGGAAGTAGAACAAATCTAATGCCGGCGTTCCATATCTCGAGAGTTGGAAATCCACGAATATGGTCTCCTCTAGCTTGCCCTCGTCATTGTGCCGAAACATGATGTTATTGGACCACAAGTCACCATGATTAAGGACATTAAAGTTGTTGGGATCTGGCCTACCCAATTTCATAATTATATCTATAGCTTGGTCCTGGAGTTGCTTCTGTAAATTTAATTGAACTGTAAGCCTCAATTAGCTCATCAACAATCTGGTCTTACCAATTTCTCTGTGTACTTGGAACAGACATCGGACTTAGCTAGGCATTTGAGTAAGACTATGCGCATCGAACTCAATATCGCCTGTATTGATGATTTGTTTTCCTCTTGAATATTTCCCCTTGTGAATAGGGGGTCATACTCGCCTTCGGTTTCGTAGACCACCGCTGATGCAGCATGTAATTCAGCTAAGTTCCGCAATACCGACTCAGTGTGAACTTTATCGAGGCCCTCGAGACGATTGACATTCTTAAAATTACGTGGGCTTATGTCCTCCAAGAGCACATACTCAGCGCTGGGGTTGTTCTTAAATGTATAGAATTTCGGACCAATGGTTACTTGTTTTCCTGCGTCGCTGTAAATTTGTTCGAATTTGGGCAAATACTTGCCGTACATGGCTGTTTCTTTGGGAAACAAATTCAACATATTAACCATCATGGCACCCTTTTCGCCCTGTGGGAATGTTTTGATCATGTATGCGACGTCTTCGGTGGAACCGCCTAATACAAAATTGTAGGCTATTTATAGTAGGTATTGGGCAAGGTAAAGTTACGCGAATAATGAATGTGCTGAGATCATATGATTGTGAGTCCATGCCTGGCTTCACGAACATAGCTTCGATCATTTCGAGCGACCGCTTGGGTGGTCAACATTTGTGTCCACTGAAAAATGGCATTATGGTTTGATGAAGCGACACAAATCGACGGGTACAAGTACAATGAGTGACAAGAATTTTAAGTTTTCACAAACGTAAATACCGTCCAGTTGCACCTTCACTTGGATCCTGACCATTACAGAGGCGTAGTTTTCCCCAGCTCCTCCGGTTAGACTAGCATCGAATTTAAGTATTTTCTTGAAACCAGGGACGTTATCCTGTACAACGCCAAGAAAGCGTTCTTCCGTCAGCCAAGTTGGTAAAATTGGACCGTCACCATTCGCTGTAGGTGTTTGGGGTTTTGTGTCGTCGGTTCCCTTGGTTGGCGTCATAGTTTTGAACTAAGGAAACAAAAAATTCACACCAACATTTTAATCGAGTTTACAGGGTTTTACATGCATGTACAATTTACATACTTCAAGTATGTTTACTTCTACAAATAAAACTGATAAGAAAATATTAGTCACAACGCCATTTGAATAAAACTGTCATGAAGTATTTTGTTAGCTTACCTCGGTTGTTAATTTTATATGTTTGAGTTGGAATGTACATAAAATAATTAATTTTCGTCGATCGATTGATTAAATTAAATACATTTGGATTTGGATAAATAATTAAACATGGGACTTCGTGAAAGATCAGTGTGTCTTATAAATAATTACCTGCACAAACGTTCGTGACCAAAGGGTAGTGCATGATGGGAAATCATCCGAATTTAGAGCCTTATTAACAGGGGTACCACAGGGATCGATATTAAAACCAATACTATTTTGCTTATATATTAATGATCTGCCCAGTGTTTGTTCGATTGTGTCCTTTCACCTGTATGCAGATGATGCCGAGGTTTATTTGTCACGACCAATGTGGAGGATCTAATAGCTAGAATAAATGAGGATCTTTTGATTCATAGCTGGTCCCTTTCCAATGGCTTAAACCTTAATCCAGAAAAATCACAAATGATTTTGATAGGTAACCAAAAAATATTGGGATACCAGTGAGCTACCACCCTTGTTTTTAAATAAGATTAGATTTAGATTTTATTCAGTATTCTATATGTTGCTTACATTTTTGAGTTTTTTAATACAAATCTTATATGACATGGCAAAAGCCGTCTGCCAGATTAACAGTTTAACAGTAGCGGCTATCGCCGCAAGTCTGTAATTCTGTCGGCGATATCATTTTCTCGACTTGTAAGATATGTAAGACATCAAATAATAAAAATAAAAATATTCCCAAACCTTATATATCCAAAGAAAATCGGGTTACAAATTTTGTCCCACCTTGCATCTACAAGAATTAACAATTATTCTCATTGTAATAAAGGTGTGGATAATAGGAGGTTGATGTTAAAAATTCAAGATGCTGTGATAAATCAATATGGAACATAAAAAAAAAAAAAATATTTGTAAAAGGTACATAATGCTTCATACACCCTTCATTATTTAACCACCAACACAAGCAAATCAACGACACCCATAAAAAAGCTGCTGCAATGCCGTTTTCGATACATTTTTTTGAGAAAAAATCAATCTTTCTTTTGATCCGAGGCACTTTTGAGAAATTTGATCTTATTTTTCTTCAGATTTATACAAACTTTCACTAATACCAATGTTGATGACACACAGCTGGCGGCTACGAATTGCTTCTCGTTGTAAAGATTGCCTTTTTTTACTGGGTTAATAATTTTACGGAAACCAATTCTTATTTTGATTTTTTTCTTAAAAAGCGTTATTATAAATCTGTGAAATCTTTGCGGCAAACTCAATACGCACGAGAACCAATAAAATTCAGATATTATGTTCAATATGGCAGCAGAAATCTGAAAAGCCAAATCGAAAACGAAATAAGATAGGTACGAAGCAGCCGGCATTTAAAAGATAAAAAAAAACCCGACCGACTGTAAAAACGTTAACAAGACACATTCAAGATCAAATTTACCTTATTTTATTACCTATGCGTGAAAGACATTACCCTCCTCCTGTTTCCAGTCGGGTAAAAAAGGGCATTTTTTTTTTCTGTCATAAAAATGATCTGTCTATTCTACATAAATATTTATAATACTAGGAACTTTGTTGCTTAAATATCTTGTCTAAAGTCCCGCTCACAATTTGTATAGAATTTGAACTGCCATTGGTTTCAAGAAAAAGCGTTTTTAATTTAATTAAACTGGATGAGACGTTGAAACAATGTGTTGTTGCTGGGGGACGCACCCACTGACATAGTACATAATTGATAAAGCCAACATAACCTATAACACACATAACCTTGGGAATTAACAAGACAATTTTATACAGCGAAATAAAAAAATGAAGATATCCCAAGGTCGGAGAGAGTCTTTCGTTGGAATAAATTGAATTGAATCTGATTTCCTCCCTAGACCCTAGATCATCTCACAGATGTGTTGCTATTTATCAAAAAATTCCGTTTTTTTCGCAGCACAGTTCAACGGAGGGAAGGTTTCTATTTAATTTTCAAAATGCATAGCATCATTATTTTATGGACTAAATTTCATAATTACAACTTCCCGATCCCCATTTTGTTTATTCACTTGCAACTGAGATTTTTCCCTGACACTGGTCTACACCACAATAACAAATCGTAAAATTTCGTAAAAATATTTTAATAAATAATAACCCCGGAAGCGCTTACAATTTTACAATCCGCTGTCTATAGGTTTGTTACTTTACACGAACGCGTCTAATTTCTAATGTGTTACTAGCTAGAATAACCTTGAAGAGTTGACTATCGGTTGACTATTATTGGGCTATACGCAATCCACACAAAAAGAAACGCAAAACAACAACGATTCGATCCCTAATGACGAATAAATTACGCCACACGCAAGGAAAATATTGTTCATTTACCTGGGCACTGATTCCGTATGTCGATTATCGCCAGACGATAGCGTTTCAACGATAGCTTTACCTCACGTAACTTCAATAATCGTCTATCGTCCAGACTCTATCGTTTTGACGATTGAACATTAGATCCATAATCGTCAGCTATCGCCCAGACTATACAATTTGAGCGATACCTAATGAGGTATCGGTTTGCATTGATTTTTATGTTTTGCAAACAGCTAAAGATTTTTTATTGAATTTCGAGAGGGATAATAATTGACTTCAGAGTTCAGATATTTTTCAAATGCTACCAAATATATAAATACTTATGTACATTTTAGACTTATTTTGTATGAATCTCACTCCTCACGCAAAAGCAAGATATATTGTGGAAAGGTGTATTGGTGTTTACAAAGGTACAAAACTTATATCAGTATTTTACTATAACATTAGATTTAGATTTACAATTTTTTAGGTTTGCAATTTTTTTTGTCAAATTTTGCAAATGTTTGTGCTGCCCTCCATAACATTGTGTATTGACAGTGTTAGTACAGCAATCGAAGAATACGAAGTGGAACATTTGGACAAGTCGGGATGCTCATTCATGAATCATGAAGCTGATCAATAATACATGTTTTACATGTTATTTGTTATTATTAATAAACTAAGGAACAAATTTGAATTAATTTCACTTTGCAAGTTTCAAGTTTGCCGACATCAAATAATACAAAATTGTTTGCCTAAAAATTCATAAAACTTTTAAACGACGTCTGATTGGAATTTTTATGTAGTTTGAGCCAGACACTCAATGCTCTCAAGATTTGTATAAAATAAACGATAGACGACTCACCAAGACCCTAACTGACTCCTTTTAAAAAATCCTGTCCTATTAGTCGCCCTCCCAAAAGAACACACGCGGCTTGGTGGACCAGGGAACTACGACTTCTCAGGTCCAAAACCAGGAAACTTTTTAATAGAGCCAAACTGACAAAAACCGATGAAGACTGGAGTATATATAGCTTCAACGAGTTTAAAAAGAAAACTAGAGCAGCCAAACGAGTGTCCTGGGCAAAATACTGCTCCGACATAGAATCCACCACAGAAGTGGCAAGACTCCGGAGAGAACTGGCTATCATCAGTGACTGCACTTGCGCAAATAGAATAACATGGGCTCTTCAATCCTTCCAACCGTACAAGTCGGCGGGACCGGACGGAATTATACCTGCCATGCTACAAAGAAGCAGTAAAAGGACCGTCCCATGGCTGCAGGCAATCTTTCGTGGTTGTCTGACACTCGGACTTGTTCCTGATTGCTGGAAAGAGGTGAGGGTGGTCTTTATTCCCAAAGCAGGGAAACCCAGTCACTCCACACCCAAGGATTACAGACCAATTATTTATTTTGAAAACACTAGAAAGGTTATTGGACCTGCACCTTAGGAACACTCTCGAAACAAGCGGTGCTCTGTGTAGTGCACAACACGCATATGTCAAAGGCAGATCCGTGGAAACAGCGCTACATGAAGTAACGAAAACAATCGAGAAATCCCTAGGAAACAAGGAATTTACGTTGGCGGCCTTTCTGGACATAGAAGGTGCATTCAACAACCTGAATACAAGAACCATTACATCCTCACTTGAGGAGTCAGGTTCACCACAGTTTCTGACAAACTGGGTTAAGACTATGCTTAACAGCAGAGTTATTAACAGGCGGTTAAAACCAAATCCCATCTTAAGAACCTGAACAAGGTGCAGAGAATTGCTTCTTTGGGAATAACAGGCGCAATTAAATCCACACCACAATTAGGTCTGGAAACGCTATTGAACCTGCAACCCATTGAGCTATTCACTAAGAACTTCGATCGGAAGGGACTCACGTCACTCACCAATTACGAGAAACCCAGATATGACTTCGAGAAAAATTTTAGAATCACTATACCCAAAAGGCAGGACTGGAAATCACCCAGTACCATCATTAAAGGTATAGCCGTCTATACGGATGGTTCAAAAACAGAAAATGGAACAGGAGCCGGCATATTCTCAGAAAGGCTTGCTATGAGCCAGTCGTACCGGCTGACCGATCACTGCAGTGTCTTCCAAGCTGAGATATATGCGGTTAAAAAAGCAGCACAGACTATCTTATCGATGGGACTACCAGCAATGGAAATAACCATCTGTGTGGACAGTCAAGCAGCACTTAAAGCTATCGGCTCCAATCTTATTAATCCGAAATGTGTTACCTCGTGGCGCTCAGGGCTATAAGTCATCACTCAATTCTACCCTGCTGGGTTCCGGGACACGATGGGGTGGAAGGGAATGAAAAGGTGGACGAATTGGCCAGATACGGATCTGATATGAACCCTCAACTTGCGGACGAAGAGGTGTTACCGCCTTTCAACACTGCTAAGACTTTTATTGAAGGCGTCACCACACAACATTATCTAATTACTAGGTTCATCTCTATTCACACAAATAATTTCATATCCCTAAGCGGAATTATTTGTGTGGGTTTAATTGTAGGATGGAGCTACATAAATTTTGTATCTCCTGAACAATTTGCAAAATAAAATGTTAGTTTTGCGGTATTATCAGCATACGACGTATACATTGACATTTAAAAATTGGCAAACAGAAAGCTTGATAAATAAGGATTCGATCGTCAGCTTACCTGAATCTGAATAAAAATACACTGAAGCTTACTGTCAGCCTTTCTTCATACTACATATGTTTTGACGGCACATTATTTGCTATACATGCTGTATATTAGTGAACTGTAATAAGTAATTAGGAAAAATAAAACACGTTACTTTTTTGTTTGGGAAAAAAGAGCTATGCTCTGAAAAAAACCCATGTTTATTGCTGGACGGTTGGAAGCGAAGTGGCATACAAAGAGAGAGGCATAGTCGTACGAAATAAATTACTAAGATTCTTGATTTTAAAAAATAATATACTTTTATTATTAAAATATCTTAGGAGCTAAATAACGTGTAGTGTCAGTCTACGATGTTAATTATTACTACTTGAAAATGGAACCAAAATGTTCTTATATACTATGCAAGATCGATATGAAGTATCGATCCCTTTTTTTATGGCACCTACTCATAAATAACGAGTGTTATCTGCCTGAGTCATTTATTGTTTGTTTGGGTTGGAAGAGGACCTGGAGTGTCCGTTTGGTTTTTCTTAATCTTCTCTTCTCAGAAGGATACTTGGGACGTTTGTTGAGAGCGGGGGTATTCCGTCGTCATGTGGTTGGCATGTGTGTTGCCTGTCTGTTATCTCTAACATAACTCCTCCCTCCTTTGTCTTTTGTTTCTCCCGAAACAAATATATAAAAAGAATTAACATTATTATAATTATACTTAAAGTTATTCCATGCATGCTAAAGTTTATGTTTTTGTGTGAATGGAATTTTTCTTATATTTCATTTATATTACTTATGTTTAAATCGATTTGTTTTAATTTTACACTCGTTATGTCATATGGATATTCTACATCTATAGGGATGGGTTGGTTTACAATTGTATATTTGTTTGAAAACGTTTGGTTATTAATTTCTAGTGTACAGTTTTCAAAAGTGATCAAAGCATTTCTTATGATTACAATCGATTTTCTTTCGTCACAATTATTATTTATTTTAACATCACTATTTATTGAAAGTACTGCTCCTTTCATTAATTCTATTATAACATTTTTATTTTTATTTATTTTCTTGGTACAATTTATAATTTTATTGAGACAGTTTACAAGTGGTTTTAGATGTCTTATTTCTTTATTTTCTGTATAGACATAGTTACTTCCATTTACTCTAATCAAAAATTCACTTTCAATATCTAATTCTTCATTGTCTTTATTAGGTATTGGAGTAAGGAAATATTTATCAAATGTTAACATTTTGTCAGGAATTTTGATTACAAATATCAATAAATTTTCATGAAATTCTCCAACGGATAATTTAATTTTCTTCAGCTTATACAGATCAACATCAAACTCATCGATTTCTTCTGAAGTTAATAGACTTTCTAGCATTATTTGCAATCTACTAGCTAGTATTATATGTTGGATTTTTTCAATAAGTTCTTTTAATGAGTCTAATCTTCTCAGGTATTCTAGGATATTTATTCTTTGCTCAATTAAATTTAATTTTGCTTTGGGGCCTAACTCTACATTGACGTCCATTATTAAACTTTTTAAAATATTTATATCTTCTTGGAACTGGTTATTGATTTTTATCTGTTTGTTGTTATTAGTTATCAGGTTATGACTTTTTTCTTTAATTGTTTCTAATTGTTCTTCCAATTCTTTTTGATCTTCATCATCCATGGTTCCAAACATAAATTTAAAAACTCGTCCGCCAAGGTTAAAAAGTCCTCTTCTTGATCTTTTATTCTGGTATCCTTTTATACTTTTTAATTCACTTTTGACTAGTTTTAATTCTTTTTGGATTAATGTGAACGATTTGGATTGATTATAACTAGATGGTGGCATTGATTTCTTTATCGAAATCCATTGTTCAGCTAGTGTATTATATATAGAATTTATCTCAGTTAAGTTTATGATGTGTATTATTGAGTTAAATTTATTCACTATTTGTATTTTGTCTAACTTTATCATGGCATAGCCATTACTATTATGAACTTCTTCTACTTGTATCTTACTATGCACTAAACTAGTGATAAAAAAAATAATTACAACCTTCATTTCTTGCCTTGTTCGGTTGGCGTTCACTATTCGACTGATGAACTCTTTTATCTTTTATTCTGAGCTAGGTAGTGTGTTATCTCCTATTTGTATTTTGAAGTTGAAGGATGGTTTCCAGTGGTTTGTTTTCTAGTTTGAGTGTATCTGTTACTGGGGTTTGCCTTGATTATATTGTCGCTATTTTTAAATTTACATTTTCTTTCTTTCTGTATGTTGCTGTGGTGTTGTTCTTCTAATCTATTAAATTTATATCGTGGTTCAGTTTTATGTCGTTCTGTTCTAGAGTTTTTGACAAAGCCTTGGTATCTCTGTTCTTCATAATTTTCACGGTTCTCATTCCTTTTATTGATAGTTTTTAATTTTTTTGTATGAATGTGTTGGTATATTTTTTCTTTAGCAAAATTACCCTTCTGAATTTCATATGGGGTATGTTTTGTTGTTGAGTGAACCGAGTTATTATAATAAAGTGTTGCTTTGTGTACAGCCATGCGAATTTCATGTATGTTGGGTGTAGTTTTTCCGTTTAAAATAGCACGTACTTTTTCAGCAAGTGTTCTATGGAATACCTCTATATCAGAATTCCCTGTATGACTATTGGGTTTAGAAAAATGAATTTCTATACCTAATTCTTCTAACATTTTTACTATTCTGGGGAAATTGAATTCGTTATCCATAACATATCGTTTGGGCTTACCATGCGTAGCTATTAGTTGTAGAATTGTCTCTTCTAAAGTTTCGTGTGAAACATTGGGTACATATGTGGTAGTGGTTAGTTTAGAAAATTTATCTACGCTAGTTAAATATTTTGTCTTAGCTATGCAGTAGATATCTAAATGAACTATTTCGTTAATGTCTTTAGGTGTATCTGATAAGCAGAATTTCTTTTTAATGGGGTGCCTATCGTATTTGCTTTGTTTGCAAATATTGCATGAATTTATCACGTCGTTAATTAGTTCTCTCAGATTTTTGAAATAGATTTTTGTTTTTAATCCTTGGTAATTCTCTTCGATTCCAGAATGCCCGGTTTCTTTCTCGTGGTACAATTTAATCTGTTGAACAGTTTCTTCTTCTGAGTTCATGTCTTTTGCGTAGGACATGCATTTTATAAATTTTATCCTATTTCCGTATAGTGTAATTAATTTTTGTTGTAGTATATTAAAATTACTTTCATTTACTACAGGGTTAACATATATTCCCGTTATTTTGTTCTCTATTAGAGGTATTAATTTCTCTTCTATATTTTTCTGTTTTAAAGAATCAATACCTAAGAATATTCTTCGTTTTTTGTTTAACATTTTAACTTTCGTTTGAAAACCTAACGTCAGGATTATTTGCTGATTATATATATTCACACAAGTATCTTTTATCGGAAAGTGGTCATTTGCTTCTTCGTTTTGGGAATGGATCGTTGGTTCTACAGAGTCTAAAGCGTTTATTTCTTCGTTATTCGTGATTCCTCTACTGAGAAAGTCTGCAACTGTATTGTTTGTTCCTTTGAGATACTCGATTCTCATGTCATATTCACCTAGTTGAAGTACCCATCTCTGGAGTCGAGGTGAAATATCTTTGCCGAGGTTTTTGGTTTGAAGCCATTTTAACGGTTGGTGATCCGTTTTTAACTCAAAACGTCTACCATATAAGTAAGGTCGCAGATGTCTTACTGACCAAACAATTGCAAGTAATTCTTTCTCGGTCGTACTGTAGTTTCTCTCATGTTCATTGAGTGTTCTACTAATGTACGTTATTGGATGACCTTTTTGAGATAATACTGCACCAATTGCATAGTTGGATGCATCTGTTGTTAACACGAATATTTCATTAAAATCAGGATATGCAAGTACAGGTTCTGTCTGAAGTGCATTTTTGAGCTCCTGATGTGCTTTTACATAGCTAATATCAAATTTATCAATTTTCGTATCTTTTTTAAGATATTTAGTTATTGGTTGGGCAATTTTTGCATAGTCTTTTATAAATTTTCTGTAATACCCTGTTATACCCAGGAAAGATTTAATTTCTTTTTGTGTAGTAGGTAGTGGTATTCTTTCGATAACTATAGTTTTGTCAGAATTAGGTTTAATACCCTTGTCAGTAATAATATGACCTAAAAATTTGGTTTCTCTTTTAAGAAAATTGCATTTATCGATTTGTATTTTAAGGTTATATTTCTTTAATCTCTGGAATACCAATTTCAAATTAAACATGTGTTCTTCGAGAGAAGTACTGAAGATTAGAATATCGTCTAAATAAACTACACAGATTTTATTAATCAGTTCGTCTAAAACTTCGTTCATCATTCTTTGGAAGGTGGCTGGGGCGTTTTTTAATCCAAATGGCATACGTAACCATTCGTAATGTCCATATGGAGTTGAGAAAGCAGTTTTCTCAATATCTGACGGATCCATTTTAATCTGATGGAATCCTTTCGCAAGATCTAATGTCGAAAAATATTGGGCTCTTCCGAGTTTGTCCAATATCTCATCGATATTAGGTATAGGGTGTTTGAACTCGATTGTTTTCTCGTTCAATTTACGATAGTCGATCACCATACGCCACTTCTGTTTTCCAGAATTGTCTTCTTTCTTTGGGACTACCCAAATAGGTGCATTATAAGGTGAGGTACTTTTCTTAATAATACCCTGAGCTAATAAATCCTTAACTTGTTTTTCGATCTCTTGTTCGTGTATTTTGGGATAACGATAGATTTTGCTAAATATCGGACTATTATGTTCGGTCCTAATATTGTGCATGGTTTGAGTGGTAGATGTTAATTTATCTCCTTCTTTAAAAAATACATGTGTATTTTCTTCAATAAATTTATTTAAAATGTTTTTCTCTTCTAAATTCAAATCCTCACTAATTAATTGACTCATTTCCGTTGAGTTACAATAGTTAAGTGTATGGATTTCTTCAAATTCATACGGACATTTATTTTTATTCCTATAATTTTCGAAATAAGTTTTTCTATTATTTATTTCTACAAATCCTTCTCCTAGGTCTATATTTGCTTTGATGGGTTTTAATAGGTTTTGACCTATTATTCCATCGAATTTCTTATTTTTTATTTTCATCAACTTCCATGCCATTGTTGCATCATGTTCGTTGAATTCAACAGGCACTTTAGTTATGATTTCTTCTTTAATGGTACTAATTGCATTATTAGCGCCTTTTATTTGAGTTGGTATCCGTACAGGATTCCGTGGTATTTCTAATAGTTCAGATTCATCCAGTATACTTGTAGTCGAACCTGTGTCTATTAGAATTTTTAGTTTTTTATTGTTAATGGTTGCAGTTATTATGGGAAGTGCTTCGGTTTCCTCGATATGAGTAAAATTTACCTCATGATGTTCTACGTCTACATTATTAACATCCATGGGCTCTTGTCTTGAATTACTAGTTCTAGGATTATTATAGTTATTCTGCCTATGATGATTATAAGGTGGCCTAAATTGGTAATTATTTCTAAGTATATTATTATTATTTGCCCTAATCTGATTACCATTCATCTCTATGTTGTTTCTTTGATGAAGTTGTTGATTGTTAAGTATAAACTGAGGTATTTGACTATAATTATTATTTTGATATTGCCTCTGGGGTTGATATGAGTTATTTGGTTTGGGATTAGGAAGGGTTTCTCTCAATTTTTCACTAAGGTTCTTATATCTAGTTATTATTTCATAAGCTTCTCTTATGTTTTTAATTTGTTGAGCAATTATAATGGATGCTTGGTTAGCATTTAAATTATTTATAAATTTATTCATAACTAAGCTTTCATTAATGGTAGGGTTATATATAGGACTTACTTCTAATATACTCTTTTTGTTGAGTTTCAGGAGGATGTCTTCTGTCTGCCTATACAATTGGTGAACGTCTCTGGTTTGGATGGCATGCAAATCTTGCAGGATCTGTTCGTACGTCTCATGTACACCAAAATCTTGAATTAGAGCTGCTTTTATTGATGGCCATGTGGGCTGTAGTATCCTTCGAAGCGTATTTATTGCATTTCCTTGGATTCGGTTCCGAATGATGAGGGTCGCTATCGTTCTGTTTCCTTCCGTTATGTGTTCGTAAACATAATCGATGTACTCTATGAATGCAATTACGTCTTCCTCGGGTTTTCCGGAGTATATGGGAACTTTCTCTAGTCTTCCTAGAGTAATAGTCTGGTCTGCTACCGCTGCTGCTGCTGGATGCGCCATTTCCGTTGGCTTTCTGTTTCTCTGTTTTGAGAACGGGTAAAATCGGTGATTGGTCGAGTTGTTCGAAGGTTTTTATTTCCTTAAACTGTTACGATCCGGTGCGTCAATTTCCTCTATGGATTTCGTGTATATGGTTACTAATTATTCACTCCTGAACACTTTAACACTTTCACTGATTTAAATTTTATAGGTTGCAAGTTAATTTAAAATTTAACTTGATCACTGGATACTTTCTCTCACTACAATATACGGGAATAGATCTGAGAAGTATCCTACCGACTGCGCCAAATAAATTACTAAGATTCTTGATTTTAAAAAATAATATACTTTTATTATTAAAATATCTTAGGAGCTAAATAACGTGTAGTGTCAGTCTACGATGTTAATTA
Source organism: Cheilosia vernalis (assembly GCA_949126925.1). Taxonomy (NCBI): domain Eukaryota; kingdom Metazoa; phylum Arthropoda; class Insecta; order Diptera; family Syrphidae; genus Cheilosia; species Cheilosia vernalis. The sequence goes on from OX421358.1 coordinate 32,128,742, forward strand.
TTACTACTTGAAAATGGAACCAAAATGTTCTTATATACTATGCAAGATCGATATGAAGTATCGATCCCTTTTTTTATGGCACCTACTCATAAATAACGAGTGTTATCTGCCTGAGTCATTTATTGTTTGTTTGGGTTGGAAGAGGACCTGGAGTGTCCGTTTGGTTTTTCTTAATCTTCTCTTCTCAGAAGGATACTTGGGACGTTTGTTGAGAGCGGGGGTATTCCGTCGTCATGTGGTTGGCATGTGTGTTGCCTGTCTGTTATCTCTAACATAACTTACGCGCAGTAGTACGACGATGCTCTTTCTCTGTATTCGTGTACAAATACATATAAATTGTTTTCTTTCTTAAACTCGTATGTCAATACGATACAGTGCCACCGAAAACAGAATGTTTTCCTTTAGGCCTTCTTTTAGCTGTTTGTTTTGCTGGGACCTTTGCTGTCATCTTTTGCTTCTGTTGGCTGGCTGCTCTGGGTGACCACTTCCGGTTTCTTGCTGTACTGCTCGCTCATGGCTGGCTAGGCTGTAGAATCGCTGCTGGCCGCGCTGCCTGATCACTGTCGACTGTTGGTTGTACTGTTTGATCGCTGTCGACTGGCAATATACAGATCTTCTGTACAGGTCTTGCTAGCTGTCCTGTCTCGGTTTGTATCATGACGGAACGAACTAAACCATCTAGCTGGCATACTCGGCCCATAGGGCCATAGACCATTGCGCTGGCGGAAAATTCTCGCTTTTAATCAACACTTTCAATGCTTCCTTTTCTCTTCTCTACTTCTTTCGCTCTTGCAACGTCACAAGATATTCTTCTCGCCATCTAGTCCAAAAATGTTGTAATATAGCTTGCCGTTCTCTGAACATTCTAATCGCTTTCGTATTCGCTGGCTCTGTTGTTGCCATCGGTGGTGGCAGCACAATTGGCTCGCCTACCAAGAAATGCGCTGGTGTTAACGCTTGCATGTCCGCTGGATCATCACTTAATGGATGTAGAGGGCGTGAATTTAATATGCCTTCTATGTTGATCAGCAATGTTGAAAATTGCTCGTACTCCAATACTCGCTGTCCAACTATCCGCTTCAAATGATGCTTCTTTGATTTGACCGCTGCTTCGTATATGCCACCTTGATGTGGCGCTGCTGGCACCATGAACCTCCATTCAGTTCCCTTTAAGCTCAGACGATTAAATACATCGTTCTCTTTCCATTCGGCAAACGGTCGCTTAATTTCCTTGGCAGCACCTACAAAGGATGTGCCGTTATCGCTGTACATTCTCTCGCATCTGCCACGCCTGCTAATAAATCGTTCGTAGCAGGCAAGGAAGGACATCGACGTCAGATCCTTGACGACATCGATGTGTACCGCTCTCGTTTTCAGGCAAACAAAAATTGCCACCCAAGATTTGCTTCGGGCGACCTGCCGACCTTCTCGATTCAACACCTTGAGTGTAAATGGTCCCGCGTAGTCGACACCAGTGTTTAGAAACGCTTTTCCCGCCTGCACTCTGTCCGCTGGCAAGTCAGACATTAGTTGCTGTTCACGTCGGTAATTGTACCGTGCACAGATTACACATTTATGTAGGTAGTTCCTTAGCTGGCTTCGTAACTTCGGAATCCAATATCGCTGGCGGATGGATTGCATCATCAACTGCACTCCCCCATGTTTTGTCATTCGATGCGCTTGCTCAATAAGTAATCACGCCAATCGTGATGCATTAGGAATTATCGCGGGATGACGCATCTCGTACCCTCCGCTTGCTCTATGTAGTCTCCCACCAACACGTAGTTTGTTTTCATTATCGAACACGGGTCTAAGAGACTCCATTTTACTGGCTTCTGGTAGCTGTTCGTTCCTTTTGAGAGAAGAAATTTCCCTCTTATAACTTTCCTCTTGCGCTTTCCGGATTAAATACTGCATAGCAGATACCCTCTCCTGCGCTGATAGTGCCACCGAGGCACGCTCGCCCCTTCGTTGTCTTTTCGATTGCCGCAGTCGTTTTGCTTGCCGCTGTACCTTCGCCTTTCCCTTTGCTTTCAGAGTATTCACAAATCGGAACACGTATCCGAGAATGCTTAACGCCTTTTCCAGTTTGCTCGCATATTCTGCTATCGTAATTGTCGCTTGCTGTTCTGGCATCCAAATGCCGATGCTTTCCTTGAACTTTGTTGCTATACAAACATGCATCTCCTCCGCTGCTGTTGCTGGCTCTTTCTGCTCTACTGGGCAGGCTGGCCCTTCGGTTTCATCCTTAGCCAACCATGTTGGCCCGTGTAACCACAACTTATTGTTGCACAATTCTGCTGGCAATACTCCGCGACTCAATAGGTCCGCTGGGTTGTCCCTTGTGCCGACATGCCGCCATTTGGTCACATCGGTGTTTGTTTGTATTGCTGATACCCGATTCGCTACGTACGTTTTTAGAGTACGTGGAAGCTTTCGCATCCAATGCATTGTTACCATAGAGTCCGTCCACAATACATAATCAGTCGCTGTCCATTCCATAGCTATCCGTAGCTCCATCATCAGTCTGCTTAGCAGTTCGGCTGCTGCCAGTTCCAGACGTGGTATTGTCACTGTTTTGAGTGGTGCCACTCGTGTCTTAGCTGCTACTATAACTTGCACGTAGTCTGTCCATTCACTTGCTCCACCCTTACATATATTACTGCACCATATGCTGTCGGTGATGCATCTGAAAACCCATGCACTTGGATTTTCCCCTTTCCGCTGGTGCCTAGCCATCTGTCTATCCGAAATCACTCCAGGTGCCGAATGCCTTTCCAAAAGACTGTCCATGTATATTTCATCTCGTCAGGTACTTCTTGATCCCAACTAAGACTTAGTCTCCACATGTCCTGAATTAGGATCTTCCCCAGCACTGTTACTGGTGCTAAATATCCGTTTGGGTCGTATAGCTGAGCTACACAACTCAGTATTTCTCGCTTGCTGATCTCTCCTGCTATTTCTGGTGTCTTGACTATGAAGGTGAATTGATCCGAATCGATCAACCACTGAAGACCTAAGACACTCGTTCGCTCTTCTTCTTCGAAAACCATTGTTTTTTCGCTGTCCGCGCTAAACTTGTTTGCTATCCATGCGCTGTTCGATTTCCATTTTCTTAATTCAAAGCCCGCCGTCTTTAAAACATTATCAATTTCGCTGGCTGTCACGAATGCTTGTTGTTCACTGTCGCTGCCTGATACACAGTCATCCATGTATAGGTCGTTCTCGATTACTCTCGATGCCTCCGGGAATGATCCGCTTGCATCTCTTGCGCACTGTATGACCGCTCTTACCGCATTGCGCGCTGACGATGTCATACCATAGGTGACGACTGTCAACCAGTATACTTGTAGCTTTTCATTTGGCGATTCACGCCAAAATATTCTCTGCAGATCCCATTGGTGGGTTGCCACTCGCACTTGCCTGAACATCATCTTGATGTCGGCGCTAAACGCTATCCGATGTCGCCTGAAACGCATCACTGTCTCTGGCAGATCTCGCTGTAATTTTTCACCCAGCTGTTGTATTTCGTTGAGTGAGATTCCATTGCTGGTTTGACAACTGAAGTCAAAAACCACTCGGAATTTCTTTGTAACGCAATGATGTGGAACATAGTACGCTTGCTCGCTGTTTCTCGGCTGTCGATTTTCTTTCGTCATGTATCCGCAAGACTCATACTCCCGCATGAAGTCTACGTATTTTTCCCTTAATAAAGGATCTCTTTCCATCTTTCGCTCTAGATACATGAATCTTCTTAACGCTATCTCTCTCGAACTTCCAATTCTGCTGGCATTCGGTTTTAATGGGATCGTGACCACAAAACGACCCTCTTTATCACGTTTGGCCGTACGAATGAAATTGTCTTCAACTTCTTGCTCCTCCCTCGTTCTGGTTGGGTGAGATCCAATCTGGTCCATTTCCCAGAGTTGTCTCACCAGGCTGTCCAAGCCGCACTGCAACTGACATAACATTCCCTGTCTCGCTGTCTAGGTTCATCGGATGAGAACCGAAAACCACTGTTCCAAAGGCAGTTTTTATCGTCACCACGTCTCCAATGCCTCTTGGTATTGAGCTAACTAATAATTTTGCAAAGAATCTGACACCTAGTAGTATGTCAAATGGGGCTCTTTTCCAATAAGCTGGATCCGCTAATGGAATCTTGGATGTTCCCGTTATTGGCTGTACGTTTGCTTGCGGAGTATAGACTGTCCAACTGGCTTGTTTTGGCAGAACCCAAAATTCATCATTAATGCATGTGTTGATATCAAACCAAGGTACTACGCATACCATTGCTCGCTTTCGTAATGTAATAGGATTCCCATCAATCCCTATTACCTTTTTTGCTGTGGAAGCTGGCTGAATATTACATGCTTGTATAACGCTGTGCAACATCAGATTTGGTTGCGCTCCCGAGTCCAACAGTGCTCGTACTGGATTGGAGAGCATACCTTCAGATCGTATCCTCACGACCACGGTTGGCATCAATGTTGTTGTAGCCTGTGCTATGGGCTGACAGAAAGAATTTAGATAAGTGGCAAACAAATTTGTATAGAGTTTATTTGTTATGATTTAATTTTTAACTAATACATGAGTTGTATGGTTAATGGCTGGATGATTGACTGGCTGAGTCTGCTCCAGGCCTCAAGATAATTTTCATCCGTCAGCTGCCACTCTCCCATCGTGCTGGCCGCTTTTCCCACCAAGGAGTTACGCAGGAACGAAAACTTGTATGCTGGCGTGATCTTCTCATTTCCGTGGATAGCTGCTACAAATCTGTCCCGGAACCCTTGCTATTTTGTGAAGGAACCATCGAATTCCCCCCACGAGTTCTTGATGTCCTGCATTTGCATAGATAGCTCCAGCTGGACCGCTATTGGCGTCGGTGGATTCGCTGGCATCGCGCTGGCTTCGCTGGCTCGCTGTTCGGCTTCTCGCTGGCTCCTTAGCGTCCCCAGGCGGCGCCGTAGGGCTGCTTTCATATCACAATATAGTGACTCCGCTTTTATCAACTTGGCCTCAATTTCTTCTGTCCGTTCGCTGGCTGCACCCTCCAGTAGCTTTGCATGGATCTTGCCCAGGTGGCTCCATGCCTCTTCTAACCTTTCGAGGCGGACGGTTAGTCCCTCGCTGTCCTCCAGTGAAAAACCTACGCTCTTAAGGTAGCTGGATCCGCGCTGTATGGCGCTAATGGCCGCCGTAAATGCTGTCTCGCTGGCTGTATACTTCTGTAAAGAAAAAATATAATGTCCTACATAAATATATTGATTTAATTAAATTGCAAGCACAGGCTGGCAAAAGGCTGGCTGCGCTAGCAGAAGCTGGCAAGAGACTGGCTGCGCTATTCCTTCTTTCGCTATCCGTGGCAACGAGTTCAAACTAATAAAGCCCTTTCCTTACACTTTCTATCTAGCTGTCTGATTCGCTGGCTTTTTCTTTCCGCTTATCTGTGGCAAAACGAGCATCCCTTTCCTGACTTTTCTTTCAATCCATCGCTAGCTGTGCTTTCCACCTGCAGGCACGCTTTCGTTTTTCATAACTTTGCTTGCCCTTGAACTTCATTTCTCTGATAATTCAGCATGCTGGCTGAGCTGTATGCTACCTAACTTTTGTCAGAAAATAAAGCTGTCACTTATCTCTGAATGATACACAGATCACCGAAAATTTGCTTGCTCGCTATTCATGTTGCTATTCCGTATGGCTGATGCTATTCGCCCGCCGTTAGGGACACGGCTTAGGTCGACGACTTAGGGGCACGACTACGTAACGAAATGTCATTGCAGACGGAATTTTAAAATCGGCACACGGAATTCTGGAACTGAGACACGTTTTAGAAATAAATACACATGATTTTTAAAGACGACTTTTTATTTCACTCAATACAAGGTTAACAGAAAATTACATTATATACACTTAATTATATGACTGTGGATTATATATTTCGTATACATTTACTTTTAACTTCCTAGAATGTTTCACTGCACTTGAAATCCTTGTTAAACATGTATCACTATGATCTTAAATGTTTGAACGGCATTAAAACACTATTTATTCACACGACACATTTTGGGATGTAAGTCAATTGATTTATTTGCATTTAGCGTGTATATTTCATATGCTAAATGTAAATAAATCATTTAAAAACACGAGATAATTGCTATTATTCGATGTTGTTCAATAAAAACTTTAATTTTTGTAGCCACCGACGTAACGTAATAAGAACTGTCACCAAATGACTGCGCTCAAAGACGAAATAGCACAATCTCCATTGAGTTCATCCAGAGATGAAAATATTGTGCTGGAATTGTGGAATGTGGAACATCCTATCATAGGCGTGTTTTTTTGAGCTTCGTTCTCAAGAAGGCAAAGTAAAGTAGGATTTTCATTGTTTAATATGGTTTAAACCAATGTAGTTGATAATTAGATCATGAATAGTATATTTTTTATTAAGATTTCAAATTATTCTCAATTCCATAATACAATATACTGTGCACGGAAGTAATAACTAAATGTAAAATGGTAAAATGTACAATTGTTTGCACTTTTTTAACTAATTTAAATGATATAATTAAAACTTTTCACAAACGCAATTTGTTCTTTTTATTTCTCAAAAATTATTTGATGAATGGGATGTCATGACATACAGCTAGGTTCCAGAAATCAAGTGAAATGAAATCGGAATCGAAATTGTAAATCGAGTGAATTCATTTTCAGTGTTCTGCATTTCGACCGATTTGGTTACTCCGAATTTTTTTCGAAATCACTTTTCGTGAAATTGAAAACAGCTCTCAACTGTCATTTGGGATAAATTGTATAGATAAAATTGTCCGTTTGGTAAACAATTTTGTTGTTCTCGCGTTTTAGAAGATTTATTTTACTATAAAAGATAGAGGAATCGTTATAATGTCTGTTGTGTTAATTGCTGCGGTATTGCAAACAGAAAGGTGTAAATAATATGCACAAAAAAAAAGAAGAAAAAAAGACGAAGGTTGAGAGTTTTAACAAATCCCTTGGAAGTGGATAATGGATATGTTAAGCGAAATCGGACAGTTATATTTTTGTTAATTTTGTCATGAAATATTAGCTAGTTTCAAACTACCGTCTTAATAAATGTGCACTCCAAATGGTGCTGCAAATTGTCCCCTGGGCCTGGGCAGTATTTTTATGTTTTAAAATTTATTTTTAGTGAAATGAACTATCATTGTTAATGTTGACTCTTCAACCTCTCAACTCAGAATTGCTCAGAATACTCCACAATTGCCCCATTCCCATATTCTTCGTCGTCGCATATCGTCTTGTGAGTATAATCCTGTGCAAATGTCTATTTCACATCGAATGAGCAGGTCGATTTGAAATCACTTTGAAATCGGCAAAATCGAATTGTGGAACACAACAATTTCACTTCGCTCGATTCGGAAAAATTTTAAATCGAAATCGATTACACTGAAATATAGAACACAAAAATCTATTTTCGATCGATTTCAATTTCATTTCGAGTGAAAGTGAAATGTGGAACCTAGCTGATACTTATATAAAATCTCCGAATTAATCAATTGATTAATGTAAAAGTTAAACTAAACTTTTAGTTTTCGCTCAATTTTATCAATCAAACAGCTCGTATGCTAAAATCGTTACTCTAGTATACAGCACACTTGGTACAAGACTAATGTAGTTTACATTTGAAATTTCAGATTTTGATCCGAGATTTCACATATTGCATAAATCCATCCAAAAAATTATATATATACTTTTTCAATCAAAAAGTACAAATAAACTTATCGGGCCTTACCAATTATCATTTTTAACATCCACACTAAATATTTCCTAGGTCACAATATGCAATTTTGTGTGGAAAATTTCGCCATTGTGAGTTCGAAAAACTTAACCCAGGACACTAAAAATGATTATTAGTACCGCGGATGGTGTTTACAGGTGATTTATCCGTAAACGCATATCTGTAGCGGTAAAAGTAAACGTAAATGCGAGTTTACCACTATATGAAATTCTCAATATTCTGGACATGATATAAAAATCAGATTTCAATAGTCCAACTAAAATGGCAATTCGATATTAGCTGTGTTTTTTTGAGCTTCTATCTCAGCAAAGCAAAGTAAAGTAGGATTTTCAGTACGCTAATTACAACAACTACGTTATCATTGACACTTCGAGAATCGCAATAGTTGTTGTAATTGCGTGCTGAAAATCCTACTTTACTTTACTTTGCTTAGATTAGAGCTCAAAAAAACACGGCTATTAATTTAGTATTCAACATCCCATGTAAGCATCCCTCCGATTGGAAACCTAGAACGAATCGGAAGTGGAAGTCCATAAACATGAAACGACAGGAATTGGTGCAAAAAATATGACATCTCATACGTCATACCATAAGCATAACTAGGTAAAGAAGTTTGTTTACATTTTCGTAAAATGTTTAATTTGTTTAAGAAAAACATTTAAACAAACATGATTGTTTAACCATTTTGAAAGAGGACCATTTAATGTGATATCTGACATTTTTGTGCTGAAAATTTTTTTTTTCAGTCAGATGAAGATGAAGATCCAAATCGAACGGCATCAGATATCAGACAGAGTCTCCGAAACAGCTTTGGAGGAGCTAATACTCACGCTGACGTATGCAAGAGACCACGTTCATATCGGAACTTGTGCCGCTAGATGACTTACATTGATACAGTATCTTAAACTTATTTTTTTTTGCAGATAACTTTCTTCAAGATCGTAGCTGTAGAACTCCAAATAACTTCCATACAAAAGGAAGGCAGCGATTTGGAGAAGCACATGAAGCACTTCCTACGATACCGGCACGCAATTAGGTACCCAATTTATGGGACAAACCGAAAGCGCAGATCTCGGACGAAAGTATAGTCAGTACTACGCATGAATATACTTACTGAAACTTTGGTAAGTGCATATTTTCCCATGTACCTAAACCATATTAAAATAAAAACAACATACAACAAATTATTAAATAGGTAATATTTATAAAAAAAAAACTTCCAAGTGGAAGAAAAAATGTAAAAAAAAAAAAAATTCATCGTTCATGAAAATAAAATTAAAGTAATTCATTTTAAACAAAATAAAAGTAAAAGTTAAATATTTAAACTATTTATTAAAAAAAAACTTCCAAGTGGAAGAAAAAATTAAAAAAGAAAAATTTAAATTCATCAAATAAAAAGTAAATAATAAAAAACTATATGTTAATAATAGAGAAAAAAATTAAAAAAAAAACTTTTTCTAAGAGGATAGACTCAGAAAAAGAAAGCTTAAAGTAGGTAGTAAGAAGAAGTAGGAAGAAGACAAAAAGAAGAGTTTAAATTAAACGAATTTAGATTAAACAGGAAAAAAAAAAGTAGGAAGTTGTGCATGCATTAGGTAATAGGTAGTCTGCGGTTGGCCATCATGTTTCCTGTAAAAAAAACATTAATATGTAAGTAAGGCAGAAATTTGTGTTGCTTTGTTACCACGGTTTGCCACCAAGATTCCAATTGCCTGTAAATAAAAAAATAGATTGTTTCTTTGCCTGTAAATAGAAGAAAAAAGAAGTGATTTTTTGTTCCTGCTCCTGTTTGGATAAAGTTGTTCCATGTCATGTCTTGATTGTCCTTTTTGCTGCTTATGTCGCGCATTCTTTTGCTTTATGAGCCTCTTTCTTGGCTATGTTCCATGTGTTCTTGGGTCTGTGTTGTTAGTCCTTGTGCGATGTTGCTACTTGTTGGCCGGTGTTACTGCTGCTTATGTCGCGCATTCTTTTGCTTTATGAGCCTCTTTCTTGGCTATGTTCCATGTGTTGTTGGGCGGGGTATGCTGCTTCTCCTTGGACTGCTGCTCTGGATTTTTTTTGTTGGTGATATCTGCTGCTGTTCCGAACTGCTGGAATGTTATTGATGCTCCGTATTGCTGTTAAAAAAAAAGGCGTTTGTGCTGCTGCTGTTGATGCTCCTGTGTACCTGAAAAAAAGGGGACAGATATTCTGCTGCTCCTGGTTTGTGCTGCTGCTCCTGTGTACCTGAAAAAAAGGGGACAGATATTCTGCTGCTCCTGGTTTGTTTGATGCTCCTGTGTACCTGAAAAAAAAGGGGACAGATATTCTGCTGCTCCTGGTTTGTTTGATGCTCCTGTATACCTGAAAAAAAGGGGACAGATATTCTGCTGCTCCTGGTTTGTGCTGCTGCTCCTGTGTACCTGAAAAAAAAGGGGACAGATATTCTGCTGCTCCTGGTTTGTGCTGCTGCTGTTGATGCTTCTGTGTACCTGAAAAAAGGGGACAGATTTTCTGCTGCTCCTGGTTTGTGCTGCTGCTGTTGATGCTGATTTGCAGTGGTGTTCCTGTTCCCCTCATTGTCGGTTTTTTTTTGTTTCGCCTGCCCGTTACATTTTGGGCAAAACCAATCTGACTTATTGGGGGCACGTTTTAGTCCCACACATGTAAAGTCGTACCAGAGTAAGCAGCTTTCGCAGACTACGCTCTCTGTTTTTAGACGATTGAAACAGCTTCCGCAAGTATATATTCCCTTCTCTTTTTTTTTGCTGTACTGCTGTTTTAAACTTTTTAAATGCCTCGGCTTCTATGTATGGCCTTATGAGCATTACATCAATACTTTCATCCATGAAAGAATCTCGGATTTCTCGGTGTTCTAAATCCAGGTCCTGCGTATTAATTATATGCTCTCCATGCAATGTTAACTCCAACCCATGCAAGCATTTCTCGCTTTTGGCAATCTTGAATTTTTCTTGCGAATGGGGTGGCGGTTGCAGATTTCCTCTTAATGCCAGTTGTTGTTTTTAAATAACCAGAAGGATATCCAGTTATTCTTGGTGGTTTTGGCATATCAATATCTTCAATGGTTATTTTATCGATGGTCGCTGTCGCCTTTCCGATTTCCAACTCTTGGGTGTTGCTGGTTGAAGTGGTGATCGTGCTGCTTGTTGCACTGGTGTTGCTGCTTGGTGAGCTTATGCTGCTGCTGCTTGGTGCGATGTTGCTGCAATCTGCAGTTTTAATTTCTACGTGGAGCCCCTGTCTCCATGCAGTTAAAATACTCTCCAGCGTCTTCCTTCTCTCTTCGAAGTCCTTGCCACATGCCAAACTTCCCAAGTTTAGTATTTCGGCTACATCGGGTGCTAGCATCTTTCGCTTTTGCGCAACAGTCAAGACTTCCTTCCGGATGATTTTACTTATCACCGGTGTTGGTGGAAAAATGGTTTCTTCATATTCCGTGTTGTCTTCGTTGTTTCGTAGGTTTGCTAGGGCATGTTCCTTCGTCCATCGCGCCGTGCACAATTCCCTGCCGAACAACTCTAATTCGAAATGCTTCCGCACTGCGAATATGTGCCTGCAAGGCAACCTGGAAGATTTCCAAATGGGGCAATCACAGTACCCTGGTTCGGCTTTAATTTCGTTTCCTTTAAAACGCATGTATCCAGTTTTGGACGATGAATCAGTCTTCACAAATGAAATGGCAGAATGCAAATTCATTTGTTCCATTATGAGGTCACAGGCCGTTTTCGTCAGTAATTGCCGAAATTTTTGCTCGTCTTCGCTTGTGTCCGTCTCTGCGATCACTGGTCGTTTAAGGAATTGGTTTCCCGTTCTAAACTTTGTTTCCATCTTATGGGACTGATACCATTTGAAAAAACTTTTTACGAATCCCACTAACGTACTGTTTTTGGGGATTACTTGTTTCAGCTTTGCGTTCAACGACTCCAGTCGGTTGTTTGTCAGGTTTCCCAAATTTCCCTCTGACATGTTATATACGGTCCATTCATTTTTGATGTTATGCCAGTTTTCGTTGAAATACTGCAGGACCTGGCCAGGGACCGCCTCTGCAAATGTTGCGTATAGTTTTTCGTATTCTTCTTCTGATGAACTATACGCTAGTTTTTGAAGATAACGTAGAGATTTTTCTCTTTCCTCTTTTGTTATGCCTATTTTCTCCGTCGACACTGCCCTAGAAAATGATCTGAGGGTGTGAAAAAGGCACATGTATATCGCTTTGTTTGGGAAAACTTGTTTCAACACGTTTCTCTCTACAATGTCCTTGTCCGTCATAAAGCACTTAATGTTCTCCGTGCTATCCTCATTTTTCTGGCGGAACGTTTTCGCTAGCCAATGAAGGACATGTTCTTCTTCAGTAGATAGTAAGCCTACTGCAGCAACTTGCCCCCGCCCATTTCCATCCTCTATAAGGAAGATCATCTTTGTCAAGTTTGTATTAAGCAGTTTGTACGTCCCATCAACAAACATTTCTGGCCATGAAGCCATGTCCCTCCTCATCTCTTCTGTTGCAAAGAATAATCCTTTGAACTTTCCGTTGTCATGCTGGAGGCTAACTGTTGCTCCGTATTCCTTTTGTAGCAGTTCAACGGCTACGGTCAAATCATTTTCGTCAACTTTCCTTTTTTGGTGCAAATTCGACAAGTCCTTTAATGTGACAAACTTGTTGTCGTCGTCAGCAATTTTATTTTGTAACAGCTTTCTATTTGGTCTCAATTCCAGAGCCTTAAGAGCTATTTCTTTTTGAGTTGGTGCTAGCCTCCGATTTTCCGGAATGAGCTCAAAAAATTCTTTGGAATTTTGATGGTTTAAATGTTCCAAATTCACGTAGAAAATCTTCAATATTGACTTCCCTGCCGTTGCTCGCAATTTAATGCCCGCAGAGCAGTCCACTTTGAAAGTGCTGCTCTTCCGGGATCCGCTGGCTTCGCATTTCCTGCGCTCACCAAACTTGCATTCGAAGTGTACGGTCGAGTATTTCAGTCGCTCGCACTCTTCCGCAAGCCCTTTGCAGTCTTTTATTGTGAAGACTTGCTTCTCCTGCTGCTGGTACTTCTACAGGAATTTTTTAAATTCTTCGAAGCTTCCAAACAATTGTCCGAGTTCAGGCTGAACTCGTTGTGAGTCCTGTGTACCAAGAATATAATTTAAATTTATTTGCTATGAAAAACATATGGGGCAAATAATCTATATATTGGTAAATCTGAAGGAAATTTTTAAAATTTAAATTCATCAAATAAAAAGTAAATAATAAAAAACTCTATGTTAATAATAGAGAAAAAAATTAAAAAAAAAACTTTTTCTAAGAGGATAGACTCAGAAAAAGAAAGCTTAAAGTAGGTAGTAAGAAGAAGTAGGAAGAAGACAAAAAGAAGAGTTTAAATTAAACGAATTTAGATTAAACAGGAAAAAAAAAAGTAGGAAGTTGTGCATGCATTAGGTAATAGGTAGTCTGCGGTTGGCCATCATGTTTCCTGTAAAAAAAAAACATTAATATGTAAGTAAGGCAGAAATTTGTGTTGCTTTGTTACCACGGTTTGCCACCAAGATTCCAATTGCCTGTAAATAAAAAAATAGATTGTTTCTTTGCCTGTAAATAGAAGAAAAAAGAAGTGATTTTTTGTTCCTGCTCCTGTTTGGATAAAGTTGTTCCATGTCATGTCTTGATTGTCCTTTTTGCTGCTTACGTCGTGCATTCATTTGCTTTATGAGCCTCTTGGCTATGTTCCATGTGTTCTTGGGTCTGTGTTGTTAGTCCTTGTGCGATGTTGCTACTTGTTGGCCGGTGTTACTGCTGCTTATGTCGCGCATTCTTTTGCTTTATGAGCCTCTTTCTTGGCTATGTTCCATGTGTTGTTGGGCGGGGTATGCTGCTTCTCCTTGGACTGCTGCTCTGGAATTTTTTTGTTGGTGATATCTGCTGCTGTTCCGAACTGCTGGAATGTTATTGATGCTCCGTATTGCTGTTAAAAAAAAAGGCGTTTGTGCTGCTGCTGTTGATGCTCCTGTGTACCTGAAAAAAAGGGGACAGATATTCTGCTGCTCCTGGTTTGTGCTGCTGCTCCTGTGTACCTGAAAAAAAAGGGGACAGATATTCTGCTGCTCCTGGTTTGTTTGATGCTCCTGTGTACCTGAAAAAAAAGGGGACAGATATTCTGCTGCTCCTGGTTTGTTTGATGCTCCTGTATACCTGAAAAAAAAGGGGACAGATATTCTGCTGCTCCTGGTTTGTGCTGCTGCTCCTGTATACCTGAAAAAAAGGGGACAGACATTCTGCTGCTCCTGTGTACCTGAAAAAAAGGGGACAGATATTCTGCTGCTCCTGGTTTGTGCTGCTGCTGTTGATGCTTCTGTGTACCTGAAAAAAGGGGACAGATTTTCTGCTGCTCCTGGTTTGTGCTGCTGCTGTTGATGCTGATTTGCAGTGGTGTTCCTGTTCTCCTCATTGTCGGTTTTTTTTTGTTTCGCCTGCCCGTTACATTTTGGGCAAAACCAATCTGACTTATTGGGGGCACGTTTTAGTCCCACACATGTAAAGTCGTACCAGAGTAAGCAGCTTTCGCAGACTACGCTCTCTGTTTTTAGACGATTGAAACAGCTTCCGCAAGTATATATTCCCTTCTCTTTTTTTTTGCTGTACTGCTGTTTTAAACTTTTTAAATGCCTCGGCTTCTATGTATGGCCTTATGAGCATTACATCAATACTTTCATCCATGAAAGAATCTCGGATTTCTCGGTGTTCTAAATCCAGGTCCTGCGTATTAATTATATGCTCTCCATGCAATGTTAACTCCAACCCATGCAAGCATTTCTCGCTTTTGGCAATCTTGAATTTTTCTTGCGAATGGGGTGGCGGTTGCAGATTTCCTCTTAATGCCAGTTGTTGTTTTTAAATAACCAGAAGGATATCCAGTTATTCTTGGTGGTTTTGGCATATCAATATCTTCAATGGTTATTTTATCGATGGTCGCTGTCGCCTTTCCGATTTCCAACTCTTGGGTGTTGCTGGTTGAAGTGGTGATCGTGCTGCTTGTTGCACTGGTGTTGCTGCTTGGTGAGCTTATGCTGCTGCTGCTTGGTGCGATGTTGCTGCAATCTGCAGTTTTAATTTCTACGTGGAGCCCCTGTCTCCATGCAGTTAAAATACTCTCCAGCGTCTTCCTTCTCTCTTCGAAGTCCTTGCCACATGCCAAACTTCCCAAGTTTAGTATTTCGGCTACATCGGGTGCTAGCATCTTTCGCTTTTGCGCAACAGTCAAGACTTCCTTCCGGATGATTTTACTTATCACCGGTGTTGGTGGAAAAATGGTTTCTTCATATTCCGTGTTGTCTTCGTTGTTTCGTAGGTTTGCTAGGGCATGTTCCTTCGTCCATCGCGCCGTGCACAATTCCCTGCCGAACAACTCTAATTCGAAATGCTTCCGCACTGCGAATATGTGCCTGCAAGGCAACCTGGAAGATTTCCAAATGGGGCAATCACAGTACCCTGGTTCGGCTTTAATTTCGTTTCCTTTAAAACGCATGTATCCAGTTTTGGACGATGAATCAGTCTTCACAAATGAAATGGCAGAATGCAAATTCATTTGTTCCATTATGAGGTCACAGGCCGTTTTCGTCAGTAATTGCCGAAATTTTTGCTCGTCTTCGCTTGTGTCCGTCTCTGCGATCACTGGTCGTTTAAGGAATTGGTTTCCCGTTCTAAACTTTGTTTCCATCTTATGGGACTGATACCATTTGAAAAAACTTTTTACGAATCCCACTAACGTACTGTTTTTGGGGATTACTTGTTTCAGCTTTGCGTTCAACGACTCCAGTCGGTTGTTTGTCAGGTTTCCCAAATTTCCCTCTGACATGTTATATACGGTCCATTCATTTTTGATGTTATGCCAGTTTTCGTTGAAATACTGCAGGACCTGGCCAGGGACCGCCTCTGCAAATGTTGCGTATAGTTTTTCGTATTCTTCTTCTGATGAACTATACGCTAGTTTTTGAAGATAACGTAGAGATTTTTCTCTTTCCTCCTTTGTTATGCCTATTTTCTCCGTCGACACTGCCCTAGAAAATGATCTGAGGGTGTGAAAAAGGCACAAGTATATCGCTTTGTTTGGGAAAACTTGTTTCAACACGTTTCTCTCTACAATGTCCTTGTCCGTCATAAAGCACTTAATGTTCTCCGTGCTATCCTCATTTTTCTGGCGGAACGTTTTCGCTAGCCAATGAAGGACATGTTCTTCTTCAGTAGATAGTAAACCTACTGCAGCAACTTGCCCCCGCCCATTTCCATCCTCTATAAGGAAGATCATCTTTGTCAAGTTTGTATTAAGCAGTTTGTACGTCCCATCAACAAACATTTCTGGCCATGAAGCCATGTCCCTCCTCATCTCTTCTGTTGCAAAGAATAATCCTTTGAACTTTCCGTTGTCATGCTGGAGGCTAACTGTTGCTCCGTATTCCTTTTGTAGCAGTTCAACGGCTACGGTCAAATCATTTTCGTCAACTTTCCTTTTTTGGTGCAAATTCGACAAGTCCTTTAATGTGACAAACTTGTTGTCGTCGTCAGCAATTTTATTTTGTAACAGCTTTCTATTTGGTCTCAATTCCAGAGCCTTAAGAGCTATTTCTTTTTTAGTTGGTGCTAGCCTCCGATTTTCCCGAATGAGCTCAAAAAATTCTTTTCCGGAATGAGCTCAAAAAATTCTTTGGAATTTTGATGGTTTGAATGTTCCAAATTCACGTAGAAAATCTTCAATATTGACTTCCCTGCCGTTGCTCGCAATTTAATGCCCGCAGAGCAGTCCACTTTGAAAGTGCTGCTCTTCCGGGATCCGCTGGCTTCGCATTTCCTGCGCTCACCAAACTTGCATTCGAAGTGTACGGTCGAGTATTTCAGTCGCTCGCACTCTTCCGCAAGCCCTTTGCAGTCTTTTATTGTGAAGACTTGCTTCTCCTGCTGCTGGTACTTCTACAGGAATTTTTTAAATTCTTCGAAGCTTCCAAACAATTGTCCGAGTTCAGGCTGAACTCGTTGTGAGTCCTGTGTACCAAGAATATAATTTAAATTTATTTGCTATGAAAAACATATGGGGCAAATAATCTATATATTGGTAAATCTGAAGGAAATTTTTAAAATTTAAATTCATCAAATAAAAAGTAAATAATAAAAAACTCTATGTTAATAATAGAGAAAAAAATTAAAAAAAAAACTTTTTCTAAGAGGATAGACTCAGAAAAAGAAAGCTTAAAGTAGGTAGTAAGAAGAAGTAGGAAGAAGACAAAAAGAAGAGTTTAAATTAAACGAATTTAGATTAAACAGGAAAAAAAAAAGTAGGAAGTTGTGCATGCATTAGGTAATAGGTAGTCTGCGGTTGGCCATCATGTTTCCTGTAAAAAAAAAACATTAATATGTAAGTAAGGCAGAAATTTGTGTTGCTTTGTTACCACGGTTTGCCACCAAGATTCCAATTGCCTGTAAATAAAAAAATAGATTGTTTCTTTGCCTGTAAATAGAAGAAAAAAGAAGTGATTTTTTGTTCCTGCTCCTGTTTGGATAAAGTTGTTCCATGTCATGTCTTGATTGTCCTTTTTGCTGCTTACGTCGTGCATTCATTTGCTTTATGAGCCTCTTGGCTATGTTCCATGTGTTCTTGGGTCTGTGTTGTTAGTCCTTGTGCGATGTTGCTACTTGTTGGCCGGTGTTACTGCTGCTTATGTCGCGCATTCTTTTGCTTTATGAGCCTCTTTCTTGGCTATGTTCCATGTGTTGTTGGGCGGGGTATGCTGCTTCTCCTTGGACTGCTGCTCTGGAATTTTTTTGTTGGTGATATCTGCTGCTGTTCCGAACTGCTGGAATGTTATTGATGCTCCGTATTGCTGTTAAAAAAAAAGGCGTTTGTGCTGCTGCTGTTGATGCTCCTGTGTACCTGAAAAAAAGGGGACAGATATTCTGCTGCTCCTGGTTTGTGCTGCTGCTCCTGTGTACCTGAAAAAAAGGGGACAGATATTCTGCTGCTCCTGGTTTGTTTGATGCTCCTGTGTACCTGAAAAAAAAGGGGACAGATATTCTGCTGCTCCTGGTTTGTTTGATGCTCCTGTATACCTGAAAAAAAAGGGGACAGACATTCTGCTGCTCCTGTGTACCTGAAAAAAAGGGGACAGATATTCTGCTGCTCCTGGTTTGTGCTGCTGCTGTTGATGCTTCTGTGTACCTGAAAAAAGGGGACAGATTTTCTGCTGCTCCTGGTTTGTGCTGCTGCTGTTGATGCTGATTTGCAGTGGTGTTCCTGTTCTCCTCATTGTCGGTTTTTTTTTGTTTCGCCTGCCCGTTACATTTTGGGCAAAACCAATCTGACTTATTGGGGGCACGTTTTAGTCCCACACATGTAAAGTCGTACCAGAGTAAGCAGCTTTCGCAGACTACGCTCTCTGTTTTTAGACGATTGAAACAGCTTCCGCAAGTATATATTCCTTTCTCT
Organism: Cheilosia vernalis; assembly: GCA_949126925.1. Lineage (NCBI taxonomy): Eukaryota > Metazoa > Arthropoda > Insecta > Diptera > Syrphidae > Cheilosia > Cheilosia vernalis. The sequence goes on from OX421358.1 coordinate 32,147,003, forward strand.
TTTTTTTTTTGCTGTACTGCTGTTTTAAACTTTTTAAATGCCTCGGCTTCTATATATGGCCTTATGAGCATTACATCAATACTTTCATCCATGAAAGAATCTCGGATTTCTCGGTGTTCTAAATCCAGGTCCTGCGTATTAATTATATGCTCTCCATGCAATGTTAACTCCAACCCATGCAAGCATTTCTCGCTTTTGGCAATCTTGAATTTTTCCTGCGAATGGGGTGGCGGTTGCAGATTTCCTCTTAATGCCAGTTGTTGTTTTTAAATAACCAGAAGGATATCCAGTTATTCTTGGTGGTTTTGGCATATCAATATCTTCAATGGTTATTTTATCGATGGTCGCTGTCGCCTTTCCGATTTCCAACTCTTGGGTGTTGCTGGTTGAAGTGGTGATCGTGCTGCTTGTTGCACTGGTGTTGCTGCTTGGTGAGCTTATGCTGCTGCTGCTTGGTGCGATGTTGCTGCAATCTGCAGTTTTAATTTCTACGTGGAGCCCCTGTCTCCATGCAGTTAAAATACTCTCCAGCGTCTTCCTTCTCTCTTCGAAGTCCTTGCCACATGCCAAACTTCCCAAGTTTAGTATTTCGGCTACATCGGGTGCTAGCATCTTTCGCTTTTGCGCAACAGTCAAGACTTCCTTCCGGATGATTTTACTTATCACCGGTGTTGGTGGAAAAATGGTTTCTTCATATTCCGTGTTGTCTTCGTTGTTTCGTAGGTTTGCTAGGGCATGTTCCTTCGTCCATCGCGCCGTGCACAATTCCCTGCCGAACAACTCTAATTCGAAATGCTTCCGCACTGCGAATATGTGCCTGCAAGGCAACCTGGAAGATTTCCAAATGGGGCAATCACAGTACCCTGGTTCGGCTTTAATTTCGTTTCCTTTAAAACGCATGTATCCAGTTTTGGACGATGAATCAGTCTTCACAAATGTAATGGCAGAATGCAAATTCATTTGTTCCATTATGAGGTCACAGGCCGTTTTCGTCAGTAATTGCCGAAATTTTTGCTCGTCTTCGCTTGTGTCCGTCTCTGCGATCACTGGTCGTTTAAGGAATTGGTTTCCCGTTCTAAACTTTGTTTCCATCTTATGGGACTGATACCATTTGAAAAAACTTTTTACGAATCCCACTAACGTACTGTTTTTGGGGATTACTTGTTTCAGCTTTGCGTTCAACGACTCCAGTCGGTTGTTTGTCAGGTTTCCCAAATTTCCCTCTGACATGTTATATACGGTCCATTCATTTTTGATGTTATGCCAGTTTTCGTTGAAATACTGCAGGACCTGGCCAGGGACCGCCTCTGCAAATGTTGCGTATAGTTTTTCGTATTCTTCTTCTGATGAACTATACGCTAGTTTTTGAAGATAACGTAGAGATTTTTCTCTTTCCTCCTTTGTTATGCCTATTTTCTCCGTCGACACTGCCCTAGAAAATGATCTGAGGGTGTGAAAAAGGCACAAGTATATCGCTTTGTTTGGGAAAACTTGTTTCAACACGTTTCTCTCTACAATGTCCTTGTCCGTCATAAAGCACTTAATGTTCTCCGTGCTATCCTCATTTTTCTGGCGGAACGTTTTCGCTAGCCAATGAAGGACATGTTCTTCTTCAGTAGATAGTAAACCTACTGCAGCAACTTGCCCCCGCCCATTTTCATCCTCTATAAGGAAGATCATCTTTGTCAAGTTTGTATTAAGCAGTTTGTACGTCCCATCAACAAACATTTCTGGCCATGAAGCCATGTCCCTCCTCATCTCTTCTGTTGCAAAGAACAATCGTTTGAACTTTCCGTTGTCATGCAGGAGGCTAACTGTTGCTCCGTATTCCTTTTGTAGCAGTTCAACGGCTACGGTCAAATCATTTTCGTCAACTTTCCTTTTTTGGTGCAAATTCGACAAGTCCTTTAATGTGACAAACTTGTTGTCGTCGTCAGCAATTTTATTTTGTAACAGCTTTCTATTTGGTCTCAATTCCAGAGCCTTAAGAGCTATTTCTTTTTGAGTTGGTGCTAGCCTCCGATTTTCCGGAATGAGCTCAAAAAATTCTTTGGAATCTATATATTGGTAAATCTGAAGGAAATCTGAGAAAACATCCAGATTCGCATAAGTGGTCTGAAATCTGAAAAAAATTCCTTTTATTTGTACCAAACAAACATTAAAATTTTCTGAGAGCAAACAAAGTGCTCTGAGAGCGCCCAATCGAATACCACATGAGATTCTTCAAATCAAATCAAACGCTTCCGTTGCAAGGTTTCGGTACATTGAGGTCGCGCAACAAACTTAGCCGACTTTCAATTACAAATTGTGTAGCGGTAAGCCCGAAACATCCAATTGAATATTTTGCAGTTTCCAGTTCGACTGGCTTTTGCAATGATCATTAATAAAGCGCACTGACAATCTTTGCAAGCGTGTTTTTTGAATTAAGAAAATAATTGTTTCTCACAGGAACAATTGTATGGAAAAGACTGTCAAAATTGAAGTAAAGATTCCATTATTTGTAAGCAAGAGTACAATTTTCATATTCTAAATTATTATATCAATAAATTTGGCCGTAACACATAACAAAAATAACGTATGTTCTTCTTCTTGATTATATTCTCAATCAACATCCATTAGGTTCATGTCGACTACAACTGCGTACCATCGTTGTGGGTTGGAAAGATCGAAGAAAACCTCAAGCAAGAAGGAGTCGAGTACAAAGTTGGAAAATTCACATTCATGGCTAACTCCAGGGCGAATACCAATAATGAAACCAAGGGATTAGTGAAAGAAATTTGTGACAAGGTGACAGAAAGAATTTTAGGAACACACGTTATTGGATCTGTGAGTTAAACCTAATGTTCTACAAGTATATTTTTTAAGATTTGTTTTTTCAGTTATTCTAGGGCGCTGCAGGAATTATCAACTCTCGCCATGAAGTACGGTGCTTCAGCGGAAAACGTTGCCCATGTCTGCCATTCCCATCCCTAAGTAAGCTATTTAGTGCATTTGCTGTTTGAAGCTAAATTATTTTTAAATACAGTAGAAATCGGTTATAACAATACCTGATATAGCGATGAACCGGATATAACAATATATTTTCAAAGTCCCGGCAAAACTCCGTTTAAATCAAGGTAATTTGCTATCGGTTATAACGATTCCGGATATAACGATGAAATCGGTTATAGCGATGAAAATTTATCATATTTTAGTCTAAAAACTGTTTATAGCGATGGTAAAAAACGTGTTCTTACATGCCTACTGCCTGTTATTTTCATTCTGCTTCTAAATATGTACATATCGATATTTTGTATGCACATACTATACATACATAGTTATAAACAAATTTTTAAATTTCCTGTAGCCACTGCAGTGACTGGTCTGTACATGTAATTTCATGGCATGCCCTGTTCGATTTCCATATCTCCGAAGAGTTCAGTACATATTAATTTTTCTTTGAAATTTTCTTTACTCAACTAAATGTGCAAAACAAACACAAATTACTGATTTCTTTCCTCAACAATTTTCTTGAGCATTTGAAGCAATTTTTTAAATAAAGTTTCCTTTTTTCATTACATATTTTCATTGTACCGGATATAACGATGAATCGGTTATAACGATGAAATTCCGAGGTCCCTTCGATATCGTTATAACCGATTTCTACTGTATAACTAAGTGGCCTCAAAGCAAATGGAGAAATGGAGAAAGAAAACGATTTACACTAATGTCGTTTTCCATTGGGACCAAAAATCAATCTTTTTTTTGATCTAAATCACTTTTCATGTTCCATTGGGACAAAAAATCAATCTTTTTTTCGATTCGGATATTGCTGTCAAATAACGCACTAATCCAATTACAAAAGCAGATCAATTTCGTTGCATGTTCCATTCGCCACGTAAAATCTGAGATCTGAAAAATATTTCTGGTGGTCCCAATGGAAAACGACATTAAACACGATTAATAAAGAGAGATGGTGACTTCTTGATTATATTTGTCGATTCTTAAAACCAATTTATCCTCCTTAAACTATGTTCACACGATTGCTAGATCTGCAAATGAAAAAATTGTCCATAAAATGTCTGTCAACCGTGTGAACTAGCTAATTTCATTTGTTGACCTGGGCTCAAATCGCGTAACTTATAAAACGATTGTCGTCGAAACGATTTAATAAAACGATATCATTTTTAGTTTGCTTTATGTAACATCATCGTCGTATCGTTCAATCGAATCGTTCATCGTTTTCATGAACAGTTTGAACATGACTTAAACAAACTCTTACACCTAAAAAATTAAAAAATTTATGGGAATTGTTTTTTAATCCCTTCAATTTGTATATTTTTCTTCATGGAGACAATGCGAATGGTTGGTAAACTGTCACAAGAAATAGCAGAAGAAGGTTACAGATAACTTTTGTGAAAGCGTCTGATACCGCTGAAGCGAGAGCCAAAGGTAGAAGAAAGAATTAAATTATAATATCAGTAAGTTCATTTCAGTCAACTGATTTGTCTAATGTTTTTGTATAATTTTAGCAAGAAGACCAAAACCAGCAGAAGGAGTTAGGAACAGCAACGAGGGATTGACGACGAAAAAGAGATTCGGCGATGGTGATGCGCTGCCAACAGCAAAAAAGAAGCCCCAGCATCAAACAACTAATCTATGGGAGGGTATGAAATATGGCACGTGATGTATTGACACTTCAAATGCAATTAGAGAAACGATATAAACTAAAATAAAGCAAAACTAAACTCGTACCTAATAAATAAGTTTGTTTATGTTAACTATGTTATATTAAATATTAAGTAACTTTTTGATTTGGAGTAAATAGGTAGGTACTTTGATTTGTTTGATGGTGTTTGAATAAAACATTTTGTTGTCAAGTATTTTAAATAACTATCCTTGCATTACTTTGTGTGCGTTCGATCTCGAAACAACTAAACAAATTTCAATCAAGTTTTGTGGGTGGGTTGGGTATGGTTGGTTCCAGTTTGTAAGATGGGATAACTTTGGATAGAGAACAGGTTGCGGCACCTCCCATTCAAAAAATAAAAAGTAAATTTACAGCCCGATTCTGCCGTTGTGAGCCCTCACAAGTCACAAGCTCTTGTGAGGTTGTTTTCTTGTGAGGTTTGTTGTGATTCGATAACTTTGTTCGTATTCTACGATAATCCTCACAACAAAACTCACAAAAAATTCACCTCAGCATGGTCACTTTCAAATTGGCACAAAATTTTCAAAATGAGACCGAACTCGTACACGAAGCTTTTAAAAATATATAAAAAAACATTTTTTTGGGAAAAATACGTGAAATCTGAACACAGAAATGTTTTAGAACTGAAGGATGAAAATTATTAACGCGATAATTATTGTCACAAATCGAATTCCCCACCTCCCTGGTTTTTTTATACTATATTTTTCCCGAAATAGTTATACAAAATGTCATGTTCAGGTCATAAAGTGTGTGGAAAATGGAAATAGGGAACCAGGACCATCAAATGCAATAAAGATTCACTTGTGAGCCGTCATGACTGGTTTTGAGTTTTGTGACCTGCTCAATAGGAGATCACAAATTCGATTGTTTTTGTGAGCCTCACAAGTTGTGAGTGTGCTGACAGAATACGAAAACCTCACAAAATCAATTTCACCTCACCTTGTGAGGTTTGTGTGACTAGTGAGGTATCAGTGAGGTTTGCCAGAATCGGGCTATTAAAGTTGTATAATTAAATTTATTAAATGACATTGTCAAAATAAAGCAGTTTGCGGAATGAGGTCGCGGTACTTAAAACGAAAGGTACGGTCAAATTCGGGTGGGTATAAGTACATATAAAAGAGACTGACGTACGTGCACTCATAACACGGGAACGGATCGTTCGATTTTTATGATTTTTGGTTTAGATTCGCATTGGCCCAAGGAAAGACATACGCTATACCTTTTGTCGAGAAAACAAAACTTATGGGGATTTCATTGGAAATAAATAGACTTGATAGAAAAACGGATAGTGTCACTTCTAATAGGTATAACAACAATTTAATGTTCCGGGCTTACCGCTACACAATTTGAAATTGAAAGTCGGCCCAGTTATCGTTTTGTTGTGAAACCTCAATGCACCGAAAGTTTGCGAATAAAACACATCGACATTACTATACTTCAGTTATTTCTATTGTACTATTGTATATAAGTTTTGATTAAAGAATTTGAATTGACTGAATTACATAAAGTAGCATGTAACATGTGCATGCTTGAAATTATTATTTTCATCCCATTAACGAATTTGGGCGGAACTAAGTTCGCCGGGTCAGTTAGTTATACATACATATATGTAATACCTCAATTCTTTGAGAGCATGGCTACTGAACAGCAAAACTCATTTAATAAAGTCCTTGTGGGATACTACTAAATGAATAAAATATTAATATTAAAAGTCTTACCTGTGCCTCAGCCATATTTTCCATCTCCATATTAAAGCTATTAATTGTTATTGATTATTATTATATATTTCAGAAAATATCTACAATCGACACTCGTATACTGCAAATGAATTTTTTATTACACAAAATACCTAAAAAATCGCACTTAAAATATGTTTACAATTATTTAATATTGAAAATTGAACGCAAAATATTTTCTAGATCGCAAAAATTCTCGCAAGCAACTTGTTGAAAAGTCCGTTGAGAATTGATAATACATTTCCGTTTTCCTCGTCTTCGCCAAATTCATATAGAGAGAATACAGGATGACACAAACAAGAAATTATGGCTAGATTAATAAGGCACTTACGGTATTAATAAAGACGAGAAAATGAGACTGCGATTATTGCAATTAAAGTATAATGATTGAACAACCGATAAATAAATAATATATAAAATGAAGCTAAAATAATTTTTTCCGTACAACATTTTTGCAATTAAATGAAAACGTTTTTAGTATTAACTAAAAGCGATTTCACATTAACGTACAAAACACAAACTCTGTAACTGAATTCATATATATTTATATTCTAATAAAGAAACCGTAGTTGAAATGTATAAAATATATGAGAAGGCAAATTTATTATTTTTAGCACAATTTTCTATTGCAAAATGCCTGAAAACAGATTTATTGAAATTTGCTATGTTTCTTTGAAAATAACGATATTATAAGAAAGGAAAATTTTCATTCTAAGCAAATATCGACATTTAATACGGTTCTATTCGCACTCAATATTACTACAGTTTTAAGCAGGTAGAAAGTGTGAAATTGTATATTTCTTTTATTCAGCCATAATTTATTAACTTTGGCTATAATGAAACCACAAGACAGTGTGGCCGACTCCTTACAGATTTTTTGACGTTTTAGCTGCCCGTCAAGTAAAAGGTATATCCCATTCCAGACGAATAACGGAAGTAAGAAAATAATTTGACTTTCTCGTTAAGATTTAAATGTGAAGTTGAGTATTTGTATCTTTGAAATTTATTCAACGAGTGAGTGATTCATTGAAAAAAAAACAATTTAAAAAAGCTAGAATAATAAATAAAATAATTAAACGTGAAGTTGAGTTTTATTATCTTTGAAAGAAATAAAGATTAATCAAGAAAAGGAACAACAAAATCATGGCAAGGATATAATGTAAGTACACTCATTGCACCGTACTAATTTATATGGGAAATATAACCACTATGATCTATCTACTAAATTGAGAATGTTTATTTTCACGGCCCATTGTTTCTTGTTAGTTATATATTTCATAAATATTTCATTAACCTTTCATGAACATTTGTTAAATAAGAGAAAAATGGTTATGAAATGTTTCGCTATTTTCCATTCGTGGCGTGAAATAATTATTTTGTTAATGGAAAACTGAGTTAAATATTGTATACAGAAAGTATGCAAATAAGATGGTCATTATAAGTGAATGTTTATAATTCCTAAAAGTATGCAATACATTTGAATTCGAATTTGGAGTTTTACGCTGAATTATTACATACTAACATTCCGCGGTAGGTACCAATAATCAGGGTGCCGGTCTATTCGACAAAATTCATTTCGCAAATTTTATTTCGCATTTATCGAAATAAATTTAGTTCATCTCGCAATAAATGTTTCGCGAATTTCCATTCCGTCTTTGAATTGTGTTGCAACGTTTTTATTTCGCAATGTTTATCTCGCGCTTTTCCATTTCGCTTATGATTAGACAGCATGTTGTTGTTTTGAAAGAAATTGTTTCGCTTACTGGTAATTCCCGTTATTCTTTGCCGCTAGTTTTTATGTAATTGACAAAGTGACACTTGGAACCCTGTTGTTTTGCAAACGCCGCCGGCCGTGGTTCAAAGTGAGGTTTTATTCGGGTAGGGGTCAACTCGAGAATTTTGTTGACAATTTATCATTTTGCACCATATTCCACAAAAGAAAAAGAAAATATTTAGACAAAGACAGCAGAATAAAGAATATTTAGGAAAAAAAATTACTATTCTGATCTTGGCTTATTAGGGCCATTTTATTCACTCGAAGTTGAACACAACTTCGGGATTTTTATATGGAAAACTTCCCAAGTTGTGTTCAACTTCAAGTAAATAAAATGGGCCTAAAAGCACTTGCCCTCTAAAATAAAGTTATATTAATTTGTATTTATTTTGTATTGTATATTTAATGCTCATTTACGTTAATGCTCGGCGAATTACGTTGAAGTGCGATGAAGTGCATTTTCTTGTTTAATTTTTGACAGCTAGGCTCCGATATCCTCCGAGAGAAATTGGTTGCGGAATTTGTTTACGATATCCTCGGAGTACCTACAATGAGTCGCGGAATTTATTCACGATTTGCGATAAAGTGTTAAATAAATTAATAATAAACAATATAGCAATGAATTTGTTTGTACTTATTGCCTAAATTTGTGTTTCCAGTGCAAAATCTAGCGAAAAACCAAGCACCAAACAATACGAGAATGTGAAGTCAATGCGTCATCGCATTTCAATTATACTTTCCGAAAACGGATACCTCGAATGCGATTTGCTGTTCCGACAGAGTATGCGCTGCGGAGAATTTTCCGTTCCGACGGATACCTCGCTAGGGCCGAATATTCCGATCTGATTTTCATTTTCACAAACACTCGCCATACGTGTGGTGTATTGCCGCTGCGACATGAAACGTTTGACCTTCTCACTGGCGGCATGATCAAATTTGTCTTGGAATCGCCGAATTCAATGAAATAATTTAAAGAATTTAAAATAAAATAATTTTTGTCGTATTGGAAAGTTCCAGTTTATTTTTTTCATTGAGCTTTTCCCAAACAAACTCTCATCACCTATTTTATTCTGTCAAAGTTTTGTTTTCGAAACAAAAAGCAGCCTATTTCATTCATTGGCCCAAACGAAACCATCAAGCCCAAAATCGTTAAAAACTAATCACCACTCAAAAATCTAAAGTTATGCACTTTTTAAAATACCTCTTATCCAATAAGATATACCTTAATAGGCTTAGATTGTATGATGTTTTTTCCCATAATATGAATTATGAAAGATCTTTTGCGGTCGATGTGTTTAAGAGTGGGTGTCCCTCAGCTATGAACTCCGAGCTCATGTAAACATGCTTACATGTATTAGTGCACAGAATTTCAAATAGCCGAGCACACCCTCCACCATTAAGATCACATTTGTGACTATACGTATACAGAGTCTGTAAAATGAGAACTCGCTCAACGTTCACTAAATAAAAATAACAAAAAATTCGCTGCACAAAAAATCAAAACAAATCAAAACAAAAAAACAACAAAAAGGGCAAGCTGGCTGCCTAGGGCGATAGGCTAGCTGTATTGAGCTGCAAACTCTGTCTGAATAGACTGAAAATGTTAGTGTGTGTGATATCCAGTTTTCTACGAATTACGTACAAATCCAATCGCAAATTTTCTACTTTTCAAGATATGTATCCAAGATTCAATAATTTATATTTTTTTATATAAAATTGGTTTTGACTTGTTTGTAGCTTTTGCTTTGTTTGCGGGTCTAGGATGGGTTTCTTGTATAGTTAAACTTAGAATATATGCGAAACGCCCACCGAACCTAGCCTAGGATAATACACTATTCATTTACCTATGCATTTATTATTGTCCTTTCACGGAATTCTATCCAAGGGGGTGCACAATCTTTGTTACCGCTAATATTATTAGAACTTTTCTTAAATTTTAGCAAGCTGAAAGTTGTATCAATTTTTTAACTGTACGTTTCGGCCTTTGTGAGACAATCGAAGTATATGGCTGTTGGTATTCTGTACTACTAAGGCGATACATAATTACACTACATTAATTTAATGATATGTGGGTAATCTACACATTTTTGGGAACTAAAAACGATATGTTCGATATGCTATTACGTGTTTTATTATATCAACTGAAGCGTTGAGAATGAGATGGTGTTAAGTGATAAATTTCTAGTTTCGAGTAAAAGAGGTTTAAAGTTGTTTGCCCATAAATCTGCCTAAAACCGAAGTTGGAGTTCGGTAACACGAAACAAAAGTAAATAAAGAAAATACTATTTTAGACAACGTGACTTCATTTATTATACATACGTTATAATAAGTGTTGTTTTTGTACAAATTAATGTCTTAAACGCTTTTATACAGCACTTTTTTCCGCTACGAAACCTGAAAAATGTGTGTATTTACCTACCACCTTTAACCATATCCAACTCCTATATTAAGTACAGTAGAGTATCGGCGAATAGACCAAAATTTAAGTTGTCACATAACACCTTTATCGGATAAAAAACATCAAAATTTTCAAAAATGCCACTTAACTTAACACCTTCTCATTCTCAACGCTTCACTGTGAACTTGCAGTCTAATTTAAGTCACGTTAATGCTTAGCAAGTTAAGCACTTTTATTATCTGCCTATTAGAAAAGCAGAGCTTCTCTTAGTCATTTTATACCTAGGTACTCGTATTTAAAAACTTCAATTCACCAAAATATTCTAGAATAATATAATGTATACATATTATGTAGTCAGTTCCATATCACTCTTACCGATTATTACATTATACCGGTTTTTCTTTAGGAGTCTAGTGTCGAGCGGAAAGAAACAGGATGGGAAGTGTCAGTACTACTTTTAAGCTGATATGCTTTTTAACCAGACAGCTTACAGGAATAAGGTGATTTTTTTACATCTGAAAGTCATACTGAGCATCTCTACCAGCACAATGTAAAAGGAGATTAAAAAACAAGAACAATCAAACAGTGCATTTAATCTAAGCAGAAATTTACTTATTGACTTTGTTTTTTGGTAGGTGTTCGATACTTGTATATGCCTTAGATTTTCTCGGATTTTGCATTTATATTTCTCAGAATGCATCTTCTTTTAATTTTAGTAAATAGGTAGGTACACAAAATCATAGGGCCCAAGCACTGGAAAGCTAAATTATCTCTTGGTAAAATGAACTTGCTCTTAAATTGAAAAAAAAAAAGTTTTTGAGTTGTGAGTTTCTTTTAGCTCCAAATATTCATAATTTATTTTCAAACAATTAATTTCTTTTTCTACACCTTCCATAATTATTAAGTCTCTAGACTCTAGCTGATGAAGGGCAATAAAAAGTCCACACCGTTCAACAATAATACCATTTTCACTTTGTATTAGTGTTGACAATGCACTATACAGGAATGTTTTAATTACATTACCTATTTTAATTATTTTATTTTGAATTTATAAAGCAAAAATAATTAATATTTTAAAGCCAAATCAACACTTTCGGCATCTTGCTATTTTTTTCAATTATCTGAACTCGTAACAGTAGAAAATAGTAAGCAAATTATTTCAGAATATCTAAATAAAAACACAAATATTGAACGTTTGCCTTTTCCAAGGAAATATGTATAAAACAATAATATTTGAAACTCCTACAAACAAAGCAAAAAATTCAAACACATCAACAACAACAAAGTCATCACCCAGTCCCCACCCACTCTCACATAAATTTTTCTCGGATTATAAAAATTTATCTCATTGTTGCTTTCTTCACTTTATCAAACAGCAAGAATAATAGTATGTATCTATCAGAAACCCAAACAAAACGAAATAAACAAATTTTTGTCATTTTTTGTTCAAGCAGCTCTAGTGAGCGAAAATCTGCAAACTACATATTCTCAATAGAGAGTAAATTTAGAGAAAAATCGAATAACGTAACGCCATGTCGGATATTTTGTGAACTACATTGCATAAGTGTGCGTAAACTCTGAAACAAAATTCAGAATGCAGTAAAATAGTAAAATTTTCAAAATTCGAATTTAACTATTTTATGAACTAAACATCAAACTTTTATTCATTGAGCAGACATACAAATATGCAAAGCCCATTCTCTTTTTTACAGATTAAAAAAATAGTTCCTTGTTGCTCCACAAAGATTGTTTGCTTTTAGTAATATTAACCTGCAGTTTTAAGATGGTAAGCACAAAAAATCAAAATTGTGCTTCAATAGCTACCTCGAGCAGTTCATTGGTAACAAAAGTAAATCATAAAAAAAATAAAAATGTTTGATCTAGGGATTGCCCCACCGGGGCGCAGAAAAAACACCCAAAAAAGGGGGTTTTTGGTACTTTATGCAATATCAAGGTCGTAAAATAAAATTGTGCTTCAATAGCTACCTGCGTCTATTTACTGGCTATTGAAAACCGTTTACTCCGGTCAATTATCTCTTAAGAACTGCGAGAAACTACGGGGCGCAGAAACGTCTACCCCTGCCACCCAGCCTTAATGATTCATAATTCACTTTAGCATTTTGTGTTTTTTTTTAATCCATAGATGTCTGGAAACAGTATTTTCATCGACCAAACATTCGCCGAATATAGTGAATTTGAAAAATCGTTGGAACTGTATTCTATAGCAGAACAACAAAAGTTTTCCAAAAAAAATTCCAAAAAATTAACAGAAGCTTTAAATCAAAGCATAAAATATGAGGAAGTAGTATTCAAATGTGTCAGAGGTGGTGAGTTCACTTCCAGAGGAAATGGAAGGCGAGAAAAAATGTAAGTTATACAAAATAAACAATTTTAAAATTAAAAAAAAAAAAACATTAAAATTCTTTTTCAATAAGTTCTAACAAAACTAACTGCCCTGCTCTAACCAAAATTAGAGCAGATGTTAGAAAAACCAAGCTGGTGGTAACACAAATGAATTGTTTTCATAACCACTCTAAAATGAAGCAGGAGCAGCCACAACAGCAGCAGCAACAAGAACAGGAACAGCAACAAGAAAATGAACAGCATCGACAACAACAACAACAACAACACCAACAACAACAACAACACCAACAACAACAACAACACGAACAACAACAGGAACAACACAACACAACAGGAGCAGGAAAAATACATACAAATACATTCACAACATCAAATAATACAAAAACAACACCAGCAACTACAAGAACAATACCAGCAACTACAAGAACAACACCAACAACTAAAACAAGAACAACTCCTACGCCCTCCCCTCAACCCGGCAGTTCAAGAATTGGACAAGTTAATTCAATCGTCGGGTTGTAATGTTATAAAACGAATCAATGCCATCAACCAGCTAATCCAAACATTTAAGGACGAAGACATGGGTAAGAAAAGTAAACGATCTAAATTATGAGCCTTGAGTAAAATAATTTTATTTTTAGAAAATAAGAGTTTGCAAGAGTGCGATGCAATTCAAAAGCAATTTCGGACAAGACAGTTAAATAATTCAGACATTATTTTGAATAAGTCTTTTACCGAAACTCTTGAAATCCATAATGTGGATATGCCAGATGAAGTTACACGCATCAGCGAAATTAAAATTGCGGAAACGAACTCTCGTGGGCGTCCGAAAGGAACCACATTATCGGCATGCGGTCTGTCAAGACACAGTTCTGCAAAAAAGTTCAGTGAAAAAAGCATATTTTTAAAATCGAAACAAATATTGTCTTGGGTTGTTTCGGGCGACCAACTACAAATGGCAGCTGATGGAGAATCAATCGTCGAGGAATCCGATTTGATTTCCCCGATTCCAGACTCACTAGTCGACGAATCGGTGGATATCAATTGGATTAAGTCATATCTGACGGCAAGGGCATTTGACTTCATTAAAGTCAAAATCCTAGCGAAGAAGGAAGAGGGTGCATATAAATGTGGTACCTGCCATAAGGATTTAAGCAATCCATCTATCATATGCGAAAGCTGCCTACTATGGCATGACTTCCCGTGTGTAAGGTTGAAGAGAACACCTTTGCAGGATCCATGGTTTTGTCCCAAATGCAGGAAATAGGTAAGTATTGTGAGCAAAAACAATATCAAATGAAATATAACCCTTAATATCCTATTTACAGTTTGAAAGACAACACTACAACAACCGGAAGGACTAACCAGCCCCGCAGGGGAGAGTGGTAGACTACAGAGGTGTGGTTTAGTACGTAGGCGCGTGGCACAGGAGAAAAATATCCCGCGAATCGTGCATGCCAGCTAGTACGGACTACTGGTATCTTTAGAAGATTACACACCCTTTGGCCGCATCCATAAAAAAAAAAGTACTCCAAACATAAAAGCAACATCAGAAAAACTTAGAACATCATTGTAACATATACTAACAGGACCGGATAGCCCAGTCGTTTTTGCATTTTTCCCCATTTTTGATTCATTTCAGCTTCTAATTCTTTTCGTTTCAGTGTCTACTTTTGTTGTGCTTTATATCACCAAACATGACTACAATTGATGAGCATCTTAAGCCACGGGTAATTTAAAATAATACTTAACACTTAATACAGACTACAATTTCACCTTTTCCACTACACAGGTCGCCGATAGCAGTAGCTGTGTACAATCAAGTCATCATCAATTTTGCTTTTTCCGCGCTTTAATTAATATATTGCCAGTACAATACTATAGCCTAGTTAATGCATGCAATGAAATTGTGTATAATGTAACTATTGCAAGACATTTATTAGAAAACTAATAATAAAATTACATATCCATCAAAACAGTTACCTAATTAAAAAAAAAAAAAAATTTTTACCAAACGAACATAAAAATGTCCTGGGAGCAAAAAAAAGTGCTCTGAGAGCGCCCAATCAAATACCACTTTAATAAATCCAATTTTTTAAAAGCTGAAGAATGAAATTTTGTTTTTGTGAGACAAAAGAGAATTTTTTAACACTGAAACCGAAATAAAGCCAAAACCAATAACCAATAAAATTTGTTACAATAGCTATTGCCTCTAACACGTGTGCTTTATCTAATTTTATAAGAGCTGTCATCGGCTTAAAATGTTAAAAAAAATAGTCTTTCTTCATCCATTATTTTGTTAGAAATCTGTACCATCACCTTCAATTGACTTGCGTGTAGTGTATTCTATATTGTCAGCTGAAAACGTCAACAAATCCGATGTGAGAGATTTGATTGGTTTACTCCATCTTTTACATTAAACTAGCTGATCCCGCGAACTTCGTTCCGCCCAAATTCGTTAATGTAATGAAAGTAATAATTTCGAGCATGCACAATGCCCATGCTATTTTATGTAGACTCTTAAATACCAATTGACAATGTCCATTATAGTTTTAATTATGTAACTTTAGAAATAGTGGTTTAAATATAGTGGTCGCAGTGGCTTAGTGGTTAGTGTGTTGGACTACTAAGCGAGGGGTCCAGGTTCGAATCCCGCAAAAACCCAAATTCCAACTCGGGGTTTTTTTCACTGCGCCACCTCTCGCGAACGTCTGACAAACATCCGAGAGTATAACTGTCATAAAAGAGGTTCTCAATCGGCCCGTTTGGAACCGGCATAAAATTGTAGATCCCTTCCATTCGTTCCAAAAAATTAAAAACTCACACAAAACGAATGGTTGCGAGAAGCTAGGCCCTGGGTCCCTACAGACCTGTTGTGCCAACTATTATTATTATTATTATTATTATAATAACTTTAGAAATAGTGCTTGATTTTATTTTTGAATGGTTTTGTGGCACAATCGTTTTCCTATACCGCTTATGTTTTGCAAAGTACCACCTATAGAGTGGTATCCTATCTTTCAGCACCACCTATCGGGTCCAGAACTCAAGTAGAAATTGATGGTTATAGTGTAAGCGCTGTTCTTACATTTCAGATAATATTTCCGTAACAGTAACAGTGTGTATTAATGTATTTGGGAATGACTTCTTACCGAAATGTAATCGAATTTTAGTGAGCTGTTAAATTGGTTTTCATGTGTTTGTATGTTGGTTCGCACGAAACAGAAAATGTGAAATAAAAAGACTGACACCATTTTTAGACCTTCCCATGAATAACGTTTGTAATTATGACATCATGCAGGTCTGGATCGGTTTCGGGATCTGGAACCTCGGCACATTTGATGTCATCAACTTGGTCTGGTTGCATTCTGTCGACTAACCAAATGAGAATGTGCGTATGAGGCAAGCCTCTTTTTTGCCATTCAATCGAATACATCCAACATCGAGTGTAACCAGAGATACGATGCTTAACAATATAGTCCATCAGCGACCGACGAAATATTTGTAACTTTAACAGCCATGAAGAAAACTAACCGCACCTATCAACTTGGTTGGTAAATGGTAAGCCTTTTCCCTTCCGAAGGTGTTATGGTACCTTTGAGTTGCGCTCCCCATAACCCTATTCACTAATGAGCGGAATACGACCATTGTTACACGCCCATTTTTCGTAACAACCCCTACGTGCAAACTCAAAACGCTCCACAACTCCTGTTGCCGATCATCATTGTCCGCGTCATCTTAATCACCCCTACATTTCAAATTACTCACACATACTTATGCAAGGATCCTGAAAATAAATGTCAAATAAAAATGATGTAGGTATTCAAAAACCGTGTAACAAAAAAAAGTATCTACTCCATTTCAAAAAGTTACTTAATGTAACATAGTAAGCATAAGTAAACTTATTAGGTAGGTAGGTATATTTAAAAAAAACTAGCTGACCTGGTGAACTTCGTACCACCTAATTTTTATCTATTTGAAGCTTTTTTTTGGATTTAAACTTAGTTTGGTGATTAAATAAAATTTGTTAGAAATTCAAATTAATTCAATGCCTTTTATTTTCCTGTAAAATAGATGATATTAACATTCAATGCAAAGATTTGTAGTAAAAAATTGCAGTCGTTTGAATTCGAATGGTAAGTCCATTGGAATCATCGGGATACGTGGAATCGAAACATCTTCTCCTCTATATTCTGCATATGCCCGGAAAAACACGTCGAATGAGCTCTTCCTTAGAATCGGTCATGTGGCAGAAATCAGTGGGCAAAGTGATAAGTCCGATCCAGATATCAACTGCAATCTTTCCATTACCAATGTCCAACAATTGCTTCGAAAACTCATCTGCAGTTTGATCTCGTCAATCGGAGTGTCTTGACATGAAGCCACAAATTTGATGCTTTCAAACACGCATTTAGTTCGTCAGCTGCAATTGATCGTGGGAATAACTGGAAGAGTCTCCCGAAAATCACCGGATAATACAACCGTGGCTATTCCAAAAATGTTTTGATTGACACTAAGATCTTTCAACGTCTTGTCCACCGCCACCATTGACCATTTATCTTTTGTGGGCCATCGTGCATTCGACCCAATCGATCAATTTGCATCATTGTAAAATCTTTGCATTTTTTTTCGATTTTTCAAGATGGTGTCTGGTTGATTTGCATGTTCAGTGGCAATATCAATGCTGAATGTGCAGTTCGGTAGCCTTCTAACAAAGTTGCTGTTATTCCAGATGAAGCCAATGCCGTGCCCCAAGAAATGAAATAAAGAACGTTTTGGCAGTACCTCCGGGAGCACCCAGAAAGTAAATGCTACCAGTTCTTTTGTTCACAGCTTCCATCAAAGAGGCATACGCAATCATTTGTTGTCGATTCAATTGCAGAACATTTTTACGAACTGCTTCGGCTAATGCTTCAGTATCGTATTGTTTTGTTGTTCTCTTTGCAATTCGTGGATGAATGCATCGTGTATTGGACGATTAAGTGATATCATGCCCAACTGCGCACTTTATTCGCCATCAATAAACACACGTCTTCGATCATGATCATAGACTCATTATGTATTTCTGCTTTCAGAAGTTTGAACTAATGTAAGGATCCTGAAAATACTTGACAAACAAATATGATGGATTCAAACACCATCAAACAAATCAAAGTGTCTACTCTATTTCAAAAAGTTACTTAATGTAACATAGTAAACATAAACAAAGTTATTAGGTACCTTCCTATATTTAAAAAAAAAAGAAATTTCAAAATTTTTGACAACAACAATTTGCTTGGAAATTAATTAAAATAATTGACAACAACAATTGCTTTGAAAATATAAAATATTTTTTTTTGTATTTGAAATGTCACTACTCGATTTCAATCCAGTTTATTTTTTTTTCAACGTGCTTTTCCCCATGAAAAACGAAATGTGTGCCTTCAACGCCACCTGTTGAGAATTTTCCAACTTTTCTTTTTTTATAAACCATCCCTGGTTTAAGCCGAATAAAACACACCAAAAGTCATTGAAATCGGTTGAGCCGTTCGTGAGTTATAAAGTCACAACGCACTTGCAACAATCTATATTCTATATTTATATATATAAAAATGGTGCAAAAAATGTATGATAATTCATCAATTAAGAACGGCTGGGACGATTTGGCTCAATTTTTTTTTCAGCGGTTCGTAGTTATAAGGAGAAGGTCTTTACGAAACAAAATTTTGGAAAAACCATCCGGAAAATTGGAAAAAAACGCAAATTTCGTTTTTCATGGGAAAATGCACTCAAAAATAAATAAAACTGAATAGAAATCGAGTAGGGACACTTCAAAAACAAAAAAAAAATATATATTTTAAAGGCAATTGTTGTTGTCAATAATTTCAATTATTTTCCAAGCAAATATTTGTTGTCAATAATTTAATTTTTTTCTTTTAGATATACGGTAGATATACCTAGTTTGTTTATGTTTACTATGTTACATTAAGTAACTTTTTGAAATGGAGTAGATACTTTGATTTATTTGATGGTGTTTGAACCAATCAGGATTCTTGCATTAGTATGTCTGAGAAAGTTGAAATGTAGTAATGGACAATGATGACAGGCAACAGGAGTTGTTGAGCGTCTTGAGGTGTCACGTAGGGAGGGGTTATTACGAAAAATGAGTGAGTAACAATCATGGGGAGGGCAGTTCAAAGGTACCATAACGCCTTGATACTGGTGTGGAGAGAGAAGGCTTACCAACCAAGATGATAATTGTGGTTAGTTTTCTTCTTGGCTGTTAGAGTTACAAATATTTCATTTAGAGTTAATCCTTTCCTTATTTTCTTGCAATTTTAAAACCTTTCCATCAAAATTTCAGGCATGTAAAAGTATCCGATAGCCCTTCCATCAAAGTCAAAATTTAGATTCCTGTGTCTCTCTCTCTATGCAGGTCGAAAGAAATATCTGTGCGTTAGTCGGATGAAAACTCGAGAACGGCTCCACCGATTTGGATGATTTTTCTTTTGTGTTGTTCGTCTTGATTCAGGGATGGCTTAGGAAAAAAGAAAAGTCGGAAAATTCGCAACAGCTGGCGGTGTAGGTACACATTTCGTTTTTCAGTTAAATTCAATTATCTTCTATAACATAGTAATACAATAACAATTAACTCCATTATGATATAACCCGAAGATCACCGGGCCAATTCATATAATTCTTCTTTTGTTTTGTTCGTATTGCTGTATATCAGGTTTAGGGTGTCTTAAAATATACTACTTTTGGGAACGATAGGTCTCCGAAACAGCTCAACCGATATCAATGAAATTTTGTTAATGGATATGGTTGATAGCATACTCTTGGAGCCGATAGGTGGTGCCGTTGTCGACAAAAAATATGGTCCCTTGAAAAATAAAACTACCTACAGAACTTCGAAATAAAATTGAATATTTATTATCAATCCTAAATATTTCTTGAGCGCGTAAGTTTTCGCCACTATAACTTATTGATATTTGTTGTAAAACAGATTTTCGTTTAATTTTGCACGAAGATAGGTATGCAATTATTAAATTCGCATAATATTACCTTCATTACCATTTTCATGTTACTTTGTTCGTTTAGGTACCTTACTATCCCCTTTAAAGAGGGAAGGTTATGTGTTTACGTTATATATTGGTATCAGTATTTCTATTTCAAATTTTCTGTTTCCAACTTACACACATATGAAAACCAATTTAACAGCTCACTAAAATTCGGTTAATTCGGCGAAGTAGTAATTTTATGGGCTAAAAATGATTCCCCACTTTGGTCAACGTTTCATCCTGCACTGGAAACAGAACGCACTTTGATACATTATATAAACTGTTACTGTTACACGTCTGATCTGAAATATAGGAACAGCGCTTACACAATAAACAACAATTTCTACTTGGCTATTGACCCGATAAGTGGCGCTGTCGTCGAACTCCGAAAACAACCTACCTATTTCAAAGAAATTGTGTGCATGTGTGTCTAAGGTTTGTTCAATCTTGAGAGATAAGGTAGTTTTCGACCCGATAGGTGCTTTGTCGATCTGCGAAATCACACAACTGATTTCAATGAAAAATTGTGCATGTATATGGCTGGTGCCCGTTGGAAAGATAGAATACCATCCTATAGGTGATACTTTGCAAACCATAACAGGTATAGGAACACGGGTTGTAGCACCTGCCGTTAAAAAATAAAATCAAACGCTATTTCTAGAGTTGTATAATTAAAATTATTAATGGAAATTTTCCACATAAAGCACTTTGCGAAATGCGAGCAAGACTTAAAACGAAAGGTACGGTCAAAGTCGGGGTGGTATAGCTACATATAAAAGAGACTGACGTACGTATGTGCACTCATAACTCGGGAACGGATCGTTCGATTTTTATGATTTTTAGTTTGGATTCGAATTGGCCCAAGGAACGACATACGCTATACTTTTTGTCGAGTAAACAAAACGGATAGTATCACTTCCATTAGGAATAACAAAAATTATGTAAAATTTTGAATTTTTGTATTTTTTGAATATTTCGGGCCTATCGCTACACAATTTGAAAAATGTCGGCCCATATATAATTTTTTTGTGAAACCTCAATGCACCGAAAGTTTGCGAATGATGAAACACATCGACATTACTATACTTCAGTTATTTCTATTGTATAACTATAAGTTTTGAATAAAGAATTTGAATTGAACGAATAACATAAAGTAGCAAATGAGCTTTGTGCATGCTTGAAATTATTATTTTCATTCCATTAACGAATTCGGGCGGAACAAAGTTCGCCGGGTCAGCTAGTTTTATATATATAGAAGAAGATATTCGTTCGTTATTTGTATTTTTCTTTTTGTTTGCAAAATGAATACCTACGTACGTAGTTCATAAAACACCTTGAACAAACGAAACTGGCGAAAATCAGTGGTTAAATCTCATTAACCGGCCAAAATCGGTTGGTTATCGATTTCCCTGTTTAACTAACCAAACCATTGATAATCTGGTTAATATTTTGCTGAAAAAACACATTCGCTGGAATAACCAATAATTAAAAATAACCAAGATTGATCGTAGGTGGCTCGAAGAGCGGTCGCCTGTACTGGGAAACCGGTAAAAAGGGACGATTTTTCTTCCTCACTAAGGTATTGACCTTCCTGGCAAGAGGTATTGGCGGTGGTATTGGCGTACTCGAGTTCTTGCACCTTTTCTTCTCATTCCTGACATAGGTTTTGGGTTGACTTACGGATTCGACCCTCCTTGATGTAGCCACTCAACCGCTACTACAGCTGTCTACGTTCTTCTCGTTCAAGAGCTGTACCAGCTCCTGTTTCTGCAGCAGTTATATCCAAACAGCGAAGGGCGTCGACAATGCTTATTAAGGCCGATTTCCCAAATGGAATTCAGAAAGTGACTTTGGTCTCTGTTCTGTTCCCAATTTAGACCAAAGTCACTTCCCCGAATGGTACTCTGTACTCTCAATTAGGTACAGTAGTGGCCATACAAATGTGACAAAAGGGGACGTTTCGTTACAAATGTCGCTAACGTTTGCTAATCATCAGAAAAAGCAGTCCTTTGGAGATAACTCCTTAATTCATCAAATTGGATAGGCTTTAAACTTAAAGGTCGCTCCCTCATTCATCATTGACACTATTACCACAACAATTGCAGGCGTTATTTCGAATAACTTTTATTTACCAATAACTTTTCCAATTGCCAAAATTAATCAAAATCTAATAATCCCCTAGTATCCAGCCACGGCAGGATAGCCTCGAGATGCTTGACATATCTCGGATTGCCATACATTTGCATTTTGAATTTGGTTGCATGTTCTCCCTCCTCTACAAAGTTGTCGATATTTGCATTTTCATTCGGATCCAAAAGTACCGCCGCCAAAATGCCAGTTACTGTTGAAAATGCTGAAAAAGAAAAATGCACCATAAGAACAAAGCCTCGGAAACAGCCCAAAGTGACTGCATTACCCCAACCACTGTTTTTCAGCATCTGCATTCGCAACGCCTTCAATGGCGGTATTTCCGCTGAATAGCTCAACAGCTTCAGGTTCTTCACCAAGTGGTCGTGATAATATTTAACAAAGTAATCAAAGTGTGACAGCTTCAAATCCAGAGCGGGAGAGGACATCAGAAAGTAGTACAAATCTGCGGCCGGAGATCCATATCTTGATACTTGAAAGTCTACGAAAACAGTCCCCTCTATCTTGCCCTCGTCATTGTGCCGGAACATGATGTTATTGGCCCACAAATCGCCATGGTTAAGTACATTAAAGTCATTCGGATCTGGTCTAAAAAGTTTGATCTTCATATCTACCGATTGCCGCTGGAACTTCATCTGAAAATTTCATTGAATTAGTTTCCTCTATTCGCACATCAGAAATCGCGAGGCATTACCACTTTCTCTTTATACTTAGCGCAGACGTCGGACTTGGCTAGGCATTTGAGGAAGACTTCATGCATCGAATTGAACATCAACTGGATTGATGATTTGTTCCCCTCGTCGATATTGCCCTTTCTGAAGAGGGGATCATACTCGCCTTCGGTTTCGAAGAGCACCGCAGACGCAGCATGTAGTTGTGCTAAGATCCGCAAGACCGACTCGGTGTGAAGTTTATCTAGGCCCTCGAGACGATTGACGTTCTTAAAATTACGTGGGCTTAGGTCCTCCAAGAGCACATACTCAGCACCGGGGTTGTTCTTGAATGTATAGAATTTCGGACCGAAGGATACTTGTTCGCCTGCGTCGCGGTAGATTTGAGCGATTTTGGGCAAGTACTTGCCGTACATGGCTAATTCTTTGGGGAACAAACTCAACATTTTAACCATCATGGCAGCCTTTTCGCTTTGCGGGACTGTTTTAATGATGTAAGCGACTTCTTCAGTGGAACCGTCTGATGAAAATGGGATTCTAATTATAGTATGAGACAAGTTTACAGTTCTTAAAAAAGTAGATACCTTTTAGTTGTACCTTCATTTTAACTGTGACCATTATGGAGGTGTAATTCTCCCCAGCTCCTCCGGTAAGACTAGCATCGAATGCAAGTATTTTCTCGAATCCAGTCACGTTTTCCTGTACAACGGCAAGAAAGCGCTCTTCCGTCAGCCAAGTTGGTACAATTGGACCGCCGCCATTCGCTGTTTTCGGTTGGGGCTTTGTGCCATCGGTTCCCTTTGTTGGCACCATAGTCTTGAACTGAGGAAATAAAAAGTACTCATCAAACATTTTAATTCAATTTGCAGCGTTTTTTATTCATGTACAATCTGCATACCTCGTATTATCTAATTCACAAGTTGTACTTTTACCAAAACTGATAAGAAAATTGTGAGTCAACGAACTTTAAAAAAAAAACAATTATAATAGAGCTTTCGAATAAAATCTATTGAGTACTTATTTTGTTATCTAGTCTGGTGGTATGGTAATTTTATGAACTCGTATAGCAAAGCTTCAAATTAGTGTTCTTTGAAGCTTTAGTGCAATCTGAAGTTTATTGATTACACTGCACGAGTAGGAGTCCAGTGAGCTTCAAAGAAATCGAAAGTAATTGTTTAAATATATTGTTATCTGATTTGGCAGTTCTATGATTTAATTTTACGTATACAGACTAAGGGAAACACTTGATTTTGAAGTTTCCTTATGTCTCTGCCTTATCGCATACATCAGAAGAAAAGAAAATGATATATGGTATAGAAATCAATTTCCTTTCAAGTTAGGTACGACGAGAATATATCTCTAAAAAATTATTTTTGTATAAATGTTATGGACCGTTTACGAGATAAGTAAAACAGTCAAAACTGTCGTTTTAATTGACTTTTGATCAAAAAATTAGGTACATTGCTACAATATTATTTCCCTCGTTTTTTTTTTCAGAATAGGTTAAAATTAGTAAGCAGTTTATGTAAATATATGCAATGTTTCAGAAAGCTGAATTAAAACAAAAATCCTAACTTTTTTACAGGGCGAATAAATAGTAGGTAACATGAAGTGAGTCTTTTGTTACTTAAATTTAACTATCCCCGTCCAATCCGAACTTGCCATCGTACATATTTTTATTTAGTTTCATTAGCATTGAGGAGCTAAGCATATATTTTGTGCAATCGCCACAAGATTTTATTTCTATTTTTGCCATTAAAATATTGGTGACCGAATGGTTTATTGAATTTCATTTTAATAAGACCTTAGTGACTAACAAGTTGCAATCAGTATTAGCTTCAGGCGGGCTGAGAATATTTAAACCGACTTTTGAAAGGTTGTAAAATAGTTTTTTGTCTATTTCATTTTGAAATCCATTAGATTATTCCAAAATATGACTGGCTCCGTTTTGAAAGACTTTATCCGAAAAGTCATACCTTTGACCCCAAGCAAGCAACTTGTAAAACGGGACAACGGTCTTTGATATATACAATCATTTTAAGGTATATTTGCTTTTCGAACTAAGGTTTTGTATAGTTATTTACAATTGATTGCACCTCTTCCAAAACTTTAGATCCTTAGTAAATTTCCTTGTATTGAAGTTGATAAGTTGATGTTAGATACATATGGATCAATGGCACTTAGATTACTTAGACTTGTACAATGAGCAGTTTAAATTTTAATTTTGGGGGAACCCAATCCCAAAACGGAAACGGAAAAAAGTGTTTAACTTACGGAATCAGAACCCTACCCGCACAGTAAAGTTTGACATCAATATCCCACTGCTCCATTGATTGTACTTAAAGCCATCGCGTCGAACAGCTTTGTAATTTAAAAAAAATGCAGTGAGGTCTTTACTCCTCATAATGTCACATTAATGCATAAAAATATTCGGTTGTTACAATAATTGCAATAATTGGCTTTTGCCGTCAGCCGAGGAAGAAAGTTTTAAAATTTATTATTATTATTTATTACAGGTAGGTATATGAAATATACAAAATAATATAATACGGCGCTGGCTACCATTTTGATTGACATTTCCAAAAAGCTTGGCTTATAATTTGCAGTCGGTATTTTAGAGCAGATTTTATAAATTATTATTATAAAGTCCAGTTTTCTCCTTTAAGAACGCAAAAGACCTTATCCAAAGATAGAGTGTAATTGCAATAGAAGGATCTTCCAATTGAGCTCAGCATTGGGCACAGTGTTGCATTTGTCACTTCCGACATCAGTTCTATATGCCATGTAATTTAATTTCAGTAACTCGCACCTAGGTTTGAATACAGCTGAGATTACCTCTAAAGTCTAAACCATTCTGGTCATAAAAATAGTTCTGTACCTACTCTCCAAGATAATAAGAAGTGCCATGCTAGCAGAGGAGCATCACTTATTTGTATCCACAGACCTTAGATTTGGCGAATTGAGTTCAACTTTCTGTTTGCAAAACACAAGGCATTTGACTTTATTTTAATATTTAACTTTAGTAAAAAATTAAAGAACTGCGAACACAGAACAAAGTTCCACCACCCCCAAACTTTTCTTTGTGTTTTCTGCTTGGCTTTGTTCGCTTTGCCTGTTAAAAAACCACGGCGTGGTCATGTTTTCTTCGATCATAATTATAAGATCCTGCAGTACTTTTAATAGGTAAGTTTTATCCACTCGGCAAAGAAAAATATAGATTCCAATCTTAAAGCTGCATAGACATTTTATAGGGAAGACGATGGCTTTGTTGTAGTAGAGTTTTCAAAACACGAAGTGTAGTCTTCATAATTTGCAAAACACACACTTTTTTCCAAATAATCGTTCTCCTTAACTAAATTGAAAAGTTGGGATAATCGAGAAAAAATGGGGCTGAACATAAAACTATCGTCTTGAACCCAACACAACTAAATATGTAGTTGTCCGCGGTTATATGTGTATTTGAGTAAAAGAGAGCCCCGTTAGAGCTTACAATCTTAGAATCCGCTTTGTTTAGATCTCTTACGTCACGCAAATGCATCAAATATCTGACTCACTTCAAACTTTAACTATATAAGTTCGACTATAACACAAGTCAAACAAAACGAAACAATTTAATCACTAATGATAACAGATTTTGTCACGCGCTTGTACCAAACGCAGTTGCTCGCGTTTATCTGAAAGATTGTGTGGTCGCACGTCGCACTTGTACGTACTGCAAAAGTAATACGTGTCCTGTGCTGTTTTCGGGCGCTGCGTAGTGCGGTACTGCTCAGACAATATTGAACTATCGACAACACCAAAATTTGCTTAGTCACTCACTCAGTGCTGCTTTTGGAACAGGGTTTCCAGTTTGTTGGTATTCCCCCAGCTAAGTAACAGAATGAGTTAGCGTCTTTCTATTCTGTCCACTACTATATGAATAGAAATTGACCATAACGATCGAGAATGAAAATAATAGGTACGTGTGTCAAATGAAGCGAAATAATTCATTGTTTCTCCAAAGCCTTCACTTGGAAAAAGTTACTTATAGTTTTTTTTAAATAGTTCCATAAATATTTTTCCGGATTTAATCATTCGTAATTTTTATAAACAACAACTTTTATCAAAGTTGCATAGGGGCAGTGTGAATACCCACAATATGTTTCAAAAAGCAGCTTGCATTGACATTTTCATTTAAATTTATGGAAGCTCATAATTGCGAAATTTGTATGGAAAATATAGCCACTATGAACTACTAAAATTTTGAGTCGAAATTAAATATGTTTATTGGTAAGGCCCATTGTCTTTCTTATTTAATGCCGGATGCCAAAGAACATAAGCTAAAAATCGATATTGATTTTAGTGCCTATGAAGAAAAACGCGATGATTTTTCTGAAAATGCCATTATAGCTAGTGTTTTATCTTAACTAAATTTTGAGCATTTTCAATGTCAAATGTGCAAGATTGACAAGAAACAAATTCAAACTGCGTCTAAAAAATATTTGTACTCAAAAATAAAATCTGTGAAAATAAGGAAAATTCGATGGTGGATGAATATTCTCCCAGAACGTTTCTATGTACAAAAAAATATAAGTTATACATTTATTTGTGATGTAAGTTCTTCAAAGTAGCTCGCAGTGTATCCACGTACTTTTGATTATATTTTCCACTCTCTTTTTGGTCCGGGAAAGTACGCGAATGGTTCTGAAATATACGAATGTGGAAAATAAATGTTCACCAGATTTGATTAAAGCCGAACTACTAATAGCTCTTAACTTCGATTACACGTTTTCGGAATATCACAGTTTCATAAAGAATAATTCTGAAATAAATGTGCTAAAAGTTTCTTAAAATTATCCAACGTAACATAATAATACGATATTCTGTATAAACTAACAAAGAGAGTGAATATGTGTATTTTATGTTTTACATAAAATTATGTATAACTATGTTTTTATTTTGAATGAGTTTTATTTTTTTCGCTTGTGACAAATGAAACTTTAGATTTGACTACATAAGTCAAACCAAAGCATAATTCCGATGGTTGAGGCATTGAGGAACAATTTTTAGAAAAAACGCATAATTTTTTGTGAACTGTTTTTTTGCAATCAATTTATACAAATACAGTTTGATCTGGCACATTCTTTGATGAAAGTCGCATCCCCAATTTTCATTTACAACTGTGCCTTATGCTTATTTTAAAATTCTCTACTGGACTTACAAAACCAAAACCTTGGATTATAGAGATCAGAAAAGATAAAATTACCTATCGATCGACCAACATTCAGTTACCAATTTGGAATCACCTTTGTAGGTTAGTTGCCTTTTGTGAGATGTGAAATATTTATCTTTCTCTACCAAAAAGCCACAATTTTTTACGATTTTAAGTATAAAAGCTTCGATCCGGGTTGGCATCACTGGCGGTGACTCCAACCGAACTACATATTTCCTAACTTAGTCGTATTCAATGTTTTATTTCTTTAAATTAAGACTAAGAGTTAATTAGTTGCCAAAGGTCATGTCTAAAATATTTTATTGCTAAAGGCCAATAGACATAACTGAAGTATATCAATATTGACGTTCACTAAAGTGCCTTTTCACTAAAGTGCTTTACGGTACGTACAAAAGCGGAAGGTTTGCTTACACGTCCCAACTAACATTTCAATTTCCTTAAGACACAATTGTTTAAGATTCGGCAGGCGAAAGCTTCCTTAGGGCTTCTGTAGAACTTTTAGAAGAAGCAGACTTCTTACAAAAGTGTTGACTTATATAGCAACTTAATTTAAGCCTTTCAGAAAAATAAGATTAAGCCTTAAAGAATCATTAAAGTCATAACTTCATTAGGAGCAGTTATAGAAAGAAGAAAAAGTTGTAGCTTTTATTTCGCTTCTATTAAATATAGCTATTCAAGCTTCAATAAGTCGACTCGGATAAAACTTCCAATAAACATTAATAAAAATTTTATGGAAGACTTGATTTTGGCTTCTATAATTCTATCGTTATTTTCACCATTATTCTATATCTAATAATCCAGCCACGGCAGGATAGCTTCTATGTGCTTCATATATCTCGGATTGCTGTATAGTTGCATTTTGAGTTCCATTGCCTGTTCTCCTTCTCCCACAAAATTGTCCATATTTGCACTTTCATTCGGATCCAAAAGCATCGTCGGCAAAATGGTGGTTGATGTGGAGAATGCTGAAAATTAAAGACACACACAATAAGAACGTATCCCCCGCAAAGGTCAAAAATTAATGCGTTACCCCAGAAACCATTTTTCAACATCTGCATTCGCAACACCTTCAATGAGGGTATTTTCTTCGGATAGCTCAACAGCTTCAGGTTTTATGGAAGACTTGATTTTGGCTTCTATAATTACACTAGCGAAGTCTTATAAATTATAAAAAAGAAAAAGAGTTCCAGAAGACATTTAAATTTATTTTATGTTCTCCATGAAATCCAACTGAAGCGCAGGTCGACCAAATTAATTAAATTATGTGAAATTAAGTGCAAGCTGGTAAGATTAACTTATTATTCAAACTTTGTTTTTATTTCACTACTGCATACAAATCAATGAAAATTCGTTAACAGAAATTATTATTAAACAAAAATTAAATTTCTTGTTATTTGAAAGCGTTTTTATTTGGAACAACTAGGGAATATATTTCTTCATCCGTTTGGTTGTTTGTGAGACAGATCTTAAGGGGGAAAACGTAGGTTACAAAAATTACTATTTTTAAGGGTCTGACTAACTTTATAATTATTTTGACTACCTACTTAAAGTCAAGCGATGCATGTCATTTTAAGCCAAAAATACAGATTCGAGCTAGAACAACATAATTAAAGTATACTTAAAAATATAGAAGGACATCAAACTTAGGTACCTAAATTATATCCTTAATTTTTTTAGATATTTCAGATGAGTTCATAGGTATACACAATTTTTGCCGCACCGTTTTCTTTTAATTGAATGAAATAGGTAACTCACGCGATTTACTAGAGGCTCTGTTATGAGTTTTAACGATGTTATGGGCTGCACGAAAAAATTAAAACCATAGTGCAATCGTAAGAGAACCCAACGTAAAACATTGAACAAGAAAGATGAAAGTTCGTGTTTCCCGATGTAAACGTTATGGAAACCTCAACAGATTTATCCCTTGTTTCATGTATTCATTCCAGGCCCTTAAAACGCAATCATGGGGACGGAAGAGGTAAAGAAATTGGAAATAAAAAATTTGAGTCATTTTTTTTCTCTTAATAAAATGAGGCTTCTATAAAACTTGTATAACCTACCTCCAATCATGTTATTGGAAGCACTATCCGAAACTTTACAGATACTTTTCTATAAAGCTTTTATTATTGAGTCATTAAATGCTTAATGGAAATCTTTTTAGAGACTTTAACGACATCGATAAGTGATCGCCTTTCGTACCTTACCGAAGCTTAAGAGCATTCTTTTGGAAACCAAAAGTAATCCTCCTTTGAGACTTATGGAAACTGAAATGTTAGTTGGGGTGAGCACGCCACATACAATAATTGACCTGCAGCATTAAAAGCACTGCTTAACCCTCTTACCTCGTCTATGTTAGTGCTCGAACTGAAGCGATTTCTGAACTTAGTCGGCAGCTTAAACACAGTGGTCCTTACAAATAATCATTTTTAACCTTCACACTAAATATTTCCTAGGTCACAATATTCAATTTTGTATGGAAAATTTCACTATTGTGAGTTCGAAAAATTTAGACTCGACACTAAAAATGATTATTAGTACCTACCGCGGAGTGAATCTTGTTTGGGTCCTAGGTTACAGTGGTATGCAGGGAAATGAGATCGCTGATGAGCTTGCTAGGCTGGGTTCAGAAGAAGCTCTCTCAGGACCTGAACCAGCGTTGGGTCTGTCAGTATCTGCGGCTAGTTCATCCATTGTTACTTGCGTTTCTCGTGAACACGAGCGTCGGTGGCGTGACTGTGCTGGGTGTAAACAGACCAAAAGACTGTGTCCGGGGAGGTGTCACAACCCGATTCCCTAATTGAGCTTATCGTTTGCAAAGTGCCACCTAGTTTTTTTTTGTAATTTTAAGAACTAAAAATCAAGAGAATTCGCTTCCGTTGCCCCGTCGGATCACAATATCCGTAATACATTCTCAACAGTTTACTCCTCAGCACCAGCGTGTCCATAAAAGAATTCAGTTCAAAAATGAAGAATTAGGAATAAAACCAAATGCCAACCAAATGCATCCATAAAACTGCTTTGAAATTTACAGTTGCAGCCAACAATGCATATGAACGCAATTTCATACAAATCGCTTGATAGGCTTTAGAGACATAGCGACACGTGATTTTATGCAGATAAAAAAGAAAAAGATTAGTTCCTTCACTTCTCTGTTGAATCGCCACAACAATTTTCGTTTCACATTCACCAGTAGGTACACTAAACAGCTCCAGCGTTCCTATAAAATAAATTACTTTAAAAAATCTATATATCTTGTAATTGGGTCTGTCATGTTACCACAACAAATTCAGACGTCATTTCGAATTCCTTTTATTTACAAATAATTTCTATCGTTATTTTCACCATTATTCTATATCTAATAATCCTCTTGCATCCAGCCACGGCAGGATAGCTTCTATGTGCTTCATATATCTCGGATTGCTGTATAGTTGCATTTTGAGTTCCATTGCCTGTTCTCCTTCTCCCACAAAATTGTCCATATTTGCACTTTCATTCGGATCCAAAAGCATCGTCGGCAAAATGGTGGTTGATGTGGAGAATGCTGAAAATTAAAGACACACACAATAAGAACGTATCCCCCGCAAAGGTCAAAAATTACTGCGTTACCCCAGAAACCATTTTTCAACATCTGCATTCGCAACACCTTCAATGAGGGTATTTTCTTCGGATAGCTCAACAGCTTCAGGTTCTCCACCAAGTGGTCGTGGTAATATTTTACAAAGTAATCAAAATGTGACAGCTTCAATTCCAGAGTAGGAGAAGAAATCAGGAAATAGAACAAATCGGATGCCGGTGATCCATATCTCGAGAGTTGGAAATCCACAAGTATAGACTCCTCTAGCTTTCCCTCTTCATTGTGCCGGAACATGATGTTATTGGCCCACAGATCACCATGGTTAAGGACATTAAAGTCGTTCGGATCTGGTCTACCCAATTTCATAATTATATCTATAGATTGGTCCTGGAGTTGTTTCTGTAAATTTAATTGAAATATAAACCTCAACTGCCACATCAACAATCTGGTCTTACCACTATCTCTGTATACTTGGCACAGACCACGGACTTGGCTAGGCATTTGACTATGACATTGATAACTGAACTGTACATCAACTTCATTAATGATTTGTTTTCCTCTTGAATAAAGCCCTTTGTTAATAGGTCGTCATAATCGCCTTCGGTTTCGTAGACCACCGCTGATGCAGCATGTAGTTCAGCTAAGTTCCGCAATACCGACTCAGTGTGAACTTTATCGAGGCCCTCGATACGATTGACGTTCTTAAAATTACGTGGGCTTAGGTCCTCCAAGAGCACATACTCAGCGCTGGGGTTGTTCTTGAATGTATAGAATTTCGGACAGAAGGTTACTTGTTTGCCTGCGTCGCGGTAAATTTGCTCGAATTTGGGCAAGTACTTGCCGTACATGACTGTTTCTTTGGGAAATAAATTCATCATATTGACCACCATGGCACCCTTTTCACCCTGTGGAATTGTTTTGATCATGTATGCGACGTCTTCGGTGGAACCGCCTTATAAGAAATTTTAGGCTAATTACAGTATGGCGCAAGGTAAAAGTACATTAATGATTGATGTAATGAGATCATATGATTGTGAGTTGATGCTCCACTGACATCGCTTCGCTCATTAGGAGAGTGGACATTCTTCTCTTCGACCGCTTGTCAACATCTGTCCACTGAAAAATGACATTATGGTTTGATGAAGCGACACAAATCGATGGGTACAAGTTCAATCAGTGACAAGAATATAAAGTTTTCACAAACGTAAATACCTCCCAATTGCACCTTCACTTTGACCCTGACCATTATCGAGGCGAAGTTTTCCCCAGCTCCACCGGTTAGATTAGCGTCGAATTTGAGTATTTTCTTGAATCCAGGGACGTTTTCCTGTACAACACCAAGAAATTGATCTTCGTTCAGCCAAGGTGGTAAAATTGGACCGTCGTCATTTGCTGTGAGCGGTTGTGGTCTTTTGTCGTCGGTTTCTTTGGTTGGCGCCATAGTATTGAGCTGAGGAAACAAAATATTCACGCCAACATTTTAATTGAGTTTACTTCAAGTTTTTTACTCCTACAAATAAATCTGATAATAAAATAATTGTCATTTGAATAAAGTTATCAATGAGTATTTTGTTAACTTATCTGGGTTGTTCATTTTATTATTTTATTATTTCCGTGATCGATTGATTACATTATATATATTTGGAGTCGGCGTAAAATTGTAGATCCCTTAAATTCATCGCAAAAATGAATATCTCACACTAAGCGAATGGGTTGGGAACGATGTCCTGCTTTTCAAAATACTGCTTTTGAAATCCCGATTTTTTTGTTCCCGTTTTCTACAATACCGATTTTTTATTATCTTGCTTTTTATAGTCCTCTTTTTTTAATAATCTAGCTTCAGTTGAAACAATTTAAAATAAAACATCTAGTTCCAAACTACACGGTCAACTTCCGTGCACCTACCCGATTTTGCTCCCAAACATTTTTGATGACAGCCCTATCTCACGCGCTATTTTTTTTTCCTGTCTGTGAATACGTGTTGTTATTCGCCGCGAGGAGCATTTTCCAATAACAAACAATTTTAAATTGAATTGATAGCATTAAATGGAAAGAGAATATAGGTTGAATATATTTTTTTAGTCTTTACTTGTTCTCTATCCATCTTCGGCGCCAAGAAATTTTCATTCATTCACCATTTGAGTTTTCTTTATATGAATAATATTTTTGACAGTAGAATTATTTATGCAACTAAAAAACCGTTAATAACATGCAAGACATGCGGCAGCAATGGTGATCCTTTGATTTGTACAGGCCTTAATACTTGGGAAATCCTATGCACGTCAAG
The DNA here is from genome assembly GCA_949126925.1 of Cheilosia vernalis. NCBI lineage: Eukaryota > Metazoa > Arthropoda > Insecta > Diptera > Syrphidae > Cheilosia > Cheilosia vernalis. The sequence continues at coordinate 32,180,897 of OX421358.1, forward strand.
CAACTTGTAGGCGCATGTACCGTTTCAGCTCTCAGTTGCCTATCTAGTAATTGTGTAACATATTTGCTGGACACCATCAGACTCCCTGGGCTTTCAGAGTATTTTCGAAATTTTAATATAATTGATTTAACGATTATTATTATAGCTTTAATCAATTAATCTTTGTTTTTTTTTTTTGTTAAATAAGAAATCTGATGCTGAAAGATCCAATCTACTACATTTTTATAATAATCTACTGCACTTATCTTTTTTTTTGAAGTGCTGCTGATTACAACTGCATTGTCATTAATAAAAGTGTTATTTAAACCTTGTTAATTATTATGAAATCCACAGCACATATGGAATCAATTTTGTATTTAATTTCAGTCGATGGAATAATTGCTATGGGTGGTGCAACAATTTGTGCTTCGTTGTTAATTATATATACAATACATATATATTAAGTAGTAAATAGCCACAAATTAAAAAAGTTACCCATCATTGTGTTCAGCAGTATCTAATGTCGCATCGGAATTATATTGATTTAGCTATTCTCCGTTGGCATATGAGAATGAGCAGTATAATTTTAATTGGCTGTTAACCTTAAGACAGTAGATGTCTGTATAAAGTATGTGAAGATTTATTATAAGGTAGGTATATATGGATATGTGGAGTTTTGCTTATGGAACTTAATCATTTCTAATCATTTAGAATCATCACACTACATATTTTGTTGGTCACAATTGGTTATTTTGTATATGCAAATTGCGCCATTGTGAATTAAAATAATAGACATTGGGCAGAATGCAACTTTCCCGTTCATTGCATATTTGCTTGTTTTAATTTGTTTACCTATAAGCTATGAGAATAGAAGTTAAATCTGAAACGGATTATATCCTAAAAGCTATGTTCAGACGATTGCTAGATCCGTCAGTAGAAATTGTGTCCCAAATGTCGGACAATAGTGGCAAGTGATAATTTTGTCTACTATTGTTTGCAGAAAAGTCATTGTCAGATGATTATCGGACCAGGTCAGGGTCGGCATTCTGTAAGGCGAAACGTTCAAACTTTTTCGTGTAGGACAAATCATTCGTCCGTGCGAAAACGTTTGATCGTTTCGCCTTACAGAATCTGGCCCCGGGTATCTGTCAATCGTCTAAACACACAATTGTGTGGTTGTCAGGCCATTGGCAGACGTTTCGCAGACTCATTTGCTATTGGCAGATGTGCTGTGCTCATATTATGGCATCTAACAATTTTTTTCTATTGTCAGGGAAATATTTTTCATATTTTAACGAACAGAATAAAGTTCCGCTGCGACCTGCGACACATTATAATTCCCAATTTTTAAGACTTTGTTTCTAGGTTTTTAGAAAAAATATAAAAATCTAACAAAATGAGTTGCCTGACTACTTTTGCCGCATAGTAGGTACCTAGGTAGGTACCTACCCTATAAAATATTGTTAATATTTACATACAATAAACTTCCAAGGTGGCGCAAAAGTATCACAGAATCGAATGGTTCTATAATTAAAGCCAATGGCGGCAAATGTCAATCAAACTTTCACAATTGTGAAGTAAATAAATTTTCTTTACTCTATTAATGATAACGAAGTTTTTAGTACCTCTATCACAAGATAAGGGTGTGACCACCAAGTGGTTTCAACAAGACGGTGCCATATACCATACAGCCAAAGAAACAATTCAATTACTGCGTGAGGCATTTATTTATTGCGATCAAAATTGGCTACCAAATCTTGCACTTTAACTGCGTTGGACTTTCTTCTTTGGCGTCTTTTGAAGTCGAAGGTCAATGAAAAACAAAGATAACAAAACATAAAAAAAATTTAACTTAAAATATGAACACATTAAAGTTTCAAGATCAAGTCTACCATTTTACGTGCGAGACACATTACCCTCCTCCTGTCTCTAGTCGGGTGAAAAAGGCCAACATAAACTTTTTTACTATAACATACTCGTACATTAACTTCTTCATTAAAAAGAAAATGTCATTCAAAAATAATGAAATAGACATAAGCACGACCTTGAGAGCTGGAGAATGGTTTTCGTTAGATTATTATTCGCTTGATTAGATAAGATTGAGTCTGATTGCCTGGACCCTAAATCATTTCACACATGTGTTGCTAGTAATCAAAAAATTCCGTTTATCTGGCGTAGCAGATGTTAGGTTTCTACATAATTATTATTTTTACAACATCCCGATCTTTATTTTACCTACTCACTTGCAACTGAGATTTTTCACTGACACTGGTCTACACTACAAACCGGAAAATTACATAAAAATATTTGAATAAATACGAAGCGCTTACTATTTTACAATCCGCTGTCTCTAGATCTCTAACTTTACGCGAACGCGACTAATGTCTTACTAGCTTGAAAGAGCTTCTGTGGTTAACTACAACTATAGTTCGTCTGTACACAATCCACACAAAACGAAACGCAAAACAACTACGAACAAATTACGCATCACGCTCAATGACTATGCATGTTGCTATTGTACCTACCTTCATAATATAAATAGAGACAACGTTGTTCGTGTTGTTTATCAGAAAAATTGTTTAAGATTAGCGCTGCTATCATACATCATACTATAAACTATACGCATACATTCCCAATTGAGAGATTCAACTTTTCAAACCTAACTGTAGAGTTGCTTGCGACTGCAGTATAATTATATTTTAACACTTCACTTTGTTATCTAATTATTCGGTTCATCGGCGTCTTTCATAAAAATAATTTCAGATCCCTAAGCGGAATTATTTGTGAGGGTTTAATTGTACGATTGAACTAGATATAAACTGGCGATCACTAGGATAGGCCACACATTTTGCAATCGATTTTCACTCTTTATATCTGGTGGACATTTTTTACACGGAAACTTTTACTAAATGTGAACTGGTACATATTTCCTCAATAGTAAGTCATAAAATTAAAGGGTAAATAAGAATTTCCCAAATATTTCGTTGGAGGAGTTCACATCAGGGAGTTTTGCAAAAGTTTTGTTAAGAGTAATTGTTAATTAAAAAAGCGTTAAAAAGAACAGCGACAGAAAGAGGAAAATAGACGCTTTCAAGGAGTTATGACTCTCAGGCCGAGAAATTGCTAGGAGGCTATATAGAAGTAAGACTGTTGTAAACAGTTATCTTGCGGATCCACAACACTATGGGACAAATCAAAAAGGACGCACGGCAGAAACAAAAACATTGCGAGAAAAGCGGCTAATTCTACGGCTTGCCTTAAATTCTACTGTACCAGAGTCCAGAGACTTAAATAATTGTTAACAGCGGAGTATCAGCCAGCATAGCAACGGTCCGAAAGATAATACGAAAATGTAGTACTCATGACTTAGACACCAGTATGGTAGGTATTCTAAATGGGCCGATTAATTTCCTAAGTGTTTCTCTCATACATAACATAACATCATTTACATCATAATAAAGGAATTTTTTCTATAAATTGAATCAATTTTGAATCATTTTTATTGGTTTGACGACGCAACTTAATATGATTTCTCTCTCATTTGTTTACAGCTATGGTTTATCTCTCATCAATCAACAAAGAGACTAAATATGCAGTGTATATTAGGTATAACGTTTAACTGGTGGAACACCGCCAGCTTTTGTTAGGCGTTTAAATTTTAGTTTATGGTATTTGATACCGATTTATTATTCAAAAACATTAACCATTTTCATCTTTGTGATCACTTGATGAACTTGTTCTAAAAAAAAAAAAAAATACATACCTATGTATTGTATTCTATGTCGTATCTAACCATATATACTTATAACAACCAGAAATCTGTGCTTCAGATTTTGTCTGCATTCGCATTAATATATTATTATATATTATATTCAAATAATTGTTTTAAAATTGAAACTGTTCCTCACTATAAATACCTTGGAGTATTAATTGACCATAATTTAAATTGGAAAGATCATATTCAATCCATTAAATCGCATATGCTTCTAGTAACTCGCAAAATGTATCTTATCAAGCCACACTGTTCCCAAAAAGTATTAAAAGCAATTTATTACGGCCTTGCCCACTCTAAGTTGCAGTATGGTATCACCAGTTGGGGTGGTTCATATATTAGCTCTTTAAGACCATTATTAATAGCTCAGAAACATTTAATCAGGATTGTTTGTAATAAAAATCGTTTTAATCGGAGCTGGCCCTTATTTAGATACCTTCGTATTTTACCATTGAGACACCTTTATGTTTTTAAAGTGCTAAAAGAATTCTATAAGAAAAGCGGAAATATTCCTAGTAGAACTACTCAGCTCTATAGCCTGCGTATAAATAATATGAACCTTGTCAATGTTCCATTCGCGCACAAAGCCCATTTTTCGCACTTCTACACTGTTACAGCCCCGTTAATGTTCAATAACTTACCATTCTCTGTTCGAACCGCCATGCATTTTAATTCTTTTTTAAAAAATGTCAAAGACTGGTTATTCACTATTACTTATGATGTCCTTGAATCGTTACTTAAAAGCAATATGTTGCCATAATCATCAGCACAAGTCAATGTTGTATGTTAACTTATAATTGTTATTTCTTGAATTTCTGAATTTATTGAATTTATGAATTTATGTATTTATTTTTTCTAATTGTTTAAAACAAAAAAAAAAAAAATATCATAGTATTTTAGAAAAACCGATGTTTCCCCACATCAGATCTACTTTAAATTGTTAATTAAACTTTTGTGTCATTCCACACTAACTTTTTAAGTTACGGATTGTAAACTATTTTTTCCCCTATATTCTTAAGCAAACTTGTACTTAGCTTTAAGTCATGGAGAAAAAATAAAAATAATAATAATAATAATATATTTTGTTCTCTTTAAAAAATTATTGGAACATTGTTTGCACGTTTGCTGTTCGCTGTATCATTTTCGTTTTCAACTCTTTTTTTTTTTTTTGTTATTATTACTTAAAAAACAAAATTGTGAAATAGGATTTTTCCATAAACATAATTGGAGATTTTTCCAAATATCTTTATGGCAACACTGTTTGACCACACACCAGAAGTGAAACTTTTCTCGCTAAATGTGGATAGGTATGTAGTTGTAATGTATAATTCAAATTGTAAATAAAATTGTAAACAATTGGAACTAAATGGAACATGATTTTCAACTTTATCTGCAGCTGGTTGTCCTACGTCCTGCCTAGTTAGATTGTATCTATGAAATTTAATTTAATAGTCAATAACAATCTCATCGAAAACCACAAAAGAAAATATTTTTACCACGAAATCCATGCATTCAATGTCACAAAAAATGCACCCACATCGAATTTACTTTTATGAAATTAAAAAGTAGCAACAAAGAACAACTCACGACATATTATGTGTATGTTCAAAGACGTACTAGTAACTCATTTAAATAAAAAAACCATCAGGCAGTCCGGGAGTGCCGACAGAAGTTATTACTTGAACAAAAATCGTCAGGAAATATTTTATTGCGCAGGAAACATTTAAAACTGTTTTGGGAGTAAAAACAGCGAACAAAAAAGTCGACAACAGCGCCACCTAGCTGCATACAACCATGCACACAAACAAAGTTTCATTGAGATCGGTTGAGTTTCTCAGAAAATGGACAATAGCGCCACCTATCGGGTGTCGGTTTCTTGGTGACGATGACGCGGTGTTGTTTTAAAGGTAACGCGAATTCATTAATTTCTTCCCATCTAAAAGTGCCCAACGCGCCTATAGAAGTAATAACTTCAAAAAAAAAAAATGTTTTTTAAGGTATCTTATATTATGTGTTTCTATTTTGTCCCGGGAAATATTTGAAATCCCGCGTTTTTTTTTTTCCACATTTTGGAAATTTGTTCCGTCAAGCTGCGACCAATATCTGGTAACTCTACCTCCTCACCACACTTATTTGATGGTAATCTTTTTTTCGTAACTTCTTGTGTTATGAGCTCAAGAGTAATTACCAACTAATTAATGATATCGATTTGAAATAATATCTATACAATTGACCACCATTCTATATGTGAATGTAAATAGTTTTCAAATGTTCTTCAAAATTAGTTAAAATTAACTGGGAAAATCAATTACGATTATTTTCAGTGGCAATTTTAGAAGAACGGTGTAAGAAATAATCGAATCCTCAAAACTTATAGAACCCAGGAGCTATAAATCATCATTCACAGTAAACTATCATGGAGTCGGCAAATAGAAGTCATCGTAAATAGGCCCACCAGATCCCTAAGCATCGAGTCTGTATCTGTATGATGTGCTGTCTACACTCCACCCCGACTACAGCAAAGCGGACGTTTCTGCCGCCCATCTGGAAGGCAACTTTTAAACCTTTTTGACGGTCAAGCGCTTAACGAAAGTTTAAGTGAACTCGCAAGCAAGCAAGAAATTAACAAACCTATGACTAGATATATACTTGAGCACCATTTCGATCTAAGAAGCAAACATTCGACGATCGATCAAGTGCAACGTATAACTGACGTAATAGAGAAGGCTCTTGAAAAACAGTAAACATTTGCTCCGCCATATAAATACTTAGACGCTTCGCAAGCATTTTAAGAGGTATCGCATGATGACCTAAACTTAGACTTGTTTGCTTCGAACGTTTATATAATAGAGAACCGTTTCGATGGGTACTTTTTTACACCTAATATACCAATGCCAGAAAGTACTACCTTGCCCAAGGTTGCCGATAACGCTCGTAGTAGGCACAACGCACAACTACTGAAGATATTATTATATAAGGTACCCTTAGCTCAGAATGACTCTTGACGCAAAATGTAAGAAAAAAAATAGAAAGAACTTAAGAACAAATAAAGAGAACTTTATTGGTCGTTCGGAAAATATCTATTCCAAGTTTATAACTTGTCTCATTTAGAACTGCGTCTTAAACCTTTACCTACGACCTGCCTATATAGGGTTTGGTTTGCGAATATGATTAAATTTTTAAATGAGATTGGTTGCACCCGACCTACACTTGTTCCGACTTAGCATCTGCTTCTGTCCTACAAAATCCAATAATACGAAAAACAATACGTCAAAGTGTCAAGTTCGGATTTATATTGCGTTTTTTTTTTCGGGTAAAAGTTGCGCATTTTACTAAAATTATTGAACAAAATCTATGTCACCGGTCGCCTTGATTTATCCAATTGGAATATAACAAGGGCCATATCACTATGACAAGAAAGAGGGGTGCGACCAAATTAGTTCAACAAATTTGACATGGGAGTGATTTAACGACGATCGGATTGCATAAAATTCAGTCGGTCAAAACTAGGGGTGGGTGTGTCGCGTACTTGATAGTTTCATTATACTTAAGGGTTGGGTAATTGTTTTCTCCTTCATGAAATGGGATTTACTAGAAGTAAAATGCGATTAACCATCAGTTTGATAAACATATTGGGCTTTGTTAATATTTTTTCGGAGTGTCCACCAAACAGTGTATGTGCCAGGTAATATCAGTAAACGTGACTAACAGTAGAATTAAAGTGAGGTTTTAAAATGGAGACAAGAACATGAAACTTAAAACAAATTCAAATCGACAAGTTTCTTGAAATGATTGCATTCCATTAAAAAACCCGAAAAACATTTGTGCTTTGTATGCAAATGACTCCATATTAAAGGACAAATTAGCATTCGCAAATACACACAAGTGTTCACTAATCAAAGGACATGAACACACGCATCTGTGTGGGAAAAAATTCACCTGCTTGGACACATTTCTTTTTCGTTTGGGATGACACCCTAACAAGCCGGTGCATTCAAAACAAACCATAAAATTATTAATAAAGTCAAAATCGAACAATATGCCAACCCCAGTCAATCCCTAAATAGCGACACGGTGCGCTGCAACCCTCCAAATGTACAGGGATGTGTGACTATGCAAGGGGTGAGCAACGTAATTCACTTGCTAAGGCAGGAGCTAAGTACTGCAGCGCTCCGGTTATTAAAAACAGATAATTTCCGTGGCGAAATTCGTACAATTGTAACAGTTACAGTTTCATGCTTGAATTTCTGGAAAATATTAATTTTTACCGAAGACAAATTATGACACCGATTGAATTAACAATTCGCCAACCCCTTAGTGTGCTCGAGATAGTCCAAGTGTGCAACCCTTGTTATGGAAAAATAAATCCGGATCCGGTCGTTTCGGGGGGTTGAAATAATGCCAATATGTTATGTGTGATTTTACTCATCACAGTTCTTAGTTGGTTTTGTTATGACTTCGCTGTGTTGGACGGTGAATGGCTACTGCCAAGTCATAATTGCTTATCAGTAGCTATCGAGAGTCAAGAGGGTAAACAATTGTCTCACGAGTGTTGTGTGGACTCCAGCAGAGAGGCACACGTTTTTAACAAGTTAATTTTTAATTTCCGCTGTCGGTGTAAAAATTAAATGACAAAGCGAAAATCCGATCCTACACCATAGTCCCGTGAGATTGCGTAAAAACAAGTTAACCGTTTGAAAAGGACTATAATTTAATGGAAAGTACTTGCACTTGAGAGAGATTAAGAAGAATTTAAAAATTAATACCACGAGTTGATTATTAAACACATTCCATTCACAAAAAAAAGAAGAAAAGTATGCCTTCTTAATAATGGCAATATCGTTAAAACCCTCGGCGCTAGTTCGACGGTCCGAAGACCGATATGTTTACCGTACAACAAGGGGAAATTATGTACCTTGTCGATGTCAGAAAGAAGAAACTTCGTTCAACTTGTCGGTGTTAGAACTATAGAAGAAAGCGGTACTATGTGTGCGAACAGGGTATCCCGATCTTGTTTTGTTGTAAGCCGTACTCTTATTATTTCCAGCATTTCACCAAATTTCATGTATAGTTTCAAAATCAGCAGACACTTCGAAAGAAAAATCTAAGATTTTCAAGCTTTACCATGCTACCGCTCAACCGATTTTCCTTTCCAAAATTACAATATCCTACGATTTCCGGAGGAGATCCATAATTTTGATGATCTGTTAGTCAGTCAGTCAGTTACGTTTATGAAGCCCCATATCTAAGGAAGCACTAATGCTAAAAAGTTGACGTTTCTGACTTCATTGGTACTGATGATAGAGTGGGGTCAACAATCGCCTCAGCTTGGCTGAGCTGAGGGTGTAGTGCGTAGTACCATAACTTGTCTGGGCACTCTAATACATAGGTACCAACATTGAAAGAAAAGGAGCATCATGTTCATGAAAAAGTTCACCAATATGATGAAAACTTCATCAATTTTAGACCAGTGAACTTTTTCATTGGTATTATGAGACGGATTTCATCAATATGATGAACGAACGAACGAGCTTTGTTCGTATACAGGGTGGCTGATGAAAGCCGCTATTAAAAAAAAATCGAGCTGTCGTGGGACGGCCGAAAGAAGCGAATCATTGGACGTAAAGTATTGGCCCGTGTTACGTTAGCAAACGTTTGTTAGCATGCAACGCATCTAACGCTTCTACGCTGAGCGACAGAGAGAGAGAGAGAGAGAGAGCTAGCTACGTATAGAACGTGCGCGCGCAACGCGGATGAGAGGGAGAGAGAGAAAAGATATATACGCTACCGCTTTCACCTTTTCTCGGTTCGCTCCCCATCTTCCAAGTGTGCCCATAGTGCCAGTTAGTTAGTTTAGATTACTCTCTCTGTTCCTCTTTCGCTCTCTACACACATATATTTAAGAATTTTTCGACTTTTCTTTTTTCCTAAACCATCCCTGAATCAAGACGAACAACACAAAACACAAATCATCCAAATCGGTGGAGCCGTTCTAGAGTTTTCATCTTCCAAGTTCGCCATGGAGGGGGAAGTTAACGCTACGGTGACGATTTTTTTCGGTTTACTCCCCATCTTTTTAAATAATTTATATGCGTGACCCACCGACCGTCCGTAAAAAAACTATATTCGCTTCAAAAAAAAAAAAAAATCGAGCTGTCGTGGGACGGCCGAAAGAAGCGAATCATTGGACGTAAAGTATTGGCCCGTGTTACGTGGCGGCCTATTTAAAATTCATTTTAATTTTTCATAGTGCCAGTTAGTTTAGATTACTCTCTCTGTTCCTCTTTCGCTCTCTACACACATATATTTAAGAATTTTTCGACTTTTCTTTTTTTCTAAACCATCCCTTAATCAAGACGAACAACACAAAACAAAAATCATCCAAATCGGTGGAGCCGTTCAATTCATTTTAATTTTTCATAGTGCCAATTAGTTTAGATTACTCTCTCTGTTCCTCTTTCGCTCTCTACACACATATATTTAAGAATTTTTCGACTTTTCTTTTTTCCTAAACCATCCCTGAATCAAGACGAACAACACAAAACAAAAATCATCCAAATCGGTGGAGCCGTTCTAGAGTTTTCATCTTCCAAGTGCGCCATGGAGGGGGAAGTTAACGCTACGGTGACGATTTTTTTTCGGTTTACTCCCCATCTTTTTGAATAATTTATATGCGTGACCCACCGACCGTCCGTAAAAAAGCTATATTCGCTTCAAAAGATCCATTTTCTTGAGTTTAATAATTTTAAAGCATGAGAGAGCATGTACCTAACAAAAGTTTGGTTAAATAATAATATTAAAATGATTTTGAAAATATTTAAATATGCGCTTAGGCATACTTTCTTAAATTAAACGTGTTTACATTATGTATGTACCTACCTACCTAATGAAATCACAGCATTATAAATAAGCGGAAATATATCGTATAAACATTGTAATCCATATGGCAATGTTTTGAACCAAAGGAAAATTGGTGTGGAAAATTAATGATAATTCTAACTTTATTTCAATTACACATCTATTTAATGCTAGTCTCTCTTGAGGACGAAAATCGAAACTACCCTACCATTCATAAGTATGTATACTGTATAGGTAGGTATACTAAAAACCAAAGAGGATCTAAACCAGAGGGTCAACTTCCGTGCAAATTTTGAATGACAGCTCTCTCTCTAGATCACTCTTCTTTTTTTCCTGTCTGTGAATTCTTGTTATTAATGGCCGCCGGTTGTCACTTTTTCAATTACAAACAATTTGTAAATGGAGTTTATAACAATAAATGTAAAATTAATAAAATGTTGAGTATGGTTTTTTAGATAGCTTTACTTGTTCTCTATCCATTTTAGCCGTCAACAAATGTCCATTCATTCACATTTCAGGTGTTTTTAATTCTATTTATACATGAAAAATGTTTTTTGACACAGAGTTGTTCCAAAAAAAGGTTAATACCAAAGTTAAACCCAAGTTTTCGCTAGGACTGTGATTTATTTTTAAAAATTGAAAATTTTTTTGGAAATTTTATAACATTGTATTTTGAAATGTCCTGTGATAGTTTTATAAGCCTCTATAAATTATTAATTAACAAAAACAAGTGCAATTGATTTGAATCACAAAAATTGATATTGTTCCGAGCTCCCAATTACAACAACTACTGAGAGTCCTCAAAGTGTCAAGTAGAGCGTAGTTTATCTAATTGCTTGCTGAAAATCCTTCTTTACTTTGCTTTATTAAGATCGAAGCTTAAAAAAAAATACGCCTTATTTCACATAAATAAAAGGCGATCTACATATCTTCGTGTGCATGAGAATACCGCACAACTAACATTTTGCAAATTGTTCATTAATCAGAAGATAAAAAAATGTTTTGGACAAAAATATAATTATCTAGAGCTTGCCTTGAAAAAATTTAAATGGTATAGTTATGCTGTATTTCGAACTGGTTTATATATCTTATAACTAGGTGTCACTATAACAATAATATCTTAAAATTCGCGCTTTGACAACTATGTAGGGGAAGGTCATGTACCTTGGTCAGGATTTCAGTTTTTTTGCCGATATTTTAGGTAACGTTTTTTCAATAGTTTTTTTTTTTGTTTTTTTTAGTTATTACCTGAAGTCTTATCTATGATAAAGCGAAACTAGCAAAAGGATATTGCTAACCATTCCAAAGAAAACTTATCTTTTATATGCTAGCCTCAAACGGTCCAAGGTACAAGACGTGATTGTACCTTGGTCCACAGAGTATTGTACCTTGGACCGAAAATATTATTGAAGGCTTTTCTATAGTTTAAAAGGTGAAAACTTTATTTTCTTTCAATAGATAGTAAAAATGGTACCATTATTATTTTATTTCAAGAAAGCAGCAAGAAAACAAACCTTTTGACACATTTTTTTTTATTTCAAATAATAGCTTTAAATAAAAAATACTCTCGTTAACTAAAAAAATGCCTAACAAAGGACTTTAATATTATTTACCTAATTTGCTTCTTGGCATACCTATCTTCCTGAAACACACAAAACAAATTTTGTTTAAAAAATCTAACAACGTGTAACTGTGACCGGACCAAGGTACAAGCGCTATGATAGGTCCAAGGTACACGAACACCACTTTAACCAAAAAATAATAATTTTGATGTAGTATTTAAAGCACATGCGTACATCGTACAACAATTTGTTCCTACCAAAAGATAATCAATATACTTACCGAAATCGATAAAAGTATCGGAAAATAGACATAAAATGAAGCACTACACAACTTCAGAAAATAAATACAAAAATAGATACCTACAGAATAGATACATACTTTAAATCAGGTAGGTAGTATGAACCAATGAAAAAAAAAATATTTTTCGAATTTAAAAGCGCATACGTTATTGTACAATGTATGCATTTTATGTACCTTTTACAGATTAAGAATTATGCTGAAACTGAAATACATTTTTTTCCACAAACATAAAAAAACGCTTAGGTACCCCAAACTGTGTTAAAATACTTACTTTGCTTCAATATGACTTCGAAATGAAAAGCATTCAGATCTGCGATGTGAACGCCGTGTATGTAACTAAAGGGTGCCAAAAATGTCGAACACAGTCGCCCCCACTTCAAATTCCACCAAAAAATGGCCTCCGGATTGACAAAAGTCCTTGCATAGGATACCCTAAGCATGCGTGTGGCAGTAATGGCGCTCCTTTGATTTGTACAGGCACTAATACTTATAAGAATTCCTACGCAGGACAGGCACCTTGTAGGCAAATGTACCGTGTCTGCTCTTAGTCGACCCTATATTTTAGATCATATTTCCTAAAAACACCTACAACGCTTTTTGATATATACGTTGTTTTATTTTTACAAATCAAAAAGCGACATCCTAGATATCGAAAAATTAGTTTTAGGTACTCATGATTCAGATTTGAATACGTCGCTATGAAAATAAATACACAGCAACCGATTTATGTCGAAAAATGTTCATTTACAAAGTAGCATCATTGAAACGAAAGTGGTTGGTCAACACCTCCCAGTGTAGCTATGCACCTGAATTAAAATTAAACAATAATTGAATACCTTTAAGGGTTGGTAAATTGCATTCCTTTTTGGATAAAACGGATTAAATTTTCTGTTAGTGATTGTTCAATCAATCACAGGAACGAACATAACACGCTGTCTGTACCAGGGGCCTATTTCATAGATCATACATTACATACAATGTATGATTAAGACACTTCTGATGTATTATTTCTGTTTCATAGAAACGTTGTATGATCAACAGTCATACATCAATGTATGTGAGGAGAATCGACTAGAAGTATTGGAATAATGTATGATTCTGTTTCATAGAACTTTGTCATACATCACTTTGATACAACAAAATTTAAATTCATCATACATTTCATACAGCAATCGGGTTTGCTGTGAGTCACAAATATTAATTTTAAATTAAGATAAAATGAGTGCTACTAAACGTAAATACAAAAAGGTAAGTTTAATATTCATTATTTAAATATAACGGTAATGTTTTCAAAATTTAATTTTCAAATAAGTCGGACAAGGAGCTGCAATTGCTAGTGCCCAAAGAAATTCTCGCCCAAAGAGACTGTTTGGAAAATTTATGGGTACCACCACGACGAAAACCGACATCACAGACGGATGGAAAAAAGTGGCCCGTTTGGCTATAAGTTATGGACTTATACCAGGTAACAGTGACGAGGAAAAATTTAAACGGACAACATGGCAGAATTGGCGACGTAATCATTGGTAAGATACATACTATTTTTTCTTTTAAACTATATAACGGTAGTTAAATTATTTTGATTAATATTACAGACGAAAGTTGATCGTATGAAGAAGACAGTAGGTGGAGCAACCTTTAAAGACTTACTTGACGAAAATGATAAGGTAGTACTGGCAATTGTAGGAGACGAGGTCAAATATTTTTTTTTTTTAAATAACCTTTTTTTCGTTAGAAGATAGTAAATAAATCGATGCTTCTTTTCATTTCATAGATAGCTTATGGCATTGGTGCAACTGAGAGCGACGGTGACCGGACTACAAGTGAAAACCAACCATCGCCAAGTCCTATCAAAATTTTGAAACCCAATGAGATGCAACCCTGTTTATCGTCGCGCCAAAAGCAACGGAGTATTTTGGCGGAGTTAAAGGGACAAAACTTTTGTGAAAGTGAAATGCTAAAAAATGATTTTTTAAAAATAAGCTATTATCACAAACAATTAGAATGTCGTGAGATGGAAGTGAGGTTGAACCTACCACCCTTTGCATCTACAAGACAAATTTACATCGCTTCATCGGATGATGAAAATGAATTTGATTCCGCAGTTGTACACAACAATCAAAAATAAGTTTTATTTATACTCATTTTTGTATTATTGATCAATAAAAAATCCTTAAATATTGTTACTGAAAAATTGTCCATTGTCCTCTTCATTATATTCTTCGTTTTCATCAATGACATCATCATCATCAAATACAACAATATTATTTTCGGGGCACATTCTCTTCCGTATGTTGTAGTTATAATGTTAAGCAAGCATTTACAACTTTCGCACAACTGTGCGCCGATTTTAAATGTAGTCCGTTCAAGCAAGGGAATATTTCCTTCAATTGACCAAGACTGCATTCTACAACCTGTCGTGTTTTCTTAAGCTTGCATAGAAAACGATTTTTAGCTCTTCCTTCATCATTGCTAACAGGAAAGTTTGAGTTAAAAAGCCACTTCCTCAACGGATAGGCCGAATCGCCAATAATTATCGCATCAGGGAATGGACGCCACTGTTCATTGTTCCATTTTTCATAAAATTGACTGCACTGTAAAACACGGCTATCGTGGACCGAGCCGGGGTAGTTACTATTGATTGCATAAAAGCGATAATCAGCACCAGCAACTAGCATTACGTTGATGGAATGACAACCTTTTCGATCAACAAACGCTTGTTCATTAACGGATGGCGCTTTAATAGGAATTAAAGTACCGTCAATAGCTCCAGCAATACGTGGCATTCCCGCTATGCGGAAAAAACTTTCAGCTACAGCGTTTGTATTTTCAGGCCAAACCACTTCTTCACCTTAAAAACAGTAAAAGTTATTATATTTTTATATTATCAATTAAATGAAGAAATTACTTACCTAATAAATTTTGTGAAATGTGTGAACAAACTCTGTTAACACAACGACAAATAGTTGCTTTTGAAAACCCATGCATAGTGCCGATACCATGATATTGGCACCCGTTGCCAAGCCAATGAAGTGTTAACAATATTTGTTGCAACGGTGTTAAAGCTTCATTTGAATTTGTTGGATGTGCAATAAATGCACCTAAACGCTCCAACAAAAATTGAACACACGTCGGGGGCATCCTAAATTTCTCCACGAAATAAGGATCATTCAAGTTAAAATTTACTCGTTCTGAAAATGTTCTCGGACGTCTAGCCACTCTCATACGATATTCCACACCACCAAAAAGTAAATCTTCTTCGCTAAAAACTATATCCATTATAAGATATTATTTATTACCGTTTTTAAATAAAATAGTTTTATAAATAACACTATTATTTCAATTTCCGTTCTACAAATGGAAAAATATACCTACTCGATTTAATGCGAATAAAAATTCATTAATATGAAGTGTCAAAATAATACATCACATACAACAAAATAATAATTTATAGGTACATTACTTCCAGTGATATCTATGAAACAGAAAATTTTATGTGATGCACCTATTAAAATAATTTTAATGTATGTTGTACCTATGTGATGTATGATCTATGAAATAGGCCCCAGGACAAACAATACTGAGACCGCCAATTCGCAATCCTCATGATGCTCATTAACTTTTTCTTAAATACCTAACTGAAGAAAAATTACTCAAGATGTTTTTATTTTCCATCAACCAATCTATGTACATTGTTAATTTTTTGTAAATACATATTTTTTTGGCAAAAGTACACTTATTTCTGAAAAAAATACAATTCACACGCAACGAATAATTTCGAATTTGAACGCGGACAGCAACTTTGCCGACGACGAAAGTTGCTCATATTTTTTGAGAGTGAGCTCGAGCTGGTGAGCCGGAATTTTTGAAGTTTTGTGACATTTTTTGTAAATAAAAATCAAGGCACTTCCGTAAAAATATAGCGTGTTGGCAAAGCAACGGGAAATTGGCCGAAGTTGGTGGTTTCAGTATTGTCTCTGGCTTCTTTCTTAGCGTTGTATAGGAGATTCTGTTTGCTGATCTATTAGGGCATTTTTTTATTTTTCTCTGGAATTGAATTTTGAATTCCTCATTCATCGTAATATCAAATTGATTAGAATCTCCGAAGTTTTTGAAGTAAAACTTCTTTAGTCGCAGTGAAATTTCAAGGCAAAATTTCAGTCAACTAGATAGAGGAGAATAATTTCTAACGTAGTGAGAAGGACCAGGAAAGTAGGAAAGTTATATGAAATTGTTGTTGTCAATTATTTTCATTATTTTCAAAGCAAATTGTTGTTGTCAACAATTTTGAAATTTCCTAATAATAATAAAATGATGTCTACCTACTATGTTACATTAAGTAACTGAGTAGATACTTTGACTTGTTTGATGGTGTTTGAATTCATAAATTTTGGTTGTCAAGTAGGTATTTTCAGGATGCTTGCATAAAAACGTGGTTGACGTGGTAGTGGTATGGGGTAGAATTCTTTTAGCATGATGAGTTTCTTTATTTTGAATTTTCTTCATTCTTCAATCAACTTATTATTTAACTCTTTATTGCCAATTCTTCCCCGAGTATTTTGAGCTTATATCAGATCGCGGTTGATAAAATTGCTAAATCGAAAATTTTAAATTGCTAAATAACAAGCATTAAAGAATATGCCTCGTACGGGTACGGTACATACCGCTTAAAAAAAAGAATGAGAGGTACTTTGTGTTCGTTGTTCGTACAATAGATATTTCCTACTTGCAAAATTTCATTGCTGTATGTGTACCTATATCATAAACCATTAGTATCAGTAGTGACGGATCACAAACTACCGTGTAGAAAGATATTAAATAAACAGATGTTTTTAATACAAATTTTGTTAATACTAATTTTGTGTTTATTTGGAAATGGTCTCTTTCTTTCTCTTTCTCTTTCTCTTAAATAACAATTGAACATTGTTGTTGGCGATGCAAAGGTAGTTACGTACTCATCAGTAGGTAGGTATTCAGATGGATGTGACGTAGGTATTTAAAAAATCATGTGTTGTATGCTATTCTTCGAACACCTCAACCCTTGAAATTTTGTGGTTAGGTAGGTATGGTTGGTTGCAGCTTGAAAAATTGGACAATTTAACATTAAATCTAAAATTTTTATGTGAAAACGCATAAAATATTATCAAAATATTAAACTTAGCTTCGGAGTTTTACTTCTGATGATGTGTGGTCACAAGCACAATCTCTTGTCTTCATTTTTTTCTTACAAGTCTTTTAATCTCTGATTAAATTTGCAGACTCTTAATTTGCTTAAAAACAACTTTGTGCTCTAAAATGCGATAGTATAGAACTAAAACCCCCATCTAATAAGAAGTACGCCACAAAACGTTAAAAGAGACTACATAATTTATTTACATAAATTATCTGATCGAATTTATTTCGCAAAATCTCAAGTTAACATAAAAACAAAATTTTAAATACAAATTAACAACAATAATAAGAATCAATAAACTAAAGTGAACAATGATGCCTCCTAACTCTTAAGCTAGGCTATGACTATAAGGTGAAACAAAGTCTCGCTGAAACGATGGATGTAGATGATGCCCAGGATGGTGATGTCCGTTAATGCCTGAGTAGATTTCTGGTGATCGATTTTTATGAGAATTCGATGGTGTACCAGTTAATAGTTCGGTCATGAATCCGATATAAGTTATTGCTAGTCGAAGAGTCTCGATGCGGGATAGACGTTTCTCATATGCGAATGTTGGAACCTTTAAAAGAAAAGTTTTGTTAAAACAGTTCTCTGTTTAAATTTTATATCTTAGGATCTTACCTTTCTTCTCAATTTATCAAATGCTTCATTTAAATTGAACATTCGTCTTCGTTCGCGAATGTTTGCTGCACGTCGCTGTGCTAGTGAGGCAACGCGTCTTCGGGTTTTTTTGGACGACGAATGCGATGGGGCGGGAAGTCCACCGCGTGGCGATAGTCGCTGATTTACCAAACTGGACACTTGAGATCTTGGCCAAATTGCTGGAAAGAAATATCTTCTTTAGTATAAAAAATATGCTATTGACTAAAGTTAAAAACTTATAGTGCTTGATTATTAGTAAGGCTGGATGGGTATATCTATAGAATATTTTACGCCAAACTAGGTACATATGTTATTACAGGAGACACCAATTTAGTTCTTTTACCTAAATTGGTACTACCTACTTTTTTTCCTAATGATGAAATTTCAAAAATTGATAGCGTTAATAATGAGTAAGTATCTATTGTACCATATCCGACTTTGAACATTTAAGAATTAATGTGAATTCGGCTTCATTTGAAGCATGCTCAGTGAATTCTAACCAATAATTTTTTTAACTAATGACTCAAGTCATAATCCTAAAATTGAAAATGTTCTTTTACAAATTGCTGCTTTATGTAATTTGGTCAAATTCTGTATTCAAAAGTTATATTAAACTATAGGACCGGGCGAACTTCGTCTCGCCCCAATTTAACGCCTTCAGATAAGCTCCAGAGTGATAATAAGACACAGATAGTTCAAATTTTAATGTGATTAATTTGAAGGGAATTGAAATCAGTAGAGAGCGATATGATAAACAATGTTTTTCGAATTGTTTTCCATCGCAAAAACAAACAACGGTATGCCAAGGGAACTTTATTGACTGTCATTGCAAAAGCCAATCGAACGGAGAACTGAACCTATACTGTCGTCGTGATCGTCGCTTGAATCACATTGTACCGCGTACCGTTGCACCATTTCGGATGATTCAGATTTCGCAACACGATTATGATCGATCCCACCTTCAGCTTCAAATTATGCGGCGGAGTTCCTGATACATCAAGCAAGTTTGAAAATTCCGTCGGATAGTTGGTCGTTTCATTTTCATCTTTGAATATAATGAGAGTCAAACTATCAATGCCCTTATTCTTCGCTCATAGTATTGTACGTTCACTAATCCAATCGAGATTTTTATAAATTTGGGCAGTGGAGGGGAACACTTTGAAATGAAGAATGTAAACGCCTCTATCAGCGAATCGTACATGTTCTTCTGCTCGGCACTCAACAGCGGCGCATTTGTACGAACTCTTTCGGCCAGCTCATCTCGATCCTAGTCTTGCTCCCGTTGCGATTCGCGATTGAATGCATCGTGCATGGAACGATTTGGCGCTGGCATTCCCGATTTCAACAGCAGACTGCCGCACATGAGCTTGCACATTTCAGAATTATCGCAAATTCTCCAATCTTCAAAACTTTTCCTGATAGTTTTTCCAAAATTTTCTTTCGTAAAGACCTTCCCCTTATAATTACGAACCACTGAAAAAAAAATTTGAACATTTTTTACACCAGTTTTATATAAATATAGATACAATAGAAATAACTAAAGTATAGCAATGTCGATGTGTTTAAATCAAACCGCAATGATTGAGGTATCAGCCAACTTTCCACTTATTCACTACAGTGCTTTAAGGTGGGGAAGGTTATGTACCTTGATCCGATTGATAGATAGATAGATAGATAGCTTTATTTCGTACATATATATAAATTTACAAGGGTTTTGTTACCACACATTTTATAATTCAGAGATATGACAAGTTATATCTTTCATCTGGAACATTATTTTTAACTAGGGATGACTTTAAGATTTGCTCGACCGTAACAAAACCTTTAAACAGCTCTAAAATTAAAATACAAAAACGAAACTAAACAATAAGAACAAAAAATAATTTCATTCAAAAACATCTGGGGCTCTTAGTCAAAATGGGAAATGGAAAAGGCTGATGCTTCTTACCGACGGAAGAAGTAATCTGAACTCTTTACAGACACGAAGGAAATTACTCGTTACTCGATTTAATGCTAATTCCCATTTTCTGAAGATTGAATGTGTTTTATTGTAAACACTTATTAGATTCACAAGATTCTAGAACATTTGCACGTAAATTTATTTGAATTTAATATTTCTGGCAGTAGGTAGGGGAAGGTCATGTACCTTGGTCCGATTGTACCTTGATCTGAGTGCCAATTTTCAGAAAAGTACAAACCACGCAAAAACCGGTTCTTCTGTGAAATTTTACTCTTCTGTTCATTTCTCTTCTCAGTTTCTTTTTGAACTTATACAGCTGTACTAGTCGGCAAAAAAAAAAATAAACATAGTTTTCAGTGAAAAAAGTATTTTTTGTATCTATTTTCTCAAGTTGTGTAGTGCTTCATTTTATGTCTATTTTCCGATACTTTTATCGATTTCGGTAAGTATATTGATTATCTTTTGGTAGGAACAAGTTGTTGTACACATGTGCTTTAAATACTACGTCAAAATTATTATTTTTTGGTTAAAGTGGTGTTCGTGTACCTTGGACCTATCATAGCGCTTGTACCTTGGTCCGGTCAATGTTACACGTTAATTCGATTTTTTTAAACAAAATTGGTTTTGTGTGTTTCAGGAAAATATGCCAAGAAGCAAATTAGGTAAATAATATTAAAGTCCTTTGTTAGGCATTTTTTTCGTTAACAAGAGTATTTTTTATTTAAAACTATTATTTGAAATAAAAAAAATGTTGTCAAGCACACAAACTTTAAGACAATGGTTTGTTTACTTGCTGCTTTCTTGAAATAAAATAAGAATGGTACCATTTTTACTATTTATTGAAAGAAAATAAAGTTTTCACCTTTAAACTATAGAAAAACCTTCAATAATATTATATAGTGAAAGCGATACGCATGAAAACCAATAGCTAATCATCGGAATCCGCGGAATTATATACCTAATGTTTGAATTGAATTTTTAAGGCAAAATATTAGCTTCCATGACATTTGATTTGAAATTCTTCACAATCAAATCAAACTTTCGATTTCAAATTGTATAGCGGTGAGCCCGCAACATCCAAAGAATTTAAAAATTAAACATTTGAAATAAGTTTTGTTGTAGGTGGTAGGAGGTAGCACTACCCGTTTTTCTACACAGTCTACCCAATCTCATCTCCTTAAACTT
This sequence comes from Cheilosia vernalis, assembly GCA_949126925.1. Taxonomy (NCBI): domain Eukaryota; kingdom Metazoa; phylum Arthropoda; class Insecta; order Diptera; family Syrphidae; genus Cheilosia; species Cheilosia vernalis. The sequence goes on from OX421358.1 coordinate 32,202,329, forward strand.
TCATTTTTACCGGCAAAAAGGAGCATATGTCCTTCCAATATGAATCCGCCAAGCCAAAAACCATAAAAATCTAACTATCCATTCTCGAGTTATGAGTGCACACACAGACGTCAGTCTCTTTTTTATATACGGGTACCCAGTACCCACCCGTTTTGTCCGTGCCGTTTGGAACTATCGGGTCCTAAACTATTATAGCTTTGGAACCAACCATACCCATCCATAAAATTTCATTTAAATCGGTTGGGTGATTTCGGAGAAGTACAAAAGCGCCACTTATCGGATAGACCGTCAGCGCACCTACCCAATTCCTTCGCCAATTTAAAAAAAAAAATTCTTTTTTAGATTTCCTAATTCCTATAAGAGTCATAAGAGCATTATGTTTTTGACTGTAACTCTCTTCGTCCGTCGTTTGTACTTTGTACGGGCATGAAAAAGGAAAGAAAAGTATTTCCCGGAATCATAGTTTGTACACAACGGCGTAGTTGAAATTTAATGTACCGAAATTAGTTTTTGTTAATTTTTAATATTTAAAAAAAAGTAAAAATGCAAAGATAAGCACCCAGACGATATTTTTTTTTAGTATTGGTTGAGCGTGTGAACTGCAAGAGGTAAAACCACACTACAGAAACTACAGAAATAATATAGAGGGGATAAGATAAGTACAAATCCCGGGGTGAGACAGAACTGTTGTTATTAGATATTTTATCTTTTAAAAGTGTTTTGTTTTATTATGGTCATAAATATCACCAATAAAGTTTCCAAAATATCGACTTGTTTTATTTCAAGGCCAAGGAGGGAAAATAAATGTGTAGTAAAAAGTATGTGGGCACATTTAACTTATTTAACTATGAATTTCCACAACGACAAAATTACCCTGCAGTCCTAAAAGTTAAAACTTCAACTTCTGAAAAGTATAATCTGAGAAGTTAATTTTGCATCACTGGACCAGACTATAGTGATGCGATAGAGTAACGGAAAACAAGTTGTTGGCGATATCGTTGACCACTATCGCGCAAACGATTATTCGGCCCTAGCGAGGTATCCGTCGGAACGGAAAATTCTCCGCAGCGCACACTCTGTCGGAACAGCAAATCGCATTCGAGGTATCCGTTCTCGTAAAATATAGGTAATTGAAATGCGATGACGCATTGACTTCACATCCTCGTATTGTTTGGTGCTTGGTTTTTCGCTAGATTTTGCACTGGAAACACAAATTTAGTCAATAAATACAAACAAATTCGTTGCTATATTGTTTATTATTAATTTATTTAACACTTTACCGCAAATCGTGAATAAATTCCGCCACTCATTGTCATTGTACTCGGAGGATATCGTAAACAAATTCCGCAACCAATTTCTCTCGGAGGATATCGGAGCCTAGCTGTCAAAAATTAAACAAGAAAATGCACTTCATCGCACTTCAACGTAATTCGCCGATATGCGTTGCAAAATGTCGGAACAATTATCCGAACAGCTGTTCCGAAGAATACCTCGCAGCAAAAATCCTCCGAATCGTATAAAATCGGAGAATTTTCCGTTCCGACGGATACCTCGCTAGGGCCGATTATAGTTCTCATAGTAATGGATGGATGCCCAGGTCTAGTTGGAATCTTTAGTACTTTAGAATAGAACCACTTAGTATCAAACTACCTTATTAAGGGTTTTCAAATAAGAGGTGTTATTGTGAATGACCCGCTGTAGCTGTCACTTTTGAAGCTTTTATTCTTTGACATTTGACAAGTAGAAACTACGCCATTAAGCCGGCCGATCATCAACAACGTCGTGTCCTTGCTGGTTGGGTCCTTGAAATGCATGAAAATGATCCGGAATTCCATCGAAAAATCATCTTGACGGATAAGGCGCATTTCCACTTTGGTGGCTACGTCAACAAGCAAAATTTTTGCATCTGGGCCTCGGAAAACCCAAGAGTTATTGTTGAGAAGCCTCTCCATCCTCAACGTGTGACTGTTTGTTGCGGTTTATGGTCCGGCGTGCTCATTGGACCTTACTTTTTCAAAAATGAGATTGGATCAACAGTTATGGTGAATGAATTGTGCTATCGAGAGATGATTAATGATTGTTTATGGCCGGAGTTGGATGGTAGGTATTGATCCTGATAACGTTTACTTTTAACAAGACAGCGCTACCCACACAAGCAACGAAACCATTGATCTCTTACGGGAAAAGTTTCCGGACCGTGTTATCTCTCGAAGAGGTGATCACAGTTGGCCACTGAGATCTTGTGATTGAACACCTTGCGACTTGTTCCTTTGGGGCCACGTGAAAGATAAATTCTACGCCATTAGCCCAGCGTCGATTCAAGACCTCAAAGATAAAACTCGTGAGGCTATCGATGACTTTGGTCCTGTATGCGTGCTCGTGGTGGCCATTTGGCTGATGTTGTTTTTTCGTTATTAACGGCATACATCCGATCATTTATCTCAAAAAATTACATTTTTCTTTGAATATTATGAGTCTGGCATGTTTATGCATACGCCTAAACCTCAAGGATTTGCCGGTACAATTGCGTCTCTACCTAACGTCATTACCAGAAAATGTGAGAGGAGCCATGATACGTAACGTACTATTTAAAAAAAATCGAATACCCATGCGATGCAATGGAACCCTCTAAGTTTGAAAACGCTTGTATAGACCAATTAATCGCATCAAAATTGTTGAGAAAAAATTCACATAATGGAAGAAAAAGTTAAACAAGGCTGAGGTTCGTATCATGATGACCTGATTTTTATGAGCCGACGCAATTCGCCTCAAGTGGCAATGCAGCAACCGCGAGGTGTGTCTAAGATGGATCCTTCTAGTTATTCAGTTTTGCCGACGGGAGACAAGGACACAAACCACTCAAAATTTCAAATTTACGTCGAGGACAGGCGAGTTCTTAAAATCTAAGAAAAATTAGAAGCCGAAGACCACTCTATATTTTTTTTAGACACCACTCTCTGCAAACACGAACCTATACGAAATAACGCTATAACGCTGCAACAACATCCTGAGTTCTGCACTCAAATTATTGTTAGGCTGAAACCCTCTGAAAGTATTTCCCTCGATCTTACCTAAATCGGAGCATGGAAATCCAGCAATTAATTCCTGATATGGTACAATGGGTGGAGGCGGCGGGGCCTCCTGACCCCACAGCGGGGTAAAAGGAACTTCCGGCATATATCCCGATTCCGAATGATGCTGCATAGTCATCAATGAATAAGGAGAAAATGTTGTGAAATCAATTTTCACAATTGTTTAACACTTTTAGGCACTTAATGTCTTTTTCTCGCTAAAGTGTTCTCCTATTTATTTAACTGAAATCTTTTTTCATCACAAGTACAAGAACAGACAACCGTACGTTTTTCCAATAAATAAGGACATTAGATGCCTTTTCATAAATCACCCACAAGAAAGAAGAAAAAAATTATTTAAACAAATTCACTCTGGTTAGTGTATCTACTGCGAATGGAAGACTACGATGAACTGAAAGAGAAATTGATAAAATTGTAACATCCTGCGAAAGTCCCCATAGGATACACAGATATAGCAACAGCATCCCTTAGAATGTGTATTGGAAGCCATTTTGCCTCTGCCATTATTGCGGGGTTGGAAACAGTTTTCAGCACGCTGATTGGCTACAGTTGACCAATGTCAGGCGGAGCACTGCTGTATTTGATTGCTGCTTTGGGTGTTGGTTTTTCTCGATAAGGGTGACTTGGCATATTTAAAGAATATTTCGAAATTATAAAGTTTTACATGAAATTTTATTAAATTTGAGAGGAAGCTCAAAGAACATAGGTAATTCCTGTTGTTGAATGCTAAATGACTGCAATAGAATAAAGGACCATTCATGCAATTCATGTAGGTAGAGCAATGATCGAACCTTAACTGCAACCGACATTACCTACCTACTGTGAATATTTAAATCGCGGCCCAAGAAACCTTAAATTTGCACAAAACGTTTCATTAATTTTTAAAGCTTGTATCTTCATTTCAGTCCGTTTGAGAGCGCGCTTGAGGGCATTTGGACTTGATTATGGAAAAGGCGTTCATGTGGGCAATTGTTATTTCGACTATAAGATGTTTGCCCGGAATGAATCTAAGAACTTCTAAATAAAATTGAGTACAGTTTTTACAGATGTGTAGAGTTCATGATATAGGACACCTCTTTGTTCTTCGCTTGCTCATAGTCCAGTCAGTGTATTCCAGCAATGTGTCAAACATATTATTCGTATTCGACATAGTGATCATACCCATTTTTATCACGGTTAAAAATCCTGGCGTTAAATTTAATATTTTTGGGGTTGTATATAAGTCCACACAGAAAAAATATTAAAATTTAATATTTTGCATATATTCAAATTAAAGAACTAATACAAGATTTATTAATTTTAAATAAAGTCTGCTATTGCAAAATATGTCTGATATATTAAATTTTAATATATAGATGGGGACGGGTTTTAATGCAAAACTATTTAAATTGATAGGAACGGATTTTAATACATTTGTATTCGAATTCAATAAACTGCAGATTAAAATTTAATACTTTAACCTCAAATTCAATACTTCCATAACCCATAGAATATTAAATTATAATACAATCTTATTATATTCAAAACTTCTTTATATTTGATTTAAATATCAATGGGATACATTTCAACACCACAAATATTTTATTTTAATACTAATTGTTATTGGCTAAACATTATACAATACAAATATACAAAACTGTTCAGCGTAGGCAAATTCCCGTGTATTTTTATCCCCTTTGAAAATAATCCTATAAAGTGCCGCTGTGCTTCTTTTAGTGGGTTTATTTTTCTAGACCTTTAAATGAAGAAGAACTAATGAATGCTCGAGTTATCTGATTAATTATTTAGTCAATTACTTACTTTTTGGATAGCAATAGCTATATTTCTGAGGCAATGACCTGGAACCCACTGGAAAATCTCTGGCGCTTCACAACTTAAAGACAAAAGGCAAATATTATAACCTCTTACAAAAATATTTTGAATTTAAATCTACTTACTTGTAAGAATAATATTCTCATTTGGTATCCATATAACTCCCTTTTTAAATATTACTTTCACTCGTTTGTATTTGTCAAGAATTTTTCTTTTACAAAAACTTTATCTGAATGATTCACTTCATTGAGTAGCACGCGCAAACTAACTCTAAATTCTTAACCAAGCGAAAAAGTAGTATATTTGGGTTCAAAAATAATACCGATATATCAAAATCTAATCACGTTGGTTCAGATTTTGTATTAAAACCAAATACAAATGTATTAAAGTTGATGGCCTTAATAAGTTCGTTTTAAAATGTAATCAGAGTAGATCTTATATTTCGGGTCTACTATAGCTTAATTGCAATAAATTCTTGATTGAAATATTATTTTAATATAGACCGGATTAGATTGCAGAGCAAAAATATTGAATTTCAATCTTTTGATATTAAAATTCAGTAAATTCGTATTGAAATGACCATTTTTTTTTTTATTAAATTTTAATATGAGAATATTACAGAAAAAGTTTAATAAATTTGAAGTATTAAAAACAAATTTTTCTTGTATTGCATAGACCTGTAATACTGCGGAGGTATTAAAAAACGCTCCCATATTTTAATAATAATACTGTACAGTGTACAGATTATGTCGATACTACAAGATGCATTCCAAAATATGTCGCTGTTCAAGGATACTTGATATGTTTTATCGCTATCTGCTGCCCAGCAGCAAACCTCTAAACTAATATCTAAGATGAGAGTAGGTACATATTTATCATCACCTCAGTATTGGAGTGACACATTTGCATTTTTCCCATTTTTGAGTTAGGAATGTTTTTTTAAAAGACGAAAACGAGATCTTTCTTTTGGTAATTACAGCCAAAGATATCAGTGTTAAAAATGATATAAACGCACTTTTGCGAATTAATGCTCTGGTGTCAGGTAGTAATGGGTTAAGTCAAAAAGTCCCGTTGGCCTAAGTTGTTGGACTTAAGCCAATTTTGTTTCCTTTTTAATTTAGTCCTATCGGGATATGTCTAGCGTATTCAGTTCATTTTTAAAAAAGTTCTCTCTCTGCGATTTTTGTGCAAAAATGAGTACAAGAAGTAAATATATAATGCAACTTGCATTAGCGTGTTCTGGAAACCATGCCGTCAGTAAGTACCTATTCACAGCACTGTTACAATATAGTGGACAGAGTTACGTTAATGTTAGCGGCAAGGTGGTAAAAGCGCACATTACTGAGCTTAAGGCGATGTAGAAAAAAAAAAAATGCTCGTGTTTCCTTAGTGAAGATCTACAAAAATAAATATTTGATGAGTACCTACTGGCCACTGGGATCTCACAACAAAACGGTTTCATTATTGCAAATCTCATCAGTTCAAAAGAAAAATTGGTTATACTTGCAAGACAAAACCTAATTATTTAAAAATAGAGAGGTAACACATGAGTATTTTTTGGGACTTAATTTAAAGGGAGTATGTGTGCCAAGATTGTTTTCGTAAGACTTTGGACGCAAATTCAAAATTTATTGCAACCTCAATTAAAAAAAATAAAGACCGTAGGTAATACTTCTGGAATAACTTTAGATAATGAAAGAGGTAAGAATGCTGCCTGTAACAAAAGAAGTGAGGAAGACATAAAGTCAAGTCCGAGATCACATACGAAAGTCACTACACAAGACGAACAAATGATAAGAAATATCTTTCGTCTCATTTGAATTTGCGTATAACGAACGATTTTTGTAAGTAACGACAAGGCAATCCTGTGAGCCGTACTCTTTATGAACGAGAATTCCACGAGCTTAAACGTGCTTTTTAAAAAACCGCACATAGACACTTGCTTCAAATGTGATACTCTACAAAGGAGGCAAGTTGCTGCAAAACACAGGTGATCAGTAAGAAAAACAAAGTGTAGAAAATGACCTTAAAATTCATCAGGAGTAAGCAAATGCAAAATATGACTTAAAGAGAATTGACAAGCAAGAGGCTCAAAATAATACCTCAGCCAAATGCGTCAGCTTCGACTTTCAGCAATGTTTGAAAGGTATTGGCTTTCATAGATCCTTCGGTAGCATTCTACAGTTGTGGATTTACAACTTGATTGTTCACGACAATGGTAGCGGAGAATCGATGAACTACATGGGGCCTGAAGGTCAAGCTGCCAGAGGAGGCAACGAAAGCATCTGAAAAGCCTACCTTACGCTGTATCTGAAGTCACGTTCTACTCCGATACATGTGGCGGACAGAATAAGAATAGTCATGTTGGTGCAATGTTTATACTAGCCCAAACAGAATTTCCACATTTGGTAATAAACCACAAATGTTTAGTTCCAGGACACACTCGCATGAAGTGTGTTATAGATCACTCCTCGATTGAGAAAGCGCTTTTGATTAGTTTAGCCGTTTTACTTAAGACTTTTTAAGTAGGTACCGATGTCGAAAAAAAAAAATTAGGCTGCGAACAGTTCTCCTGGCACAATGTTCAATGACTGCAGTATAAGGAGAAAGGTTTAGTCAAGTACAAAAATTCAGTGAACGATTCAGACGAGTTTAAAGTTTCTCAGACGGGGAAAATCTAAAAGTCTGAAAGGCTCGCTGGAAAGGAAATACAACCAAACGGGATTTGTGCTCACTACTTCCTAAGATCCACCTGTTTTTAATGGGTTGGGTACGAAAACTCCAAAATTAAAATCCCCAGACTGAAATCCCCAAACAGAAAATCCCCAAATCCAAAATACTTAATCATTCAAACTATGAAATCTGTATGGGGGGGCATGCTGCCCCCCTGCAACCCCCCTGCTTGGGCTTACTGTTGGATTACGGGGCGGGTGCAATGTTGGTCTTATTACTAAAACTTGTACATGTATGTACAATCGTCGTCTGTGTACAATCGGAATGTACAATAATCGTCATCTACTGTGGGGATTTTGCGTTTGCAAAACGTTTGGGGATTTTCTTGGGGATAATCAAATCGGGTATTTTTCAAAAGGTGGGCATTTTGGGGTTTGGGCCTTTGGGGATTTTGCACTTGTGTATTATGTAGGTATCCCGTTTTTAATAACGTCAGAGGAGGCACCAGATTACGACCCCGATTTGTTGGAAGTAGAAAATTACCACATACAAAAATTTATTAAGATACCTAATACTTTACTTTATTATTTATTTGAATTAATTTAATGTTGTAGAATACCCATTCTACAACCCATAAAATTGGTGATTTTAATAAATTTTGCATATTGATCTGTTAGCAATAATCTTAAACAGCTGGGGTTATTTTTAAGGTTCTTATTTTTTTTAATGATACCACCTCGAAAATTAAGATTTGAAGAATTCGAGCGTAATTTGGAATAGTATTCCACATTAAACGAATTTAAGCTCTTGATGTCATTTAAATGCCCATTTATACATTCTGTAGAGTTCATGATAGGACACATCGTTATTGTTGCTTGCTCACAGTCCAGTCTGTTTATTCTCGCATTAAGTCAAACATATTATTCGTATTCGACATAGTGATCATACTTCATACACATTTTTATAATAATACAGTACAGATTTTGTGGATACTACACAAATCTTATGCATAATTCCGCAACATCTTCAATTCTTCATCCCATTGCCTAATTTCACCTTTCGTAGGCATCTTCCAAAGCAGTCTGGAATTAAGAAACGATTAAAAAAAAATAAGCGGGTAATATGGAATAGGTAGTATAGTATAGTATTTATGTGAAATATTCCACTGAGGAGGGTTCCTCATGGTATTCCACATCAGGGCTGCCGCCTAGAGAAAAAATAAAAAGATCCATACAATATAACACAGTCGGCCTTCTAGACAGTTATACTGTTATATTTTTGTTTGGTTTTACTGCATTTTAATTATTATTTAATTTAATTATTAATATTTATTAAAAGTATGATAATAAATTGAAAGTTGGAACAATCATATCTATTTTGTTTTATTTTTTTCCTTTCTAACCTCGGAGGTACAAAATTTATTTTTCAAAAACTGAAATATTGGATGCTTAGATCACATTTATAAACAACTCATTAGCCACTAAATTAATAGATTTGTTAAATGGCTGTTTTAGTGAGGGTTTATGTTTTATTCGTACTCAAATTTGAAACGTCCTTTTCTCGAAACAAGGTTTTTTTAGTTTACATCACTCCAATAATGAGGTTTCCAGGTCATAACTTTAAAATGATTAGCCGATTGCTTACAGATTTCTTTTATTAATTCAGTGAAATTCTGTATAAAGATTTTGAGATAGCTATTATGTTTTATGTAAATCATTTTCGGACGAACAGCAAGAGCACATGAAATTCAAATCCCTTCCACACAGCTTAAATATCAATTCAAACGCGTGTTTTGTGTTTTTTTAGAGGTAGGCAATTAGTCATAGGACTTTGAAATAGAATAAAATAAAGATGTTTTTTTTAAATTTACATGAAATTAACTTTATTCGAAAGATAATCTTCTTGCAATATAATTTAAATATGATTTCTGGCATATGACTGCCAAGGCTGGCTCGGACGTAGTCTAATCTGGAGGTCCAATTTTGTCCCCCAAGTGGTCAAACGTTTCCGCCCAATCGGCGTATACTACCGACTTCGCATATCCCCACAGAAAATAGTCAAGCGGCGTTAAATCTTGGAGGCCAATTCACGGGTCCGCAACGTGAAACTATGCGGTTTGTAAATTAAATCATTTCACACAATAAAAAGTCAAATTATCTAAAACAATTCCGGACCGCCAAATCCAATGCCAGGCCATTTGTAGACATATTCACATACATCCTAAGACATTCCCCACAAGCAACAAAATTGAAGTACCTAGAAGAAATAATATCACAAATGCACGAAGGCGATGACTCGAGCTCCTGAATAGACGTGTTTTCTTTCTCCTCGGCTGGCAATTTTATTATTTTCATTTTAAATTAACGCATTTGGTACTTTTGATCTGCACAGATCTTGGTTTTGCAAATTCACAAGTGGAGGTGGTTACTTGCAGTGAAAGTGACATAAATAGAACATTATTCGGTTTTTTTTTTTCCATTTTGTGTTGTGCATTTCCAAAATTTTCTTTGTCTACGTTTCATACCTATAGGTAACACCAATCATACTCATACCTAATTATGTCCAACAACAAACGGTGCAGGTCGAGCCCAAAACCTGGCATGCAAAGCATAAATTCACCTCGTGCCTCTCTTGACTCACCGCAACAAAACCCCAAAAAAATGGCAGTGGACGACAAGAAAATGTGGGAAACAATGGACGAAAAGCTAAAAGCTCAAAGTGAATTTGTAATTTCCCTCATCTCTGCTAAAATGGAACAAAATAATGTTACACTTACGACTAAAATCGATGCGAAGTTCTCCGAATTAAGTAAGTCAATCGCAGATATAAATTCACGGGTGACACAACTTGAAATCGCGAATAATACATCGAACAGTGAAATAAACACAATAAAACCGGAAATTAAGCAAATAACGACATCGTTATCAGATGTAAATAAAGTGCTGTCAGATACCAAAGCCGCTCTTGAAAATAGCTCTGCTGAAATATCTGACCTTAAATTACAACTCGCCGAGATTAAATGCACACAACAGAATTTTGAAAACAAATGCATCTCACGCTACGCGGTTCTTTTCGGTATTCCTCACACTCCCGACGAAAATCTTAAAGCGTACTTTAACCATATCTGTCACTCTATAAAAATTAAACCACCAGTGATTAAAGACATTTTTCGTACGCGTCCGCGGCCAAACACAAACGCTTCCAGCGAAATTATTAAATTCCGATCTGCATACGACAGAAACTTCGTGCTCACTTCGGTTTCCAAATACCGGAAGATAAATAAAAAACAGCTGAGCTTAAGTGATGTTGGATTAAATTCGCAATCGACGGTCTACTTGCGCGAGTGTCTTTCGCGCCCAATAAATAAATTGCTCCATGACGCACTTCAATTAAAAAAACTAAAACAACTCTCTTCGGTTTTCACGATGCGTGGTCGGCTATTTGTCAAACGCTTCCCAGATGAAGAAGCTGTCAATATTGAAAACATCGCAAATCTAAATGACGTTGCCAGCCCTCAAGGATAAATTGCTAAAAAGAAAAGAAAAAAATTTCTCAGCAATTCCCAAACTGTTTTTCTTTATTATTATTTTTTTTATTTTATATTTCCTTTTCATTTATTAATTTCTTTTATTTGCATCTAAATTAAACTTTTGTAACTTTTCATATATCTCCAATTTGTTTTTTGTTTCTAATGGTCATTCCTGAATTTCTTTACTGGTCGCTGTTGATGGAGGGTGGAACTTTTTTCTTGAAACCTATCGTGCTGCCTTTCTTTCACCACATGCCTTTTCCGTTATTTCTGCTAATATTGTTCGTGGGTGTTCCATGGGCGGAGGTAACAACATGATTCTTCGTTCAATGATAAATGTTCTTGGTGATCAAAAGAATGGTCTTCGGGTGTGCTTGACTCCTAAACTTGATGAGTCTAGGGATCTGTTTGAAGGTTCTCGGGTTGATGTTGTTTGCGTCACAGAGTCGTGGTTTATCGATGGGATTGTAGATGAAGCCTATATAAGGTAAACGGTTTTAGACTTTTTCGAGGCGATAGGATAGGAAGAGTGGGTGGTGGTTCTGCAATATACGTGAAGAAAGGTTTGAGATGTTGTCTGAAATATAAATCTACATCTGGATGTGCAATTGACTATGTGTTTGTGGAACTCAAGTCTAACGATGGTGATCTTCTTATTGGCTCTGTCTATAGACCTAGTAAGTACATTGACTTTACCCCAGTTTTTAATCTATTGGAAACAATGTCAGTATATTATCCAAAGATTTTGGTTGGGGGTGACTTGAATAGCAACCTTCTGGTTGAGAGAAATATAATTGAAGGTATGACGGCACTTAATTTGTTACCGGTCAACACAAGTATTCCTACTCATTTTTCTGCCGAATCTAGTACTCTCCTAGATGTCTTTTTTCTTAGCGATCGTAATGATATTCTTATGTATGACCAGCTATCCGCACCAGCTTTCTCTAGGCATGACCTCATATTTTTAACCTTTGACTGTCTAGTAAGCTGCTCTTTCCCGAACTATGAATATAGAGATTTCAATTGCATTGACTATCGTCGGCTGGAGATTGATGCACGTAATATTGAAAGGAATCGTGTCTTTACCATGTCCTCTCCATGTGATCAAGTTGAGTTCCTCAACTATAATATCCGTGTCCTTTTTAACAATAATGTGCCAGTAAAAATAAAGCGCGTAAATAATGGTCAATGTGCCTGGTTTACTACCGAAATTCGACGACTCATCGAGCAGCGCAATCAGGCTTACAATGAGTGGAAGCGGTACAGGGTAAGCACGCAGTTAGGACTCTATCGCTCCTTGCGCAACCAAGTGGTCGGAAAAATAAGAACTGCTAAAAGGAAATTTTATGAAAGCAAACTAAATCCATTATTGAAGGGACGACAGCTTTGGAAAAATTTACGAGAAATCGGAAGTGGAAAAAGCAAAAACTACCAAAATGTTGATGAAACCATAGATATAAATTCTCTAAATAAGAGTTTTGTCACACTTCCTTTTCCCGCTCTCAATGTCGCTTCTTCAAATCAGTCTGTCTCCCGTGACCTCAGTTCGTTAGCTAGTGTTTTTGAGTTTGCTTGTGTTGATAATAGGTACTGAAATTGTCGCTTGTTTGTTATCCGTTAAATCGAATGCTGTTGGTTTTGACGAAATACATCCTAAGTTTGTCAAAATAATTCTCCCTGTCATTCTTCCTTCTCTAGTGTATGTCTTTAATTTTATCATTACCACTGGTGTTTATCCCGAACAATGGAAATCGGCTAAAATAATACCCATTCAGAAAGGTCCTAACAGTAAAGATTATCGGCCGATTTCTATCTTATCATATTTCTCGAAGATCTTCGAGCGGGTACTGCAAAGACAAATAAGTTCACACATTTATAGGAACAATTTGCTCACCCCATTGCAATCCGGATTTAGGAAAAATCGTAGTTGCATGACAGCAATTGCTAAAGTTGTTGACGATATTAGGGAATCACTGGATGAAAATAAAGTAACTTTCTTAGTACTTCTCGACTTCTCAAAGGCTTTTAATACAGTAGATCACAATAATTTGTGCAACAAATTAATAACGTTATTTGGCTTCTCAAACTCAGCAGCTACTCTAATGTCTTCATATCTCCAGTCGCGAAAACAAGCTGTCTCAGTGGGTCATCATTCGTCTGAATTTCTTTATAATTGTAGAGGAGTCCCACAGGGTTCCATTCTTGGACCTCTCCTTTTTTCACTGTATGTAAATGAAATTCCCTCAATAATATCACCGTCATCATCAGTGCACATGTATGCTGACGATGTCCAGCTATACCAGAGCTGTTCTCTTGGTATGATAGAAGACTGTGCTAATTCTATTAATATTGACCTTAAAAGGATATCCAACTGGTCTGAGAAGAATGGACTCTTCCTTAACCCCCTTAAGTCAAAATGTCTTGTAATTAGTAAAAAACCATTAGATCTCTCCTACTTTCCCGATGTAATGCTTAGTGGCTCCAAAATCGAATACGTCGACACTGCCAGAAATTTGGGTATGGTTTTCAATAGGAAGTTGACATGGGATACACACATAAATGCAGCAGTTGGCAAAGTGTATGGTATGCTACGTCAGCTGTGGATGTCACATTACTATACTCCCCTGAAAACACGTATGTTGTTAGCGAAAACCCTCATTTCTCCAATTCTTATGTACGGTTGCGAAATTTTTTGTAATTGTGATGCTAATAGCAGGAGAAAACTTAATGTTGCATTTAACAATACCGCGCGCTATGTATTCAATCTGAGACGCTTTGATCCAATCTCAAGATATGCGAAATTACTTTACAACATGTCCTTTAATAACCACCTTCGCTATAGATCTCTTGTTTTACTGTCTAATATTATTCAAACTAATCAGCCTAGTTATCTCTCTACCAAGTTGAGTTTTAGTGCGTCAAACAGATCCTTTCAACTTATACATCCGCGATTCTTGTCTTACGTCCGAACGACAGTTTTTTGTTAACTCCATCCGCTTATGGAATTCCTTGCCACGGCATGTTAGAAGGTTAGGTGGCACAAAACGGTTCCGAACCGAACTAAGGTTTTTTTTCCTCAACGAGCCCGACTAGAAGTTTAGATATGTGAAATTTTTTTTATTTTTAAAAATTTTTTTTTTTTTTTGTTAATTCTATTTAATTTTAAAGAGGAGATATATAACTTAAGTACATAAATAAAAAATTTTCTTTTTTAAATTTTCTCTTTTCATTTTTATTTCTAACCTATCCTATGTTTGTAACCTATCAGAATTACGTTTGTTATGTAGCTTTGAATTTAAAGAATTGTAATCTTCACTATTTTATCTTCTCTATATATATAAAATTGTTGCAAGTGCGTTGTGACTTTATAACTCACGAACGCCTCAACCGATTTCAATGATTTTTGTTGTGTTTTATTCGTCTTCAATCAGGGATGGTTTATGAAAAAAGAAAATTCTCAACCGGTGGCGTTGTAGGCACAATCTTCGTTTTTCAAGGGGAAAAGCACTTTGAAAAAAAATAAAATGGGTAGAAATCGAGTAGTGACACTTCAAATACAAAAAAAAAAAATATTTTAAATTTTCAAAGCAATTGTTGTTGTCAATTATTTCAATTATTTTCCAAGCAAATTGTTGTTGTCAACAATATTGAAATTTTTTTTTGAAATATAACCTACCTAATAAGTTTGTTTATGTTTACTATGTTACATTAAGTAAGTTTTTGAAATGGAGTAGATACTTTCCCTCCTTTCCATCATTTTCGTTTGACATGTATTTTCAGGATCCTTGCATAAGTATTTATGTGTGAGTAATGTCGTTTTCGATTTGGCTTTTCAGATTTTGATCTGAGATTTCAGATTTCTGCTGGCAAATCGAACATAAAATCTGAATTATATTGGTATGTGTGTGTATTGAGTTGGCGGCAAAAAAAAAAACATATTTGCACTTGCACTCGAAATCAATTTCAATTGATTTTCACACATTTATAGTACTGCATTTCGAAATCATTTAATATAAAAACTCGATCCCATACGAGTTAAATAAATAATTCAGTTAAAAAAGCAATCGTTCCAACGATAAACAATTCGTAACCGACGCTGTGTGTCATAAACATTGGTGTTAGTGCAAGTATGTGGAAAAATTGAGATTTCTCAAAAGTGATCTGAGATCAAACAAAAGATTGATTTTTGTGGCAAATAGAACATGAAAAGCAATCTCGATCAAAAAAAAAATTGATTTTTTGTCAAATCGAAAACGACATAAGTTGAAATGTAGGGGTGATTGAGATGACGTGGACAATGATGACAGGCAACAGGACACAGGAGTTGTGGAGCGTTTTGAGTTGGTACGTAGGGGTTGTTACGAAAAATGAGCGAGTAACAATCGTGGTATTCTGATCATTCGTGAGTAGGGTTTTGGGGAGGGCAACTCAAAGGTACCATAACACCTTCGGGAGCGGTGTAGAGAGAGAAGGGAAAAGGCTTACCAACCAAGTTGATATGAGCGGTTAGTTTTCTTCTTGGCTGTTAAAGTTACAAATATTTCGTCGGTCGCTGGTGATGGCGGTAGAACAATCACAGTCAAAGTGAAAGGAAAAGATTTCGTGGTCGACAACTGATGGGTTGTTCCGTATTCGCCACTTCTTTCCAAAACATTCAAGGCGCATTGTAATCTGGAATATTGCAATTCAGTGAAGTCCATCAAGTAGGTACATCTGCAAATATGTGACGAAAGGCAGTGACATGGCGGCTTTTGGTCTTCAAGCTCCTGAGCCCAATGATGAAATTAAGCGCTATCAAGTTGGCCGATACGTAAGCTGCAATGAGACGTTTTGGCGTATATTATCACTTCCCATTCACGAACGCTATCCGACTGTTACACATTTGGCAGTGCATCTGGAGAACGGTCAACGAGTTTATTTCACTGCAGCAAATGCCGCTCAACGTTCCCAAAACCCACCAACGACAACAATGACCAGTTTTTTTTAGATTTGCTAAAGTGATCCATTTGCAAAAACGTTACTTTACTTACATATGCCGCGTTATTACACCTGGAATGCTTCATCGAAGGAATTTCAACTTCGAAAGCAAGACGATTTGGTTCCTGGTCATCCGGATGTGCGTTCTATTAAAGCTCTTGGCCGTATTTATATACAGTTCATCCGAAGAATGATGAATGGTTTTACTTACGACTAGTGCTGGTGAATTTTCGTGGGCCGACAACATTTGAATCACTCCGAACTGTCAATGGTGTAGTGTTGCCAACATTTCGTGCTGCATATTAAGAGCTTAATTTGCTTGCAAACGATACGCATTGGGACACGACAATCGAATCGCTGAAGCAACTGTTTCCGCATCTCCAAGTCAGATACCCACATTATTTGCGATCATTATTTCCGCATGTCGTTTTCCATCGAATTCACGTGAATTGTGGGAAAAGTACCTACCTACCAGAATGGCATGTCAGAATAAGACATTTTGCATCGAGTTCGTGCCCATTCAGAGAATCCAAATTTTGAGATGAATGAAGAGATGCACAACCAGGCTTTGGTTTTGATGGAAGACATGTGTTTCCTCATGTGGGGCATTGGTTCGAACGAATGTACCTTTGTTGAATCCCCAACAAAAAGAAGTGTATGATACGGTGATGAAGTCAATTAATGATGGAAATGTTGGCATGTTTTTCCTTGATGCGCCTGGTGGCACTGGTTAGACATTTCGCGGCAGAAACAAGGATGTTATTACTTTAATTACATTAACGAATTTGGGCGGAAGGAAGTTCGCAGGGTCAGCAGTTTTTAAACTCGCATAATATTACATGCATTACAATTTTCATGACATTTTGTTCTTTAGCATCCCCATTAAAGAGGGATCAACCACCAACTTCTACTTGGGTTCTGGACCCGATAGGTGGTGCTGAAAGATAGGATACCACACTATAGGTGGTACTTTGCAAAACATAAGCGGTATACGAAAATGATTTGTGGTATCTCCCACTCATTCAAAAATAAAATCAAGCGCTATTTCTAAAGTTGCATAATTAAAATTATAATGAGCATTGTCCAAATAAAGCACTTTGCAAACCTCAGCGGATTCCGCTCATTCAGAACGGCTTGCCATTGGTATTTAAGCATCTACATAGCATTGTGCATGCTCGAAATTATAACTTTCATTACATTAACGAATTTGGGCGAAACGAAGTTCGCGGGGTCAGCTAGTAAGACTATATTGTCTTAAAGTGTAAGTTTCAAAGAAAATAAATAAACTAAACTAAACTAAAACACGATATTTTATATATTTTTATTTATTAAATATAATTTCAATCTTACAATTGCATATGAAAACGAAATTCGTTTGGCTGAAATTTTGCGCAGCATGCGAAACGAACGAACAAACAAAAATTAATTTCATTTTTTGGTTTTTTTTACAATTCGACGACGACCAAATGACATTTGATGCAAACACTTATTTACGTGAGCTCTACGCAGGCTCTAAACGCAAATTTTCGCGTTTTACTTACGCAGCCCTAAAGCAACGTTGCTTAAGTTCGAAAAATCTTTATAAATCACATTTTCCTGCATAAGGGCATTTTAGAGGGTGCGTAGAGATAAGCAGACGGTGGGCCTTACCAATAATCATTTTTAACCTTCACACTAAATATTTCCTAGGTCACAATATGCAATTTTATATGGAAAATTTCGCCATTGTGAATTCGAAAAACTTGCCTTGACACTAAAAATGATTATATTAGTACCGCGGATAATCATTACCGTAAATAGCACCCTATTATTGATCAGAGACACAAACCAATAAAATTGTGTTTCCTATAAAAGTTCTGCTCTTTGCTCTACTAGGTACTCATTACTCAATGGATGATTTCATACATTGGGTTCTTGTACTTGATATACATTCCATGCTATTATACGTGTTCGCCACGAGATGTCCAAAGAAAGCGGATGTAGGTCTAATTGCTGTGATGATGGTGGGTATTATTTTCATTTAAATTTGTTGGCTTGTTATTGGCGTTGAAAACTAGACTATTTTGACTCGACTCGATTGTATCAAGTTACGTGCTGGCACCCCTGGACACCAATTCTCAAATTCCGCATAACATAATTATAGTAGACGAGCAAATCCGCCTGAAATTTTCGCATTGGACAAAAATTGGTATTATCAAAGCCGTTAAAAGTTTTTTTTTACCTGTGCGAAAATTATATTCACCTATCACCTTTCGAATGAGGTAGAATCTTACAGCACGTCAAGTAAACCATTTTGACAGGCTGTTAAAAAAAAAATATATGTACTCATATTTCAATTGTTTTCCGAATTGGTGCTTTCGATTGATCCTTTTTGCATTCAGAATTGGACGCATTTCTAACCAAGCAATAGCAAATCTTAGAATCAGTTTCTGATATTAGGGATAAATCGTGTATTTCACAATAAAACGGATATAATTTCAACTGTCGTTTATGCAAATACCCTCATCCATTTTTGCTCACTATTCCCAATAGGTTTGCAAAAGTTTCATTTTGGTAACAAATTCAGAGACTTGTTTTAGGTATCTCCGTAGATGCATAGCGCAGGGTACGACTTCCTGAAGGCCCATCCAGGCCAAAATTTCTGGTATGAGCTCTGTCATTACCGCAACTTCATCAAAACTATGCTCTTTTGTCTTGAGTTCGATTCACATGGAGTCGTTTAACGGTGTCGTTAATGCTATTGTTTTAAAACGTCTAACAGGTTATCTACCATATTTCGATAGGTGTAAGTTGCGATGATTTAGCAGGTAATGTCGATCTCGAATTAGCCGATCCCTTCTTTTACCAAAGTAGTAATATCGATTTTATTATTGGAGCCGATTTGTACCCATAACGGCATATATATAAACATATATGTTACCTTTCTACCTTAGAGACACAGGAATCTCAACTTTGACTTCGATGGAAGGGCTTGCTTTTTTAAGCTAGTGCTTAGCTCGTCAGAGGAGTGGGATCTTCTGCTTATCTTGCGGACTACCGTACTTTTACATGCCTTGGAATTGGTATGGGGAAATCTTAAAATTGGGAATATTAAAGTTAAAGGAAGAAAATAGAGAAATGATTGACTCTAAACGAAATGAAACTTTAACAGGTAGGTAGATTATTAAACAAGGAAAACGAAACATAGAAGAACTCAAAGAATCGGAAAAAAAAATAGTCGAACAAATGTATTAAAACTTAGACAGAAGATTTTATTTTTCCCATATAGTCGACTCTCTCTAAGTTGAAACCCTCCTCCAACCGGACTTTGCGGCATGATTTTCGAGTAACTTTTCGTAGAAAATTCCCTCCGTCTCTCATGCTCTAAAACCCAAGCAAAGAATGAAATGCACCTGATCTTTGGAATCCACCACAGACTAAAGTCATCGTAAATTAGTTGGAAAAGCAAACACAATTACAATTTATATAGTGTTTGGAGTTAAATACAAAACATTATATGGGAGTAACGTCTGCATCTTGCAATTGAATATCTACTATTGTTATTGTTAAGTTAACGTAAATACAAATAATATGTATCCACTAAATCTTCACCCGTGAAGTAACAATTATATTTAGTTTTTTTGTTAAATGAAAAGGCTCGGTATCAAAACTCCTGGGTACCAATTTTGTCATGCGTGTTTCGCGGTCACTTGCTGTTGTCACTTCGCACTGCCACAGCATTACAAATCAGGGAATGTCACGGGTGTCAAGTGCAATTGACCCTCTCACGAAAGACACACGAGTGACAACCGGATGAGTGAATTTTCGTGACGTAAGCACGTCAAAATTCACCACTAAAAGTGACACTGTTCGGGTGTTGAACCAAAGGAAAGGGTTAAAACTGTTTTCAAAAGACTTATTAGCAAAAACTGTAATTTGGCTAATTTTACTGCAAACTGCGACTTGAATTTGAAACCGAACGGGTTAAATAAAAACGACTCTATTCTTAAACGTGCTGCACTTTCCTTGGTAATATTTTATGCAAAAAACAGCCACCTTATCTATACGAAAAAATAACATTAAATAGATCCACTCGTTACACATCATTGAGGCCGCGTATGCACACTTGCTTAGCCTCGCGCAGACAATTTTTCAATCATGCCATTAGCTTGTGGAACCTTTTACCCGTTGCTATCAGGTCTAATGTTGAACTAAAAGACTTGCCTTCTGCAATATTTTCATTTTTCTCTAATAACTACTGAAATTTCTCTACTCTACTCTTTAAAGCAATTAAAAATGCCCTTTCTTTTTCTTAAACATGTTTAAATCTTTATAAATATTCCTTTTATTTACTGCTAAATGTTTATATTACGCTTATTTTGTACTTACTCTATCCTAACTAAACCTGTACATGTATTATAACGGGTGATTTTTTAGCTGGTTTGGTTTTGGCAACACTGGTTTTGACAACTGACGTGTGTTTAGTACCTTGTGTCACTGTCAAACAGCTTCAGTTTGGTTTGCAATTTAACCATGGATCGTCTTACAAATGAACAACGCTTGCAAATTATTGAATTTTACTATCAAAATTCGTGCTCGGTTCGAAATGTTCATCGCGCTTTTTTATCGAAAAATTGTGTTCAGCGATGAGGCTCATTTTTGGTTGAATGGGTACGTAAATAAGCAAAATTGCCGCATTTGGAGTGAAGATCAGCCAGAAGCATTGCAACAGCTACCAATGCATCCTGAAAAAGCCACTGTTTGGTGCGGTTTATGGGCCGGCGGCATTATTGGGCCATATTTCTTCAAAGATGATGCGAATCGCAGCGTTACTGTCAATGGTGAACGCTACCGAGCGATGATAACAAACTTTTTTTTGCCCGAAATGGAAGTTCTTGACTTGCATGATATGTGGTTTCAACAAGACGGTGGCACATGCCACACAGCACGCGAAACAATGGCGCAATTGCGAGGCGAGTTTGGTGAACAGTTAATTTCACGTTTCGGGCCGGTCAATTGGCCGCCTAGATCGTGCGATTTGACACCATTAGATTATTTTTTGTGGGGGTATGTCAAGGCTTATGTGTATAGGGACAAGCCCGCTTCGATTGACGCACTGGAAGCCAACATCCATGCATTCATTCGTGAGATACGGGCCGATATGTGTGAAAGAGTATGCCAAAATTGGACTCAGCGGATGGGCTACCTGAGACGCAGCCGCGGTCAACATTTGCATGAAATTATCTTTAAACATTAAATTGCAAGGTTCAAACTATCGATTCAAATAAATATTTCATTCATTTTTTCGAATTTTTTGTGTTCTAAACCTCTTAAAAAATCACCCGTTATAAGAATTTTAGTTCATCTTATATCAATAAATATCAAAAAATAAAAAAAATAAATTATAATTAGAAGTAATTCTTTAATCTGTTTAACTCTTATGTACATTACATGACGTTTCTTAATGTCATTTTGACAGAAATTTTCTTATGGGATATTTATTGTGGGTGGGTGCATTCCACCCCAACTGCTTGGTGGCGTCGTCAGTGGTCGTCAACTTCAACAGACACATGTAATCGGAGCTTTAGTATTTGCCATAATAAAGTCAACGTGAGAAAACAGGTCGTATTAACATTATACCCAAATGATGAGCAGATGCAGAAACAAACTCAAGTCAACTCAGTTATTTTTCACTTTCCCCTTCTGTCAACACTCACCAGAACTACCTGTACTATTATATTAAACGATCAAATTCGTAGTTCACATCAAATAAGCCAGAATCCTCATCAAATCACCAAAACTTTATTTATTAGGTACTTCATAATTGACATCATCCCCTATCAGAGTAGGTATCTAAACCCGATTCAACCACTCAAAAAGCAATAAAAATTATCGCCACTCAACAAATTGCTTCAGCTAAAAATTCAAAATCGCTGAAATCATTTCCTCAAAATCAAGGAGCACAATATTTCGTTTCAACCCTCCTAATGCAGACCCTACATTAATTGAAGTCACCCGTACCATGGAGAAACATGAGCGCCTCCTTGCACAGTTCCAACCCTACATCCTTATCCCAATGTCATCGCTTAAAGTTTAATTAAAGCCAACGACGCTTGATAAAGTCAACAATGGAGAAAATTTACTGTATAAGCTCTTTTCTCTTTTTTTTGTCGAGACTTTCATTCGGCAGGTCAGGCACTTTGGACTCAATTAAACACACCTGAGCTGCTTACACCTTCATAGTCCTTCGTAGGACGGTGTAAAGTCTCAGAGTGGTTAGCTCGACACAGACAGCAAGCGGGGACGGCGTGGTGCCGACTCCGAAGGCAGAAGAAACTGTTGTGTAGGAGAATTTGAGTCCGTTAGAAAAGACTTTTGAGGTGGCTTCTAGAGTTCTAGTTGACTGACATTAGTTTCACCCAAAATAGCTACGGATAATAAATTGAATTCAGGGCGAGAGCGACTATTTCACCTGCTGCTTGTTTTGTCTTTCGTATATAAGGTGGCGGCATCAGGACGAGGATGCAGGGCTGAATTAATCGATTCCTATTTTTCGCCTGTCCAACACGCGACGTGCTGGCTCAGCTGACCGTGTGATGTAATCAATTTCGTAGCTTTTATTCGCTTACGTGACTTGTTCTGTTCGGCACCGGCACACAAGTTTGAATTTCAACAAAGAGGATAATCACTTCGGGACGCTATTGTTGTTGAAATTTTTACGAGCTTTATCGGTGGAAAGAAATTGCACGTGATTTGGAACAGACGTTTGGGTAATTCAAAAAGTAGCTATTATATGTAGGTGTTCCTGGGTGATGGCAGTCGGGGGACTTTGTCAACATCAATTTTGCAATGTTACCCCAGTGAGATGAATTGAAATATAAATTAGCTGAACGTGAGCTCTTGGTGGTTTGATTTGGCAATTAGAATGTGTTAGCCATTTAGGTGTTTAATCATGTGGGAAATACTAATGCCACTGTAAAAGGTTTACAGTGTAAATGATCTTCCGTTCGATAAGATCAAGTGCGGGTCTTGTTGACTTATTAAGGGCTATTAAAATGTTGGAAATATGTTCCTTTGATAAATTGATAGACTGGAGACAATGTGATACATTGTTACTTCTACACAAAGAAAACATAAGCTTATTATTTTGTTTTATTGGTAGAACAGGATGAATTAGCTGCTCTGGTGGTAGAATTTTACATTTGACAACTCCATACTCCATTTAAACCTTCCAATGTGGATGGATGTGGACTTTTGGATGACCAATAGGGAATTTTCCATTTTTACAAACCCATGGGTAAAAAGAACATACATCTATATATAGAACTTTTTCACCTTCTTTACATTTATAATAATTAAATGAATTTCCGGTTCGGCCACCATAGAAAGCATCACGTGGATTCAAAGGTGAATTTTGTATCAGTGAGTGAGAGTTTAAGAAATTTAAATCTTCCTTATTCATCGACTGTAAATGACTTTGAAATTGACAAGACCACATTTCAACGACTTCGTAATTAAATTTTTTTAATCGTGCAGTTTTAGATTGCGTTCTCTCATATCTGCGATTTAGGGTGTCATTTTCGTCTTCGTATAGAGGTTCATCACGTTTGTGCTTTAAACAGAGGGAGTGACCATGATAGTAACAGCCGTGGAATTCAAATATTAGCCTTCTTTCCTCGCAAAAACCGTCAACTTTTACCCCATTGACAACTGCTTCTGTTCCTTTAGGTTAGATGCATGCCTTATATCAATTTTTCGCTTCTTTTCTTCCAAAATCAACCACTTGATGGCTTCTGTTTAATGATTATCCACACACCTGTAGCCTTTTTTAGGAATTAAGCCAATGGTGTTAGGTAGAAGAAAGTTACGTCTGAATACAAGATTACATGATGATGCTATAGTTGTTGCTTCCAAATAAGGTTAAACATTACATTGATTGAGAAACAAGTTTCTAAATTTCAAACAAGCTTCAGTCAAAATTTTAACAGCACTAATGCAATATTCTACAAGTTCACACTGCATGTCAAAATTTTCGTTTGGATGTTCTGCAAACCATTTCAAAAATTCATGCCGATCTTCCGTTTTCATTGTATCTGGACTGTAGTATTCCACAGGAGGTAGCTTTCCGATATATTTACCATTTTCTCTGGTGTTAAAATAGTGAGGAAAATATCCCTTTTTTAAAACGGGGGACAACTGGAATGCTTTTGGAAGTTTCGACAGAGCCATAGGAAAGTAGTTAAGCGAGTCTATAAATTTAATATTTCCTATTTGCATTAATATTATTTTAGTAACTCGCATGATCAATTCTGGGGTCAGATTTGTTTTTTCCAGTATAAAGCTCAAAATGAATTGATGATCGTATGCTTGTCCGTTATGAGCTATCACAATAACTTTTTTAAAATTTTGTCGAACATTTAATATGTGTTTCAGAAATTTGGATAATTTAATTCCATTCAGTGATAATTTGCACTTTTGACAAAAATACAAATTGGAAAGATCTAAGCAGTGATCACATTTTTGTTAAAATACACACAAATTCGGTTCATGTATTTTTACTGGTGTAATTGTTGCTTCATCATCATCTTCTGTATTATATACTTTTTCCCCTATTATCCTCTCTTCACGACTCTCTAAATCATAAAATATGTACAAACAATTGTTACAATTTGGTGTTCTCTTATCTTTTTCAACATGATTGCGACATTGTTTGCAAAAGTATTCATCACAAACATGCTTTCTATTTGCTCCGTATGTTTTCAAGCATAATGGACATCTTTTCATCTTTTCACAAACAGAATTTTTTCCTGATGAGCCACTCGCTTTGTGGTTGTCGAAGCAACGTTTTCCTCTAAAGTTTCGATTACAGACGTCACATAAAATTTCTTTCGATTTGCTACAACTTGGTGGTTGGTGTTTGCTGTCATTGAGGGCAGGATCCATAACATTTATGATGACTTTACGTATCATATGGTACACGACAGGGTTCACAAAAATACTTACAGCAAAATGCTGCGGTTAATGATATTATCACACTATAATGATTGTTGCAGTATAGTAAATTATGTAATTTTTTTCTGTTTATCATTATCATGAACTGAAATTCCTTCGAAAACCACTTTTCGGCCTTTTGTTCCGTATTCATATACAGCGATCTTATATCCTTGCAAATGATTTTGAAATGCCCTCAGTTCTGGAATTCCGCAACCTGTATCTGGTATATTTATTTGTGCATTATTGATAAGTTTCTTAGTTCTTTGGGTTTGAACCTTATCAATATTTTGTCTAACCCTTTTTAAATCAACTTCCTTGTCAGCATATGCTTTTGCCACAATCAAGGCACGCGGCAGACATAAATTATCCTTATTTTCTATGAATATAACCCCTCTTCGTCTAATACATTCTTCATCAAATGAATTGAATGTATTACTGGATCTTCTGTTTTTCCCTGTTCCTGAAGGTAGCTTAACAGAAGTTATTGTCATACAAAAATTATCTGTGCTTAAACTGAGTTGCTCTAAAAAATTGGGGATATCATTTCCCAAACATCACTAATTTTTAACTCGGAACAATTTCGGAAACTTATCCAGCCGTTTCCTCGTTCAGCAGTAAAACCTTTTCCACAAAAAGTAATTCCTACTTTATCTGTGGAGTTCAAGCCTATAACAGCATGTTTAAGCATGTTATTAATCGCCCCTTTAATCCAAGAAGTTGGTTCTTCATTGTTAGGTATGGGCTTTATCTTGAAATCAATTTTCCGACCCTTTAGGTCAAATCGTTTGACTCGTTTGTCTCCATATCATTCAAAACCTCGAAATTGTACATTAAAAAAAGATAGAGAAAAGCATTGAAGAGTAGATACTTTTGTGTTTTCGAAAACTAGAGAAAAAACAACAACATAGAGAAGAAATACCAACAAATTTTTTATGAAGTTTTATTTATTTATTTTCATAAAAAAAATGCTTCTGAGTTTGAGGGAAGATTTGTACCTCTTCGCTGCTGCTTTCCTCATCCTCCTCCTCCTTCTCCTTCTCCTCCTCCTTCTCGTGGAAGGCTATGTCAAAGGACTGCCCCATCGGCTCCACCACTTCCATGGAGCAGTTTGACATCTGCATCAAGTCCTCTTCCGACAGCTCGTTCGAAAACCTCTTTGGAAGATAAATGATGGAGTCCTGGAGCTCCACTATTATCTGCTCCCCAAATTGAGTACCACACTTCGTAGCATTTACGATGCCGTACTTTTTTTCAATTCCAAAAGTTTTATACTTTTTATGGGCTTCGTAAGTCGGTTACTTTTTCCGATTGAAGTTAATTTGTTCAAAAAAGACATATTGCTTAGGAACACTGAATGTAAACTAATTTCATAATTAAACAAAAATCAACATTTTGTTTAAAAGGTCAAACTAACAAGTCGATGTGGTTTTAATTTTTGTAAAATATTTTAAAACGGATGTTTTTGTGGCTTGTCTAAATGATTTTGATAACAAAATTCACAATATGAATTCATACTATTCGCCCTTTAGCTCCTATATGAAACGTTATCTTTGACCACAGCATAAGGTCACACAAACATCTGCGTATTCACATAATTTATTGTAGCAATTTGGAATCTTCCTATGGTGATCATCCAACAAATTTTCTTTGTTATCTATTAAAAAAGACAGGAATTAGTTTTTGTAAGCTCAGATCAGAACTTGTGTCCACCATCCTTTCCGAGCGCTTTTATCACTTTGGTTTATTTAACCAATGTATATCTCCTTTATCAATATCATTAAATGCACACATCTCATTAAAACTATTCGTTGTTCTCAAAGGATGAAAAAATGTATGCATAAATGTATGCATAACAACACAAAACAAATCACATAACAATGAAATCATACCATTCACCCCTAGAGTAATTAAAAAAAATAAAAAAATAATTAGCTCCTACATGAAACGTTATCTATGACAATAACATAAGGTCACACAAACATTTTGACCCCCCCCCCCAGATCTGTTCACTCACCGACGGCGACTACAAAGCTGATAAGAAATAAGAAAATACCCTTCCAATGACATTCACGCTCAAAAAAGTTCCCATGCCCAACCGTCGCAATTCCTACTCATACATATTCAAACTATATACTGGTTTTTGACCTCAACCGCAGTAGTACCTCCCTTAAAATTGACCTACTTCATCATCCTTAGCTTTAAGCCCTGCTTATTAGTCCTAGGTATAAGAAACCGCTTTAAGTTTTAGGTTAAGTCACTGTTATAGCTTGTATTAATCCAAAACAATGGGTTTGTATTGCCCCCACAGAATTTAAAATTGAAAATTTCCGCCTGTGAACTATGTTCGCAGTAATCTCACTCTGCAGCGATGACGTTACAAAGTTCGCCTCTTTGCCACTTCTGATAATTATCTTCAGAATAATTTCATCTTGTAAAGTTTGTTTGTTTGCTCCAACTCACATGTAAATAGAGAGAACATTATATCAAGGAAATTGAAAACAACAACTGAACTAGGAGACTAGATCAACGGAAACAACAAACAAATATGCAAGGCAAGGCTCTTGAACTTGCAGTAAATCTAACTCGAGTGGCAGTACAATAAGGCCCATTTTATTCACTCGAAGTTGAACACAACTTGGGGATTTTTACATGGAAAACTCCCCGATTTGTCTTCAACTTCCAGTGAATAAAATGGGCCTAAGTTGCCCCTATCGTTGCGTCGGTGGTAAGGTGGACTCGGTGCACGAGTTACAAACCCCACAGAAAAAGTACATTGACCCAACATCAGGCTATCAAACCCAAAACCATTAATTTTCGTCAATTGAAACAAAAGTAATATAGAATTTTATAAATCAGCAATATTGTGAAACATAAATCATTGCCTTGTTAATTAATCAGCATAAAGCTTGATTCCACGAATTATATAAATTTTAATAGATTAATAAATCAGCATAAAGCAGAATTCCAAAAATAATATAAATTGTGAGGGAACAATATTGGAAGAAAATGAATTATATTAGTTCAGTAATAAAGTTGCTAACAAACCTACAAGAAGTTGTTTTTTTTCATACACCGTGTTGTCCACGGGTGTTGTATGAATAGGGTAGACTCTGATTGGCATCAACTTGGCGATGCCCAGTTGTTGCAACTGTATCATACACATCAATTGTGCTTATTTTACCTCCGCGTGGTAACCACCGTGTACTGGTCTTGTCCGTCCGGGCATGACTTGCTAAACTTATAAGCGCGAGTGTTGAACACGAAGAAAATAGCAACACTATAATGCTCTGTCGGAAAGACTGCCTGATCGAGACTCAGAGGTCCTACATGAGCTCCTCAGAAAGAGGACATACACCGAATGAATCCGCGAGTTTGGATCAACGGTGGTGTCAACAGTCAAGATGGCAGATACCTTGCATGAGCTACTCTGACATATTTGGAGCTAAGGTCAGTAAGGATTTTCAGCACTAGTCAGGGTGCTGAAATAGAGATGGTGGCGGATGAACCCTTTATGGGCCAACGGCAGCACTCATATCCCCGAAGTGGGTTACTGACAACGGAATTTCCGACCCGATGTCCTAGGGTGAATTTAGGGCCTGGTCCTCCAGGTTGGGGGTTGTGCGTGGGGTTAACTACCCAACCACGGAAAAAAACAAATGGTTACGAAGCAACCAAGAGTATCGGATAAGGATGGAATCACTGTTGACGACCCTGCAAAACGGAAAAAGGACAATGACTTTCGGATTTGCACGTGGAATGTTCGAACCCTGAACAGACCGCGTGCAGCCGAACAATTAGCGGAGGCCCTAGACTGCTACAATGCAGACATCACCGCCATCCAGGAAGTGCGGTGGGATGGGCCGGGCAAAAGAAGGATGAAAAACTGTGACATCTACTACGGTGATTGCTACAGGGAACAGAAACAGCGTCTATTTGGATGCGGATTCGTTGTAAGCAGCAGACTTAGGCAAGAAGTCGTGAGCTTTCGACACGTCAGTGAACGTCTTACAACTATCCGCATCAAGGCTAAATTCGCTAACATCAGCCTAATATGCGCTCACGCCCCCACAGAAGATAAAGACGATGCTACCAAAGAATGTTTCTACGAGCTCCTCGACAAAACATACGAGCAATGTCCTAGGTATGACGTTAAAATTATCTTAGGTGATTTTAATGGCAAAAGAGGAAAGGAAGACATCTATGGTAGCACAATTGGAAAGCACAGCCTACACGACACCACGTCTGGGAACGGACTTAGGCTAATTGACTTTGCTGCGGGGCATAATGTTTCTATAGCTAGCACACGGTTTCCACACCTCAATATTCACAAAGGAACATGGCGGTCACCGGATCATCAAACCGTCAATCAAATTGACCATGTTGCGATCGACGCAAGGCACTCCTCCAGTATTCTAGATGTCCGAACTTTCCGAGCGGCCAACATAGACTCGGACCACTACCTTGTTGTAGCCAAGGTACGAATGCGGATATCCCAGACGCCACAACAACGGGGAAATGCTGTGAGGAGATTCAACGTTGAACGGCTACAAACGCAACAAACCGCCAGAACCTTTGCCGATCGTGTATCCCTCAACCTCTCGAGAAGTCCTGTACGGCCAGCATCAAGTGCTGAAGACCAGTGGCATCGCTGCCAAGAAGCCATCAGGAACGCCGCAACTGATGTGCTTGGTTTCACCAAACCACCCCCACGAAACCCCTGGTTCGATGAAGAATGCCGGCAAACACATGCAGCAAAACAGCATGCCTACGAAGCGGCGCTGCACAGAAGGACGAGGGCGGCTCGTCAGCTCTACGAGCAAAAGAGGAGGGAAGAACACCGGCTTCTCCGAAAGAAAAAGAAAGAGCATGAGAAGCGCGCGATCGAGGAAATAGAGAGGTGTTACTCCAGGAACAATGTTCGGAAGTTTTACCAAAGGGTAAAAAGGACGTGTCATGGCAACAAAACCCGAGCAGAAACCTGTCGAGACGAACAAGGAAACCTTGTAGTGGAATCACAGTCGGTGCTGAGGACATGGAAAAACCATTTCTGCAGACTGTTAAACGGCGAAGACGACATCAATTCCGCTGTCAGGCAGATTGAACCATTCAACCTGGACGATGAAAGCCAAGACTTCCGTCCACCTGACCTAAATGAAGTGAGGATAGCAATATCCAAGCTGAAATCCAACAAAGCTGCCGGACCAGACGGCTTACCTGCCGAGCTTTTCAAGGCAGCGGGAGATGATTTGGTAGAGTGCATACACCAACTCGTCTCCAAGATTTGGTTAGAGGAAAGTATGCCTGATGAATGGAACCTCAGCATTGTCTGCCCGATCCACAAGAAAGGAGACCCTCTAAACTGCGCCAACTATAGAGGCATCAGTCTCCTTAACATCGCGTATAAGATCCTTTCTGCCGTACTGTGTGATCGCCTGAAACCATATGTCAACGAACTGATTGGACCCTATCAGTGCGGTTTTAGGCCCGGTAAGTCCACAACAGACCAAATATTCACACTACGGCAGATCCTGGAGAAAACCCAAGAAGTCCAAGTCGATACCCACCACCTGTTTATCGATTTTAAGGCCGCATATGACAGCATTTATAGAGACGAGCTATACAGAGTCATGTCTAGTTTTGACATCCCTGCCAAACTTGTCAGATTGTGCAGAATGACGATGGAGAACGCTCGCTGCTCCATAAAGGTCGGAAACAATCTCACCGAGACCTTTGGTGTCAAAAAAGGATTTAGACAAGGTGACGCGCTGTCATGTGACTTTTTTAATATAATTCTTGAGAAGATTGTGCGAAACTCACAAGCCAACACCAGAGGCACAATCTTCCAGAAGTCTGTGCAACTACTTGCATACGCTGACGACATCGACATCATTGGCAGAACGCAGCGAGCTGTCACTGGTGCGTTTGCAAGTATCAGTACAGAAGCGGCTAAAATGGGTTTAGTGGTGAATGAGGGCAAAACAAAATATATGCTGTCCACAAGAAGGGACACACAACACCGACGAATCGGACAGAACGTCACGATAGACAGCTATAACTTTGAGGTAGTTCGGGACTTTGTCTACCTCGGCTCCGCTATTAATTCTGAAAATGATATCACCTCAGAAATCAAGCGAAGAATCACACTTGCCAACCGCTGTTACTTTGGTCTAAGAAGGCAATTGATTAGTAAGACCTTGTCGAGAAATACTAAGGAGACCCTATATAAGACCCTCATCATCCCAGTCCTACTTTATGGTGCAGAAGCATGGACGTTATCAAAGGCGGATGAAGATCTCCTTGGTCGTTTCGAACGCAAAATTCTTCGAGTGATCTTTGGTCCCGTTTGCGTTGACGGGCTCTGGAGGAGGAGATTTAACAACGAACTCTACGAGCTGTACAGCGACATCGACCTGGTCAGAAAAGTGCGCATCAGTCGACTAAGATGGCTAGGACATGTAGAGCGAATGGACACCAACGCTCCGGCCCGAAGAGTCTTCGACTCCAACCCAGAGGGACAACGCAGTAGAGGAAGACCTCGCCTTAGGTGGCGCGCGCAAGTGGAAGGGGACCTCAACCAACTTGGAGTGCGCAACTGGAGGCAGTTAGCCAAAGATCGCGCTAACTGGAGAGGCGTATTGGTTGAGGCCCAGGTCCACCCCGGACTGTAGCGCCACCTAAGTAAGTAAGTAAGTTGTCCACGACACATTTTGCGTAGAGTGGTTTTTACCCGACTGGACACAGGGAGGTGTCATTAGATTAGTATTCTTAAAAATTAAAAAATATGCACAAGACACTTAACAAACTTAAGAAACACCAATAAAAGAAAAAAATAAGGTCTAGATGGAAATTTCTTGGGAAATTCACAAAACTCACAAAATCATTTCTAAATACAGTACAAATTATTAAAGAAATAAATAATTTGCAAAAATTGCACTTCCATTTTCTCTGCTCATATTTTTCTACAGTGCGATAACTTAATAAAAATAAATGCTTTTGGACAGCATGCTGACTGTAAATTATCTTTTATGAACGCGAGTACATACTGCTAAACTTCTGTAATTGTCATGCAATTATTTTGCAACTAGCTGACCCGTGCTCGCATTGTTTCGACAGAGATCCACATCTTAAATTAAAAACATTGTAATAAACGCTATACAAATCCACTCCTCGAAGTTTTGCTGATGGAAAAAGAACAATTGATATCGGTTTAGATTATAAGTGAAGTGTAGCCAGAAACAAAGGAAACAATGACTTAGTTTTAAAATAGTAGGGATTTATTAATTAAGTAGGTAGCTATGTAGTTTTTTTATATGAAAATCAGTAAAAGAATGGAAACTATAGAAATTGGAATCACTATAGCGCTTTGTATAATTGAACTTTATATTACAAAAAAATCTATTTCATTTGGAAAAGTCATTCCAAAGCTAGGCGCTAGAAGGCATTCGAGAATTACAGCTTATACCTATCTCCGCTTCCGGACAGCGAATAATGGTGAAAAATATCCTGTGAAAACCGGAATCGATTTCGTGTAGTACTTTTTTAATCTATTCTAATCTATAGTAAGGAATTAAGATAACGAGCTCGAAATTTGCAGGAATGCGTTCTTGTCAAGGAAGTACTTTCAGTGCGGTGGGCTAGTTCTACGACTGTGAAAGTTGCGATAGCTGATTTTATAGTGGTTAATTTAACTCTATTAATTAGTTTATTGTTTAATTTTAGTGTTATTTAAAGATTTTCAGACAGCGGCACATTCAACTAAAAACTTAATAAAAATCGTCCCAAGAAGTGCTTATACGGGGTTACAGATCGCCCGCATTCGTCACAAAATCAGCCTTTTTCTGCGGATGTAACATGTTTACAAAAACGTTCTCCGGACGATATTGTTGATATCCTTTTTATTTTTTTTTTAGTCTAACACATTTTTGAGAACGCTTTTAAATTTAGTTAATAAATTGTAAGACGGCAAGTCGGCAACGTGTAAGGTGACTTATAAAACGTTTTCGATCTGTTTTTGGGCACGAAGATTAACATGTTGCTTGGTGTTATTGTATCATTATTGTAAGTAGCTACGACTTAAATAATTTCCGTTTTGATTAGTGAGGGCTACAAGCAGCGACGTCTTATGCAGGTTTTTAACTAGTAAAATTGCCATAAAAAAAAAACAATTCAACAGTCGTCCACGCGATCCGTATAACTATGAAAGTTTAAAGATTGTTTTTAAATTTTTGAAGGTAACAACTGTTTGAAGTCACGCAATGACACGTCTTTTCTCTGCAAAGATCTATTTTTCGAAAACACATCCATTTTATTCCCATAGGAAGTTCAAAAAAGCCTCACAGGTCATACTCGAAAACGTTTAGTAAAACGCGTTCCTTTTCACGATGTATTAAAATACCTCATAATTTCTTAATCAACTTTCTTCTAGGCGGTCTCTAACATAATTTGCTGAGGATTATTTGAAGCCGATTTTGGTTTGTTAAGGACTTCTTCACAATATTGCTTTGGATAGTTCTTAAGATGGGTTTTATTTCGAACGTTGAATTATTTAACGTTCATATTTTATTTCGCGGCTCAATTTTCGTAAACTTCAATAAATTTTACATCATGATTTGGAATGCTTAGATACTTGACTTGGTAGTAAGAGTATGGCCCGATATTTAATTCTATTACTTGTTGGGGTTTTTCTAATCTACAAATTTAAGCACTTGAATTGGGACTCAAATAAAAGGAGCAACCCCCTTTCTCGTTTGCATAACATTCGCAGAGTTTTCGTAAATCATTCATTGTTGGTTTGCATTTTCCAATAATGTGTTACCCTATTTTTACTGTTTTCGAATTCACTGGCTTTATTTCCGATTACTCAGTAAACAAGGTCCTTTTTTCTTGAAATAAATATTTTTTCGCACGACTCTATTGCATGTGTATCGCCAACTTGCCAACGGCCAACGGCCAACAAAACGCCGAGTCATCCGCATCGATTTGCATGTAAATTCCGAAAGCCAATTCCATTATTCCCCATACAGGCACATGAACATCCGTCCAGAAAAAGCACGGATATCCGAACAACTTGAAACTGCAGCGTGCGTCGTTTTGCGAATTTAAATTTTCGAATAATTTCACAGTGACAATGGTGGTCAGCGTCACTGCTCACTGAGAGTTCTGATGTACAAGTACATAGTCTATAGCTGGAGCAATTTAAAACGAACGTGACGCCAGTAGACGTTCGACAAGGACGAAGCACTCAGCTTGTCTCTGGTATTTGTTTCATGATTTTTCGGTTTACGGTACGGTGGCCGTGCATGTGCGGTCACAAGCATCTCCCGCACACGGAGAGTATCTGACGTGAACTTTCCAAGTTTTCCCAATGCAATGAGCGGCGATCCGCAGCGTTAATTATCGCGTCCAGTGAAATGCAAATTGGCAGGAGATTATGAAGCGTAATTGCATTTTGTCCAGGATATCGAGTGCGTTTTCATTGAAGCGCGCCCGAGTATTTTCGTATTTGATTTGAATTTTACAATTGCATTTGCAAAACAAAAGCGGAAGCTGTGCGAGATACTCCGATGCTATGCTCATCTCTGGTGTTTTATATTTCAATTGATAGCGGGTGGGAGTATTTTTTTCCAGACTGGACTAGACCGCACGTAAACAGTTATAAATGTTTTGTAATTTTATCGTTTTCCGGCTTTTTGCGAAATGCATTAAATCATTGACTTAACGTTTTTTGTTTCGATAGCTTGTGAAGGATTATTGAAACGGGCAGTCGGGTGGAGGTTGATTGAAGAGGTTTCTGTTCAACGCGGTACGGTCTGTGTACTATGGCAATGGATTAAGGGTATTTCTGGGTGATTTTCAAATTGCAGTAGCCAATGATTTATTGGCTTACAGTTGAGGGGCTAAGCTCGATAATAGGTTATAATGGGATTGTATCGAGAATAGATTCAATATTGGCTTCCGGTTCAGTTGATTGTATCACAGAGAGGACGACAAATTTCAATTGGTCTCGGTGCAAATTTTGGACAGGTCAACGATTGGCTTCAAAGCTGTTGTAGATTGGGTGAGCTTGTTTGTTGTTTTGTAATCCCTTTTGTTTTCGTGGTCTTAACGGTATTAATGTTTTGATGTGTTCATCAAAAGATTATTTACCTTATTTACAACCCCCAATCTTTGTATCACAAAATCTTTATAGATTCAGAGTATAGATATAGAACAGCTATTTACTTGTTTTTGAGATTTGGTTGAAAAATTGTTGTGCTTCAGTGGATAGGTGATACGTGGGTAAAAATAGTTAACATAATCTAAAAATAATTTCGCAAGAAATTTTGAATGATTTTTATGGTTTGAGGTAACCTCCTGTGATGGCACATTATTATGTTTACTCTTGTCTTGAATTTCTTGAGCTTTGCGTCGTTTCAGCCTCAGTGGTCATGTATTTTTATGACCACTATGAAATTGCCTGCATAATGTTGTGAGCCAGGGTCGAGCCACAGGGGCAGCTTCGGTACAGGTGAGGAGGCGCGGCATGCTCGTGGTTGCTCGGCTCAGCTCGTTGGACGGGGATTGTTCTTGCCCCCTCACCACATACCACCTGCTCAACAAACATTTTGTATCATGGCAAGAGAAAAAAAAAGAAAAAAAAAAAGGAAGAAAGCTACTCTACTTTGATCTCTGACAGACAAACGGACCATTAAAATCAAAAGATAGTATAGGAAAAGAAAAAATGTCCAAGGACCTCCGCCAATACCACCATGAAAGAACGGAAGACACCGCGAAACTAACCTATCTTGCCTAATCTATATCTAAACTAACCTAAAAGAAATAAACTAAACCCTACACTGAAAAAAAAAGGTACATCATAGCAATGAAAAAATTCATCAATAGAATGAAAAAATCATCAATTTTAGTCCAGTGAAATTTTTCGTTGCTATGATGAAACCGATTTCATCAATATGAAGAAATTTCAAAATTATAAAACGTGTTCATCATTCATCAACTTTGTTCATCAATGTTATGAAAAATTCATCAATGTGATGATCCGAAATTGCCGTCCAATTTCATCAATGTGGTGAATGTGTCCATCATATTGACAATTTTGTTCATCAATATGATGTGCACTTTTTGAGTTATCACTTTTGTTTTGATGTGTTTGTAAGTTGGTGCACACGAAAAAGAAAATGTGAAATAGAAATAGTTATACCAAATAAAACGTAAACACATAACCTTTCTTCTTTACTGAGAATGGTAAAATACCTAAACGAACATAATGTCATGGAAATGGTAATGGAGGCAATATTATGTGATTTTAATAATTGAATTTCTTCGTATCCGAAAGGAAAATATTCCAACGACAATCAGTTTTACCACAAATGTCAATAAGTTGTAGTGGCAAAAACTCACGCGCTCAAGAAATATTGAGGATTTATAATATTTGATTTTATTTCGTAGCTAGTTACTTTTATTTTTCCAGGAAGTTTTTTTTTTTTTTTTGATAATGGATTCCAATTAGAGTCAGAAAGCGGCCATTTGCCTGCCATATGCATTTCTTGAGGTATGAGCACAGGGTGCCGGTGCATGTAGATATACATTTGTGTTTGAAAAGTGTTTTGCGTTTTTTGTTATTAATTCATAATCAATATTCGATTGATCCATTCTCTTGAATTCTATAATTTCAAGCATCGAGGAGCATGTACCTAAAAAAATAAGTTTTAAGAGCAAAAAATTTATGTCGAAAAACGTTCGTTTACATAACATCATTTAAACGAAAATTGTAAGTCAACACATTTGTGTGTGCACATCTATGAGACAGTACCTACTTTTCGAATAATATAACTTTCATTCTACAGATTACATAATCAGGGCTGTCGTGAACAAAATTCCCCCCGGAATATTCCCCCTTTTTCAAAAATAGGTATCGGCAATGAATTTCGAAAAAGGGAAAAAATTCCCCCCGGAATAAATTGGTATCGCGAACAAAAATTCCCCACGGAATTTGATGGGATTCCCTCCGGAATATTTCCTTTGCAAATTTGTAGGTGTAAATTCAAAACGTAAGCCGTACAAACGGTTTAAAGTTGGAATTTTGCGGTTTTTTGGGGTTTTTATTTGTAAACTTCAAACAAAACAGATGGAATAAATTACAGATTGAAAACAAATAAACGGATATTTAATCAAATTTCATGTGTGTTTCTGTTTTAAGTGGAGAGCAACAATTTGTACTTGGTATTGCTTTATTGACCCTGGTAGCATTGGTAAAATCTAATAAAGAACGAATATGTAATAACTATCTATAGTGCAAAAGCTATTTAATTTCTACTTACAACGCCTGTGGTAACTCTAAGCAAGGGATTTGATTTACCTATCTCTTAAAGTTTTTCTATTTAGTTTCACTTAATTTTTTCATTTTTGAATTGCTTACTCGGCCAGCAATCTAAATGCTGCGCTGTGCATTTTGAATTTTTTTTTTATATTTTTAGCAATCAAACACTTTCTTTGCACTTCACTAAAATACTAATATGTAAATCGAATTCGCGACTTTACAATTGATGAAATTATCAAAACTAATAGTTTTCTAACAAATATTTGCAAAATATTATCAAATATGAGCCCAATTGACAATTCAAAATCACAATTGATATCTGTCAACGCCTTCGAAAAATAACTTCGAAAATTCCGGGGGAAATAAATTCCCATGGAGATTCACGATACGAGGAATATTTTCCATGGAACAAAAAAATTTCGGGGGGGATTTTTTTTTTCAATCGGAATTGCCGATAGCCCTGAATAAATACTTTAAATATATACATATATGATAACATTATATAAAGTGAGAAAATCGGGATTACCTTTTTAAATTTCCACCGTTTTTATTGAATTTTTCACACTTCATTATCAGTCGCCCGTTGTAAAAGCTAATTAAAATGTTTATTCAACGGCAAGTAATTTTCAAAACAATGTTTAAGATAGAAGTGAATACTTTTGTGGGAACATTAATTAAAAAATAAACATATAACTATCTATACGATGAAATTTCTAAATCACTCTTCGAAATTTTGACTCTTTTAAGATATTCATTGTTCATCGTTAAACCATTCACAATATTTTTTTTGGCACCCTGTGTAGATTCTTTACGCTTGATTAATGTCATATGTCGTGTATGAGTATAAATGGCGTACCAACTTCGTGTGTGTATACCTACAGCATACATCATATTAACAATCTGTACGCATCACATTGAAGAAAACGATAAAAGAAATTCATCAATATGATGATTAAATTCATCAATATGATGATTTTAATTTAATTTGATTTTTTTCATCAAAATAACGAATTCAGTTCATCCATAAGAAGAACGCTTCACAATCAACATGAACATTCTCGTTAATATAAACTTAAGTCTGTTTTTTTTTATGAACGCGGTCACCAGTATGATGAAAGCCGTCATCAATACGATGAGCGCCTTTATCAATATGATGAAAATTCAAAATTTGGCAATCTTACTTGAATACGATGATTCCATACATCAACGAGACGAATAAATCATCAACTGGATGAACAAATAACTGAATTCATCGAAAGAAGTGTTTTCGTCATATTGATGAAATGATGAACGTAGCTCACGAAAAAATACGTCAAATTCTTATCAGAACTCTGCCAAAAAAATTGATGAATGCACTTTCTTCATATTGAAAAACGGTTCATCAATTGTCGAAAAGTTTTCATGAATTTATTCATCATATTGATAAAAAATACGTCATATCAATGAATAGCATGTTTATGAACGCCATTCGTCAATATGACGACGTCTTTTTTTTCAGTGTAAACTATACCTACTATATCTTAAATCTAGCCTATCTACTTTCACCCTAAACGCAACTTTTCCTTCCGTAGTCTCTTAGAGGTAGAGGTTCGTCATGATCTCGAAACACGCCAGATGTTATTGGCAAAGGATGGCCAACCCACCCTTCATGTCCTTAGACATATCCAATAGCTATCCCCCTCTGGCCGACGTTGTGAGAGATAGCCCCTTATAGTAACCCTCCAGTCACAACATTAGTCAAGCCGGAATGGCTGAAAAATAACGCTGAAAAGCGTCATGTCCTGTCGTCGGTTAGTTTTAGTCGCGTCTCGTCATCGCCGATCTAACAAAAGGACGGCCTTCCCAAGTATCCACACACCGTGAGCTTTTGAATTTAGCCGCTCATATTAAAAATGTATCTAAACACGAAAAGTTGAAAACTTTTATTCAAGAGAAATCAAAGAAACTTAACTCAAAATATAAGAAAGAACTAAACCAAAAACTAAAATTAAAAGATGATTGTATCTCAAGGATACAAATAAATCAAGATTAAAACTAAAAAAAAACCTCTGCTCTTAATACTATGAATACTAAAATCTAACTAAAATTCAAAATATAATAAAAGAAACTAAAATTACTCACGGTTTTTCACGTCCCACGTTGTTCTGGCGCCAGCACAAGAAGGTCCGTATTTGCAAATTGTTGACTTAAAAATATACCTATTTTCACTAAAATCTAACGCGCACAAAATTAAGCTATTAAAAGCAGGTTCAAAAAAAAATCAAAAAAAGTTAAAAGCTACGTTAAAATGTCAAAATGAAACCTACGTTAGGTTAGGTTAGGTTAGAGTGGCAGGCCGCCTCAAGTGCAGCCACACTTAGGCCAAATTAGGCCCATTGTGTTACCACAGGATCGAAATCGACTCCTTATCTACCCGTTGAACCAGCCGGAGCTAAGAATGAAGCGATGGAGGCAGTTGATACCTATGTTTGCGAGTTCGCTGAGATTGTCGAAGAAATATTCTCCGAGGTATAGTTTTCTACGGAGTGACAGTGCTGGACACGTACAGAGAAGGTGCAGAATAGTCTCCTCCTCCTCCTCGTCCATATAGCTTCTGCAGAAATCATTTGAAGGGAGGCCCAATCTGAGAGCATGTCTCCCTATGACGCAGTGTCCCGTGATGACACCTACTAGAGTGCTTATTATGGGTCTTTTCAGTGTAATGAGACTTTTTGAGCGCTTGGAATCTAGCTGAGGCCAGATCTGTTTCGAAGTGTGGCACGTTAAGCATCTAGACCACCTGCGATTAGTAGCGCTTAATGCGTTTTGTTTAATTAGGAGTTTGCAAGTAGCAAGAGGCATATATATCTTCTTTTCTGGTAGAGTCGACATAGTAGTGCCTTCTCTGGCGAGCTCATAGGCGATGCAATTGCCTGGAATGTCTCTATGGCCCGGCACCCAAATAAGGTAAATTTTGAATTGTTTCGCCATCTCGTTCAGAGATAGTCGGCAATTGAGGGCAGTTGTTGAATTGAAGACGACAGAATCCAGGGATTTAATCGCGGCTTGACTGTCGGTAAAGATGGTGATATCCCTTACAGGTATTACATTATACCGAAGCCACGACAGGACCTCTTTGATCGCCATGACCTCCGCCTGAAATACACTACAGTGATTAGGAAGGCTGAATGAACCCGTTTGCGTTTTTTTTTTGGGGCCGTTGGCTGGCGGTATGTTGACGTTTCCCGTTACGGTCCCACGGATCTTTTGCGGACAGAGCTTATTTTGGGCTTAACATTATTTACACTCGAGATTATCATTACTTTATGAGTCATTATGTGATTATAATTATTATCAATTCAATGCGACGACGTTTTCTGAAACGTTTTTTGATTGTTATTGAAAAGTTCGATTTAAAAGCCCGAGTCACCTCTTCCGTTGATGAACCACCTATACGTACATACCCAAATGGGGAAGATGTTATGAAACAATCACAAAAAAATGTCTAATAGTCTGCCTACCTTCACAACGCCAGTTAGGGGTCTCCGGTAATTTTTGATTTATTTTATTTCCTCTATACGAACACCTGCACCAGGAGGAATTATAATTTTAATTTTGCTTAAAATGGTCTATTAACTCTAACTCGCCATTGCATTCTTTACAACAGAAGGTAATTTATTTTTCTCCTCACTGTGTGAAACTATACAATTTCCAGCTGGCTAAAAGGCAACGACCGCTTGCAGCCAATCAAAGACAATTGTGAAGGCCTGTCTGCAAACCAATATTGCATTTGCGGTGCATTTGTTTTACCCCTCCCTTTGTTTTCTCAAGTCTCTGCTGACCCTGTCTTTCCCTATTTCTTTCTTAGTTTTTTCTTTTGTTTTTATTTCCCCTTCGTTTTCTCAAAATTTGTTTCCTTTGTTGGAGAGTGAGGGGTCTCTTAATTCCTAATCGTCAAGTCGTGTCTTTCTATTTCCTACATAAAATACATGCATAAAATAACAATACCTAACATAGAGAAAATAACGTAACTACAACAAAAAAAAAACTTTCAACTACATCTTTACGATCACCCACTAACTTCTTTTTCCCTTGCAGGTACTCCAACTATCTTTGGTATGTATCTATTTCAGATAGTTGAAATAATGTACATTGTCTAATTAATAATTTTTGTGCTCCTAGGAATGGCTCCGTAACAAGAAAGCTACGATTACACGTGTCACTGGTTGTCACAGCGTGTAGCACAAGTGACATAGTGTAAATGTCAGGATCAAGTGATAGATCTAAATTACTCCCTGGTAACATTTCCGTCGTTGTAGGTCTGAGTGAAAAATCGTATATACCACATTTAATGTCAAATTTAGACTTTACATTCAAAAAATTCTTCTTCGCGTTAATAGCTTTTCGTTGAGCGTAGGGAGCTGCACAAAGAAAAGTGACAGTGGCGAGCTTCGGTGATCGAGCTTTTAGCTGCTCGGCTACCCGATGACTGTGTTCAGATGCAGCACTGTAAGTGGTGAACTTAAAATAGGTAGAAGTGCATTGAAATGTGGTCGGGTGCTGATGTGCTGGCAAGGCAAGTGCATTGATGTGTTAGGGTTAATGTGCGGTGTTGTTGTCTGATTGTAATGGGTAAAGATTTGTTATAATCAAGATTAAAACAAAAAGTACTTTGTTGCACTTAAAAATGTGATTCGCTAGATCATTAAACTCACTCCTTTTTGGTCTTCGGTACGCTTTCTCAGCCCATTTTGGTCAGGTTTTCAAAGGAGATGGCGAAGCCTATTTAAGTGGGAAATTTGTTGGTTTTGTTGGCGGCTGCTGATAATTGTGCATGACATCCTCAAAATATTTTGAGCGTCTATGTTTACCAAATTTGTGGTATAATTCAGGTATTCCATATCATCTACACGACATTAGACCATTCGATTTTTGCGACCGCCAAGTTCGGCGGCTGTGTGAAATAAGACCCCAATGAAATAAGGCCCCAAGAAAAAAACGAATTATACAGGAAACAACAACAACGATTTTTAATAAAATTTGGGGTGTTATTTCCTTTTTTGAGGCATTATTTCCTAATGAAAATTGGGGTCTTATTTCATTATGAAATACCCCAAAGGATGAAATGAAATAACACCCCAAAACTTTTTGGGGCCTTATTTCATTTTTATTAGGAAATAAGTCCCCAATTTTTAATATGAATTTTTTGGGGTCTTATTTCATTTCTCTTATTTTTGCTAAAATATGATATGTAAGCTAAGAACTAAATTAACAGTTAATTTTCTTATCTGTTCTTAGACTAAGTATTCGATGCGGGGATTTTTTGTACAGATGTGCAAAATAGCGTTTTAAAATTAGTGCAGTGATAGTTTTTTGAGTTTAGTGATTGACATTGTGCGAAGTTGACTTCAAAGTGAAAGCTAAGATTATGGAGTGCAAAAAAATTGTTGGATTACGCAGAACTGGAAATTTGTTTTACGTTATCAGAAAACGTTATCCAAAATAAAGTCTAATTATGTACAAGAATATGAAAAAATTAGAATGCAGGAACAAAACCTGTAAAGCCAGGGTAAACCTATTGCAAAATAAATAGTAATATAGGCTTTCAATTTGGAATCTGTGTGGACTTCGTTTGGACTTACAAAGGATAAAGCAAATACACTGCCGTTTTACACGGCTTGTATTTTTGAAGAACAAACATGATTTTTGTATATTTTCGTCTTTAAAAATAATAAGAGAAATAAAGGAAAATATACCACCGCCTAGTATATGCGATTGGAGTTAAGTATTTTTTATGGGCCTTAGGAACCAATAAACATTTTTAGTTTCGACTCTAAACTTAAGTATAATTCACAGTGGCTATAAATTTTCCATACAAATTTATCAATTATTGTGAGCTTCCGTAAATTTAAATTCGAGTCTTAAATTTGTTATTAGTACGGCAGTAGGTATGTGTCTACATTTTTAAACACAACATTTCTGTGTATGGCTTCGAATGTTAGTTAGTTAGAATGTTTCTTGATACATCTTACAAATTTGTGGGTACATATTTTGCAATTTATTAGAATTATGAGCTTTAATTTAGTACTTTAATTTATTTATGTAGGTATACCCTTGAACGCAAATTTGTGGAAATTTGTCATCACATAAAGAAGCAAAAAACAAAAAAACACGCAAGCAACATTTCTCTAACCTCTTAACCCACTTCCATTTTAGCCCTCTCGAAAAAACAAATCCATTAATTCCGTCACTCCAATCCCAATGGGTAGGATGATAAACGTCAGCCCTTGTATACTACCATCGATGGGAAAACTCACGATAACAATAAATTTTACTAAAATTTTGGGCGACAAAGTTCCAACGCCTACCTTCCTGTCCAGCAATGACAACCAACAACCAAGTGCATCCAGAGAGTTTCCCCTTTGTGTGTCAGTAGTCGTTATCCTTTTTATTATAGCCCTTCTGAAAATTTCTCGACCGCAAATCATACAAGTTTGTGTTGTCACAACAACTTGTCCCATCGCACAAGCCAAGCGAAAATGTGCTACATCCCATTTTCTCTAGGCTTTTCACAGATAGTTTCCGAAAGACAAATGCGAGTCCTCGAGAGTGGCAATAAATCTCATGGGGACATAGCGTGTATACGCATTTTCACATCGACTCGAAGTGGACGTTCCTTCATGGCGGGTCTCTGACGTTGACTCCGCACTGCTTCGGGGGGGTAATCAATTATCATATGTGAGAGTGCAGCTCTATATAGTCCATTTCCTATCCATTCGCAGCAACATCGCTTGTTCAGTGTAGTCGCATACATTTGTGTATAATCCTCCCGTAACTGATTTAAAATAACAGGAGCGAGTGCGAGTATATATACGATAAACACCATGCAAAGGAGGCCAGCAGCTATGATGATAATGATGATGATGCTGAAATTGCTCGTACTCGTACCGATTTTATTGAATCCTCGAACGTGTAACAGAGTGCTGCCGCACAAGTGATATATGGGAATCTGCAGTAGTACACTAGAGCAGTAGTAGCATTTGTATTCCCAAATGGCTCTG
This sequence comes from Cheilosia vernalis, assembly GCA_949126925.1. NCBI lineage: Eukaryota > Metazoa > Arthropoda > Insecta > Diptera > Syrphidae > Cheilosia > Cheilosia vernalis. The sequence goes on from OX421358.1 coordinate 32,246,741, forward strand.
GAATGCGGCAATGTTTCACATTTTTAAGCAGATTTACGGTCCACAGCCATATATACGAGATGACCATTCAAATGCAACATGCAGCCGAAGTGATACACGGCGAGCTGGGTACAAAGTCAAATTAATTAGCTTTCGGATGCGAATCGAAAGTAATTTTTCTATCAATCTGTCATAACGATTTACGGAGCATTGGAATTTAAAATAATGACAACAGGTGTTAGGTATATATAGTTGCACCGACTTTTGGTTTTACTGGATCGGGTTGACTTGGAAGAAATCATAAATATCATATGTATTATCTACCACCCTATGGGGACGATGGTAGTACATCAAGAAGTGTATATAGCTTGGGCTCCGCGAAATAATGCCTCAGGAAATAAGACCCCAAAGTTAAAGCGAAATAAGGCCCAAAAAAATGCGCATACAAAAGAATAACAAAAAAATTGTTTTAAATTGGGGCGAAATTTCACTTTATCTGGCTTTATTTAATTTTTTCATTTGGGTCTGAATTTCATAATGAACCCCAACATTTTGGGAACATAATTTCATTTTTATTTTCAAAGTAACACATTTTGGGGCTTTATTTAATTTTTCTACATTTACTTGAAAGTACTTGATTATAACTGTCTTTCACTGATTCAATAACAAAGATTGTGAAAAATTCCTTAATAAAAACTGTCATCTCAGCCAACATGGTCCGATAGAATCACCGAGGTAATGAATAATTATGCAGATGAAAACGAGTAGCTAAGTGGTCTAAAGTTCAAGTTAAAGTGTAAATTAAATATTAACAATAATTATGAACTGTGAAAAGTTTGTGGGGAAATGCAGAAATAATTAACTTTTGTAGGTACGTTCCTCCCCAAAAAAATTATATAGCTATAGAAAAAAGCCAGTGTATAAAGACATTCACTGGACCAAAAAGATACATGATGAAAATGAAAAAAATGCATAGACAGTATGAAAAAATCATTGAAATTGAGCTAAAGTAGGAATTCATTCAATTAATGTGTCCCCGTTCATTCGTGTCTGAAAATATTCATAATGGTATGAAACTTTCCTAAGATGCCTGATTTGTTCATAAAAGCAATGGATAGAATACAGAAAACTATCCCTCTTCGGAAAACGTTCATCGGGTTAATGTATTTTTTGAACGAACTTATCAGCCAATTCATTGAATTTAATATAGTGAAATGTTTCCCGAAAATATGAAAGCCTGATGTTGGCGAACTATCCAGTATTGTACTTTTTTAAGGCCGAGATATACGACACGTGCAGGCTTAACTTCATATTAACTTCATCTAAATTATTTAAATTGAAAAATAAGATTAGAAAACAAATTAATAATAATAATAGTTGGCGCAACAGGTCTGTAGGGACCCTGGGCCTAGCTTCTCGCAACCATTCGTTTTGTGTGAGTTTTTAATTTTTGGAACGAATGGAAGGGATCTACAAATTTATGCCGATTCCAAACGGCTAATTGAGAAGCTCTTTCAAGACAGTTATACTCTCGGATGTTTGTCAGACGTTCGCGAGAGGTGGCGCAGTGAAAAAAACCCTTAGTTGGAATTTGGGTTTTTGCGGGATTCGAACCTGGACCCCTCGCTTAGTAGTCGAACACACTAACAACTAATCCACTGCGAAGAAAACAAATTACCATTATTAATATCTGCTACATAAATTTTTTCAAGCATTTCTCTCATTGCTTGTCTCTTGAAAGGTTTTCCTTTAAAAATAATTTTTTTAAGAGGCTGACTTGTTCGGATTCCTGAACGACTTTCAAAAACAGTTCCAAAGTCCTTGTCAATCTTATACAAGATAAATATAAATGAATTATAATTGTAATATTAATTTAAAAAAAAAAAAAATTAAGCTTACCGAACGATATCCACTTATTTTCTTTTACTCAGGCCAGCAAGTAAAGTTGTAGTTTGTAGATAAAGCTAGTAGAAGACTATTTTGATAAACTAAAACTTAGAAAACTTTTGACATATTTTTTGTATGCATTTACCCTATGAACATGTTTATAAAAATGATACTACTTACGTGAAAACAGTCCAATAACAAATTTAATTTCTTAAACTCCGAACTGAAAAAACCGACTGAAACAGTAAACTCTATCCCGAATAATTTATGAATGAATACCAATTTAAACATTCAAATAATGGTCGCTTGCATAAAACCAATGAACAGTCTCATACATTTAAGGTTATCATTCATAAAATGACACAATCAAAGTCACCCAAACGAATTTCATTGAAATTCGGATACATTATTTTGTAACAATAATTTATCAATGAATTCAGTTTCATGAAGGCAATGTTGTGGTCATAAAACCAAGCGAAATATTCAAGAATTTTTGCATTGCGCCAATGAATATTTTATCAAACGTAAGGATTTCATTGGCTCTATGAATGACATTCGTTGATAATATGGACGAGAATTTTTTCAGTGTAGTTAAATATGAGTGCTGAAAGAGTTCCTGGTAAGGCAAGGTTATTGTTGTTGCCCAACGGCACCCGCGATGAGCTCAAAGCTTTAATTAAGATTAAAGACGATTGCTTATGCAGCAGGAGCCGAAGTAAATGCCCTAAGCACTATTGAGTTTTGTTATCCCAACACCTGTGAAAAGTAAGAATTATTATTTCTAGATAGATTTTGTTTCACAAAAGTATCATTCCAGTACCGAGTATATCGACTATGACTTCTCTCAAAATAAAAACGTTTCAAAAGGTTGTGGGTGCACCATTATCCTCAATACTTAACAAAGAGTTGAGTCTAATGTTCTACTTCCTCTAGTCTGAGACTGCATTGTGAGAAAATTCAAAAACGATTTTGCACCCCAAAACGAAAGGTCTGCATTAGTATAGGCACCCACATTAGCCGGCATTAAAGACGTATAGACGACTACTTGACATAATACTCATAAAGGCATAATGCACATAGCAGAAACTAAAGCGAACAACAATACCATCATTACAGCTGTATCAAATAACAGCAGAAAATATGTGAAAACAAGAAGCCGCCTTTGACTCCTTGGTATTGTTTTGGATCTTCTATATAACACATCCAAAAAATAGCTAGTTCCTATACGAATGCCTATGTAGGTATACCTACTGAACGCAGCTCATCCTGGTCGGTTTGCAATTCTCTTCTTTCTTTTTTTTTTTTTATTCTGTCGGGAAAGAAAATTCCTTTACACATAGATACAAACACCGTTAATGAGAAAAACTTGTGTAATTAATTTTTCTTCACCAGAACATCCCACTAGGCTTATCCTCCTTCTTCCCATGGATGTCGACTATACAGGAATGTAGATGAGAAGACGTGGGCGATTCCAAGGATTCTGTTAATTGAGTTGTATTTTCTTTTCGTTCGATCTCACTGGAAGGAATGTCCTATTGTTTGGCTGTTTTCTTATTTCACATTTCACTTAGTCGTTTGTTGTGCCTTGCGCCTATGTTGCTCATAATCCATAAGGACATTTCTGTAACATATGCTGAAGGAACTTGCGAAAACAATACTGTGTTGTGTTGTTTTTCTTTTCGGTGGCTAATTAAGAGGAAAATTGACCAAAGCCATAAATATGAAATAACAACCAAAATAAAAGAATAATGTCCATTTGGTTTAAGGCGAATGACTCCAAGGGAGAAGAATCGTTGTTGTTATTGTCGGCAGATACCAACATTAAGAACACATGCGACAATATTGTAGGTCTGTAATAATTTACCGTTGCGTTTGTTTATATTTAATTAATATGTTCACATATGGAATTCAACGGAAGACATTATCTATTATTATTTTTGTACAGTTTTTTCCCTGTATATTTTTTAATGTCGGTAGGTTACAACATACAAATACAGTAGAAGTCTGAAGAATTTGAGCTATGCCCATTGGTGGCTGGAGTGCGTTTCTCGCCTGGAAGGAGCATGAGGGAAAACCAGACTCGCAGGAATGAGAACATCTTTGTCCTTGAATTGTTCTTTCAAATCGTCGCTTGAATATTATTTGAATTAAGATTATTGTACTGAACGATGTTCGCGAAAACATTCATGATGAGCGTGGAATTTCGGAATAAATAAAAAATAAGTGTTCGTGCTAACTCGTCGCTTTGCCAAGTGTGAAAGAAATTCGTTAATGTTGTTGCAGGTGGCCGTTCGACTCGTTTTTGAATTCATTAAAACCGTTTTGTTCTGCTTAAAAACTCGTGCTACGACACCGTGGCTTGATTTTTTTTTTCATGAACAGTCCCATAATAACTCGTTCATTACCACTGCGGCGTAAAAGGTTTGATCTTCTCAGTTGTGACCTGATCAAATGAGACTAGGAACTACGGAAATCAATCAATAATATAATTAAAAACATTTGTTTTGTTTATTTATTTGAAGTGACAATCCCCGTTTTTCTACTGTTTATTTTTTTCCAAGTGCGGTGCTCCATACAAACGCTGATGACGAAAGAGCTCCTAAATAAAATGCAACAGAAGGAGTTTGCATCGCGTTATGCCTACGTGGATCGTAAACTCGTGTTTTGGGAATGGCGGCAACGATTTGTGACTTAGCAGTATTGTAACGTCTAATGCCATTCTGGGTACATTCACCCGTTTCTGGGATTCTCCATTCCTGTAATTACGAGTTGAGGAATTGCAGGTTCCGTTCTTTCCTTTCCATGGATAGATAAGGCGCCCTCAAGCGGATAAGATCCTTTGGCGTACCTAGTCATGTTTAGAATTTCTTTCCTGTCAAAAACGCGTTGGTTTGTATTTAAACTAGGTTCATTCATGTTGGTGATGAAACCCTTTAACCAGTCCAAATCTTAATCTTTTGAATTTTGATAGCTTGCCAAATAATGGAGGCTTGCCTTCTACCCTCACGTTGACGTCGACGGTGCTTCCTTAAGAACCCACATACTATCGAAGGCTATTAGAAAGGACAGTTTAAGAACACCCCAATAGCTCTAAAGGCGTTAAACACCCTTTCCCTGAGTCCTATGATAACAAACACAAATGACGTTGCCGACAAACATATTGAACCACTAATTAACTGCTTTCTGGAGACAAGTTGACATTCGCCTATCCCATTAACACAATTACCGTGCAGAAAAGAAAGGCAATTTCCAGTTAGCACCTAATATCGGTAGATAGTAGTTTCTATCGATTTTCTCTTATCATCGTTCGATTCTTTCCGCCTCATATTTGAGCATGCACACATATTTCATATGTATCATCTGCGCCGAGGAAAGACAACGAGGTAGAGTCTTCCTCTATCCAGCGATAAGGAAAATCTAAAGGCCCAAAACGACACTAGCTGAAGGCACGAGTACAGGCACAAACAGTCATGACGGTGCGGTATAGTGTCTGCCTGATAAGTGAAATATAATGACAATATCATCAATTTGTGATTACAAACATCGCACCAGCCCCCTTCTCCGCAGAGCTATACTCATTCGATAACAACGTCCTTTTGACACATTTCACCTATGGCTCTTCCTCTTCACCTCTATTCGTGCACATTCAAGGACGAGTTGTGGGAAGAAAAAAAAAATTCTCCGACACAATCACGGAGTCGACTCAACACTTTAACACGTCTAATCTCTCAAACTGTCAGTTTGAAGTTATTTTTTTTTCCCCTGCTGCTGCACCAACAGTGTGATTTGTCATATTTAGATAAAGAGACGACAGACAGATGTAATATACATATGCATTGACATCAAATCAAGGAAATGGCAACAGATTTAGGGGATTTAAATTGAGCAGTCAGTTGGCTTGCCTGTGTTCTGTGCTCTCGGCTGTAGTACGCCACAATCAGATAAAGATATTGGCTTATAGTGATCCACTTCTGAGGGAATGGCACACTACCCTCTTGGTGGTCAGAGAAAGCTGGATGATGATAGAAATCTAATTCTGACGGACAGCTGATGTTTGTAGGAAAGACACATTGAATTCGAAATGTATGATCCAATAAAGTAATCGTACCTACCAGGGATGTGATATGACAATCATGATGCGACTATCAACGAACGTTTTAAAGGGAATAGGATTAGATTTACTGGCTGTTGGTGCTTGGGCAAAGTGGATGTTTATTCCCCTGATGACACCACAAAGTAATTGGTTGGATTGTCGGTTTTGTACGATGAGGACGAAATCAACAAACGTCTTTACTCCTATCCACCTACTGATTTGTGCTGTCAATAAGGTGAATAGTCGTTCCTTTGCAATCCAATTGGATTTGAAAATATATGTCAAACGACAGCAAGATTTGCTGAGGGCGCAAAAATCTATTGACTTTGATTTTCGTCCTTAAACCTACGAATGATGGGAATGGACATGGGATAGATGAGCTCTGTGATTCGGAAGATAATGTCCTCAATTATTGTCCTAAGACAATATACTAATGTAGCTGTACTCCGATTCTTTGTCAGTATAATTATTCTAATCAATATTTGAAGGCAAACAGAAATTTCAAAATAATTACCAGCAGAGCAAAATTACGAACAAAGAGCTTCATGCATATCTCGAGGGAGAGGAAGGATATCGTTTTGTAGGCGTCATACGGTTGAGTCTATTAATCAGATTGGCATACAGATAAAAACGACAAATACAGTTTTCCACCTTCTCGGGAAGAGTCCACAAGAATAGGACAGATGGAAAAGCTAACGCAAATGTCTTCAGAACAATGGGGGTAATACGATCTGGTTTGTTAATATTCAGATCATGAAGTACTATCGCGACTATACTAGTGCGAAAATGGATTAGTCCCGTAGTAAATTCGACGCTCTCAAGTATAGGTGGAGACAAAGTGTAATCAGGAGTGCAGCATTGAGCTGCCAACGAATTGCGCTGCAAACAGATTGGCTTTATCTAAGGAGCGGACGGCTGATAGGAATCTCATTGTAAATGAGTGTTGGAATTGATGAAAAGGCGGAATTCTTTATGTGTTTAACAAATGACCAAAAGCTTTCACTACCCTCGGAACATTGTAGTATTTTAGTCGATGGATACTCCAAAGTACTTGAAATGGTTTACAATTTCGATAGCAACTAGCATTACACGTAACATAAAAGTTAAAGGAGTTATTATCGCCTGGAACAGAACACATATTATGATATAATTTGAACTTTGTAAAATTAGACGAAGGGAAAACTATATCTGTCCAGGGCCCTGTTTCAACAACCACTTTTCACTTTGCATTTTGCAATTTTTCACTTTTCGTTTCACTAAACGCAAATTTGTAAAGAGGAAATTATTCCTTTGCAAAGTTGAAAAAGTTCCCTCTTTGCAAAATTCGTTTCACCAAACACAAATTTTCAAAGTGCAAAGCATGTTTCTGCAAATTGCAAAGAATTCGTCCATTTCGTTTCACCAAACAAATTGGATTTGCACTTTACATTTAAAATTGTGAAAAGTTTGTCAATAATATGCAAAGAAAAAAAAAAAACATTTGCAGATGAGCTTCTGTTGTGAACAGTTGGTCGTGTCTTGGTGATATAATAATTAAAAAAATATAATCGTATAATGAACCGTTTCGAAGCACTCTTTAGGTCCGTTCGTGTACTTTCAGCATAGAAAAATGAAAAATGCCAAATCTCAAAAATCGAGTGAGAAGTCTCTCAATTTCAAGAGAAGTAGTTACCTGGGCCCATGTTCTGATATTATCACATCGATATATTTATCACTAAAACGATACAAATTGAAAAACATGTTACTATGTTTCTGATGTGAAAATTTATCGCATGAGTTACAGAACATGCGGGCACTGATCAGTTTTCTTACAAAAAGTTTGAGAAATGTCATTTTGACATTATCGTAAAATAAAATGTGTAATAATAATTTACAAGCTATTTTCGAACTTTTAAGTGAAAGTGAAGACGAATACGAAATGTTATTCGAGTCTAGTGATGAAGAAGATATTCTCAGTGCTGCGGTAAACATGTGCGGCAGAAACCCACGGGCTTGCATTATTTATCTGAGGTGGTACCATCATACATCGATGAAGAATTCAAAAAACACTTTCGAATAAACAAGTCACTATATTATGATGTGCAGGAAACAAACACATTGCTCTATTCCTTTGGTTCGCCGGTCACGAAGCAGGTAGTGTAACTGTAAGGGACCTTGCTGACCGCTTCAATCTGTCGCAATCTACAGTGAGCGTACTCTTAAATAGAGCAATTACTTTTGATAGCAGTTTAAGTCCATGCGTTTTTCAATGGCCTAATAAGGAAGAAAAGAAAAGAAGCAGTGACTTTTTCCAAAATAAATCTGGATTTCCGACAGTTATAGGTAAATCAAACGAATGATTTCACTTAAATATCAGTTGACGTTGTCATTTTTTTAAATCTAGGAGCAATTGACTGCACCCACATCACAATCGATCCACCGAGTTCTACCAAAGATGAATATTTTGATCGCAAAGGGAATATAAGCATTATCTTGCAAGCTATACCTATGTAATGAAAAGAAAAAGTTTCTGGACATTTTTGTGGGTTTTCCTGGATCTTCGCACTACAGCTGGGTCTTTCAGAACTCATTCATCTACCCAAAGCTGCGTAGAGCTTGTGGAGGTAGGTACTAGTAATTCTTCTTAATTATTCAACATTCTTTAACTACTTTCTTTCTCTGCAGATTATTTAATATTTTGTGACTCTGCATATCAGTGCATGGAGAATCTACTCACTCCATACCGAGATAATGGACATCCTACAAGAGCTCAAAAATCATATAATATTAAGCTCAGTTCCTGTCGAGTTATGATAGAACACTCTTTTGGAATTTTGAAGCAACGTTTTCGTCAGCTATATTACTGTAAGCTTAGAAACATTGAAAAACTGTGCCATTTCGTTAGAGCTTGCTGTGTCTTGCATAACCTTGCAAGTGACATTGATTTTTTGAGAGAATCCCCATTTAAGGCGGACGTAGATTCAACAATCAGATATGAAGACAACACCGCTGGAAAAAATCTTCGTAATCAAATTTGCACACAATTGGAACTTCAATAAAGCAACAGAGGTGTTATTAATTCTTTTTTTAAATTAAAAGTAAAATACATCTTTATCTGCCTAATAAAGTATTTGTGTTAGGAACTTGTTTTTTTGTTATTTATATTTCTTAAAATGGATGGCTTCACCTTCATTTCAAATTATGTATAGCATATAATAAATGATCAGTCTTTTTTACAGGTAAGTCATTTTAAGAATACCTACTAAACAACAGCTCGATTTCAAGTCTCTGTTGATGTTTCCAGTTCATTATTATTAATTTCGTCTGCTAAAAATATAGGATATTATATTGAAGTATTTTCCTTAATATTCGAATTATTAACTGTGGCGCTACTAACCCCAGTGCTTTCAACAACTTGTTCTTGGGTGCTCAGACCACTGCAGCTTCTGTCGTTTCCAAGAATGAACTCAGGAAACATCCCCCTCTTCTTTTCCAAAACAATGAATTAAATTTTCAATAACTAAAGCATTCAATAAACAAACCTTTCGAATGCACAAGTCTTTCTGTCTCTCCCAGTTTGTGAATTATGATTCTTTGTTTTTATAAACTTACTTTCAAGGCCACGATACTTTCCCTCAATTTGGGATACCGTAAATGTATAGCCAGCATCTGCCATCTCATCCCGAATGTGCATCCACATTTTCTTTTTAGTTTGAAATTTGTGGGACTTTGCCACTTTTTTTTTTTGCAATTCCTGAACAAAGTCTTGTTCTTCGCATTCAGTTTCATTTCGCTCTGAAGTACCTTCTCCGGCGATTAACACTTGTTGTTGAGCAAGCAGCAAGGTTCTCTTTAAATGCAGCATCTACAAAATAACTTGGAATTGCATTTTTTATAATATGCTAAATACCTATTAAACTTACCATTTTGAATGCGCTGATATGCTCTAGGAGAACATTCAACTAAAACTTCCTCCTCCGACATCGTTGAAAGCGAAAATAAATTGATTTTTACTTGTCAAACTTTTGAGCTGTCACTTATGTGTCAGTTTTCATTTTTCATTTTTCGGTAAGTCGAAATTCGGCGAGTAGAAAATTACGAAAAAATGACAAGAGGGAAAATGGATTTTTCTCTCATTTTTTCAAATTTTCTCAGTGCGTGGTCGCATTCGCACAGTTTCTTAGCAAATTTTAAATAATTTTACGGTTGCAAAAAAGTACACGAACGGACCTTTTGAAGACGAAGAGGATACAAATAATGTACAAAGAGTTGTAAAACTAGGGACAAATTTTGAAATTGGAGCTAATTTTTCAATCCTGGAAAGCTTTTGTTTAACGAAGACGCGTATTGAACGTGTTTTCTCAACAATTGGACACAGGCTAAGGTTTTAATTGCTTAAGTCCCTTGCAACAGATTCTATGCACACTTCGTTGGATTGGAAATGGAATAAGTAAAGCTACAGCCTGCAGAATAGTACAACGAGTTTCGGGGGCAATAATCGAGGAATTGCTTGCAACCACCATTTACTGGCCACAAAATACTTCGGAAATAGCTACCAAATTTTTTGCTCAATGTGGATTCTCTTGTAAATATACAAATTACCTTTTCATGCGTTGACGGTACGATGATCAACATTGATGCACCCAGGGAAAATGAACACTTAGTTTACGCTCCAGCTTAAGTGCTTCCAATGTGGTTTTATAAATTTCGACCTTTACCAGCTGTTTTTTTTTAAATTTGTAAACTCTTCATCCTCCGATTTTCTTTTCCTTGTGGAAGTATGCTTAAGTTGCGTTGCTTTGGATATGGGTTCTGATGGTGGTACGACAACGCCATCGCCACCCGCCTCTACCAAATCCAGCCCTACAACAGTAGGCGAATCACTCCCGACTATGTCTAAAATTGTTTCATCCACAATATCAAGAACAACTGCCCTTCTACCCCCAGTTCCAGTTTTTGTTGCATTATCTCTTTTGGCCTGAGAAATATAAAACATTACGTATCTATATTTATTTCATAAAACGAAACTGTTATTTTTCTTGTTACTTACTAAAGTTCGACTCTTCCACAAACCAAAGATGTTGTCTCTGGCAAAGGTCCACTTTCCCAAGGGACTTTGCATTGGTTAAAACTTCATCACAAGCTTCTTCTTTTTGCTTTTTCGTTACCGAATTATTTTGGAACGAAGCAAAAAGAATTTTCTTTAATTAAAAAAAAATCAATAAATGCTTACATAATATAAAACTTATGTAAATATACAAATTACCTTTTTATTCTTTATAACCTCCAATACAGCTAGCTTTTTGTCGTTCCTTTCACCGCGACTCATATTTATTTTTAACTTTCTCCATTACGTAGTAGGTAAGAGAAAGATATTGGTTTCGTACAAAATTTCGAACTCGAGATTTTAATCAATTCTGATATTACGATGATAGAGGAACTCAAAAAAGTGGGTCACAAAATTCTGTCCGGTCTGTCCGTCTGTCCGTCCTTCCACAGGCCTACAGCCTAAACGGCTTCCCGGATTACGTTCAAACCTCGGATTTGGAGTTTTTGGGCTTGGGAGGTGTTTTTTTTTTTTTCAAGGTAACCTCAATATTAATGGTACTTCCCATATAAAATTTTCGTACCAGTTTGATTTGATCGAAAACGGCTCTAACGATTTTAACCAAAATTTATATTAAAGCTTAAGTAGGTGAGGTTACCAGGACTGCGTACCAGTTTTTGGCTAAAAATTCGAATAACGGTACTTTTGAAATTTCGAAATATCTTGAAAACGGTATACCTATACGATTGTAACAAAAATTCATTTTTAAGGTAATGTGGTTCATTAGAACAACAGCAAACTCAGTTCTCATTATTATCGTACAAAGGATTTTTGAAAATTGTATTTTTTAAAAATTATGTTTTGTTTAGTTTACCTGATAACGGCAACAACGATTCTGACCAAAATGCAGACTTAAAGTCAAATCAATGTTTTCAAAACTATTGCGTCCTTAATTTTCAATTCGAAGCACCGAAAACGCTAATTTTAAAAACTGCTCATATCTCGAATTTCGATAAAACTACGAAGCAATGCTTACATACCGAACAATAACTTATAATCGGTTTTCACCTAAATATTTACGCAATAGTATTTTTCAAATTAAACGTTGCAATATTTGGTACTGTTTTGTCTGGCAAATTTTACAAAAACCGCTCTAACGATTTTGACTAACATACATATATAAAAGATAATATAAATATTTTTAATAAGATCCCGTACTTTCTTGTTCTCAAAAAATTCGAAGATATGAGTTTTTTTGAATTATTTATCAAAAAATACTTCAGAAATCACGATCTTAGTATTTTCACATATATCTACGGTATTTTTTTGTAATAGGCTTAATGCCCCATATCTTGTGAGTTGTAAGAACTTATAAAATAGTACAGTAGCCGCTTATAGGCCTCTAGCCAGAACTTGCCACAAATGCCTGTTACTGAGAGCTTAAACTTTTAAAAACTTGTATTGTTATTTTATATAACTGCCATTTGAGATAGATATCCAATTTTTTGTTTTCTTTAATATCGAGAAAGTTTCGTTCGACCCAGTCGTGCACTTTATTTAAAATATGTAAATCAAAGCAATCATGCAAGCACTAACGTTTTTATCAGTCGTAAGAACTTTGCATTTTTGGTGAAACACATCTCACTTTTACTTTGCAGGAATTATTTTGATTGCAAAATTGCAAAGTGCAAAATGAAAAGTGTTGGTGAAATAGCGCCCATGAATATCCTGTCAGCAAGATGGTACACCTATGGATTTGAGGTAATTAAGAGCTTTGTCGGTAGGCGCAGTGGCTTAGTGGTTATTGTGTTGGACCACTAAGCGAGGGGCCCCAGGTTCGAATCCCGCAAAAACCCAAATTAAGAGCTTCTCAATTAGCCGTTTGTAATCGGCATAAAATTGTAGATCCCTTCCATTCGTTCCAAAAATGAAATCTCGCACAAAACGAATGGTTGTGAGAAGCTAGGCCTAGGGTCCCTACGGACCTGTTGCGCTAACTATGTATATAAAGAGCTTTGTCGAATTTTAAAAGTAGCATAATATCTGGATTCAAGCTCCAAGCTCCACTTGGAAATTTTAGCTCATTTAGTAGCCACATCATGTCAGAAAAGTCAAAGGAGCCTTACATTATACCCTCTCTGTTTAAATGCGAAGTTCCTCGAGTGTTTTTAGGTCCCATTATAAGACTTCAAAAAAACAATATGAGCTCTACTAAACGTAGCACTAAGCCATCCCTATTGGAAAAATCAAACCAGTCGTCTAAGGTAGCCGAAGGGAGAATGAAGGAACAATGCAGTTATTCACCCACAAGTGGAAGGGAACCTCACCTACTTAAAGTGGGAACTGGAGGCAGTTAATGTTAGTCCTACTTTACGGCAGAACAGAGGAAATTTATTTTATTGCGTTAAGTTATACTTAATTCCTCATACTTGAAGAAGACCCCGAATTGTATTTCACCTTCGGCGGTTGATAATTCACATAAACTGCCATCATCAGTCCTTTGCTCCGGCTAGCACTATAAGAAATACACACATAAATCCCGATTTAAATCGCAGACACTGAAAATCTCATTAAATTATACGGCACATAACCTAATGAGTTCATTCCAAATGAGTTCATTCCACCACAACGACTAAGAAGACCCCAAAAGCATCCCCTTACAAAGAGCATCCACGCCATGCCATTCGAATTACAACCCACAATACAGAAAATAGTTTCAAGGAAGGTTTTTCATCCCGTCGCGTCATGCGTCTTCCCACTCAATCATACCAACAAGCAAATAAGTTAAATTGTCGTACCGTGGACATCTTCTAGAATGAATGAATGAATGAATGTGTGTTAACAAATGATACATGCACTTAGAGGTGAAGTTCGGCAGTCTGGGTATGGGTGCATAAAAATAACTTTCAATCTACTCCCTCATCCGCACAAGCTGCACCTAATCCACTCGTCCACCTTCAAATATTGTTAGACGCTCTCCAGTGGTGATCAGTTTATCGTCAATTTCCAATCAGAGGTATGCCAATGAGAGAAACACGGAATCCAATATTCAATTTCGGTTGATGGCATTCTTAATCCGATATACATTTCAATATGAGTTCATCGATCCTATGTGCGGATAATATCCTGTCGTTTGCTCCTTTAGCTTTATGTCTGTCGATATCCACCAACAAGTACTGCCGAGGGAGGACTTTTGTTATTTCCAACCGCCAATGGACAGATGAAGTATTGAAATCCACATTGAAACCGAAAATGCCAGCCAGAGGAGGATGTCGAGGAAACTTAATAACCATAGTGTTTGAATTAAATATTAGTGCAGAACAAATAACTCATTCTGAGGAGTGGGTACTTGATCTGAAAAGCGGTGTTTTAATAGCTCCGCCCGACGAGAAGCACTGATGGGAGTACACACTAAGCAGTACAATAGCAGAAGAGCGATAAAATCAGCAAATGTGCATTCCTTCAACCTTAAAAAGTCACATTTAATCGGGTGCAAAATTCAAATAGCTAGTTTACCTACAGTCGGTACAAGAGGTAGTGGCACACTTTGTAGAATAAAATGTGTCCCAAGAATGTAAAACCAATTACCTAAACTAATTAGGTAGGTAAATGGGTGCTCTTGTGGCAGTTTGCCCTAGCTTCACTAAGTAACTAATAGCTTAAATAATTAATAATTCTTTCATGTTTTTTGTTTTTATTTTAAATCCTTAAAAAGATCCAATAAATAATCAAATAAGTATAAATAAATTTATGAATAGATCTATTGTTTTAGGGGAATTAAAAAATGACAGTTAAAAAGTTTTAGTGATTTTCCATTCTCTTTGCACAGCATTGGTTATGTATCGTTTATTTACCTATAGTAGTTTTCATTTCACCCACATGATCTTTATAGATCATTGACTTTCCTGGTTTACAACAACAGTGGATCAAGTGCTATTGCTCTAAATAGTGGAAACCAATGAGCTATGTAGATCATGTGAGCATAATAAATAAAGTACACGACGGGGTCGAACGAAACTTTCTCGATACTAGATAAAAGAAAACCAAATCCACTTTTGGATATTTATAAAGACCTGAAAAATAATGCTAATGTTTTGACTCCAGTAATAGCAAAACTTGCTAATATGAGTTTTGAGCAATCAACCGTCCCGGAAGGTCTAAAAACATTAATTGTCCGTCCTATATATAAAAAAAAACCGGCCAAGTGCGAGTGTCACTCGCTCACCGAAGGTTCCGTATTTGGCTAAAGTCCAACGCATCAGATATTATTTGAAATCTATAATATCATTCAATCTTTCCCCTCTTCATGAATTCATGACAATTTAGTTTAATTTAATTACTTAATAGTTTTACTCTCAAAAATTACTCGCACATGAATCTAATTTTCTATTTATTACCTAGTACCCAACTCTCTTCTGTCTTTGATGGGGTCAATTGTGCACAACTGCGTAGTAGAGATTAAAACTTATGACATGAGAGCAACGTATTTTACATGGTAAAATTATCTTTTTTGAAAATATCTTGTTAACTATTAACTTTTCGGCAAAACAGTATTCAGCACATATATAGATAAGAACATGATCTACAAAAAAGGAATTTATGTATTTTTTTGTGAATCAAGAAATAAACCGTTTTTTGGGCGAATGAAAATATTTTTTTCACCAGATTACTAATTAATCGAAAACCAATCGATGTATTCCTTCCATTGGTATTTGTCGTTTAACTAGAGGTTATACCGGATGTTGTGTGTAAATTTAAGCCTCCTATGTCAATCGGTTCTTGAGATAGACCTGGTAACAAAATTGGCTTAGTGGGTTCGGACAGACAGACAGACAGACAGACAGACAGACGGAGAGACATCCGAGCGAAACTAATAAGGTTACGTTTTTTCCCTTTGGGTACGGAACCTTAAAAACGACATCGGAAACTATCGGCCGATATCAATACTTTCGGTTATGGACAAGGTATTAGAAGATATTGTTGCCAAAAGGCTTTACCAATACCTTGAAAAGTATGATATTCTGGCAAGCAATCAATATGGGTTTAGGCCAAATAAAAGTATGAATCGACTACTCGGTGACTTCTCAAATAAAATAAATACAAATCAAGAAAAAAAAACATCATACAATTGTACTTTTCATCGATTTTAAAAAGGCATTCGATACCTTATCCCATGAAAACATTTTAAATCAGCTGGAAAAAGTAGGCGTAAGAGGATTGTTACTTTTATGGTTTAAAAGTTATTTAAAAGGTAGAAGATTCCAAGTTAAAATCAAAAACAGTGTAAGTGAAGAAAAGTTGTCTAACTATGGAGTGCCACAAGGGTCAAAGCTGGGTCCTCTGCTTTTCATCATTTATATGAATGACTTGCAATTGGCTCTCAGGCAAAGCACTGTGTATGCTTATGCTGATGATACGGCAATTGGTGTTAATCATAAATACTTTTAAGCTGCGGAAAAAATAATGCAAAAAGAATTTAATGTAGTCTTGTCAAGGTGTCATGATAATGGACTCATTATTAACGCGAAAAAAACCAAAGTCATGCACATCCGTCCACCACATATTCTTAAACATAAAATAGAAATAAAAATACATAATTCGGAATGCCTGCACAAGGTACGTGACCATGTACTACTTCAAGATGACAACGAATGCTCGACCTTACTTGAAAACGTATCAACATACAATTACTTGGGAGTTATCGTTGATTATAACTTTAAATGGAGCTATCATATAATGGGGAAATGCGCCGCAGCTCCAAAAACTCAACATGCTGCACAGGAGCATTCAGAAGATGATGATGAGATCGCATCGACAACAAAGTGACATTATTAAATCCTATCTCTCCGTCAACCAACTGCACAAACTAGAGTTATTCTCAACTTTCAAAGATGACAGCACTTATAAATTACCAACCCAACAAACAGTAAATACAAGAAGTCGAACACAAAACAAATATATGGTCCCGATATACTGGAACGAATATGGACGCAGACGCTACGCAGTAACTGTGCCAGTTATATTATTCAACAAGTTGCCAACACATTTCCTTGATTCAGTGTTTTTGAAAAAGATCAAAACAATGTATCTTAATGTCAATACCTTACAATCTATGTAAATGTTTAAACATTTAATTTATCTATTTTTTATTGTTATTGTAATATTATTTTTTAAACAAATGAAGCAAATGAATTTATGTTAGATAATAGAACTCAATGAGAAAAACAAAATATCCAATCGTCTGCAGACAAGCCACTTAGGCTTTGCAGGAAAAATATTGTTAATTGTAAACAGTTTGAGCATAAGAATAATAAAATTCAATTCAATTCAATTCATCTCATTATGATGGCAGTTATATTAAATAACAATATAAGTTTTCAAGGCCCGTTTTCTGATACTACTCATAACGATTTAAGTTCCACTTAAAATTTTATGTGACAGTTTATGACATACATAGAAAAAGTAGCCCATAAGGTATTTAAGTAGAACTTAGATCGCTATGAGTAGTACCAGCAAACGGGCCTAAGTAACATACAATTATCGCAAGTTCTGGCAAGAGAGTTATAAACGCCTACTGTACTATTTTTTAAGGTCTTACACCTCAAAAGATTTTTAAGTCAGGGACAAGCTAACCTAGTAGGGCTTTCTGTTTTTGAGCTACTAGGTATGTTTTTAATTTTTACTGGAATATGGTTAAACTTGTCAAAGATTGGAAGTAATGTCCGTGATAAACCGTTATCTTTACATAGATATACTGGTACCAACATACATATATGTAAGAATAAAGGCATTTGTGAATTAGCATTAGGAGTTCTGAAATGGAAAATCCCGATGCTCGTGTGTGGGTTGCAAATGAAGTTTGATTTTCAGATTGTGTATGTCCCAAATGGTTGGAATTATTTTAAGCCATCTCATTCAATATTGAACAAAGAAGGTTGTATTTGCTAAAAATACGTTTTGCGTAGCTATGGGGCCTATTGCAAAAATATACCGTAGGTAAATATGTTAAAATACATAGATCGTGATTTCTGTAGTATTTTTTGAGAAATAATTTCAAAACTGACGACTTGGAATTTTTAAGAAAAGTAAGCGCGGGATCTTAGTTAGAATACTTATGTTATCTTCAATACGTAATTTGGTCAGAATCGTTAGAGCGGTTTTTGTAAGATTGTGAAGACAAAACAGTACCTATCTCATATTGCAATGTTTAGTTTGAAAAAATACTATTGCTTAACTATTGAGCTGAAAGCTGTCTTCGGCACTACCTCGTTTTTAAAGTTTCAACGATATCGAAGATTGGGATTTCGAGATATGAGCAGTTTTTAAAATAAGCACCGAGCTTCGAATTGAAAATTTAGGACACAATAATTTTGAAAACATCAATTTGACTCTAAGTTTGCACTTTGGTCAAAATCGTTTTTGCCGTTTTCAGGTAAATTAAACAAAACTAAATTTTAAAAAAATTACAATTTTCAAAAATCCATTGTACGATCAAATCAAACAGGTACGAAAATTTGATATGGGAAGTATCTACCGTTAATATTGAGGTTACCTTGCCATAATGAAAAAAGCCCCCGAACTGTAAGCCGATAAATTCCTAATCCGAAATTTGCTGTGGGCCGGAAATTGTTCAAATACTTGTTGGTTTAAGCAAAAATTCGAAAATCGTATTACCCACAAGTTTTGCCAGACGGTATGATTGCAATCCAACTGTGTTTCCAAATCAAAATTAGTTCGAATACACGGTCCACCATACTGTATTTTTTAAAGTCATCTCATATGTGCTGACATTACTAACAGCGCAATGACGGCATGCAAACAACGAACACTGTTTTGGCTTATAGTGGATGTCATCAACATTGAAATATCTTCACGTTTTGTTGCAGCTTATATATGAATTGCTGTGTATGTTCCAGCAGCTTGCAGCTGGCAATAAATTTGCCAACTATTTTCTTTTATTTTTTTTAAATAAGAGGAAAACAAGCTGCACAAAAAAAGAAGTGTAGAATCAACTGCTAGCTAACAAATGATGATGACAAACGAAGAGATCCCCTCTTATGGGAGGACTCAAAACACATTGTGTGGGTTGCTATAGCTTGTACTTGTCCCCATATACGATTGATGGATGGTATAACAAAGGATTCCTTCACAATCTGTCGCTGACATCGTGCATGCAGGCAGTAGCTGTCACCACTACGAGTCGCTGTGTGATCATAAGCTTGTGACGCAAAAAAAAAGAAGAAAAAATAAAGGACACCATCATGTAGATTTCGTTTATATTTCGTTTATTGAATTTCAAAGTCATTGTACCAATGGAAAATGCATGTAAAGGGGAGATCTGGTGAAAGAAAAATTGATTTACCCAGTTGCGGGTGGGAAACTTGTTCGTTGTAATTCGATTGAGTTTGAATTTGGGATTCTTTTTTTTATGCTTTGCTGTAGTTTTATTTGAGTTCGAATGGGGAAAAGCGGTATTGTAAGTTCGTTATCTACTTAGGAAGGAGTTGTTGGACATATAACAAGTTACAAGACATTTTACTTTAACACGCGCCTTAGAAAAGTTTCAGGGAAGACTCTGAATGCGAGATTAGGGATATGAAGTTAGTGATGAGGAATTTATTATACAACCAAATGCAGTCGAAAGCAAATGGTATAACAAACTATTTTTGTTGAATTTTTACAATAGAATTTGGTAAATAGTACCAGGTATTTAATTTTAAGTGACAGTTCACAAGGACCTAAGTGTGGACAAGGAGGTTGTGTTTTTACTCGACCATCGAAAACATTTTAACTTAAGCTAACAGCACCTCATCTGTTGTAGTTACAATAGAAAATAAAAAAAATAACATATTTCTTGGTTCAAATGGATATTCTCAAACCAAAAAAAACTGTTGTATGTTGTTATATGAGATTATCATGCTACGACAAATAAACCTCGAACTATAAGTCCACAAACTCAAAATCCAAAGTTTGAAACGAAAGACAGACGGAAGAAATTGCGAGGCCCATTTTGTTGAGCAATGTCAGTAGGTATTGCAGATGGAAAATATAATCATTTTTAATAAGTAGATAGCTAATTGAATTGAATTTTGAATTTCCCGCCTAGCAAAATATACTTTCTTTATGTTAAACTTCATATAATGTCTAAACCGTAAATTTTCCCCAAAAAAATTAATTCACCACTGTCATTTCTTTACTTGCTTGCTTCAATTGTTACAATTTTGTCATTCGATTGTCAACCTTTAAAGCGTTCGAAAGAGCTTAAATTTAAACATAAATAAAGTGTATTATTTATTACATATATTGTTTTAACGCAAAGTGGATGTGCACTTTGATATCGCAAAGGAAAAAATGTAATAAGATTTTAACAGTCAGAATTGATTAACATCTTGAATTTGAAATTTTGTACAAATGCAAAATCTCCGCTCTAGTTAAATAACACGTACTTCTATGACACAGCAGAACTGGCTCAAATAAACGCTGTTCTCAGTATCTATGTATTTAAGGGTAAAATTTCTAAAATTGGTAAATAGCCGTGTGCTCTTATTTTCTAAGTTCCACGTTATTCTGTGAAGTGTATACAGTCCATGCCTTACCTTTTCATTAGCAATTTATATCCTACTTCCAAATGGAAGCCAACAGGTCGTTAAAAGCACAAGTAGCATCAACATCTCCACATAATTCCGTTTTAATACTTTCCTACATTTATGTGTGCAAATTGTATTTCCCAAGCACATCTCCAGAAGACTCACAATTCGGATGCCAACAAAAAATGCCTAGCAGCAATTTTTCCAGCTTCTCCTATAAACGTCCTGTAGACGTGTCCAATTCACTAGTTTAAGCTAATTTAATTCCTCCAATTTGCTGTCCTCTGTTCCTCTGAATGGGGTTGAATATAAAATGCAATACCCAACAGTAACCATGAAATATTCGGACTTTTATAAGCCTTGAGAATTCTCTTGACACTTAATTACAGCTTACAACAAGGTCGCTTGGGGATATACAAATAAGTGTCCAACAAGCTTTGCACCCCAATTTGCCGGCGAAAAAAAATTAAACCCCATATGCATTCCATCATTCCACCATTCAGTCCGTTTTGTTCCCCACGGATTTTCTGCTCTCGAAGTTCGACCCGAAGCTATACAGCTATTTGTGTCGAAGAAAATATGGGCGACTGGTTTTGTAGCTTCGGGGAAAACGTTGGGAAGGATCTTTCAGGCTAATTAAATGCTATAACAGAGTATACAGACGAGAAGATATATACAACAGAGAGAAGAAGACAAAACTGCCAACCGATGTTTGGAATACTAAAAAGCAAAACAAATCGGAAGGCGAACTGAAAACTGAATTTATAGTGCAGAATGATAAGGACAGCGACACACAAGTCAGAGATGATGATAATGATGATGACAATCATCATTGTAGTGGTGGGATTTCTCTTCTTCTGTTTTCTTTTTTTTTCTTGACTGGATGACCTCATAAGCTCATTGTCGTTCTTCTTTTTTTTGAGAGGAAACGAATAAGGTTGTGGTGGGTCATTGTAATGAGATCCTCTGCATTTGATGTAGCAAAACGGGGTGTTGAGGAAACAGAAAACAATTCTGTGCTTCCCTTGGACAGTCGGGGTGGACTGGTGGTGTTTGTGACATGCTTTAGGGGTTCTTTTGTCTAATTGTGTGACCCACATTCGGAAGGGATATAAATAATTTTTCCCTCGGAAAGGGAAAAGAGTTTTGTAACTATTATGAATGCGGAATTGATTATGAATTTTCTTGCAATTCTGTTCGATAAGTAAGTTGAGAAACAGAATACGAGAATGAGGGAGCGAAGAAGACAATTATTCGTTGTGAAAGGAGATGCACGGAAAAGCGCTGTATAGTTTGCGGAAGGATGCAAGTGTTTGGTTGCTTTTAATGGGGAAACTTTGTATATGGTTTGACTTATCGGAAACCATTTTGCTTTTAAATAGGTGTCACGTTTCAGAAAATGGTATGTATGGAGTTGGAAGGAATTTCTTTCTCCAACTCTTTGTATAAGATGTCACCTATTCCATAGTTGATTCAATTAAATTGTTCTTAAGCCCGGCAAGGTGTTCGAATCGGCGCAGGGACGGAAGTCTACGAGATATAAATTCATATTGAACTTATGTCCCATTTGGGTTAGTTAAAAATTTGATTGTGGCATTATGTCCATCCAAAGTAAAATCAAATTCTCAGTTCTATTTAGTGTCATTAACAATCAAAAGTTTATTTTAACGAACAACAAATTTTGAAGCTTGAAGAGTCAATTTATTTTCTCAAACAACTTTTTGTTTTAGCTTCAGAAAATTTGAGAAAAGAAAAGTTTGATTTTAAACAATTTGAGCGATTATTCGATACGAAAAATTGCCCAAAGTTTAAATTAACAAAATAATCCAAGCTTAAATGAACCATATCGGGCAAACTGCAATAGCCGCCGTCGAAGTTTTTAATTTCAATTAACTTAAGCAACAAGTAGAGCATTTCTATAAAATTAAAACATGTTAGAAGGGACATAATTCTATAAATGTTTTTAATGGACTTAAGTCCCACTTCAGTGATGATTTATGTCTCGTGGACTTATGTCACTGCGCCGTCCGAATCTGAATACGTATCAAAAAATTGTGAGATTTGACTAGAATTAAGGCGATCTCAATTAGATACTTTCGTCTTATAAATCTAAGGATTATAGAGAGGAAACAATTTTGGTAAATTAAAGAGTTCCGACCAGTTCGCAAATAACATTTGTTGCCGGCCTTAAGAATGAAAAACCTTTAGCGAGATAATAGTTCTAATGTCATCGGTGGATAACATGCCAGTGGACTTAGTGCTTGGGAAAAATACACAACAATTGAGTATCTCCAAAGGTCAAGAAATGTCTGCATCAGAAAGTGATTCCATTGACTTGTATGAAAGGAAACACAGAGGTCGAAGGAAAAGAAGAAACAGACACTCTAGGGAAACAGGGATCAGCCTCAAGACATTTTTGAGCTTATGAAGACTGTGGTTCTCAC
This sequence comes from Cheilosia vernalis, assembly GCA_949126925.1. Taxonomy (NCBI): domain Eukaryota; kingdom Metazoa; phylum Arthropoda; class Insecta; order Diptera; family Syrphidae; genus Cheilosia; species Cheilosia vernalis. The sequence continues at coordinate 32,269,757 of OX421358.1, forward strand.
CATAAAGACACGAAAACACATTAAGAATATTAAACTTCTAGATACGGACTCCAGTAGCCTACGTCTTAAAGAAACGTCGGGGCAAAGCTGTGTCAATATCCAGATTGGCAGCAGAAGGTAAACTATGGTAAGTAGACTTAGACAATTTGTACTCTTAAAAAGGACCAAGTACGACAAGAAGTCTAAAGAAATTACGAGAGTTCCCTTACTAAGAGGGAATTGTCATTAAGTCCTGTTTCGGCTTATGTGTAATACTTCCCACACAAAGCTTATGGGGCTCAATATGAGGCTTCTGGCAATACTTACATTCTCTCAAGAGAATTCTTCCAAATAAGCAATTGTCATCATAAAGCAGCGCTGCTGACGAACATCATATAAATAATGAACTTCTAGTGTATGACTCCTGCAAGTTATGCTTCGAGATGTCCTATTGCATTTGCATGTTCTATGCAATGAAATTGTAGTCTTTGCATCTAATGCTACGAGGGGAGTTCAATATATTCGCGGTATGGGGGAGATACTCCAAAGATGTGAAAAAAATATTTCGTGATTTTAGTAGCCCCGCTATTCAAGTGTTTTACTGTAAAATTTCATTTGGCTGTGATTATAAGTTTGCTTTGTATTTTGCGTTGAACGAAGGTGAAATGGCTGGTGTCGCGATGATCACTAAAATTGAGAACCGCGCTGTGATAAAATTTCTTACTAAACAAGGAAAAAGTCAAAAAATTATTCACGAAGAGTAGGTGGCTGTTTTTCGAGATTCTGTACCTTCGTCGTCAACTGTTTAAAAGTGATCAAGTTTATTTCAAAGGGGCAGGGAGAGCATTGAAGACGACCCTCGCTCAGGCTGTCCACTAACTGACTGCACCGGAGAAAACATTACACAAGTCGAGAAACTTGTACTTGAGGATGCCCGCGTAAAGGTTAAAACGATAGCTGCGAAGATTAGCCTTTCTATTGGTACCATACATACGGTAACCATCCGTCCTCTTTTTGAGAGGACAGTCCTCTTTTTCGGTATCGTGTCCTTTTTTTTTTTCTTCTTAAAGAGGACAGTAATATGTCCTATTTTTATACTAAATTGTCCTCTTAATGCCCTTTTTTTACTTAGAAACCTGAACTTGAAAACTGAACTGGCTGATGTATTCTAAAGTACAAATATTTTGAATAAATATAATCGTTTGTTTTAAAACTTGTTTACGGTAATTAAATATTGTCCTCTTTTTTGCATCTGCTAAAATGATCACCGTAACCATACACACCATTCTTTATGACCGTCTAAATCTTTCAAAAGTCAGTGCAAGATGTGTGCCTCGAATGCTCACTTCGCTCACAATGCTTCGGTGCACACATCACGGATTTCTAAGGCTACTGTACGGGATTGAGGTTTCGAAGAGATTCAACATCCACCCTATAGTCCGGACCTTGCCCCTAGTGATTATTTTTTGTCTCCAGATTTAAAAAAAAACCTTCGTGGTAAGCGATTTACCGATGATGTGGAGCTCAAAACTGCAATAAATGAACATTTTGGAGAGAAGGATGAAAACTATTTTTTTGAAGGTATAGAAAAGTTAATTTCAAGATGTAATAAATGCATTAATGTATGAGGAGATTATATTGAAAAATAAAAATATTTTTAATTTAATTCGTGTTTTCCTTCATGTCGATACCGCGAATATATTGAACTCCCCTCCTAATGCTTATTAGTTCCTCAGTCCTGACCCGTTTTTTCATGAAGCTGTTGATTCTGGATTGGCATTGATCGTTAAACTGTTGACTACCTCCAAACTTGGTAGAAAACAGTTCAAAACCAGTATGTTCGGTGGCTTTACAACCTGCGCTACGAAAACCGATCTAATAGCACGAATCGGATAAAAAATTAAATGAGGGTAGTCCAAATTGAAAATCTCTTATCTTATCTGATAAATGACAGTATTAGTTTGAAAAAAGAAAACTGGATTAAAAAACTTGATAAAATAATAACCAATGTTGACGGGCGAAGGTCCAGAAGTAGCTTTTTATCAAGAAAAAAAAAAAAAAAAAAGAATTGCAACTTTAATTAAGTCCTGAAAATAGTATTCCTCTAAATTAAAAATTTTGCATATCAGATAACTCTGTCAATTTGAATTATATTCTAAACGACATGTTCGCCACCTTTCCCGTGATTTTTTTCGTAGGTACCTTACGATTTTTGTCCTATAATGTAATTCAATTGAAACTCGAGTCTAGTTTTTCTGAAAACTGCTACCACAAATTAACAAAAATAGTTAATTATTCAGCCACAGAAAACAAAGAGCAACTGGGTCGAACGAAACTTTCTCGTTCATCAAAAGTATGGTTGGTTGTTTTCTTATCATATTAGTTTAAAAATGCAATTTCTTAGCTATTCAGCTAAAAATTTAGTATTAAATGGTTTTTTTTTTTTTTTTTTTTTTATAATTAGCACGCACTAAAGAGGTTATGACTACTCTTATGGTGTAGTTTGAAGTACACAGCGCGGGCGTTAGGGAAATTGGGATAGAGAAGATAGGAGATTCCGATGCACATTGGTTTTAAATGTCTGCAAATTGAACCGAGGGGGAAAGACAGAGCCGGGCAAGGCGTTCCACATTCGCGTGGTACGGCTTATGAAGGAATCTCTATATTTCATAGTACGACCGAAAATAGGCTGAAGGGTAAACTGATGGGCATTCCTGGCTTGGCGAGTATTGCGGTTGAATTGTTGAAGGGGTGGAATGCAGCTGGCGATTTCACTTGAGCACTGTTTGTAGAAATAGCGATAAAACAATGAGAGACTTGTTACATTTCTGCGATGTTCGAGCGAATTTATAGAATTCGCTATATTTATGTCTCCATTGAGTTTTAAGGCACGATTTTGTATCCTATCCAGGAGGTGCAGTGAGGTTTTAGGGGCACCAGACCAGATATGAGAGTTGTACTCAAGTTTGTGGCGAATGAACGCCTTGTATATGGCTGCCAGATCAGAAGGGGTAAAATATTTCTTGCACCGTTTGAGGAAACCTAGACATTTCGCAGCGTTCTTGGCGACTTCGTGTATGTGGTCATTCCAACGAAGTTTGTCATGGACACACATACCGAGAATGGAAAGTCTTTCGGTTTCGGCGATGCAAGTGCCATTCATGGATAATGGCTGAGGATTCTGGTTTCGCTTTAATGACAGCAGACAGCATTGTGTTTTGGAAGCATTAAATTCCACTCTATTGGCTAAACCCCATTTTATAATGCTGTCGAGATCGGAATTTAATGAGCTTAACATACGTTGCCGTTCCAGTTCTACGGCCGAAGAGCAGGGACGTGAGTCCTGGAATGAATATGAGAAGCTGAGGGTGCTGTCATCGGCGAAGGAGTGAATTGGATTAGATGTTGCAGACAGGAGATCATTTATGAAAATGAGAAAGAGAGTCGGAGACAAAACGGAGCCTTGGGGAACACCAGCATTTATATGGTGAATTTCAGACTTGAAGCCATCCAATACAACTTGAATTGAACGGCCAGAGAGGTAGTTTCTAATCCATTGAAGAAGAGACGCATCGATCCCATATGCACGCATTTTCGACAAAAGAGCTTGGTGCCAAACTCTGTCAAATGCCTTCGAAATATCAAGCGCAACAATCTTCGTTTCACCAGAGTGATGTAGAGATTGGTTCCACTTTTCGGTGAGATAAGCCATCAAATCACCAGTGGATCTGTTGCCGCGAAAACCGTACTGCCGGTCATTAATGAGTTTTCGTGATTCAAGATATTTCATCAGCTGACGATTTATCAGCGTTTCCATGACCTTAGAAAGAATGGATGTAAGTGCTATGGGTCGGTAGTTGGTGGGAGAAGAAGATTCGCCTTTTTTGGGGACGGGCTGGACAAATGCTGTTTTCCACCTTCTCGGGAAGAGTCCAGAAGAATAGGACAGATGGAAAAGCTTACGCAGTGGTTTTGCCAGCGTGGAAGAACACCTCTTCAGAACGATTGGGGAAATACAATCTGGACCAGCGGATTTATTTATGTTGAGGTCATGAAGTACTCTTGCCACTGTACGAGTGCGAAAATGGATTTGTCCCATGGTGTGTTCGACGCTCTCAAGTACAGGTGGAGGCAAAGCGCAATCTGGGAGCATTGAGCTGGCTGCAAAATGTTCAGCAAGCAGATTGGCTTTGTCTAAAGAGTTGACAGCTGGAATGTGATTGTGAATGAGCGTTGGGATGGAAGGGGAGGCCGAATTCTTTATATTTTTTACAAACGACCAAAAGTTTTTACTACCCTTGGGACATTGTAGTATTTTTTGCCTCAACTTTTGGTCATACGAGAATTTTACACGCTTGATTATGGTATTGCAGTCATTTCTGGCTCGCTTGAACTTTTTTCGGTTTTCCTCAGATGGGTTGGTCTTATATGACCGAAAACTTAACTCCTTTAGTCTGATAGCCTCTTTACAGCTCGAGTCGTACCACGCGTTTTCTTTCGGTATGATACTCTTTATCCTGTTAGGAATAAAGGATTTCATACCTAAGGTGATAATACTAGACACCATATCAGCGGCGGCATCCACGTCGTTATCGAGGAAGCATAACGACCAGTTAAAACTCTTAAAGAAGCTGTTAAGTCCGCTCCAGTTGGCTTTCTCGTATTGTCATACGGTTCTTTTCGGAGATTTTTCTTTAACTGTGTGGTTGGAGTACGAGAAATTAGCTGATATGATGCAGTGGTCCGACGAGCCTAAAGGCGATAATACTTCTAAAGAGTATTTATCAGGGTGGGAGGTAAGAAACAAGTCCAGAGTGTTGGCATTCTGACCGTCAATATCAGGTACGCGTGCTGGCTCATTTACAAGCTGGGTTAATTGGTTTACCTCAGCGAAGATCTGAACATAAATTCCTTCGGGTGTAGTCTGTCCAGTATGTCGAAGCCAGTTAGAATTGTGAATATTGAAATCGCCCGCAATGACAATTTCAGTATTAGGATACAGGGAGACAATTCTTGTAATGGAGTCAGACAGCGCATCAAACTCGTTAAAAGTCGAGTTGCTATCTAGATTAGGGCTTCTGTAGATAAAACAATAGTGAATGATTTGCCTACGGATGTGGAATTTCAGCCATATGAAATTAAATTCCGAATTGGAACATTGGCCATAAGAACCTGGAGTTTGGTAGGCAATATCATCACGTATGTAGATGGCGAGACCGCGGTGAAGAAAGAATAAAGGCACTAAACGATACCCAGGTAGATCAAACTCCGATTTATCAGAATTTACACCCACCTGAGTCTCGCTCAGCGCCAAAACAGCTGGTTTATATTTAGCAACGTGGACGTATGCCGAAAAGAGATTCGATCGTAGCCCACGAATGTTGCACATGTCAACTCTAAAATTCCCCATCAGTACAAAAAACAGACACAGAAAACACAACTCCGACGCTACTTCTAAGCAGGGCTGTGAAGTAAAAGTCCAATGTTAGAATCTCAAATCAAACTGTCATAGGTGTTATGCCCGTATGACAATTTGCTTTGATCCACCAACAAAGCTTCAACACACAACCCGCTATCCGCCAGTTGCTCTCACCCACTCATTGCAATCACCTTATGTACAACAGTACAAGCACAATCGCTTGTACGTTGGCGGCAGGCGATTGCGATGACCAAGAAAGTGCAACAGCAAACGAGTTGGAATGGGAGGGGAGGGAATTGCCCACGCTAGTGGTTTTTTTTTTGCGTTTTCCTCTTTTTTTAATTTTATTCGCAACACTGCACTGGCACTGCACTCGGTATTGTCTTATTTTCGCGGCAGACGATAAATAATGAACTTCTAGTGTATGACTCCTGCAAGACGATTGGGGTTTTGATAATTCAATCGATTTTTTATTTTATTATCAGGGCGACTAAAGACGTGAGGGCTACGGCTGCACACACGTGTGCTCACGACGGGTTGCAGTTCGGAACTAAATGGTGCTTGGGATATAGGCATCACTTGGTTTTTTAAGTTTTATCCAACTCGAAAATTGCGTTTTCGAGATATGAACAGTTTCTAAAGCTAGCGTTTAAGAACTCTAAGTACCTACGCATTTTGGTTAAAACCGTTTCGCGGTAAATTAAGGAGAACCAAGTTCTTAAAAATTGCCTGTTCCAAAAATCCATTGTATGATAATATAGAGAAACACTGAGTTTGCTTTTAAATCATAAATTACCTTATTAACTTACTAATGAATTTTAGTTACAATCGTATACCTAGATCATTTTCAAAATATGTATGTCCGAATTTCAAAAGTACCGTTATTCCTCATCCACTGAAGCGCAAATATTAATTTTGGTTGTGATCGTTAGAGCCGTTTTCGAACAAATAAAACTGGTATGAACATTTTATATGGGAAGTATAATTAATATTGAGGTGAACTTGCAAAAACCAAAAAAAAAAAAAACGGCCCAAACTGTAGGATCACAAACTCCAAATCCGGGCATTAGGCCTCGGGACAGACGGACAGAATTTCGCGACCCACTTTTTTGAGTTCATCGTAATGTCAGAATTGGTTAAAATCTCGAGTTCGAAATTTTGTACGAATAGGTAGGTATATGTACAATAGATCTTTCCCTTACGTAATTGAAAAAGTTAGGAACATACCAGACTCTCGACTTGCTTTCCAGTTTCCAGCTGTCAAAATCAAACAGATGCTGAGGTGGTTCTATCCGATTAGTACCTGTAAAAAGTAATGTCAAATCTAACAACTTTTTTTTTCGTACTCAAAGGTGCTACATATTATTCACCTGGCCAAAGGCTTCTACCCCAGAATGACACTCGCTTTCGGGTACGCACCCTACAAAAAAAAAATTGTATACTTAAAATTACATCTGAGTGAGGTGGCGTGGCGCAATAGGAAAACCGGTCGCCCTGTATTTATTCCAATACCAACTACGGTGCAAACTTTATAATAAAACGAAATGAGATAAGCTCAACTCTTCAATTTGATAGGGCAACCAAAACTTACTTAATCAAGAAAAAGGATTTCCGATGAATCTAATATACAACTTGGATACACTTTGGCTTTATAATGGAGCTAGACTTGGATTTATAGGGAGGTCATAGCTTCCAATATACGGAGATATAAGCTCATATTTTAGCAGAGCGTACCTATTTCAAGAATACCTTCTGGCTCCTGTCTGTGGATTGTGGAATGCCTTGGTTGCTTTGAACATCATTTCTCTTATTTTAGATTAAAAAGGTTTTAAAACAACAACCAACGAAAGTGGTTAATCCTGGCAGATCCCTCTTGTTATAGATCTGTTGCCAAGCTCTGTTCATCCATCACAATTCGGTATCTAACCACCTGGGAATTTTTGGTATTTCCTAAATTATCCCCCGAAGAGACTTCTAAAGAATGGTTCCAAAACAATTGCCATAAATATCCAAGGACATCTGGCAACTATCGTAGAGCTGATTAATAGCACCGGGAAAATATTAAAATGTATTACAGATGCCAAAAGTAATGTCGGTAGGTCACACCTCATCTCCCATTGACAACCATTAAAGACACGCCATCGTGATAATATTTGTATGCACTGTCACTGGCACCAGAACAACATTACATAGCAACAAAAACTCACAGACACAACAAGGACGACGACGTTCCTGACAAAAAAAAAAAAACATAGCATAAATTGTACAGATCGATTGGTAACGGTTGGAGCGCTGTCGCATGAATCTGCTATCAACAGCCACCTTTCAAACGTGGCGACGGAAGCCAAGAATGTCACGACGACATTCCAACGACAGCGGAGACAAAAAAAGATGCGATTCACGCCACATCGGCCCACCTGAGTGCCATCTGACAAACACAAATGGAGAAAAACAAATCACAAATCATTCCACACAATATCTATACAAACGGACACTGTCGGAAAAACCTCCGAAAGTATCGTCAAAAAGAAAAAAAAAAAAAAAAACATAAATAGATCCCGCAGGAAGAAAATATCATTCTTTTACCAAACGAAGATTTATAAAAAATGGCAATCGATGTAACAAAAAATAAAGGATAAAAATAAGGACTTTGGAGGTGATTTATGAACCCCGAAAAAGCAGGTATTTGCGATAGGGGTTTGTAGCCTCCTTAACGCTTCATCTTCGTTAGAAGACTTTCTTTCTTGTGCCATTGGCCTCCTGTATGAGAAAAAGTTGCCAGTGTAACTGTCTATAAGGATATGTCTCGCACACAGTCCCTAACGTCTATATATCCCTTTATGTCCTTATTGAATTTTTCTATATTCTTCTTCTTGTGACTAGATTTCCTCTGTCTCGCACTGTGGTGCGGTGTACTAGAGATAGCATTACGATATGCTGGCGCACAACACTAGAGAGTTGTTGTAATACGTTGGAAATCCTCTCCTTACTGTGCAAAAGGGATATAAATCAATTCAGGGAAAATTTCACATGATTTCCTGCATCGCTAGAGCGTTTAACAAACGCGTTGAGCACAGTGCAGTGAGTGCAAGAGGTTACCAACCTCCATTGGGTCGGCGAAGTTTGTCGCCAAGAGTCCTGGAGCTTTATACGCTGCCTGTGTCCTCCTGCGGGTACGGGAGAATTTGTTTTTTGCCAAAAGAATACATTTCGCATACAACGAATTTTTTTTTATTTTTTCAAATGGCTAGGATTTAATAGGACTAATGTGTGTGAAGTATTTGGCTGGGACAGCATTAATGGGGATTTTAGAAAAATCCACAGATAGATTCGCGTGTGTGCTGGAAGAAATGTTTGCGAGATATGGTAATTCCGTGTTGCTGGTATAGGTATTATGTAGCAGTAAATCGAGAATTTGTGTGTGCGGAATATTGATATACGGCCATGGCAGGTGGTGTTGAAAGTATTTTCCAGTTTTCACAAGGTTGGCTCTTGATATGAATTTGCAAGTGAGTTATATTCGTTTCTACACATTAGCAGGAAATCGCCTTATTTATTGCTACAGTTGTTCCGAAATTGTTCTGAAATTTGGGGGAAATTTTGAAGGTCTTGTTAAAGCTTTGGGTAATGTTAAAACGGCTTAGTTAATTGGCCATACAGATCGGGGTGGACTTGGACGTAACCAATACTTCTTTTGCTAACTACCTATACCTACCTCCCGTTGCGCACTTCAGAAAAATGTATCCAAAAGGTGTTTGCAGAGTTCAAGCAAATCTCGTACCTATAAATCGACTCGAAAAAACATTTGTGCTTATTGCTGCAGCAAATCCAATTAGAAATATGCCCGGGATTACAGGTGAACTGCATTAAAGCTTCTTAATCAATGGGACGCACATTAATTAATCACATCCTATATATGTGGACCTAGACATGCCTCAAACACAATTTTAATTGATAATGTCCCATAAATATCAATTGACTTAAGCTCACCGCATGTGCCTTTCTCGGTTTCTGCAACAGAGTGTCCGGTGTGCTCCGCACGTATACCATCAAATCTGCCTACCCCCAGCTACGTATGGATCGCATTGGTATACATCGCATAATGAATAATTATCGAAACAATGTCATTACATTACTGTGACATCTACATGCCATAGCCATTGTCCTTATTAATATTACAGCACGTATGCAAATATAAACACTATTGAAAGGACGCGAGCATGCCATTAATTATCTTAAACGCTCTTAATAAATAACCGCAGTCGAGCGTATTACCCTTTTAATTAAAAACAAAAGAAAAACAATATTCATTACAACAAATTGAAATGCTTTCACTTTCAATTTTTATTGCTCTCGTGCTTTTCAATTTTGCCACCGCAGATACCTACACGAGTACCTGCCACCGAAGACGTACTCTTGCATGAACCGACTTCCCCAATATCTATTTCAAGCTATGTATCTTGGAGTTGTGCCTTTGAAGGTAAAGTGTTGTCTCTTGAGAATCTCTTAATTGCAAAATATTTTCACTTGAAGGAGGAACACCGAAACCGAAGGCCTCAAGGATGGCGTCATGAAATTTGTTTTGCTCTTTTTTATATAAGACGATATTAAACGAGAAAGAGATTTAGTTAATATTATTCGGGCGGTGCGTGGTACGGTACGCGACTGGAAAAACAGTTCAAGCATGCGAGTAGATCTCAATGTTGTTGAGACTGATGAGAGGGTTTATGTCTAAAACAGATGTATTCAGATATTCCACTGGATGTGTTAGTTATGCGGTTTTGTGTCTGGCAACATCTGGTGTTGCTTGCGTTTATTAAATTTGCTCTGATTGTTTTGAATAGCTTGTACGTGGTTAAAGAATGTTACTCCGCTCCACCGTAAATTTAATTAATTTGCTATATCGGTCCCATGCATGAACTGATGAATGTGGTATCCGGTGGCGTGGCTGGTAAAATAAGAAAATGAGTTCTACTACAACAGATCGTTGTAGATGGAATTAGGATGAAGGTGAACACTGTAAGGTGGGAATAAATAGATACCCAAGAGCTATTGAGGCTTGGCTAATTTATATTCCTAGCAGCACAAAATTAATAACTCGAAATGTATATTTAGGCAAATAATAAATTTAACTTGTTTTGATTGTGATGCATCAGGGTGGAAAAATAAATTCGAGGCTTGGGAGGCCGAAGCCCCTCCCGAAAATTTGAACAAAAGAATAGAAATTAAAACTTTCTAATTTATAATCAAATCAAGAAACCTCGTCTACTGAAGCGCTCTTCTCCCAGGTTTTGCTGCAGTTGAGCGAGTGGACGAAATGGAAAAGCTAACAATTTACTTTGATACTGCAATTTCGTTGGCAGCTGTGAAAGCTCAGTACACACTCGTCGGGTAATATCGTCGAGTGATTCTCTACCGAAATTTTGAAATTGCTTGATTATAGGTATAGGTAGGTACGTGACAAGAATTACTTTAAAGGTTGAAAGAACCCTTACAACTATTAAAAGGATTAAAACAGTGTCCCGAAGTGTTATGGGGTATGCATAACGCTCGTATCTATTCTCTTTTTAAGGGGATTATCCCTTTTTTCAAAGTCAAAGAAACTATCCCCTGAAAATTTCCAAAATCCCTTTTTTATCCTATAAACTCCTCTTTTTACCATAGCAGATTTTTAACGATATATCGTCATATACTGTAAGCTAACCGACCTACCACGCCATTGTGAATTCAACTTTTGCTGTCTTTTCTGGCGGTTTTATTTTACTTGTGAATTTGTAAAAAAAAAAACATAAAATGCCGAAAACAACAAAAGGCAAATGCATATTAAACGCCAAACTTTCTGAAAGATATTCTACAAATTTCTGAAAACAAAGCCAGAATTGCTTCTTTTAATCGCTGTATTAGACAAATATAAGACGAAAATTAAAAGTGGAGAAATTATTGCTATCGAAAACTATTCAGATGCGAATGACGACGATGGCGATGACGGCACATTGGTTGTTTGAACAAATATGTAGTTAAAAAATAATAATAGTTTATTAAACACAATTTACATTCATTTTTTGTGTTGATATTATATTTAAGTCTCATCATTTTCAGTGAGAAAACAAGTTAAAAACTTATATATTAATGTGGATCCATATAAGGTGATTGATCTCATGTCACAAAAAAAAAAATCAAATCTGCTTTTAAATGTGTGTATGTTCTTCGCGAGATTTGGAAGCAAAACAAAATCCTGGCTACGGCACTGGTCAGCCCAATTTAATTTACACATTTTCATAAGAAGCTGGAGGGGGTCTGAAAACTGGAAAACGCTTAAACTAACCATGTCTTTCATAGTAAGTAGTTTTATAGAATTTTTTGCGAGAATCAAGACAGATTTAAGTTTCCTTTCATTTTGCATATACCTAATCAAGCTGTTTGTTTTTAGAAGTAGGTATAGAACTTTGAAATGGCATAAAACAAAGACGATTTTTTTAAATTGACATCAAACTTCTTTATTCGTAAGATAATTTTCTGGCATTACAATTTAAATATGAATTCTTGCATATTGACTTTCACGGATTGCTTGGACGTAGTCTAATCTTGTGATCCAATTTTCGATGACTTTTTCAAACATTTGTGGCCGTATATCTATTGCGGCGAATGTTGTCCTCCAAGTGGTCAATCGTTTCGGGCTTATCGGCGTAGACTAGCGACTTCACATATCCCCACAGAAAATAGTCAAGCGGTGTTACATCGCACGATCTTGGAGGCCAATTACGTGAAACTACGCGGTTACCAAACGTTTCCTTCAATAAATCAATTGTGGCATTAGCTGTGTGACATGTTGCCACCTTAATCAAGGGTGGAATCGGCTAAGGTGATAGTGATAGGTGATAGTTGACTGTCGCTTTCGTTTTTGATTATCAACTATTCTTTGCTCTGTGTAAAGCGATCACTAAAAGTGTTTGGGTTCTTGGCAGCGAGGTTGTTAAAAATAAGTGGGCCACCAACAAAGACTGTGGCAGAGTGGAAAAGAGTAAGTTGCGAATAAGTACACACATTTATAGTGAAAAATTAATTTTATATAAAATTGTTAAATTAGGTTTGGACGCTACGAAAATACAGCACCAAAAAGAAACTGGGCCACAATAAGAAGTCCATCAAGCAAACGGGTGATGGTCCATTTGATTTAAAACCATTGGACGAGACGGATGAAGCCATAGTTGCTGCGTGCGGGGTGGAAGCAGCCGTTTCGGGCAGTGCGGGAGGTTTTTCCTTTGGCAGCAGTGCAAAAGGTACTTACGTGTAAAGTACTTCTAATTTCATTATCATTGATAATTTTTGTTTAACAGAAAACATTGAAGAAGACGAAGAGAATGATGCCATTAGCCAGCTGCTATACGATTTGACAAGTTCACCGGATCAGGACAGACAAAACGTTTTGCGGGACACGTCAAATATATCTGCTTCCACCCCAAGAAGGCCGCCTCCACAAAATAAAGTGGATGATGTCATAAAAAAACAGTTGGAACTGCAGGAGAATTTCTTCAGCGAACAGTTGGTAGCTCAAAATAAAATGAATAAAACGCTTGTTGAAATTCGGGATGGAATACGGCAACTTGGCGAGATAGAAAACAAAAAGATTGAAATGAAAACTGCCTTAAAAAAAGAAGAGTTAGATCTTCGAAAACTCGAACTGGAAGTCGCGAAAATGGAAACGAGTTAAAAAAATTAGAACTGAATACGAAATAGTAATTGCAAGACTGCTTTTTTTTTTATAATTTGGTTTAAGTGTAGACTTATACGTAATTTAATAATCCGATCCAATAAGCTTTAGAAAAGCATTTAATTTTGTTCCGTGTTAATAGTTTTTTGTATTAGTTTTGTATGAGCACATGTTTTGTTTATGTTGTTAATAAACAAAAAGCTTTAGAAAAGCAATATTTTACCATAATATATTAAATTTATTCATTGTTTGCAAATAATTCATCCCTTATACTGTCGCGAATTCTTTTAGCCTCTCTGCTCGGAAAGTGATCTCCAGTCGGAAGTCCTTGAAGTCTATGGTTTTGGGAAACATTTATTTCTTGCTCAGGATAGAGCACATTATATGTGGAGCATATGTTGTGTAATGCAGCGCAGATGTTGATTATTTCGACAACTCTTATCGGCTTGTATCTGCACTTCCTTTCCTCTAGAATTATACGCCATCGACTTAGACAAATTCAATTTTGAAGTTTAAGTAACTTATTGAAGTCAAAATTGAACATAACTTTTTAAACGACCGATGCATCGTTCTACGATGCTTCGGGCATGTGAGTGAATAAAGTTGAATTTCAGTTCGGGAGAGTTCTCACTTGCGTTTCTAGATGGAGTCAAAAAAAAAAAACACAAAAAATTCGAAAAAATGAATGAAATATTTATTTGAATCGATAGTTTGAACCTTGCAATTTAATGTTTAAAGATAATTTCATGCAAATGTTGACCGCGGCTGCGTCTCAGGTAGCCCATCCGCTGAGTCCAATTTTGGCATACTCTTTCACACATATCGGCCGGTATCTCACGAATGAATGCATGGATGTTGGCTTCCAGTGCGTCAATCGAAGCGGGCTTGTCCCTATACACATTAGCCTTGACATACCCCCACAAAAAATAATCTAATGGTGTCAAATCGCACGATCTAGGCGGCCAATTGACCGGCCCGAAACGTGAAATTAACTGTTCACCAAACTCGCCTCGCAATTGCGCCATTGTTTCGCGTGCTGTGTGGCATGTGGCACCGTCTTGTTGAAACCACATATCATGCAAGTCAAGAACTTCCATTTCGGGCAAAAAAAAGTTTGTTATCATCGCTCGGTAGCGTTCACCATTGACAGTAACGCTGCGATTCGCATCATCTTTGAAGAAATATGGCCCAATAATGCCGCCGGCCCATAAACCGCACCAAACAGTGGCTTTTTCGGGATGCATTGGTAGCTGTTGCAATGCTTCTGGCTGATCTTCACTCCAAATGCGGCAATTTTGCTTATTTACGTACCCATTCAACCAAAAATGAGCCTCATCGCTGAACACAATTTTTCGATAAAAAAGCGCGCGATGAACATTTCGAACCGAGCACGAATTTTGATAGTAAAATTCAATAATTTGCAAGCGTTGTTCATTTGTAAGACGATCCATGGTTAAATTGCAAACCAAACTGAAGCTGTTTGACAGTGACACAAGGTACTAAACACACGTCAGCTGTCAAAACCAGTGTTGCCAAAACCAAACCAGCTAAGAAATCACCCGTTATATGTTAAGTTACCCAGCCAGTGATGCCAGATTTTTTTTGCCTAAATTCCCCATTTTTGGGGAATTTTGGGAAAATTTTCCCCATTTCATATCCGTTTTTTCCCCACTTTTTTCCCCATTTCAATTCATTGAAGTAAACACACATTTTTAATATAATAAAAAGTTGTTTTCTTTTTTTAGCCAATTTTTTTAAAAAATGTGCTACAAAAATAAAAAAAAAACAAATAACATTCAATCCGTGCTAATAATACAACTAATACAAAATAAGTAAATTTAAAAGCAAATATTGCAGGTAGGTTGAATAGATTTAAAAGGCATGGGTAATTCACAAATAACGAGGCAGGTTCAAGTAAATTATAATTTTGAAAGGTACATAAATACGAAATATTATATATAAAAAAAAAATTATTTTAATACAAGTTATTATAACAATAGGTATACTAATCGTCATTGGACTGGTAGATATTTTTATTGTGCAAAACCAAGCATTTTTATCGATGCAAAGATCAAAGCAACTTTTTGATCATTTTTGCAGCATAATTTCGTCTGTAAAATTACGTAAAGTGTTTCAGCTTCGAGCTAAGTCGCTTAGATTCTATAAACGCGGTCAACTACACGAGTTTTATTTTTAAATTATGCAAAATTAATAAACATGCATGGATATCCGTTTTTCCCCATTTTAAGAGCACTTTTCCCCATTTTCCCCATTGAGTCAAAAATTCCCCAAAATGGGGAAAAATCCCCACATCTGGCATCGCTGCCCAGCAGCCATGATGATCTCCTGTTTGACAAATAATTGCTCTCCAATGTCTCTCTCTCTCTTCACTTTGGCGCCAAACGAAGCTATCGCGACTCGTGAGCACCTCCAGGAATTTTATACTTGTCAAAAAAATATTCTTTTGTTGAATTCTCAGGCGCAAACTTAATCATACGTGGACAGAGAACTGACTGCATTCTTTTAATGACTCTATAGCACTTATTTCAGCCACAGTGCTTTGACCCATCGGTGCAGCCCAATCACCCCCGACTTGTCTTTGGTAACCACCACCACCAAGAAGATTTAAAGTTGCAGCCAGTTGAAGAATAGGTGGAATATGTGTTGACCTTATTCCTGATGGTAAATCCAGCAGCCTCAAAACAAACATGAACGTTTCTTTGTTGAGTCGAACATTTTTCAGGAATCTAAAATAAATAATTTATGCTGCTAATAATAACTTCTTACAGAATATCTATAAAAAAAAATCTCATAGGTACATCGGGTTAGGAAGTTCCAGAATATTTGCTTTGTTTCTTAAATGTATTCTGAGCAATCGGACTTCTTTATAGTTACTTTCTTCATTTCTCGCCGCCGCATAAAATATTTCCATTGAAGTAAACATTTCGCCTTTTTAAGGTTCCGTACCCAAAGGGAAAAAACGTAACCTTATTAGTTTCGCTCGGATGTCTCTCCGTCTGTCTGTCTGTCCGAACCCACTAAGCCAATTTTGTTACCAGGTCTATCTCAAGAACTGATTGACATAGGGGCCAAAATTTACACACAACATTCGGTATAACCTCTAGTTAAACGACAAATACCAATGGAAGGAATACATCGATTGGTTTTGGATTAATTAGTAATCTGGTGAAAAAAATATTTTCATTCGCCCAAAAAACGGTTTATTTCTTGATTCACAAAAAAATACATAAATTCCTTTTTTGTAGATCATGTTCTTATCTATATATGTGCTGAACACTGTTTTGCCGAAAAGTTAATAGTTTACAAGATATTTTCAAAAAAGATAATTTTACCATGTAAAATACGTTGCTCTCATAAGTTTTAATCTCTACTACGCAGTTGTGCACAATTGACCCCATCAAAGACAGAACCCCACCAGGGTTCCCGACTGCTAATTTCGTTGGGGAATATAATACATTTTTTTTTGGGAGTACAGAACAAAATAAAAGTAATATATTTTTAGTCAATAGTTATTACTTGGGACAGGTCGCATACAGAATGGAAAATTGGCGTGGGTTGGATACTAGGTAATAATTAGAAAATGAGATTCATGTGCGAGTAATTTCTGAGAGTAAAAATATTAAGTAATTAAATTAAACTAAATTGTGATGAATTCATGAAGAGGGGAAAGATTGAATGATATAGATTTCAAATAATATCTGATGTGTTGGACTTAAGCCAAATACGGAACCTTCGGTGCGCGAGTGACACTCGCACTTGGCCGGTTATTTTTTAATTTTTTTTATAACTTTAAAACACTTTTTTCACAAAACTTAAAATTGTTGGTAGAGTTAAAGCCGAGCCAACCTACATTGCTCACGAAAACGACACAAAATGTATGAAAACGACACCTAAATAGCTGTCACAAGCAAGCGGTGGCAAAAATGCGATAGTCAATTTGATAATCACCTTACGTGGAGCCAAAACATGAATTTTGATAATCAACTATCAACAATCACCTTAGCCGATTCCACCCCAGTAATCATGGCTCCATAGCGGTCACCATTGACTGTAACGTTCTAGCCGGCATCGTTTACGTCGTACGAACCAAATTTTCCACCAACCCATAAAGCACACCAAACAGTCAGTTTTTGTGGATGTAAGGATGACTCAACATACACTTGATGATTATCCTTACTGCAAATACGACAGTTTTGTTTATTGACGCATCCATGCAACCAAAAGTGAGCTTCATCGCTAAACAAAATTCGCTTATGAAAATGTACGTGGTGCGCGATACGTATTTCAAACAGAATCATGATTTTCAAAATAAATTTGCACAATTTGGAGGCGTTGTTCAGGCGTCAGTCTGTTCATGTTGAAATGCCAAACCAAACTTAAAATAAATCACTTGATTTGATCTCTACATAAAACACCCTTCATAAAAGGCAGATTTGATGTGTAGTTGATTTTTACAAAGAACAGCGGACCCAATTTACTACCCTGTGATACTCCAGAGCCATGCTATACCCGTAGTGGTTAATATTGAAAAAAGAATATTGCTTAAAAAAAAAAACAATATCATACTCCAGAGCCACATCCTAAAGGTTGTGAAAAGCAATCATCTATTTTAATCCTTTGACTCCTGCCAATCAAATAATATTGCAGAGAAACCCAAAACTTTCAAGTTTTTTTCTAATAAGATATGATGACTGACAGAATCAAATGGTTACTGAAGTCAGTACAATTGCACAGTTGACCTTAAATAGCATTTATAAGATAGTGAGAAAAGCGGGCCAGATTAGTGGTAGTTGACTTCCCAGACACAAATCCATGCTGCGTATCACAAATAAATTCCTTTACAAAAAATTTCAATTTTGATTTGACGATACTTTCGAAAATCTTAGGAAAATCAGATAATTTGCCAGTTCCTCTATAGTTTTCCATGTTATTCTTAAATCCAGATTTAAAAATTGGAATATGAAAAGATGATTTCCATTCATCAAGAAAAATTCCCGAGGAAAAGGACAGATTGGAAATTTGAAAAAGGGGATTGCAAATTGTTTGAGAAAACATCTATATGGATTCAATATTTTTATAAACCATGGATGTGGGCAGGCCAGTAGATTTACGTTTGCTATTTATGCAATACCAGAAGCGTTTGGAGTCAGGTTAATATTTTAGTTATTACTAGCTGACCTGGCGAACTTTGTTCCGCCCCAATTCGTTAATGAAATGAAAATAATAATTTCAATCATGCACAAAGCTCATGCTACTTTATGTTATTCGTTCAATTCACATTCTTTATTCAAAACTTATAGGTATACAATAGAAATAACTGAAGTATAGTAATGTCGATGTGTTTCATCATTCGCAAACTTTCGGTGCACTGAGGTTTCACAAAAAAATTATAAATGGGCCGACATTTTTCAAATTGTCTAGCGGTAGGCCCGGAACATTTAAAGAATACAATAATTCAAAATTTTACATAATTTTTGTTATTCCTAATGGAAGTGATACTATCCGTTTTGTTTACTTGACAAAAAGTATAGCATATGTCGTTAATTGGGCCAATTCGAATCTAAACTAAAAATCATAAAAATCGAACGATCCGTTCCCGAGTTATGAATGCACATACGTACGTCAGTCTCTTTTATATGTAGCTATAGGGGTTGCCAAATTTTCCCGAAACCTTGTCGGGACATTTTGGTGAACTTGATTTTTTAAAAGTATTCAAGCAAAAATGGGAATAGCTTCTACCGTGTCGACTCCCAAGCGGTTCCTTTCGTCTGTCCACTGAGCGGACATCAACGAAAATACGCGCTCTACAGTTGCGTTATGGCCGGGAATGCTGAAAATATACTGACAAATTTTCTTGAATTGATTCAGCTCTTGCGAAGTCTCTATCTCATAAACCTTCACCCATCTTCCAGTTATACTTTTAAAATGTGCAAAATGCCTCTTCATTTGTCCTTCCATTTTTAATAAAAGACCACTCTTTAGTGTACTCGTCCTTGAAATGGCATTCTCTTTTCGGTGGAGCCAT
This sequence comes from Cheilosia vernalis, assembly GCA_949126925.1. NCBI lineage: Eukaryota > Metazoa > Arthropoda > Insecta > Diptera > Syrphidae > Cheilosia > Cheilosia vernalis. Next base: position 32,288,912 of record OX421358.1, read on the forward strand.
AATTCACAACAATACACTCTTGACATAAAATTTAAATGTATATCAATTCCGAATTTAAATAAAACATTAATCGATGAAACTTAAACGTACAAAACAATAGCGAACGACAAGCTAACTGTCTCGGACGACGCCGACTGACCGACTGACGTGACGTGACGACTGGAATGACACTCGACTTTTTAACATATCAAAACAAAAAAACAAAAGAAGTGTGGACGTTTACATGCAGGGTTGGCGGTTGAGCTAGGTTTCAACTTCATGTATGTTGTATGTATGTAACGGGTGATTTTTTAAGAGGTTTAGAACTTTTTTTAAAAAAAAAACACAAAAAAATTCGAAAAAATGAATGAAATATTTATTTAAATCGATAGTTTGAACCTTGCAATTTAATGTTTAAAGATAATTTCATGCAAATGTTGACCGCGGCTGCGTCTCAGGTAGCCCATCCGCTGAGTCCAATTTTGGCATACTCTTTCACACATATCGGCCGGTATCTCACGAATGAATGCATGGATGTTGGCTTCCAGTGCGTCAATCGAAGCGGGCTTGTCCCTATACACATTAGCCTTGACATACGCCCACAAAAAATAATCTAATGGTGTCAAATCGCACGATCTAGGCGGCCAATTGACCGGCCCGAAACGTGAAATTAACTGTTCACCAAACTCGCCTCGCGATTGCGCCATTGTTTCGCGTGCTGTGTGGCATGTGGCACCGTCTTGTTGAAACCACATATCATGCAAGTCAAGAACTTCCATTTCGGGCAAAAAAAAGTTTGTTATCATCGCTCGGTAGCGTTCAACATTGACAGTAACGCTGCGATTCGCATCATCTTTGAAGAAATATGGCCCAATAATGCCGCCGGCCCATAAACCGCACCAGTGGCTTTTTCGGGATGCATTGGTAGCTGTTGCAATGCTTCTGGCTGATCTTCACTCCAAATGCGGCAATTTTGCTTATTTACGTACCCATTCAACCAAAAATGTGCCTCATCGCTGAACACAATTTTTCGATAAAAAAGCGCGCGATGAACATTTCGAACCGAGCACGAATTTTGATAGTAAAATTCAATAATTTGCAAGCGTTGTTCATTTGTAAGACGATCCATGGTTAAATTGCAAACCAAACTGAAGCTGTTTGACAGTGACACAAGGTACTAAACACACGTCAGCTGTCACCAGTGTTGCCAAAACCAAACCAGCTAAAAAATCACCCTTAAATATTATCTGTGTCGAGTTGAGTTGGTTTGACTCGACTCAACTTCGCTCTCGCAGCGTTGTTAGTTGAAATGTTGCTGAAATACCTGAACCGAATGCTGCGATTTCGTATTGTGCTCTCGCTGTAAGTCGTATTGGAACTAAAATGAGTCGGGACATTTTACAGCTCATCGGGACGTCGGGACACTGCTGTTAGTAACGGTGACATGTCCCGACGTATCGGGACGAATGGCAACCCTAAGCTATACCCACACGACTTTGACCGTACCTTTCGTTTTAAGTCTTGCTCGCATTTCGCAAAGTGCTTTATTTGGACAATTTCCATTAATAATTTTAATTAAACAACTCTAGAAATAGCGTTTGATTTTATTTTTTAATGGAAGGTGCTACAACCCGTTTTCCTATACCTGTTATGTTTTGCAAAGTATCACCTATAGGATGGCATTCTATCTTTCAAACGGGTACCAGCCATTATACATGCACAATATTTCATTGAAATCAGTTGTGTGGTTTCGCAGATCGACAAAGCACCTATCGGGTCGAAAACTACCTTATCTCTCAAGATTGAACAAACCTTAGATACACATGCACACAATTTCTTTGAAATAGAACAATAGGTACTTGTTTTCGGAGTTCGACGACAGCGCCACTTATCGGGTCAATAACCAAGTAGAAATTGTTGTTTATAGTGTAAGCGCTGTTCCTATATTTCAGATCAGACGTGTTTCCGTAACAGTAACATTTTATGTAATGTATCAAAGTGCGTTCTGTTTTCAGTGCAAGATGAAACGTTGACCAAAGTGGGGAATCATTTTTAGCCCATAAAATTACTACTTCGCGAAACAAACAAATTGGTATTTTGGGTATGACTTGTAACCGAATTTTAGTGAGCTGTTAAATTGGTTTTCATAATAGTAAAGTACCTAAACGAACAAAGTAACATGAAAATGGTAATGGAGGTAATATTATGCGAATTTAATAATTGCATATCATCGTGCAAAATTAAACGAAAATCTGTTTTACAACAAATATCAATAAGTTATAGTGGCGAAAACTTACGCGCTCAAGAAATATTTAGGATTGATAATAAATATTCAATTTTATTTCGAAGCTCTGTAGGTAGTTTTATTTTTCAAGGGACCATATTTTTTGTCGACAACGGCACCACCTATCGGCTCCAAGAGTATGCTATATCAACCATATCCATTAACAAAATTTCATTGATATCGGTTGAGCTGTTTCGGAGACCTATCGTTCCCAAAAGTAGTATATTTTAAGACACCCTAAACCTGATATACAGCAATACGAACAAAACAAAAGAAGAATTATAAGAATTGGCCCTGTGATTATCGGGTTATATCATCATGGAGTTCATTGTTATTGTATTACTATGTTATAGAAGATAATTGAATTTAACTTAAAAATGAAATGTGTACCTACAACGCCAGCTGTTGAGAATTTACCTACTTTTATTTTTTCCTAAACCATCCCTGAAGCAAGACGAACAACACAAAACAAAAATCATCCAAATCGGTGGAGCCGTTCTCGAGTTTTCACCCGACTAACGCACAATGATATTTCTTTCGACCTGTATAGAGAGAGAGACACAGGAATATAAATTTTGACTTTGATGGAAGGTCTGTCGGATACTTTTACATGCCTGAAATTTTGATGGAAAGGTTTTAAAATTGCAAGAAAATAAGGAAAGGATTATAAATGAAATATTTGTAACTTTAAAAGCCAAGAAGAAAACTAATCACATTTATCATCTTGGTTGGTAAGCCTTCTCTCTCCACACCGGTATCAAGGCGTTATGGTACCCTTGAGCTGCCCTCCCCGTAACCCTACTCACGAATGAGAAGAGCACCATGATTGTTACTCACTCATTTTTCGTAATAACCCCTCCCTACGTGACACTTCAAGACGCTCAACAACTCCTGTTGCCTGTCATCATTGTCCACGTCATCTCAAACAGCACTACATTTCAACTTTCTCAGACATACCTACTAATGCAAGGATTCTGAAAATTCATGTCAAACAAAAATTATTGGTTCAAACACCATCAAATAAATCAAAGTATCTACTCCATTTCAAAAAGTTTTTTTAATGTAACATAGTAAACATAAACAAACTTAGCTATATCTATCGTATATTTAAAAAAAAAAAAATTAAATTGTCGACAACAAATATTTGCTTGGAAAATAATTGAAATAATTGACAACAACAATTGCCTTTAAAATATTTTTTATTTTTTTTGTATTTGAAGTGTCACTACTCGATTTCTATTCAGTTTTATTTATTTTTGAGTGCATTTCCCCATGAAAAACGAAATTTAAGCCTTTTTCCAATTTTCCGGATGGTTTTTCCGAAATTTTGTTTCGAAAAGACCTTCTCCTTATAATTACGAACCGCTGGAAAATTGCGCCAAATCGGTCAAGCCGTTTTCATGTTATGTCGTGACAACGGAAAACGAGTTTCATTAGGCGCCTTGTTGTCGAGTAAAGAAAGATGACCTAAATGATTCAGGAGTCAAGGTTCTTCGAATGGAAAAGACGGTGAATACTTAGTCTATTCTCCATTTGAATATTTGTTTGAAAAGGTGTTAGACCTCGAATGACATTGAGTGCCATAGTCGGAGTCATAGCCCGTCATAGAGTTTCCGGCTAGCATAAGTAACCGCTGGTCTTACGACGAGCGAATAAAGCCATTATATCTTCCAAGGTCTAAGATCCCAGTTTCTACCGCAGTCTCGACGACAGATCCATACGGATCTGGTGGCACTGTTTACGGTACGTTCAATCTGCTAGTTCCATAATAGTTTGCTGTCAAGGATAGTTCCCTGATGGTTCTATACTGTCTATTAAAAGTCGGCTTTGCAACTCAGACTTTGAAGATAAGGAGCTAGAAAAAATCTACCTTGAAAATTTGGGCATGCTGAATTTAATGGATCAAAAAATAAATTTCGTCTAAATTCGTTCTTCCTTGTTGCAACAGAAGTGTGACTAAATGTAGCTTAAAAATCATTAGGTACTGACCTTACCACTGTATGCAAAGTAGGCATCTATAATATTATTTAAAAATATTAATTGAAATAATATTAATTAAAAAGTTTTTAGCCAGAGATATGAAGACTTTTTTTACAACTTATTATTTATATGTTCCCAAGTGAAGCATAAAAAAAATATAATCCCACCTCTACTCTGGATGTAACACTATTTTTTTATGGGGTTTTCAAAAACAACTCCATTTCGTTCGGAATTTAAAAAGCACAAGGCCCACATCAAAAACGTGGCGGCCCTCAGTGTACATTCAATAATTCTTCTAATAAATTCCGTATAACCGCCATCACAACACTCAAGCACATTATTCTCATTATGGTATCGTAAAAATTACCAATCACATGCCTCATGTATCTGCAAATGGTCAAGAGTTAAACTGATTTATCGGCAAACTTTGGTCTCCATTCACAGCTAGTTAAAGTTATCCTTCAGAGACATAGCTACATATATACGAACGCACATTATAGACAGATCCAGACACAATGGCAAAGTTTCGCCGATAAATCCCTTCGACGCGGATACATTTTTCCGGCTTGCCAGAAAATCTGTCTGACAAAGCAAATAGCAAAACTTTTTTTCAAACAATCACACTCGGCCATTTTTAATTTATTACCGCACCAACACTCCAGACTCCAGACTCCAGACTCCAGAGGGTGCGCAATCAAAAATCACTTTCTCGCATTCACACACAATCTAATAGAAAACTTATCTTGGCAACTTCTCACCGCATTGGAGAATAATGAGCCTCCTCCTGGGGCGCGCGAGTCCTTCACATAAATTGCTAATTTCCTTTGGCAATGCTTGCTGTTCAGCTCAACTCATCTCAGCTCATTCGCGAGTAGGGCAGAAGAGAGGCAAACAAAACTTACAACTTCAACCGACACGAATGCGGAAGTGAAAGGAACGTCGGAATTCAGCAAAAATTCACTTAAGCCAAGGAAATTAGAGGCTGAAATGCTGTCTGTCTACCATCACCAGGATAACATCACCCAGTAGCAGACAAAAATCTTTCAACTTCATCTTGCGCTGAAGATTAAATAATTCAATTACGTTCGACTGCTTGAGCATTGAATTATTTTGGTCTGTGTGTCAACGAACCTGATGCAAGTAAAAGAGATATGTGTGACTATGCAAAATCGTATTCTTAACATTTATGCAAGTAGGACTCTCTTGGTGTCATGTAAACAGGAATTCATATCGTAGTTTTCTTTCCCGTTGCACCAGAAACCTCATATCCTGAGTGTGAGGATGTTTTAGAAGTATTTTTTTTTATGCGGGAGCCAAGCTGCAATGCAAACAGGCGAATCAAGGAAGACGACGATAGTCACAGTGGTGGTGGTAAAGGATCAAGTGTGGGACAAAAGCATACAGAACACGAAAGAAAGAAGAAAACATCCACCCAGAATTCTTCTCTAATTGAATGCAACCACTTGGATACGGGTGCGGGTGGTGGCGGAAGGAAGTAGGTAGTTGGTATTTTAAGCAACCATATACACGGAATGGAAAGCGTACCCGTAGCAAACCAGAAGAAAACGGATTTTCATACAAAATTAATTCATTCGGCGAAACTTTTCCGCAATTTAAGTGAATTAGAAAAGTTGCAATAAATTTATTTGTGGCGCCGCTGCAAGGCTGCTCACTGAGACGGTGCCACTGGAGGCACAAAGATACGTTTCGAGTGTGATAAGACTGGGGAAAGTTTTGCATCTTTATGATGAATCAAGTGCTCTGGCAGAGGTATCTAACTGTCTTACTCCGGAAGATTTTTGTTTTGCGAGGGGATTTGCAATTGAAATCATTATAAGTACGAAGTGTGTTGTTAGTTGTAGGTAGATATAGTAAGTTGGTTAGAGGAAAAGAGGATTTGGTTGCAGAAGGTGGTCATTTGGGTGGGTGAAATGTAGGATCGAGTACAGTAGGAGGTGTATCTTAAATGAACTCGTCCAACTTTAATCACCGCATGGGGATAGGTTTTAAAGTTTTTAAAAAAAATATATAACAATATGAGTTGGATGAAAATGGCCGTAAGGGACGCAAAGTCTAGCTTTCATAACCATTCGTTTTGTGAGAGTTTTTATTTTTGGGCGGATGGAAAGGATGGAAATTGAGAAGCTATTGGTAGGTAGGTAGGTAGGTACCTACCTACCTACCTACCTACCTAGCTATTGGTGTAGTTGAAAAAAACCTGTAGATGTAATTTTGTGTTTCTCGGGCGATCGAATCTGGGACCCCTCGCTTAGTAGTCCAACACACTAACCACCGACTATAAGCCAATGCGCCACCATATGGGGCACGGATATAACCAACAATCGTTTAAGAACAAATCGCTTACCTAAATAAGAAATGCATTATAGAAAACCGGTGTCTTTTCTCTATATGTCCCTATAAAAAAGAGCTGGTAGGTATACAAGAAACACACTTATAAAAAACATTTTGATATAAGAAACGAACCTTCATTCACAAAATCTACAATAAAAAAAATTCGTTCTTAATCAGTGTAAGTGTAAGAACAACTCGAAGATAAGAAACGTTTTTGGATTTTACAGGTTCCTTATATCTATGGTGGATTGTACTAATGGTACTCTAGAGCGCAGGAAAATATAATGGACAACCTTGTGGGCGGACATGCTTGTAGTTAAGCAGCAGAACCACTGTTTGACAAACTTGGAATAACATCTGCAACAATTGAAGCTGTTAAACGATGGTTTCCAGAGGTGGAGTATTATGGAAAATCTTTATAAATATTAAATTCTTTATGTCTTCACAAGCTATGGGTTCCACACTCAAGGGTACGCGAATGACCTCCTAATCATCATCAGAGGCAGAGGAAAGGTACAGATTCCTTTCTTAAGTGAAGTAGATTATCTAAGCATAACACTGGATCAGAATCTGATTTAGAACTCCCGCGAAGGATACCCAAAGCGCAACTTCTGTGGTGGAGCTGCATTTCTACATAGCTTACTGATGCATGCGTGCAAAACGGATCGGCATGTGGACTCGCGGGCATGCCACAGAAAAGTTCGGAAGCCGGTTTATTAGCTAATACTCTTCGCTTTGACCAAAAACATCATCTTTTCATTACTTTAGAAAAGAACAGACGCTGTGATGGACACCTGCATAGCAGTACGAACTGCTTGCTCACAGTGCGATAAAGGCCTTCACTGGAAGTTTTTCAAACCTTGTCATACAGCGGATTCGTAATTTAATAGATGCTTATTCGTTTAAAATTCTTACCATAAGACATGTAAAATCTATTTTAAATTTAATTAATAAATCTAAATATATATAAATAAAAATGGTGTGAAAAATGTATAGTAATTCATGAATAGAGAACGGCTGGGCCGATTTGGCCCAAATTTTGTTCTTAATTGTCAGGAGAAGGTTCTTACGAAAGAAAATAAGTGCTTCTATACAGCTTTCAGTCGCAAGCGGTTGAGTGCATGAGAATTCATTGCTGCTATAACACTTCCGATCAGAAGCTCTAGACATGGGGAAAGCGAATTTGATCTTACTTCGTATTACCTCAGGTACATTTTGTGGTTTGCCAATCAGAAACATCAAGGCAGAGTTGGATTCTTTTGAAACTGAAGCTATCGGATTTGAACAACAGACAGGTGTGATACCCATTAGCTCGGAAAGCTGGGGGAAACAAACCCTTTCAATTACTCTGTATGGGAAATGAAATGCGATGCATGTCCTAACCGATTTTAGCACAGATCATTGCTCTTAAATAAACATCAATCTATGGCAATAACGGCCTTGAAGTCCCGATATTTAACTTATTTTATAGAAATGTTATATGTTATTTTACTGAAGATCTTCTGATAGAACGTCAAAGTCCTTAAGAGCAATCCTGCCCTTGTACTGCTGGAACTGATCGTATGTCTTCTCAAGAAGATTGTACATTGCTTCATTGTCTGCATCTAGACTCTTCTCTGTAGGGGCATCGACAAAAATTTTCCTTATTTAAATTTTGCCTTCTAATAGAGATGAAAAGTTTGCATTAGTATTGCTTTTATTTTGAAATTGAAAATGCTTAACGACGAGATCGATCATATGAGAGGGAAAGCAGGGAAGTCCCTCCTGCACTATTATAGGTAGCAGCTCGGTGGATGTGACAGGCAAATTGGATTCATATCACTTTTTGCACCTGACCAGGAACGGCGCGCGTCTCCCCCAGTTTGTGTCTGCGCAGATAGTTTCAGTACCTACTAGTTTTTGTTCGGTGAGTTTTACACAATACCGATTAAGGAAATGTCTTGATAGATGTAGTAGACCATACATTTCCCTATTTTATTACATGTATTGGATATGAGCTTTTATGTATTCACTATATTATTTTTTCAACTATGCAACTATTTTTTCGACCGCATACGGTCTGTTTAAGGTTCAGATATCCCACTTGGATATTGGGAACTTGCGTTGTGCGTATCTGCCATCCTTTAGCAATGTTGACAAACCTCTGTTGATTTAGATTCGACAACAGGACATCTCCAGTTTAATACCAATCAGGACCTACCCCAAACTTATAAACCACTGCAATAATAATTTCGTTGACAACTATAAACACGAAGAGCTTATCACAGATTTTAGAAAATAAACCCAATTTCGCCATCTACCAGCCAAAGCCACTCACAAAAAGCAGCGAAATTTTATAATTTTCTTTTAGCTGTCAGAGTGGTTTATCATGTTCTCGTTGACCTGTTGCTACAAGTCTTCCTCATAAATTAAATGGAATCGTTTTTCTTCTAGAAATTTATATTAATAAAACTTATTATAAGGCGCTTCCTTGGAATCTCCTACCACAGGCCAGCAACTCGTCTACAATTCCTCCCCATATACCTTCTACCCATAAGAACAACTTCAAAAACGAACCAACTACCAATGGACAGCATTTGGCACTTTGACTTTTAAATCTTGACGACCCACGCGCCCCCAAGGTACAAAGACACCGCAAAGCAACTTCCACCGATCAGCTTATCTTCGAATCGATTTCGTCTCATTCTCAATCGTTTGATACAAGCTCATAAACATGCAACTTATTCTCAACAAAAACAAAATGATTCGGTAACTTTTCAGGTTTCCCGTTTTAGAGCTTCGAATGAAACGCAAATGGAAAAACCCCATTGAAAGACAAAACAAAAATAAAGTCCCCATTGCCTTTCGGTTTCAATTCACACGAAATACGAGAGAGGACAAGGAGAAAGTAAATAAAAGAAACAAAGTACCGCACAAAGCAATTGCTCATCACACCTTTGTACGCTAGGATAGGTCCTGGAAACTCAATCTACTCCACAGAGGAAGTTTAACTCTCACACCGCAATTTGTTCGCTCGTGGTCGTGGGTCTTGGGGAAGTCAGGATGTGCTCACCGAAACTTGTTTACACGACTTTTAAGTGCCGTCGGGATGTTGAGTACAAGTACCTACTGTGTATGCTTCGTTGCGATAACCCCAATATCCTTGTAACCCGTCCGATCAACAACGCCAGGCAGGATACGAGGAGCAAGTCACTCAATCTGTATAGAAGATGTTTATCGCTTATCTTGGAAGGAAGTGAAATAACGGATATTACTGCTGTGGTTCCTATTTTTGTTTCTCCCCAGGTTTATTAGATGGTGCAGGAGATATTGACTTGCTGATGAATATGGGCTTCGGAAGAAGAAACGTTTTATGTGCTGGAAACTTTGAAGGGTTGGTACTCTTGTAGTTTATTAAGGATGGAGGATAGTCTTCTGTGTGTAAATTATAACAAAGCTCTTGAGAAAAGATGGTAGAGACGGACTGTGATTGAGCTTAGCTGTACACTTAAGGGAGCAGTTGCAGACGGGATTCTTGTGCCCGAGAGCGGTTAATAAGACTCACTTTGGAGAAGTGTGTCAATTGAGCTGCATTTTGAAATGCAAGATCTGAGCTTGGTCGTCCATCTTTGAGTGAGAGCTCATCTCATCTACTTTTATTAAACTTTTTGTATCATACAATTCATAGGTAACGAATGGTGGTGAATATTAAATATTTAAATGCGTTGGCTTAACAACAGGGGCTCAACGGTATGTCTGTTTTCTTAAAACTATTTTACATAAATTGTGGCTGTTTTCTCGGATTCAAACTCGTGGTATGAGTAGGAACATAAATGATACTTGAAATGTTAGACCACTTCCATTCAGGAAATGCGGTAAAATAAGAAGGGAAAAAGAAGGATGAAAAACTGAGACTGAAAACTGAAACTTTTGAGACGTTAGCTAACGCCCTACAAATATCTGCCGAGGTCATATCAAAATAATAATAATAATAATTTTTGACGCAACAGGTGCGTAGGGATAGCTTATCACAACCATTCGTTTTGTGTGAGATTTCATTTTTGGAACGAATGGAAGGGATCTACAATGGTAATGAGAGTGCAGTTGGTATGGAAAATATTGTTAGTAACGCGAATGCTTTCGATATTGCGGTCGGCAAAGCGACTCCTTCTGTCTCACATATGAGTATGACGGCCGATACAGCTGTTCCGACTGAAGTTAAAAGCAAAACAATAATTGGTTCCAAGATCCAATGTCATGGCCTTAAAATAGTGAAGAAACTTAAATGGTTCCATATTGGAAGTTTTCGCTACTCTACCGCTACGGATGATATCGTCAACTACATATCGACTAATCTTGAATTGAATCCAGGTGAAATTCAATGTTATAAGCTTCTTAAACACCTAGAATCCGATAGTAGCTTGAGATTCATTAATTTTAAAATTGGCGTCTCTGTGGAATGCGCTAAGAATATCTACGTTGATACTTTTTGGCCAAGTGGGTAAAAATACGTCCGTTTGTGTTCAAGCCAAAAAACTTAGAGGGTTAGAGGGATCTCTGTTACCCTCTAGTTCTTTTCCTCAATCTATTCGCCAAAACAATCAGCCTAATCAACATCATAATTCATCGCTCAAGGTATACTTTCACAATGCAAGTGGAATTCGGACGAAAATATCTGAACTGTTTAACAACTCCAGTCATCTTGATTACGATTTAATCATTATCGTCGAAACTTGGTTATACCCTGATATTTCTTCGTCTGAACTTTTTGATTCTCGGCATTTTGTCGTATATCGACGCGACAGATGTAACTCTATCTCTGAACGCGGAGGGGGAATCCTGATTGCCATTAGTACAAAGCTATGCTGTATGGAAGTTGCTTTACCTAACTTGGACGTTGAGCAATTATGTATTTCTATAACCTTATTTTCTACACAAAATTTTTTTTTATTTTTTATCATAAGCTATATTCCACCTAGAAGTATTTTTGAAGTTTATGAAAAAAACTTTTTGAATATTGATGCTATTAATAGTACTTGCTCTGAATTCGATACAGTATGTTGTTTTGGAGATTTTAACTTGTCAAATATTATATGGAACTGGTCAGCTAGTGATAACATGTTGGTAGCTTCTAATATGAAGATTTTGAATATTATTTCATAGATTCTCTTCATGCACTTAATCTGAATCAAATAAATAGAATTCCAAATGCTTTAAATAATATATTAGATTTAATCTTTGTATGTAGTGAGTATTTTAATTCTAAAGTCACAACAGTTCCTTTTTCACTCTTAAACGAATCTATTCACCATAAAGAATTATTTGCTGAAATTGAATTATATATTTATTCGTCTTATGAATCTAACAAATCATTAAAATCGTATAACTTTAATAAGGCTAACTTCATTGAACTAAACAGTTTTCTTGAATCGTTCAATTGGTCTCATGAATTTTTAAATTTAAATCTTGAACAAATGTACTTGAGATTTACATCAATTATATTTGAAAGTTTTTCCAAATTTGTTCCTCTTTCTCTAGCGTCAAAATCGAAGAAACTACCAAAGATCCCGTGGTACAATGATCATTTAACAAATCTTAAAAATGTTAAACGTAAAGCTTTTAATAAATATAAGAATACTAATAATGAGTTAGACTATGCTAAATTTAGCAAATTGCGAAAAGATTTTTCTATCCTTAATAAATTCCTTCATAGGTGTTACATTATGCGTATTGAAAGTAATATCAAGTCCAATAGTAACTCATTTTGGTCATTTGTTAATACTAAGAGAAAGTCTTCTGGGTATCCAAAAAATATGTCATATAAGAATTCAGATGCTTCGAATATTACCTCGATTCTGGATCTATTTGCGGATTTTTTCCAATCCGTATATTCTGATCCTAATAACTTAAACAAGTCATACTTGCCCAATATACCAAGTAAGGTTGATATTGGCGCGTTACACCTAAGTATTGATGAAGTTCTCTTAGAATTCCAGTCACTGAAGCCTAAAAATAAACCTGGTGCGGATGGAATACCAGCTTTATTTCTAAAGAACTGTGCCAATACACTATGCTTTCCTTTGCTCTGCATTTTCAATAAATCGCTCACCGATGGTGTCTTTCTTAACGAATGGAAAACTTCACATCTTATTCCAATTCATAAATCTGGCTCCAAGAACTTAATAGAAAATTACAGAGGGATCTCTAAACTATCATCAATTCCAAAATTATTCGAAAGCATTGTGAAAACAAAATTAGAGTTTTTAACCCGCGAATCCATATCTGAATTACAACATGGTTTTATCTCTGGGCGTTCTACAACAACAAACATGGCCCTTTTTTCATCGTATGTTATCGAAAATATTGAGGGAAAAAGTCAAATTGATGCAATTTACACCGATTTCAGCAAAGCTTTTGATTCGGTTAACCATTTTAGCTTACTGCGAAAACTCAAATTATTTGGTTTCCACTCAACATTTCTAAGTTGGATCTCATCTTATTTAACAGGTAGATCACAAAAAATTGTTATCAATAATTCTTATTCGAAATCTATTAATTGTATTTATGGTGTTCCTCAGGGAAGTCATTTGGGTCCCCTTCTGTTCAATATTTTTATAAATGATATTACATCTGTTATAAAATATTCCATTGCCTTCTTTATGCTGATGATCTGAAATTATTTCTTAAAATTAATAGTGTTGATGATTGCCGCCAACTACAATTAGATATTGATCGCATTTCAGAATGGTGTAATTTAAATTGTTTAAAATTAAACATAAAAAAATGTAATGTTATCTCATTCTATAAGATTCATACGCACATAAACTTCGTTTACCAAATTGATTCAGACCCACTCTCGCGTGTAGAAAAAATTAAGGACCTTGGTATAATGCTTGATTCAACTTTCTCTTTTAAAAGTCATATTGACTATATGATTGTAAGAGCTAATTTACTTGTTGATTTCATTAAGCGAAATTGTATTGATTTTTGTGACCCACACGCTTTGCTTTCTTTGTACATATCTCTAGTTAGATCGTTACTCGAATATGCGGATATTATCTGGAACCCCGCCTTGAAGACTTTTTCTGAACGTATTGAAAAAGTCCAGAGACGTTTCTCAAAATTTATATTTTATAAAATGAAATGGACTTTTATCCCGGAATATAAGTCGCGTTGTTTATTTCTGGGAATTAAATCACTGGAATCCAGAAGATGTATGCGTGATGTAACGTTTGTGAGGGATATTTTGACTTATCACGTTAGATGCCCTTCCTTACCTACTCTCCAAAATACCACTTTATGCACCATCAAGAGTTTTACGTTCCAAGGTTTTGCTTTTTGAGAAATACCACAGAACAAACTATGGTAGTAACGAACCTATCTGTAGATGTATAAGACATTTCAATGAAGTTTGCCAAAATATTGAATTAAGCTGGACAAGAGATTTGTTCAAAACTAAACTTGTATTAATATTTACTTTTTAACGATTTTTTTCTTTTATTGCAATTTATTTTTGTTATTTGTTTTTTGTTATCTATTATTTAATATATTTCTACAATATTATTTCTAAAATCTGTTAGCCTTAGCTTGTAGATAAATAAATAAATAAATAAATAAATTATATGCCGATTTTAAACGGCTAATGAGAAGCTCTTTCAAGACAGTTATACTCGCGGATGTTTGTGAGACGTTCGCAAGAGGTGGCGCAGTGAAAAAACCCTGAGTTGGAATTTGGATTTTTGCGGGATTCGAACCTGGACCCCTCGCTTAGTTGTCATATCACAAACGGATGTATTTATTACGAAAAAGTTTCTTCAGAAAAAAATCTTACCTAAACTGAAAAAGGGGCTAATTTTCAAATTTTTTTAAAAAGGGGGCCGCGATTCTTGAGGCTCAAAAAGTTGTCAACCGAAAAGCCCTTCTTTGAGGAAGAGTGCCGGTTAGCGTTCGGAGCAAAACGGCGGATGACAACAACGCGTGAGCTCTACGAATAAAAGAAAATAAGACTATCGATCGTAGAAATCATTAGGTATTTCGTATTTAACTATCAACCAAGTTTTTTAACCGGTATTGTTATTGTCATTTGGATTTGAATTGCTGATTCGTTTTCAATCTCTATTCATTTTTGATTGTGAATACAAAAATCGGTATTGCGAGTGTCAATTGTCATTGACTTTTCTAACATTTTGTATCTATTTCTTTCAACTGTAAAAACTGATTGGATCATAAATTTTTTTTTGCCCAAAAAGGTTTTTTCATTTCTCAACATAAGTAATATCCTTTTAGCTCGATAGATACCTACACTTAGCCTGGCGTTTTTCCAATTTTTTTATTCCCTCCGAAATGGTAATAGGTTTTCTCAAAACTCTCAAAATAGGCATTTGTTTATGATGACCTCTTCATTGGACCTAAATCTCTTTTTTTGATTTGGAAACTCGAAATAGTCGCAAGGGGCCAATTTGAAGAATATGCTGGATGGGGTAGCAGTTCATAGCGTAATTTGAGGAATTTTGCCATGCTGAATACACACATGTGCATCAGGGCATTGTCTTGATGAAACAGCACTTTTTTCTTTACCAAATGCGGGCGACTTTGCTTCATTTCAGTATCAAATCTCTCCAAAAGCTCTGAATAATAGACGCCGTTTTACCATTCTCAAGGTAATCAATGTGAATGGTACCGCGTGTATACCAAAATACTGTGGCCATGACCTTGTTGGCAGAAAGACCCACTTAAGCGTTCCTTGGTGCACGTTCGCCTGTAGAAACTAGAAACCCAATGTTTTGATTGTTCCTTGGTCTCTGGTGTGTTGTGGTGGATCCATGTTTCGTCAACGGTTACGAAGCGGCGCAAAAAAAATCCTCGGGATTACGGTTAAACATCGTTGAAAAATCCTTTCACTCGGTTGCGTTTGTGGTCGATTGTAAGCAATCGCTGCACCCTTCGCGCGGATAGCTTCCCCATGTCCAAACATTCATGTAAAATATGATATACCCGCTCATTTGAGATTCGTGATGCCTCTTTGGGGTGTCCTGAATTTTAGGCTTCATTTGTGCTGGTACGACCACAACGGAACTCAGTAAACCACTTTTTAGCGATTGAAATTGATGTTTTAGATACCCAATAGTATTTATCTAGCCTTTCCTTGGTTTCGGTGGTGGTTTTTTTACGTAAAAAATAATGCTTAATCAGCACACTGGCAATCGTTTTTCTATGTCTGCCCGTTTTTGTAGCAATTGTATCTTGTATGTAGGTATTGATAGTCCAGACTCGAAGTAGGCTTCTTTTTTTTTTATCATTCCTATAAAGAAAATAATGTTCCTCTTCCCACATTGAGCGTTAAATTAAAGAATATTAATCAATTATACACAAGAAAAATAAAGTGCACGATTGGGTCGAACGAAACTTTCTCGATACTAGATTAAAGATAACAAAAAATTGGATATCTATCTACAATGGCAGTTATATAAAATAATAATATAAGTTTTTAAAAGTTTAAGCTCTCAGTAACAGGCAATTGTCGCAAGTTCTGGCTAGAGGCCTATAAGCGGCTACTGTACTATTTTATAAGTTCTTACAACTCACAAGATATGGGCCTATATTACAAAAATATACTGTAGATATATGTGAAAATACATAGATCGTGATTTCTGTAGTATTTTTTGATAAATAATTTAAAAAAACTCACATCTTCGAATTTTTTGAGAACAAGAAAGTACGGGATCTTATTAATAATACTTATAGTATCTATCTTTTATATGTATATTAGTCAAAATCGTTAGAGCGGTTTTTGTAAAATTTGCCAGACAAAACAGAGTACCAAATATTGCAACTTTTAATTTGAAAAATACTATTGCGTAAATATTTAGGTGAAAACCGATTATAAGTTATTGTTCGGTATGATAGCATTGCTTCGTAGTTTTATCGAAATCAACGATGGGGTTTTCGAGATATGAGCAGTTTTTAAAATGAGCGTTTTCGGTGCTTCGAATTGAAAATTAAGGACACAATAGTTTTGAAAACATTGATTTGACTATAAGTCTGCATTTTGGTCAGAATCGTTGTTGCCGTTTTCAAGTAAACTAAAAAAAACAAAATTTTTAAAAAAATACAATTTTAAAAAAATAATGAGAAAAACTGAGTTTGCTGATGTTCTAATGGACCACGTTACCTTAAAAATGAATTTTTGTTACAATCGTAGGTAGACCGTTTTCAAGATATTTCGAAATTTCAAAAGTACCGTTGTTCGAATTTTTAGCCAAAAACTGGGTACGCAGTCGTAGTAACCTCACCTACTTAAGCTTAAATATCAATTTTGGTTGAAATCGTTATAGCCGTTTTCGATCAAATCAAACTGGTACGAAAATTTAAATGGGAAGTACCATTAATATTGAGGTTACCTTGAAAAAAAAAAACACCTCCCGAGCTGTAAGCCCAAAAACTCCAAATCCGAGGTTTGAACGTAATCTGGGAAGGCGTTTAGGCTGTAGGCCTGTGGAAGGACGGACAGACGGACAGACCGGACAGAATTTTGTGACCCACTTTTTTGAGTTCCTCTATCATCGTAATATCAGAATTGATTAAAATCTCGAGTTCGAAATTTTGTGCGAAACCAATATATTTATTCTCTTACTACGTAATGGAGAAAGTTAAAAATGGTAACTGTGCTCTCTAAAATAAGCGAGATACCTCAAATTGCATTTTAGGGGGCGTTAATCTGATGACTACAGGACATTTGTCTCGAAAGTTTGCTTTCCAAATCTAACAGCACAACATTGTAGCTCACCATCTGCACAACAAGAAGTTGAATAATATCAAAAACTAAAGACACAAAAACATACCAGGATACTAGTACAACAAGAAACAAGCTTAATTATACATCTGAGGTGAACGTGTATAGTTACAGCGAAAAATAAGGAAGCTGTTCTGGAATAGGGCAGACGCAGGAAAAAAAAAGGACATAAGAAACCGCATTTCTGTTCCGTATCTTCGTTACAGAGATGCAGAAGGAGTTTAGGAGGTGTGCAAACGAGTCAACTCATTAGTATTCTAATGTTGCCCCACTATTAACACATTCATTACGAAATTCGTGCAACTCGTTATGGTTCTTGTGTTGCTGCGAATAAGGATATTTCTTCGCCCATGCAGCTGGGTTTAATTTTCTTGCAACGTTTTGGTCGTTTTCTTTTTCTTCCGTGCAGCTGCTCTGACCCATTTAATGGCGATAATGTTGCACTGGATGTGATGCAGTTTTTGATCTTTTGAACGCCAAGTGCAGTGTTTAGTGGTTAATGGCGAAATTTAGACGTAGTCGGGCTATGATGGTTAACTTCCTCGAAATGGTTTCTATTGCATGCAATTATACAGAAATGAATTAGTGGTTATGTTGCGCGAATGTGTTTTCTTCCAGCCGGATGTGCTGTGTTATAGTAATCCATTGTACAATTTATTTTTGGTACAGGAGGGTTATGATTTATTCAGAAAAAAACTGTTCATTTCTATGATGCTTACGTATAAAATATCTGACAGGAATAAGTAATTATTGCGTGTGCGATGTGTATGGCTTAAGTGGGATTCCGTTAATGACAGACAAATGAATTACATATTCAGCACTGAAGTGGTTATGTACCTATAATCTGCAGAGGGATTGTTAAGTCCTGAGCTGAGGATATTGTTTGAAATGAAATTAGTACAATGGATTGAATTGGCTTTGACGTGTCTGAGCGTTAATTGATAACGTGGATTAGGTATTAGCGAAATGGATGTGTGTGCAGATAATGAGATTGACATTTGCATTTGGTTTGGATTAAGGAAGCCGATTGAAAGATAACGAAATCAATATAGGTATCTAAAATAATTAATCCCACCAAAAACATTTTCATGTATAATGTTGCCAAGAGCATATGACTAGTACTGTGAAAATGCTATCAGATCGCATTTAGAGCCAAGCTTCTAGATGAGATAAGATTAGATGCGGCCACAAGGGTCTATTGTGATAGCTCCATCTAGAGCTCGTTCATGATACCGGACTTGGTGATGAATCCTAGTAGGTCTTTGAGTGGACTGTCAGATAAGTCCTCTGCCTCAAGCTAACATATTCTTAGATGGTGTTGACGTAATCTGACTAGGCATTCACAGTGACACAGTATTTGTTCTGCTCTGCTGATTCTTCGTCCTCGTTCCATAGTCTGCAAGTGTTATCTAATGATATTCCCATAGACATGAGGTATTTTTGGACTTGACAATGTCCAGTAGGAAATCCTGTGGCTTTACGAATCTGACTTTTATTTAGATTTGTTTTGTTCTTGTAAGGGAACTAATTGGCATGAATATTTTTGTTTGTCTGTTACTTTCAGTGTTGGTCCAGTAATCGTTTGTTTGGTTTTAATGTAGAATCTAGCAGTGCTAATGGATAATCCACAGAATGGTCTTGGCATCATGAAGGTTGATGCCGATCCTTTTCTGGCTAGTAGGTATGTCTGCTTTTTCATTGCCTGCACGTGTCCATTGTTTCCTGACACCCAAATGAGATGTACCTACCTGCTCTGTTTGTGCTGGCTAGCGTAGCGATGTAAGTAGTTGTAAGCAATCGCCGCATACTAGTTTTGATGTTATTTCATAAATCATAGCTATTATTGCCCAGGAGAGCGGCTTTGCTATTAGAGAGAATATATAATTATGCTCTTGTTTGTTATGGATTTTTTTAGATTTTCCTTGAAATACGGAGCTGCAATTGCCCCGTAGATGACCGTTTTTGTGTTGACACCGAGGGCGTGTAGAGTTAGTTATAGTTTGGCTCCACATGAGCTCTTTTTGACAGTGCGATCTAGTCTTGGCAACATTTTACATGAAAATGTTTTTTGGGATTTCATTTATTTCCTTAAGTTGCTTGCGACAACATTTTTTTTTCTTGTTTTGGGGTGTATTTCTTGCACATTAAAGGGGCCATTTTCATAGTCCACTCTCTATGCTTGAGTTTTTCTTTATTGGCTTACTGTTTATAATAAGTGATAAATCATTGCGATACTTGGCACTTAGGCGATTATATTCGACTATAGCTGACTGTTGTGCTTTAACACTAGTAAAGTCAATATTTATACCTATTGCGAATTTAGCACTCTAGAGATTGTCGGTACAAGTACGGTATGCAATTGCAGTACATCCCAGTGATCTACAACATTGTGGTCCTGACTTGCGACGCCACCAAAAAATCCATCTCCGACATATGAAATGAATCACTCGACGACCGCGAGGTCCCAGCTCCACTTCAACTGAAAGTTTTTCACTTTTACTAACGAAAACTCTAAATGAAGAGTCCATTAAATGCAACTTTTTGACCTACCACATGAAAGTAAGATTTATATCTAAGACAATCTACAATCGACAATTATTTTTAGCTACTTACTGCGTGGACCGAGAAAGCTGGAGACGTTCGCGGACTATTTTATGATACGAAATATATGAATATGTCGATTAAGATACATTTTTTGTTGATGTTTATATTTATTGTATTTATATATTTATTTACTTACGTACCTACTTATTATTTATTTCTTATATAGTATATATACATTATTTATTTATTTATTTATTTACTACTACCTAAATGTGATACATATTTATAAAATAATTTATGTTTTGAGATCGTCTAGTCAACGGCTCCAGGAAATAACCCCCCAACGAAATAGCCCCCCAAATAGAAAATGAAATTACCGCTATCGACAACATATCCCTTATAAATTAAGGGTTTAAAAGAAAAACGATGAAACGTTTGACGAAATTTGTAAAAAAAAATTATTCAGCTTGCAAACTGTTAACTTCATCTGCCCGTGGTATACCTTACTGTGCAGGCAACCATGCAAGTGGGGAACACCCCCCAAACACGCGTCTGTAGGGTATGAAAACGCTTGTTAGAGGATGAAGGTATGGTTGCTTATTCATTATAATTCTTTTGGGATTTATGACTCCACACCATGGAAATCTATGTAAGCTTACGGAACATCCAATTCATATAATCAATCGCTTTTCATGGAATGGATAACATATTAATCTTGAAATCGATCGATCAGGAGACCAAACGAGAATTATTTCCGCGAGCGTGAGGCAGTCTTAAAATAATAAAAGGTTTCTTAAATCATGCGTATACTCCTATCGCAGACTCTTTTAATCTTAAAGGGTTCGGCTATTAAGCTCCTATATGCCCGGGACTATGTTTGGTTTAAACTAATCTTTATAATATATGTAATTCCAACCCTTCAAATGAAATCTTATTCATCTTAAATTGCGAGGATGCCTTTGTCTTCCAATCATAGATACGAGCATTTGGAGAGCTTCATATTCTATGAAGGTGTTAAGCGGCGTTTTCGGACATTTGAGTAATTATTGGCTGTTAGGTTTGTACCCATTTTTTTTATTTCGGAAATAAAATAACGAAAACATTTTGGCAGGGTATCCCCTTGAACCATTTTGGATGACACCATTTAGATCAGCAGAAGGTGGTAGTATTCAAAGCCAGTTTAACACCAAGCATTAAAAAACAAGAAACGTAATTGAAAGGACAATAGCAATTTCGAAAAATCGCTTTCGATACATTCTTGTTGCAAGGCAATTGCACTACACTCCTTCAAAGACAACACAAATTGTTAATGTTTGCCCAGCTTTGCATAACATTTTTTGTCTGCATTACCGATTAGAGCCACCAGTAGATCAAGATCTTATATTGGAAAACGTATCGGATCCATATCTAGATATAGGCATAAATACATTTTTTTCTGATTTTAATCGCGCTCCAATTGGACTTTGTATAGTTTAAGCCTTTCCTCTTCTAAGTTAAACAGCTTCCTTTGATATCTGCTACATTCTTTTTGATGGCCTCCTGCACTTGGGTTTGTCTATCCAGCATTTTGTTAAAAGAGTAAGATTTTGATGGCGGATGTAAATTTACAAATGAAAAGGTAGGTAGGTCGCTTGATGTGGACGGAGTTGTTGACAGTGTTACATTCAGGCTGGGATTCGTAAAGATAAAACACTATTCCGTTTAACTTCTCTAATAAAATTCACTTTTATTACACTTTTATCGACTATTCTAATATTTCACTTATTAAGTACCAGAACACTATTTCTTAAACAATTCTTCAACGTTTCAAACCAATCACTTAATTTACTCTATTACTTTTCACTTATTTATCTTCACAAACTATTACTATCTCGAACTTTAACCAATCACTGTTATAAATCAACTGTCTCGCCCTCTTCTAAAAGCTGTCCTTTTATACCCGCTCCGCCATCTGACGAGAACTTTTTAGTTAATTCTAAGTGGTTCTAGAACAAGGTTCAGTGGTGACAGATTCCAGTCTCCAATTGGAAGTGACACTTGAGTGGAACTAGTTTTGTGACTTTAAGGCCTGGTTTCACCAAACTGTGACTAAGGCCTGGTTTCACCAAACTGTGACTAAGGGCTTGTTTCACCACTTAGGTTACACGATACCTTCCACGCCACAATAGCTTCATGTGGATTGACCTGGAAATATGGAACTCGATGCAGGAACTGTGGGTACTATAATTTAGCATCGAACCAAACCTGTTAAATATAAAGTAATAAACCATTTTAAATTTGATCATATGCTTACCTTTTGCCTCTCTTTTTCTGTTCTTACAGGTGGTCCTAAATAGTTGAGTATCGAAGCTACCGACTATCACCCATTTTTGATATCATCGCTTCGTGGAACACCCTTTTTAGAATTTGTTTCCAACGATATATTTGGTTCCATAATTTTTACCAAACGTTTCATTTGATCGGTTTTTTTTAGTTTCACGCTTATCTAATCATAAGAGAACTATGAAATCACTGCATATAATATCAACAATTACCAAAACTCACATGTTCTTACTTAAATTTGCCTTCTAGTCGTTTAAGAAACTGTAATCGACAATAATGGGCGTTTTGTGAGTCTTTCTGTGCAACTAAAATTACTACCAGAATGCGAAAATTGTTTCGACGTTTGCAGAACTTGTGTTCCACACTACTTAAAAGACACATGTCATTAAACGACATAAAACTCCTAGAAACAGGCCACATGTAATAACGATTTAGAAAAACGTCAATTGTCGTTTAATATAAACGCCACGTAGAATAAGGGTGAATGTATGTGGTTCTAATTAAAGACACTTTTATGTCAAATAAAAATTCAAGTTGATTTTTCTGTTTGTGTTAATATTTAAAATTTGGTTTATTAATTCAAGGGATAATTAAGTGTTAGGCACTTGTCATTAGAGTTTAGACTTTACTGTTTGTACTTCACGGCGTGACAAGAGTAAGTGTCAGAATGCGTTAGAGACAAAATATATACTTTCGCTTATTTACTAACGGAAGCATAGCCGCTAACCGATGGACAAAGATTTTTACTTCTCAGCTAAACTTCTGTCATCTACATGTATAGCTTAAAACATAAAAAAATAAATGGAGTACTATTCGTAATTGGTATAATTTTGAAATTTACTAAGCATAGGTTGGTAATAAAGTAGAGGGTGTTGCCAAACAATAAGCATGGGGTTTTTAGAGGTTGCCATAATTAGCACATTATAACTTCGTGGTTAATACATAACACGGGAAACTACCCAACATTTTTAAAATTGTCCATAAAGTTATGAGCTCCCGCATAACACCTTCATGTACGAAATAAAATTCAAATAGGTATGCCTTTCTCTTTACGCGACTGGTTGCATGAAGGGCTTATGTGTTTAAAACATGCTTGCACTAAGCTTATTGATCTTTCTATATAAAAATCTAGAGGCGAAATAGGAATTTACATAAAACAGAAATTTTAAGTTTTCATATAGGATCTTTAAGGAAAAAGGCAAATTTCAGAAACTTTTGCTTCGATACTTAATCTTGTGAGCGCTTCTATATGTGGGACAGTTCCTTATCCTTTTTGGTCACGAGAAATCGTAAGCACCAGCTAACGTTATCCTCATTTATTTGCCATTCGACTTATTCACGTATGGTAATGCCGAAAATGACACTTATACAAAGTGCCCTACAGCCTATATCGTAAAACTAAACATCCTACAGCACCGACCAACAAGAAGCAACAAATAATTATAAATACCCTTCTTCTAGTTAAACCCGAGTCCTTTGGAAAAGCAAATAAAATTAGGTCCCAACGTGCTGCTCCCTCCCCACAACAAAGCGAATGGTGATTTATTTCCTCAAAGAAAACATATTTATCTACCTATAAGGAATGGAACGAACTACTACATGACCAGAATACAGACGAGAGCTTGCGTTTATAAAAAAAGGACTCGACCGGTCTAATGTCTGTTTGTTTATATGTCTGAGCTCAGGGTCGATAACGAGTCCAGGCGCATAACGTAACGAACCAAAAAAGTTAACGGTCACGTTCCTTTATTAGCCATAAATGTATTTCTCGTCCTCGAGTTCCTATAACTCTTTTATTTACTTTTTATTGGTTCTTGGCTATTTCTATGCATTGCTACGTACGTGTGTATATGGGCTTCCCCTTCCGCTTTTGTTGGTCTACTTTGGTAATGGTGCGGTCCTTGTCCATTTCCATTGTAATCACTTTGTTCAACAGGATATCGATGGCCTTCCCATTCGTGTCGGGAGTGGTGGCTTTAGCTGGTGAAGTGAAATTTATCGCATTTCCCAATTGCGGAAAACTGAAAAATTGCTGTAATATCCTATCGCATGAAGCGGGCGACGATATGTGTGTTGTGGTCTCGTGTGTGAGGCGTTGTTTTGTGGCAAAAGGGGTCCGAACTCCGAAGAGTTTGTGTACACACAAAACAAACACACCGAAGGAAATGCAAATTTTATTGAAATTCTTGGACACACACACGTTTCCTGGGAAATTGAATTTAAGGGATTAGGTTAAAATCTGTTTGTCATATGCCGGTGGAAATTGAATTTGCTTTAGCAGTTACCATACCACAGATCTTATGAATAATTTTCAAACTCAAGTCTGCTATGAAGGGATGTGAATTGTGAACATATTTTGAGCACACTGAGACCAATTAGTTTTTAAGTGAAATGAGGTGTTGATGATAGACATGATAGAGTGGAAAATTTTAATTAAAAATGTGACAGTGTAGTATCGACAAAATCTGTACTGTAGTATTATTGCGAGAATAAACTGACCAGACTGTGAACAGGCTAATAATAATAACGTGTCCTGTTGTGAACTCTACACCAATGAAACTAGTTTTCAGTCTTTAACGCTTGCGGAGATAGGAGTGAAGTCATCTTTTCATCAAGTGAGTTGTTAACTTATGCACAAAACGAGCTTATATAAGAGTTGTTATTTGTAATACTTGACCAACTAGGTAGGTACAATCTCTGAGGTACACTGACCAAAATCGAGTTGTTCCCCATTTATACGTACAGTACAGGCAGGCCATGATGGACAGCCACTTTAGAAAGCAATCCGAATAAAATACTTTCGAAGTGCTCATTCCGACCATTTGTTATACCTACCTACCTATGTATACTGGTAAAAGAAGTGATGTTCAAGTAAAAAATTCTCCCGAACAGTAATGAATAAGTATAGGCTAATTGATATTAGGTACAAGAACACAGGTTGTCTTTCACAAACATTACATGGCAAGTGCATGCTTTCCTAATTTAAGTGTCATCACCACTAATAGCTTCCAACCTATTTTAAAGAAAATGTTTTTTGTAAGGAACACGTCCTAAGGAGTTTGAATTCCAAACAACATATAAGTACCCTGACTAGAACATTGAAAAGCGAAACGAACATGTGAGGGACGATTAAGAAAATCCTTCGAGTTTCTTTTAATGAATCTAACACAATTATTTATACTCAACATGAAAGAATTAAAGGTTAGTTGAATTCGCACCAAAACGATAAATTGTTCAAATCAATTCGGACAGTTAAACATTCAAACAAAAAATTTGTAAGAATATTTTATAAATAGAAGAAGAAATTAGAAGACTAACTAACTTCACTCTAACATCAAAGACCCAAGAATTTTCCGTTTGAGATACTAAACACAGTTTGGGAGATTCTCTTTAAACTTGGTAATTTTAATTGTAAATAGGTAACAGTAAGAAATAAAGTGCACGACTGGGTCGCACGAAACTTTCTCGTTTAATGCGAGTCAACGAGTAAACCGAAAAAAAAAAATTAATAATGACTTTTTTTCAAAAATCCATTTTACGATAATATAGAGAAAAACTGAGTTTGCTAATAAGTTATAAATGATCAGATTACCTTAGATATTAATTTTTGTTACAATCGTATATAGACCGTTTTCGAGATTTGTCGAAATTTTTAGCCAAAAACTGGGTACGCAGTCATGGTAACCTCACCTACTTAAAGCTTAAATATCAATTTTGGTTGAAATCGTTAGAGCCGTTTTCGATTAAATCAAACTGGTACGAACATTTTATATGGGAAGTACCATTAATACTGAGGTTACTCTAAATCCGAGGTTTGAACGTAGTCCGGGAAGCCGTTTAGGTTGTAGGCCCGTGGAAGGACGGACAGAATTTTGCGACCTACTTTTTTGAGTTCGTCTATCATCGTAATGTCAGAATTGATTAAAATCTCGAGTTCGAAATTTTGTACGAAACCTATATCTTTCTCTTACTACCTAATGGATAAAGTTAAAAATTAAATATTTTAAAACTCCCTGTTTGGAATTGGCGCGGTTTTACCACGCTTAATGAGAGCTAAGTCGTTTAAAGTTACGTTATATCAGGGAGTGCATTAATGTTTACACAACATTAGGTGTTAAATCTGTTGAAATCAAATAATTTTTGTTTCAACAAAAACAACTGGTGTTTCATTATAATAAGGACCTACTATTCCTTTAAAACCGTTGATGAAACCTAACAACAGATATAAAAATAAATGTTAGTCATCATCACTTAATGAATTACATGGAGTATAGACAACCCCTACTGGTGTCAGCACACCGCCATCCACCACGACCTTACCTAGTGATCGATATTAGTCATGTCCATGTCCACGGTCCATTCACAGCACCAACCCCATCAGCAAGACGGTAATAAGTCCGATTCAAATTCTATCCCCCTCATCAAGAGCTGTTTTCCCACGCTCGCAGAACAATTGCGAAAGATTTCATCTGTTTTATTGTTCTGTACCTACTCGTTCCGAGAAGCTACGGAATACGGAAAACAGTATATCGTCGCCGAACATCTACAATTTGCAAGGTTTTCAGGAATCAGGAGACTCAAAAAACTTGGTTTTGTGTTTTCTGAAATTTCACATTATGATAACATTTTTTTGTAATTGCTTCTCACGGTTTTGTTCTCGTTTTGATTTAGGTAATATTATTTTCATTCGATGCAGAATAAAAATCTCAAAAACTGATAAATATGCAGATACGAGGTACTGTTCGGTGACGATATGCCTAGTGTCTACCCACCCATAACATAAAGCTTCAGTCTATGAAGTATTTTGAGTTATCGAAACTTCTTCATGATTTTTGTGACAACATAATATATTACTAATTTGATTGAATCAATTTCTCCTTCACTTCGGCCAAAAAAAAAACATTATTGCGCTGGATATTTCATAGGCATTCGACCGAAGCTAGCTTCATTTGAAGAAATTGTAATGGATGCGCCACCTAGTCACTGCATTTTACAAACAACCCTTCTGGAAGTTGACTTGAAGTTATTTCAGAAGTCCGAAACTCAACATTACAATTGCTGGTGGTCCCCAAGACTCAGTTTTGGATTTCGCCTCTATTCCTTATGTTTGTGAAAGATTATCCGTCTCCTGTGCCATTAAATTGGTCTTAGCCTTAAATGCTTAGTCTTAGATCTTTGTTCATGCGGGAATCGCGCACCAACAGCATTTTAACTTGGGAGTCATGCGTTGATCCCTCAATTATGTGACACTCGTGGATCTATGTAGTTGATACATCAGGTCCTTGTAGGAAGGAATCTATCTAGTTTCAGCCTCTTTCACATATCGGTTTGCGTTTTAGGAATGAATCATATATGAATATATGAATGATTGCATAGGTTAAAATATATTGATCGGTTAAGTTAGCTATTCGCAATCTAGGCGGATATAGTCTAAACTCTAAAGCTTAAGTAAGAATTTAAATAAATTAAAAATAAATAGTTGGCATTTTTTTAAACGCAAATAAATTCGTTTACTCTCGCCTTTTTAGAACTTCCAAAAATAGTCGAATAGAAGCTTCCGCTGCGAGTTGCTCCTTGCATGCGGTTTGTTTTATTTGTGCCCCAGAAAGCTAAGCTTAGAAAAATTTTACTATATCTCAATTTTCTAGGACACGTTTGTGAATCAGTCCACCTATTTTGGTGTCGCAGTCGTCAACTACAAGCACAGATAAGTAATATACAGATGTCTCACGCCAATGTAAAAAAATGCTGTACTTTTTGCGTTCGTCCAACAAAGATCGTCCAACAAATCGATGGTGAAAACAAAAACCCACCACACCTCATTCGAAAAGTGGTTGATTTTTTGTTTCAATGAATGCTACTTTTAGTTGAATTATGACCGCACGCAGAAAGGCATGTGCGCAGCGTGATGCTTTATTTAATTCCACACTGAACAGTGGGTTAAAGGGTAAGGAAAGAAATGATAAGGAAAGGAAAGGGTAAGGAAGGAAAGGATTCGTTCTTTCGTATTGTCAATTCCTTATGATTGTGCGCCGGCGGGGGGATGTGCAGTGAGGAAATATTCGGTGATGTAATGCATGATGGTTTTTGTTGGGAAGAGCAGCCGATTTGGTTTTGGATTCGTTTTGCTGAAAAGGTACCTCTTTGCGATATAAACATTTCAATTTGGGGTAGGTATGCATTCACATTATTTTTAGGGTTTTCATTATATTCGATACAATTGTATGTCAAATTTTAGACTTATACAATTTTCTTTTGAATATAATTAATTAATTAATTAGGTAATAGGTACCCTATTAGGTAGGATCAATAACATTTAAACTGACAACTGTTGGGGTTTCTTCCCTGTTAATAAATAAAGTAGGATAACGAAAAAAAAATTCTGCGTTTTCAAGTTCCTGTTGTAGGAAATACGTAGATTGTCTGTATAGATGACATTATGTAACTAGGTACCTACAAAATTTCGAACTCGAGATATTAATCAATTCTGATATTACGATGATAGAGAAACTCAAAAAAGTAGGTCGCAAAATTCTGTTCGGTCTGTCCGTCCTTCCACAGGCCTACAGCCTATACGGCTTCCCGGATTACGTTTAAATCTCGGATTTGGAGTTTTTGGGCTTAAGTTCGGGAGGTTTTTTTTTTTTGCATGGTAACCTTAATATTAATGGTAGGTAGGTACTTCCCGTATAAAATGTTCATACCAGTTTGATTTGATCGAAAACGCCTCCAACGATTTCAACCAAAATTGATATTTAGGTAAGCTTAGGTAGGTGAGGTTACCATAACTGCGTACCCAGTTTTTGGCTAAAAATTCGAACAACGGTTCTTTTGAAATTTCAACATACATATCTCGAAAACGGTCGATCCGATTGTAACACAAATTCATTCCTAATTAAAATGCGTTAATTTATAACTTAATACCAAGCTCAATTTTTCTCTTATCGTTCAATGAATTTTTGAAAATAGTAGTAATTTTGTGAAAATTAAGTTTTAAGCAAAAACCCAAATTCCAACTCAGGGTTTTTTTCACTGCGCCACCTCTCGCGAACGTCTGACAAACATCCGAGAGTATAACTGTCTTGAAAGAGCTTCTCGGTTAGCCGTTTGGAATCGGTATAAAATTGTAGATCCCTTCCATTCGTTCCAAAAATGAAATCTCACACAAAACGAATGGTTGTGAGAAGCTGGGCCTAGGGTCCCTACGGACCTGTTGCGCCAAAAATTATTATTATTATTATTAATTTTATCGAGCATTGCATAACGAAAACCCTAAAAATAATGTGAATGCATACCTACCCAAACAAAAAATTTAAATTGTATCCCCAGCCGAAATGGAAATAAATTGTTCATATCGCTTTAGATTCTTTTTCAGCAAAACGAATCCAAAACCAAATCGGCTGCTCTTCCCAACAAAAACCATCATGCATTACATCACCGAATATTTCCTCACTGCACATCCCCCCGCCGGCGCACAATCATAAGGAATTGACAATACGAAAGAACGAATCCTTTCCTTCCTTACCCTTTCCTTTCCTTATCATTTCTTTCCTTACCCTTTAACCCACTGTTCAGTGTGGAATTAAATAAAGCATCACGCTGCGCACATGCCTTTCTGCGTGCGGTCATAATTCAACTAAAAGTAGCATTCATTGAAACAAAAAATCAACCACTTTTCGAATGAGGTGTGGTGGGTTTTTGTTTTCACCATCGATTTGTTGGACGATCTTTGTTGGACGAACGCAAAAAGTACAGCATTTTTTTACATTGGCGTGAGACATCTGTATATTACTTATCTGTGCTACAAGTGTCATTATTGCCTAAATCCTGGGAAAAGCTAATACAATTAGGCCCATTTTATTCACTCGAAGTTGAACACAACTCGGGGAGTTTTCCATATAAAAATCCCCAAGTTGTGTTCAACTTCGAGTGAATAAAACGGGCCTTAAGCTCTTAAACGGAATAGGGAATCTATACCGGGCAGTTGAATCGCATTTAACACTCGGCAATCCATACGTGTCTACCGATTGTTTTTACCAAAAAATGGACGAAAAATTTAAAAATAAAAAATGTCCGCTCCAAATTTGGCTACCATTCAGAACATATGTAAATTACTTCGGTTTAAACATAAAAAGCCGAAACGCTATCTAGCGGCATTGATGTTTGTTATGAGTCTAGGTATGCCACCGGGGCGTCTTCGGAGTAGTGGAGGGGGACGGTGGCACGCTTGCGGTTGCACGGCTATCGCTCGTCGGACGGCGTAGTTCTTGTCACCCCTCGTACTACACCACCTGCTCAACAACAAAAAAAAATCGTGCCAAAACAAAACCAAAAGAAAGATAGAAGGAGAACTAACTTTAACGACATCGGACGGACAGATCAAAAATAGGAAAGAGAAGAGAAAAGAGAGAAAGAAAAGCGGAAAAGGAAAGCTCAACAACCTATGCCTCACCAAAGAGAGAGTCCAGAAAGTCAGATGCAGATAAACTACCCTAACTACGCTAACTAATCTAAATCTAACCTAAACCGTAAGCTAAAACCTACTATATAACCCTATCTAACTTAAAACTAACCTATTCTACTCCTTTGCATCCACTGCTTTCCACGGTCGCTCTTCGGTGGGGTTCGTCTCGTCCCAGAGACGTGCCTGATGATGTTGGCACTGGCTTGGCCTACCCACCCTATGTCTCAATGGACACATCCATGGCTATCTCTCTGGCCGAAAATGCGAAAGATAGCCCCTTGACGCCATATTCCAGCCACTCGTCAGTACGTCCTTGTAGAGGAAGATTCGTCAGTCGTCACGTCGTCGTCCTGAGTTCGTTAGTCGTCAACGTTCACGTAGTGTCTACGCCATGGCACTGTAGTAGGACGACGGCCTCCCCATCTATCCACACACCAAACCACTCACTGAACTACTCCATAATAAACAACCGAAATTCACTTCTCAAAACTATAATCTATTATATAAAAATCAATCGTTGTGCGTTAGTCGGGTAAAGGCTCGAGAACAGCCAAACCGATTTGAATGATTTTTGTTTCATTTTGTTCGTCTTGAATCAGGGATGGTTTAGGAAAAAAGAAAAGTCGGAAAATTCTCAACAGGTGGCGTTACAGGCACACATTTCGATTTCAATGGGGAAAAGCACTTTGAAAAAAAAAAAATAAACTGGATATAAATCGAGTAGTGAAACTTCCAAAACAAGAAAAAAATTATTTTAAATTTTAAAAGCAATTGTTGTTGTCAAATATTTTAATTATTTTCTAAAGCAAATTGTTGTTGTCAACAATTTTGAATTTTTTTTTCTTAAATATACCTAATAAGTAGTTTACTATGTTACATTAAGTGTCTTTTTACCCGACTGGACACAGGGAGGGTTATGTGTTTCGCGTGTATCCTATGTACGTTCCTACGGGACACCCTGTAGACCAAACGACTTAACCGATTTTGAAGATTGAGGTGTCATTAGATTCGTATTCTTCCCCGGAGTGCCATAGGCTAAAAAAATAAAAATAAAAAATGTTAATTTAAAAAAAAACAAAAAACCCGTCTGACTAAAGACAAAAAAAAAATAAAAAAATATTAACCAGACACTATACCCAACTATTTGGCAGTCGGAGGGTACTCAGATTTTTGTTTAGCTGATGTGTGATTTTGGTTTTTTTAAATTAACTTTTTTTTTTTGAAATGGGGTAGATACGTTGATTTGTTTGATGGTGTTGCAATCCATCATTTTTGTCAAGCATTTTCAGGATCCTTGCATTAGGATGTGTGAGTAAGTTGAAATGTATGTGTGATTGAGATGACGAGGACAATGATAACAGGCAACAAGAGTTGTTGAGCGTTTTGAGTGTTCACAATCATGGTACTCTGCTCATTAGTGAGTATGATTATGGGGAGGGCAGCTCACAGATACCATAACACCTTCGGTACTGGTGTGGAGAGAGAAGGGAGAAGGCTTACCAACCAAGTTGATAGGTGTGTTTAGTTTTCTTCTTCGCTATTAAAGTTACAAATAGTTCGTTTAGAGTTAATCCTTTCCCAATTTTCTTTCTATCCCTTTAATGCCAACAAATTTTAAAATTTTCGCATCAAAATTCAGGTATGTAAAAGTACGGTAGTCCGCAAGCCAAGCAGAAGATCCCACTCCAACGACGAGCTAAGCAAAGACTTAAACAAGCATGCCTGCAACCTACAACCCTTTCACCGAAGTCAAAATTGAGATTCCTCTGCCTCTAAATGTAGAAGGAAATAGATATGTGCGTTAGTTAGATTTGAATGATTTTTGTTTTGTTTTGTTCGTCTTGAATCAGAGATGGTTTATAAAAAATCATAAAATTCTCAACAGGTGGCGCTGTAGGCACACGTTTCGTTTTTAACTTAAATTCAATTAACTTCTAAAGTATAATAATACAATAACAATAATTTATAAATATAATTCCTTCGGTGTGAAACTCGATGACTTTATATCTCAATAACTGATGGGCCAATTTTCATGAAACTTTTTGGTTTTGTTCGTATTGACGTATTTAAGGTTTAACAAGACTTAAAAGATAACATTCTTTTAGACTCAATAGGTAATGTTTTCGATCTCCAAAGCCACTCAGGCGATTTCCATGTAAATTTGTTGTTACGTATGGTTTGTTCCAGTTTGAAGGATAGGATACTTTTGGACCCGATAGGTGGCACGTCAATCATTGCGGTTTGATTGACACACATCGATATTGATATACTTCAGTTATTTCTTATTTTAGACGCGACTTTTGGCAACAAATTAACTTTAGTCTAAATAAGAAGAACTAAAGCATTAAATTTGACTTTAAGTTGAGAAATAGTTAGATTGGAGTCACCGCCAGTGATGCAAAGCCGGATCTAAGTTTTCATGTCTGAACCCTTAAAAAATTATGCCTTTTTCGAAAAATCATGCCTTTTTGGTACTGCTACTAACCTACAGGGTGATTCAAGAAATTGTTATCAGAATGTTGGTCGATTGATAGGCAATTCTATCTTTTTTTATTTCTATAATCCATGGTTTTGATTTGGTGAGTAAGTCAAGTAGGTTATTTATTGGAAAATAAGCACGACGCACAGTTGTAAATTAAAACTTTTAATGCGACTTTTATTAAAGAATGTACCAGATTTACCAACTTCAAAATGCATTTGTGTTAATTGATTCTAAAAAAAAAATTCACAAAAAATTGATTGTAAAACAGTTCAAACAGTTCACAAAAAATGTATGCCTATTTTCTAAAAACTATTTCTTAAGTATCGGAATCAACATCACTGACTAAGTCAAATATAAAGTCTCATTTGTCACGAGCGTTTTTTTTGAATTTCCTCTTGCTTTGTCTGTTAAATCATAACATTTTTTTTTTATTTAGTTCACATCATCAACAACTTGAAGTTCGCCTCAAGTGAAACAACAAAATTCAGTCACAATAGCTAGCAGAAGTTGATTTTTGTTAATTTAGAGCAAAAGTGGACTTAAGGATCTAACTTTGTTCTTTTTCTTTTCTTTTTAAATGTCATAGAGTATTTAATATAACTTTTGAATAAAGAATTTGAATTGACCGAATTGCATAAAGAGGCATGTGCAATGTGCATGCTCGGAATTATTATTTTCATTACATTACCGAATTGGGGCGGAACTAAGTTCGCCGGGCCAGCTAGTTCATTATAAATATCAGCAAACTTCTTACTGTACTCTACTCTATTTCTTAAAACAATTAGATACCCGTGCTTTAGGTGGCTTAGATTCAGCTTAAATGTTATTATTATTAGGCAATTCTTTAGCCTTTATTATATTGTTACATTCAGGCTGGGATTCGTAAAGATAAAACACTATTCCGTTTAACTTCTCTAATAAAATTCACTTTTATTACACTTTTATCGACTATTCTAATATTTGACTTATTAAGTACCAGAACACTATTACTTAAACAATTCTTCAACGTTTCAAACCAATCACTTAATTTACTCTATTACTTTTTCACTTATTTATCTTCACAAACTATTACTATCACGAACTTTAACCAATCACTGTTATAAATCAACTGTCTCGCCCTCTTCTAAAAGCTGTCCTTTTATACCCGCTCCGCCATCTGACGAGAACTTTCTAGCTAATTCTAAGTGGTTCTAGAACAAGGTTCAGTGGGTTCCAGTCTCCAATTGGAAGTGGAACTTGGGTGGAACTTGTTTGGTGACTAAGGGGTTGTTTTCACTTCACCATTTTAGGTTACACGATACATTCCACACCACAATGTCCCCCTCTTAAACTTGTTCGTCCCGAACAAACTCGTTAACATTTTCACCATTATAACGATGAAGACGATCCACATGAACGACTTTCAGCTTGCCTCTTCCTCGTTGGATGCGATAGACAACGTCGTTGATGCGCTTTACGATTGTATAGGGCCCTTCCCAATCTTGTTGCAACTTAGGCGATAAACCTTTCCTTCGATGAGGGTTATATAGCCATACCAGATCTCCTTCCTGGAATCCTCTAGTTGTCGTTTTAGTATCGTACCTCGTTTTCATGCGGTCACTGGCTATCTTAATCTTATCCCTAGTGTCTCGATGCACGTCCCTGATGATATCCCTGAGGTCTGTAACGTATTCCTCCTCATTCTTGGGCTCTTCGCATGGATATCCAAACATCAACTCGCTAGGTAGGCGGACTGTTCGACCAAATAAGATTTCAGATGGAGTATGTCCTGTGGTGTTATGCACTGCTCCTCGATAAGCCAATAAAAACATGGGAAT
This sequence comes from Cheilosia vernalis, assembly GCA_949126925.1. Lineage (NCBI taxonomy): Eukaryota > Metazoa > Arthropoda > Insecta > Diptera > Syrphidae > Cheilosia > Cheilosia vernalis. The sequence goes on from OX421358.1 coordinate 32,323,907, forward strand.
CTGCTTATCCCAGTCTCTCTGGTCTTCGCCAACGACCTTAGAGAGGTGTTCATTCAGTGTCCTGTTAAAGCGCTCCACCATCCCATCTGATTGTGGATGAAGCGGGGTTGTCCTTGTCTTGTGAATCCCGAGTAACTGGCACACTCCTTGGAAAATCTTCGACTCGAAGTTCCGTCCTTGGTCTGAATGCAGTTCCATTGGTACACCGAATCTGCTTACCCAGTTATTGACGATTTGCTCCACCACGGTTTTAGCTTCTTGATTTGGAATAGCAAATGCTTCAGGCCACTTACTGAAATAGTCCATAACAACGAGGATGTAACGATTTCCATTGATTGTTTCAGGAAACGGTCCCGCAATATCAACTGCTATCCTTTCGAAAGGGGCTCCAACATTGTATTGATGCATTTTGCCACGGACTTTCAGTCTCGGACCTTTGCTGGCCGCACATGTAACGCATTTCCTGCACCAAGTTTCAACGTCCTGCCTTGAATGAATCCAGTAAAAGCGTTCCCGCACTTTTTCGAGCGTTTTATTGATTCCCAAGTGGCCTCCAGATGCTCCATCATGCAATTCCCTGAGCACTTCCATAACCTTTGACTTGGGTACAACAAGCTGCATTACGAACGACTTTCCATCCGGGCTTTCCCATCTTCTTTTTAGAATGCCGTCTTGTACGTGAAGGGAGTCCCACTGCGCCCAGTATGCCTTCAGCTCGGGGCTCCTATTGGATATCTCCTGCCAGTCCGGTTTTCCCTCATGCTCCTTCCAGGCGATAATCGGTTCGATATCCGGATCTTCCCTTTGAGCCTCCCGTATTTCCCGCGCACTCCAGCCACCAATGGGCATAGCTCTCACCCTTTGAACGGACGCGACATCTTTTTCCTCGTGTCGTAAGCAATGTTTGCAATTTGCTTTGCACGGTCGACGGGAGAGAGCGTCTGCATTAGAGTGAAGACTTCCCTTTCGATGTTGTATTTCGTAGTCGTACATCTGCAGCCGTTCGATCCACCTTGCGACTTGGCCTTCAGGATTCTTAAAGTGTAGTAGCCACTTTAAAGACGCATGGTCTGTGCGGAGGATGAATTTTCGCCCATAAAGGTACTTATGGAAATGTTTTGTTGCCAGTACCAAAGCAAGGAGCTCGTGCCTGGTAACACAGTAGTTCCTTTCTGGCTTTGAGAGAACTTTGCTGAAGTAGGAAACTACTTTCTCTTGGCCATCGTGCACCTGGGAAAGGACGGCTCCAATTCCCACATTACTAGCGTCTGCATCCACAATAAATGTTTTCCCAGGGGTGGGGTACGCTAGTATGGGGGCGTTGCACAACTGTTGTTTAAGTTCCTTGAAGCTCTTTTCGCACTCACCTGACCATTTGAATTGTTTGCCTTTTTCTGTCAGTTGATGCAAGCTCTTTGCGATCCTGGCAAAGTCCTTTACAAATCGTCTGTAATAGGTCGCAAGTCCCAGGAAGCTTCTCAGTTGATGTTTGTCTTTGGGTACCGGCCAGTTTTTCACTGCATCGACCTTCTCCGGATCGGTCTTGACTCCTTTGGAAGAGATGATGTGCCCGAGGTACTTCACTTCTGGTCTAAATAAGGAACACTTCTTCGGGTTAAGTTTTAGTTGCGCACTTCGTAGCCTTTGGAACACCTCCTTAAGGTTATCTCGATGTTCGTTAAATGTTTTTCCTACTACGATGACATCGTCCAGGTAGACCAAGCAGGTTTTCCACGTTAGTCCCAGCAGAACGCGCTCCATTAGACGTTCAAAGGTAGCTGGAGCATTGCACAGTCCAAATGGCATTACTGTAAACTGCCAAAGCCCGTTTCCTGCTGTGAATGCTGTTTTCTCGCGGTCTTCTGGATGGATCTGCACTTGCCAGTAGCCACTCTTCAGATCGAGAGTCGAAAACCATTTGGCTCCGGATAGTGTGTCCAGGGTGTCGTCAATTCTTGGCAGGGGGTAGCTATCCTTCTTGGTGACGTTGTTGAGTTGGCGATAGTCCACGCAGAATCTCGTACTTCCGTCTTTCTTCTTGACCAGGACGACCGGCGATGCCCACGGACTTTTTGAACTTTCAATCAGTCCTTCCTTTTCCATCGTCGACACCATTTCTGCAACCTCCGTCTGCTTAGCCAATGGTAGTCGTCGGGGAGGCTGACGAATCGGTCTCGCATCTCCGGTGTCGATTCGGTGTTGTACGAGATGTGTTCGGCCATACTCGCCGTTCTGTGAAGCAAATATATCAGCAAACTCATTGATTAGACTCCCTGCCATGGATCGCTGCTCCTGACCCAGCTCGCACTCTCCGAGTATATTCTTTTTCATTTCCGATATCTCCATAGGTCTAACCGGTTTCGCATCACTTGCATTGGACAACTTTGTGACCGCAGTAATCGGTACGCACTTTCCAATCACTTCTCCTTGCTTTAGTTTCACGCTTTTGTGTTCCACATTGAGGACACGAACGGGAACCATGTTGTTTTTGGGTTCAACCAGCATCTTTCCGACAATATAGCTCTGATAATAATTTTCTGGATCTGACTCGACTAGGTAGAATCGGTGGCTCCCAGGATCACCTTCCAGCCTTGTCCAAATAACTGTCTCTGACGAAGGTGGTAATATTTCGTCCTCACTTACAACTGTCCTTAGAGCTGCGACGTTCTCGTTCCCGTAAACCATCGGAATCTCGACGTTCTTGTACTTTATAACTTGCGAACCGATGTCGAGCACTATATCATGCGTCTTCATAAAGTCGATTCCGATGATGCATTCGTCACATATATCAGCCACTAAGAATGCATGGGAGAAGACTATTCCTGCAAGGTTTATCTTCAAGAGTACCTCACCATACACCTTTGCTGTTGCTCCAGTTGCTGTTTTCAGACAGTAGCTGCTGGTGTTGTGCAGCCATGATTGGCGAACGATGTCCCTCCTGACTATGGAAGCGGTGGCACCTGTATCGATTGTGGAGACATACTTTTTCTGGTCGATATGGGCTTCCACTGTCAAGCTTCTATTACACCGTTTGGTCTGGGAAACCTGAATTGCGGTCCTGGGGGCGTCGATTCCAGAAACCAGCTTCTGCCCCGCGAAGTTGGTTCTTACTCGTTTCCCGACTGATGGCTTTGTGATGTTCCATCCGCCGAACGCTCAAACGCCTCCTCGTTCCTAGCTCTGCAATGTGGACAACTGCCCTGTCTACGTTCGGCTCTGCACTGTCGTTGTAGATGTCCAATTTTGTTGCAGTTCCAGCAACGGATCGGTCCCCTTCGAGAACTGTTACGGTCGACTACTTCTGTTCTCTGGCACGAGCATTCAACGGATGTCATTTCTCTCACGCGGTGAAATCCTTGAGATGCTTGGTCAGCAGCTCTCATGGTTAAGGCAAATGCCAGTGCCTCAGGAAGAGTTCTCTTTCCAGCCATTCGTAGAGCCATCTGCAGTTGTCTGTCCTCTATGGCTTGTATAAATGCCTCAATAGCCATTTCATTGATGACATCCTCGCCGGCATTGGGATAAGACAAGTGCGCTAACCGTTCGATATCAGCTTGCAGTTGCTGGAGTGTTTCTCCCCTCTTCTGGATTCTACTGCGCAGTTGCACCCTATACACTTGCTGCATATGGTCGTCACCAAATCGCATCTCAATAGCCTTCACCAAAGCGTCGTAATCGCGTTGTTTTTCTGTTGAGACAGTTTGAAGCAATTCTGCAGCTGTACCTCGTAATGCGAGCGTTAGTGCAATCGACTTTTCCTCGTCGTCCCATCCATTGGTCGTTGCAGCTGCTTCGAACTGTCTCTTATAAATTGGCCATGATGTTTGACCATCAAGAACGGGTGGTTGCATCTCCTTCCTTCGTGGGCAGTCAGCAGAATATTCCCGAGCCTTCTGTTTCTTGACTTTTTCGAGTTCTTTAGCTATGTTCTCGATGTTTGCTCCTTGTTTATGAAACATTTCATTAATTTTCTCAAACTTTGTTTCATGCTCGTTTAATTTTTCATCGATTTCGTCGATTTTTACTTCTAGAACATTCTTAAATTCTTCCACAGCGTCTTTTTGTGCGGCGACAATGGAATTTTTCTGTTCTTCTAAAGAATTCTTCTGTTCTTCTAGAGAATTCTTCTGATCTGCGAACTTAGATTCCATAGAATTTTTCTGTTCAGCGAACTTCAATTCCATAGAATTTTTCTGTTCTTCTAGAGAATTCTTCTGTTCTTCCATCTTGGCAAGAAGTAATTCCATCATAGCGCTAATATCCACGCTTGTACTTACTTGTTCTTCTGCCACGTCGAATAGCATAGTTTTTGGATCTTCTCCGTCGTTTTGCACAGCTTCCTGCAGACGAAGTATGAGGTCACTTTTCCCTCCAGCTGTGGAGAGATTCCGCTTTTCTAGTTCACTTTTCAATTGGGGTATGCTTAGATGTAGCAATACACGACCCATTTTGTTTGTCTCTTGTAATTTCAAAAAAAATCACAAATTAACTTTTTTTTTTTTTTTTAACTTCACTTAGACACTTAGCACAGAATAAGTTTTATCCCACTTCTGACACCATGTTACATTCAGGCTGGGATTCGTAAAGATAAAACACTATTCCGTTTAACTTCTCTAATAAAATTCACTTTTATTACACTTTTATCGACTATTCTAATATTTCACTTATTAAGTACCAGAACACTATTACTTAAACAATTCTTCAACGTTTCAAACCAATCACTTAATTTACTTTATTACTTTTCACTTATTTATCTTCACAAACTATTACTATCTCGAACTTTAACCAATCACTGTTATAAATCAACTGTCCCGCCCTCTTCTAAAAGCTGTCCTTTTATACCCGCTCCGCCATCTGACGAGAACTTTCTAGCTAATTCTAAGTGGTTCTAGAACAAGGTTCAGTGGGTTCCAGTCTCCAATTGGAAGTGACACTTGGGTGGAACTTGTTTGGTGACTAAGGGGTTGTTTTCACTTCACCATTTTAGGTTACACGATACATTCCACACCACAATATGAATAAAAAAAGGAAAACTTACTGTCGTATAAGTAGGCGTCGTCCCTCGTCGTCCTGCCGGCTGCAACTTGGCTTTATACTGCCTTTTGTATCGCGCAATAGCAAGCACCACAAACACTATATCCTTACACTAATAAACTAATATAGGTTTAATTCAAAAAAAAAAATTATAGCTACTTTTCAAAATTCACACAAAATTCACTTAATATAAGTTCTTTTCTTTTTTTGCACTTCTGCTTCTGCCCTTCTTATTAATCTTATTTTTATTGCAGTTATTAGCGGGCTAGCTTTCGTCCCTCCCTGAAGACTGTTGAACGCAATGGTTACCCCCGTCTTGAATGGGAAATGTCGGACACTGGTTTCGACCTTTGGCCCCACAACGACCTTTTGTCCTTGGTTGAGGCTTCGTTGTCTGTGAAGTCCAATTTCCGTACAATTTTTGGAACGCTTTCGTAGTCAGACTTGGAGTATATTCTTGTACTACAACTTATACACCAGTTTATTGCTGCTGGGCCTACGGTTGAGCGCTTTGGTACTATGGATGGACTTGGCTTCACAGATTACGCGGACGGCAAAACCTGGCAGAGGTGAGGGTCGTCTTTTGACGATCTGTCCCAACCCAATACCTAAATAGACATCCCTTGTTAGAATTATTCCTAGATTATCATTATATGTGTATGATATTACCTCTGCTGACGGTAAGTCCTTGCTTAACTTGTCTGCCTTTGTTCTTGTTCTCACGTTGTCTTAGAGCCTGTGGTCTACCTATGGAATTTCACATTTGTCTATATATTTTATTTCTTTCATTTATTTCACATTCTTTTTCGATCTCACCTTGCCTTTTCTTTCTTTTCACTATGCTTTTTGATAAACTCAATTTTAACAATTTCGATTCTATACGATTCGGAATTTAAATTTTCCTCAAAAAAATGGATTCACTCTGCTTCTCACACGGCAACTCTTGGATTAACAGAATATCATTGTCATGGTTATCGAAATTTTTGTTTCTGTATTCGTCTGTGCTCTATGGCATTATCACTTCGTCTCTATCTTTCTTTGGTGTAGACTTCAACTTTCATTCCCCACCTTTCTCTCACAACATGTTTCCCACTTCAGCCCATAAACATTTGTTTATCCTGACATAGTATATCGAGGCAGTCTCTATACACAATGATTATGGGTGATGACAACTATATTTGTTTACCTGAATACATAAATACACAAACTATATTGCCTATATTGCACCTCTTAATTGATTTGATCTAGGATCGTATCACAGATATTAAAATTAATTCAAATCTAACTTCCTATAATAATTCTTATATCGTCAGTGCAATAGGCACTTCCCCCCACCTGAACGCTGTACACTTTGTTTATCCGCGTTATCCGTGACGTATAAGCGGGCAGACCAGTGCATCGAGAAGTGCAACAGCTATAGTAGTGCACTATCGGCTAAAATCTCATTTAATTACATTCTATTTTGTGCTTCTCGGTGATGGTGAGTTGTTTTCCAGGCGGGTAAGTTAATTTGTGATATACCTATTTAATAACTGATTTCCTGCTATCTTTATTTACAGAAATGTTATTTTCTATTTAGGTGGGTCGATGCTGCGCCCAGTGACTACAAAGGCAATTGGACTGGTGTCTTGTTTGTCCCTATTCCCTAGTACAACGTGGTCGCTTGTCAAATCACAGGTTGGTTTTTTTTTTTTTTTTTTTTTTTTTTTTTATTTCATTGTTTTGACCATAGTATTTGCGAATTTGCAATTATTTTGGTTGAATTGTTAATTTTGCCCGCCTTTTCATTTGTGACGGAGTTAAATAGGGGCTGGAGAGATTGTGGGTATTCGTGTTTTATGTTTACTTGTTTATTTGTTTACTTTTAGGAATACTCTCACAATGCAGTCATTGTCTTCCTGGTGCAGTTCGTATATTTTCTTGTAGGTCAGTTGTAAGGTGAGTATCTATGAATAGCTTGGATCAGTGGCGGACTAAGAGGCAGTGACACCCGGGGCGGTAAAGCAAGCTTACACGTTACACCCCTTGAAAAATTTAAGAAAAAAACACGAACAAATATTTTATTTAAAGGTGCTTACGAGCTTTTATTGTACTGAATGTTTCGATTATATCATTAAAATCTATATTTTTTGTGTGCTCCGTTTCGATTGAAAGTATAGCCAAATTAGTCAACCTATTTTGGCTCATCGTTGATCTTAGATAAGTCTTTATTAATTTTAATTTGGAAAAGCTTCGTTCACACGATGCCACTGAGACGCAAATTGTTAAATAAATTCTCATCGCCAATGACAGACTCGGTAAAGAGTCTGAAAAATCCCACTTAACAATGAAGCTTAAAAATTCAAAGGCTGTCCAAATTTCTGCATCTTTTAAATTTATCTTTGAAGCTACCATGTGACGCCGAATTCGCTGGATTTCCAATATGATACTGTTGTCTGTAAGTTCTGTAAATGTCGAGGTAAGCATTGGAACCACAGCCCGCAGTTCTTCTTCCGTTCCATACAGCAATATTTTCGGTTGAAGAGCTGAGAAAACTGACGCAATATCTTCCATGGCCTTAGATCGATGCACAAGTTCAGTATAAAATGTATCCTGACATTCTAACATTCTCAACAAATGCTCCTTTAAAACTGGGTCATATTTGGATATAAGTTTCACCAATTCCAAGAAATTGCCTCTATTTTCTGATGACAAGTCCTCTCTGTGGCCTCGAAAAGAAAGGTTTTGACGAGCAAGAAACAAAACAACGTCCAAAAGCCGTGTTAGAATATCGCGCCATTTCTTTTTTTTCTGCACCCATTGACATTTGCAAATTGTTGTCGATTGTGTTTTGCATCTTTAAGCCCATTTCCAAAGTTTTCCAATTTTCTAATGCAGTTAGGTGGCGATCAGATGCCTCGTGCTCGAATACCTTAGGATTAAGCTTCCACCACAAATTGAACCCAGTGACGAAATATTGTGATTCATTGCAAGCAAATAACCGACAGCAAAAACAAAAACTGTTTGTTAGCTTGGAGTATACCATCCATTTCCGCAATACACTTTCACCATTTGGGAGGGTACTGTAAAACCAGCCCGTATTAAGATACCTACTCGTCCCCTTGGTTTTATCGCCTGACCTTTGAACTTCTGTTGTATTAAAAGGACCATCTTTATTTTGAAAATGAGTACTACTCTTTTTCACTAAATCAACTCTCAAATCGTCAGACAGCGGAATCGGCCAATTTGCAATAGGTTCGTTCGGGTACTTTTTTGCAAACGTAAATTTATTTAAAATTTGCTAAGAAACTGTGCAAATGCGACCACGTACTGAGAAAATTTAAAAAAATGAGAGAGAAATCCATTTCCCCTCTTTTCATTTTTTCGTAATTTTCTACTCGCCGAATTTCGACTTACTGAAAAATGAAAACTGCCAAATAAGTAACAGCTCAAAAGTTTGACAAGTAAAACTATTTATTTACGTCTTCAACGACGTCAGAAGAACAAGTTATAACTGAATGTTCTCCTAGAACATATCAGCGCATTCAAATGGAAAGTTTAATAGGTATTTAGCTTGTAAAAAATGCAATTCCAATTTATTTTGTAGATGCTGCATTTTACGATTACGCCAAAATGACATTTTTTAAACTTTTTGTAAGAAAACCGATCAGGTAATTCTCTTGAAATTGAGAGAATTCTCTCTCGATTTTAGAGATTTGACATTTTTCATTTTTCTATGCTGAAAGTACACGAACGGACCTAATATCAGTATAAAAAGAACACTCTTTGCTTGTCGTTTGCTTTTCCAACTCACCAAAATCTTCTTTTTCCTGAACGCTAATATCATGCTCCTTATCCCGATCAAAACCTTCTTCATTTGCATCAAGGGTATGTAATTCGACTTCTTCTAATGAACTTGACGGGGTAGGCTTTTCTAATGAACTTGAGGGTTCAATTTCTGCACTAGATGTTGAAGCTGCTGGTGTCATATAACTACTTATAGATGTCTCCTGAACACGCTTTAGTTGACAAATTTTTTGCCTTCTTGATTTTCCGCTGCTGAAACCCACTTATTTTGGTTCGCTTCATGCTCTTGGGCGATAAATATTTTATTTCCATATTACTTATATTAAGAGTAACGAAATTCATGCGCACATATATATAGGTAGGTATTTGGGAAACAAATTTATTGTTTTATTTGTGTTTTTATTTTTTGTAGTGTGCAGAGTTATTTTTCTGTTACTGATGGCACCCCCTATTAGTCTGCCACCCGGGGCGGACCGCCCCCACCGCCCCCCCCTTAGTCCGCCACTGGCTTGGATAGCCATATAATGTATCATTTTTTGTTTCTAGGTTGCTGGATTTGGACGCTGTCCGTTCGTCGTTTGGGCCGAGCTCCGTAACATGTTTTACAATGAAGTCAAAATCCATTCTTTAGTGATTCACGTCAGCTTTACTAGGCGACTGTGTTCAGCAAACAAATTTTCACTCTTCCTGCACAATTATACAGCGTTGGTCCTTTTATTTTTAAAATTGTTCATTGAACACTGTCCCCATGGGCAACAGCTATGCCGGAGCACATATGAAAATATTGGAAACGAAATTTTGTGTGCTCAACCGTTTCCATTTCGCGATACCAACCCCAGGCAATGCTGAAAAAAACTTGATAAACAGAAAAACTTCCCTTTCGACCCCGGACACCATATGGTCCGTCCAACGAAAATAATTACAAAATAAACTGAAAGCCATGTTCATTTTCAGCCTTTCCCCCCTTATATAATCTGCAGTAGATAAACGCATTCAGTGTCCAGGAATACTTACCACAAAGACTGGATTTGGTAATCACCCACAAAATCAGCTGCCGAAAAAATACAAAACTGTCGGTTCTATTTTGTTTTTGTTTTTTTAATTTTATTGAGCAAAATTTTATTTTTTTTTTATACAATGACAACGAGTATGAATACTGTTCTATGTATATATAATATAGTTTCTTGTGTGTACGAAGAAGTTTTGTTTCAGCGTAAAGTGTCCTTTTCTGACACAGGTACACATATATGAATAAAATTAAATTTACCCATAAAATTTTCAGTTTGGATCTCAGTTTATAGGTTTTAATTTACACAAATTTATATATGGAGGACGTATTGTCTAAACTTATATAACACTTAATTGGTTTCGTCTTTTATAAATAGTAGTCTATATTTATAACGTGTGGTTTGTTTTATCTCTTTTCTACAATTCTTAGGCATTACGTTATTGTTTTCTGTCTGCGTTATCTATTCAGTTTTGTGTGTTAGCTCTTCTTAAAATAGGAATTTATTTAGTTTTATTATTTTCACTTGCTTATGTCCCCGGAATCCCTATGATTGCTGTTCTGTAAAATTTCGCAACATTTAGCATGAGTAGAGTATCCTTTTCAGTTGCCATAGTCATCGATGAATGTGTCAATAATATAGCGTTTCACTTCGTTAATTGAAGTCCGTACATTGGAGCATTGATGTCGTTCTTGGTTGTCTGGTAGAATAAGGAGTTGCTGCAGCTCACCCTGGGGAAGATAAGTGTATTTAGATTGCTGTATTCACTAGGAATCAACTAGGATATAAAAACACAACCGATAGAGGTGAACAAAATCTGATTACAATCAGTGTGCGGCCTTTGATTTATCTACATAGGTAATTATAATTTAAATGTAGCTACCCATTGATTTGATGTATGTTTGGATCAAATTCGATGTTAATGAAACTTCCACCTTTAAATTTTGTTGTGTTTTCTGGGGATCGAACTTAAGACCTAAGACCACTCCGTCCAATTTATTATGAATATTATACAAAAAAAACTGTTCTTCTGGTACGTTTGGTATGCTTAATGATATAATTTTAAACGCGCAGATTACTAAAATACGTAGATACCGTTTTCTAACTTATTTGTCTCTTACCTCCTTCAATGTCAACGCAAATCAAGCAACAAATGAAAACAACGCATCACACAATTACCACCAGACCAGTTTATGCGCAAACCTTTTTCAATGATAGACCGTCAGCTGCTGTCGAGCCTCGAGCGCCTATACGACTTTTCCCTAAAATTTCGAGATAAGATCCATTGCCGAAAGAAACAATTTGTCTGTGTGTTTATAAGAAAAGTCTGATTGACAGCTACAACAAACTGACTCTGACCTTTTTGGAAGTTTTGTCAAAAATAATAATTTTGAGTCTTAACATATGACGATTTGTCAAAACCTATCCTTCCGGTGCTCCGTAGGAGAGGCATTCCGGTTCACTATTTTTTATTATTTTTATGAATTCTGTCATTTCAACAGACACAAATATGCGCAACATCAAATGTTAAGCAATAAATATGAAAAAAGTGCAACGTTCCATCTTTGAAAAACTAATTAAATGTAATCACTTATTTAAATCCGTTCGTTGGAACAGTGTTATCATAATTAGAGATCTGGATCTGGATGACTCATCGGCAAAACAAGTGAAGAAAATAAATAATACACAGTTACTTAATTAACTAGTGAACACAGGCAATTTGTAATTATAAATACATTCATTTAAATTTATTAAAATGAGCAAAATTAACTTTTTACTCCGGCATAATAATTTTGACAAATAGGTAAGTTTTATTTCAAAAAAATATATTTTGAAATTTAAAAGGAACAACACAAAACTATTTAATTTATCAAATTATTTAATTTAGCCTCAATAATATTCTGTAATTATCTTGGAAAAATTTCGACGAGAATTTAAAGGAATGTTTTCCCAAAAATTTGCTACTACAAAAAAATATATATAGGTATATTTTGCTTGAATCCAACCTCCTCCATATGCAATGACATTAAATCTGCGCCTCCGGGTGGACAGTTTTGTGTTTCTGGGTGAATATCAAGTAAAGGTTCACCATTGGGCTTATGTAACAATGTCGTTATGCTGTTGGATAATAAATGATTGTCCTATAAGTCTATGCGTAATTACTTAAAGTTTGTGCTGGATCATCGTTAAATTTATTGAAGAAGATCTGCACAACCGGTGGACATTATACAACAATAAAAGCTTATAAGCTTATAATCTGAATGACTGGTGCGTATTTTTCACGAGATTATTTCCGAACAATTCTTCTTTACGGTGATCCGTGACGTTCAAATAAACTGTCTTCCGTCCCTAAATCCTGTGCCAATCCTCATGGGTTTATTTTTAAACTCCCGGGCGAAATGTAGCCTCTTTATTGTATTTACGTAGTTACATAAAGGGTGTTTGTTTTAGAGGTATAGAAATGGAATAAAACAAAGACGATTTTTTTTAAATTGACCTGAAATTTAATTTATTCGAAAGATAATAAGATACAGACCGCCACGGCTGGTTCGGACGTAGTCTAATCTGGAGATCTAATTTTCGATCACTTTTTACAACATTGGTGAATGATGTCCTCCAAGTGGTCAATCGTTTCGGGCTTATCGGCGTAGATTAGCGACTTCACATATCCCCACAGAAAATAGTCAAGCGGTGTTACATCGCACGATCTTGGAGACCAATTCACGGGTCCGCAACGTAAAACTTTATATGGGGTTACCAAACGTTTCCTTCAACAAATCAATTGTGTGAAACCACAGCTGCTTCACATTATGTTTGTTCAATTGATGAACGGAGAAGTCAGTAGGTAGTAGGAATTATAAATGAATCTTCCATAGGCGCACAAAAACACATCAAAGAAAATAAAGCTCAAATCGGACCATCCTTTCTCGAAATATGGGCGGTCTTACGTTTCATAGACTTAAAAGATAACAAACCTTGGAAAATAAGTTTGTGAAAATACTTTTGCCAGTCAAAAAATCGTGCTTAAATGCTGAGCAACGATGGGTCTTAAATGGTCTCATTTACACACAATTATAGGTCACACCGTAATATGCAACCACTGAGTGAGAACTGTAGAAAGTTAAGCCGTAGCGGTCAGGAATTATTTGCTTTGAAAAGCGACTTGCATTTCTGTCATAATACCTACTGTTGCCGATGAGTGTATTTTCATTAAATTTCACATTGAAAATAAGCTGTCGTGAAGGCTTTATAAAATGTAGTAAGGGGTGGCCGAAAATGCAAGCAAGTTTTAAATTTGAATTGCGGCAAGTCTTGGCAACCAGAAATGAGATTTCACCACAACGAGCAATGTATTTTTAATGTTGAATAATATTTCAAGAGTAATGAAAGTTTGGCTGCCATATTTCACAAAATTATGCAAAATACGAAATATGCTGGGAGTGTTGATTTAACTTCGTCAACTATGAAGAAGGTAATTCAAAAATTCAGAGAAAATGTAACGAAAACAGATTCTGAAATGCACATTGCAAAATGTCCGTCTAAAACCAATAAGTTTAACGTTCAAGTTTAATATCGAAGCAATGCGTGAGAGTTTTGGTCAAATGACAAGAATTGAAAATTGAAATTCAAAATTTCAAGAAGCTCTTCACAGCGTAAGGTATATTCACTAAAGATGTGTGCCTCCATGCTACCTGAGCCCGAAAACAATTTTATCACTATCCCCGGTTTTTTAAGCCAATTTGGCTACATTTGTTAATAGCCCGCTATGGAGTTCTTTCCTTCAAGTCCTGATAATTTTGTTCTAGCAAATTTCAGTCAGTTAGGTAGTGTTTTTATTCGGTTCTTCTAAAGTGTCGAATATTATTTAATCAGTCCTTGTATTCGGAAACCCGATAAAGTCTTGAAAATAAACTGCAAGCCAAAGCAATTCAATTCTGTTCCAACCTCATCACAGCCCTTCGGATATATTAAAGCTCGACCTAGAGTACCCCTTTTAATAATAATAATAATAATAGTCGGCGCAACAGGTCTGTAGGGAGGGACCCTGGGCCTATCTTCTCGCAACCATTCGCTTTGGGTGAGTTTTTAATTTTTGGAACGAGTGGAGGGATTTACAATATTATGTCGATTCCAAACGGCAGATTGAGAAGCTCTTTCAAGACATTTATGCTCTCGGATGTTTGTCAGACGTTCGCGAGAGGTGTCGCAGTGAAAAAAACACTTAGTTGGAATTAGTAGTCCAACACCGCACTAACCACTAAGCCACCTTACCCTTGCCTTTTACTTAAGGATAATATTTAGTTCACCTTTATAGCGAGCATCCTTCCACCAACACCAAACAGAATATCAATTTCAGACATAAAGGACCATTTCACCACTTCAACATATGTATACGCAATTCAAACAGTTTCATTCAATTACGCGAAACATTAATAGCCATAAAATGTCCCCATTTTGCCAAACAATAAATTTCACAAATAAATTCAACAAATGTGCAAAAATGAAGAACAAAAAAAATCACAATCTACTATTCTATTCAATACTCACACTGAATCCTCGTCCAATTTCAACATCGGCATCGTTCGGCAGCGAGAACAATCGTTTCGACACAACAAAACTGTTTGTCCACGAACAATCAACGTAAATGGAAATGAAATCTCCATTTTGGATGCTGTAAAACATAAAGAACGGGATAAATAAAAATTAATACAGCACGCAGTGTAGAGAGCAAACACTACAGCAACAACAATGAAAATGTAATTAAATTTCCTGGACATAAAAGAAAATCTCCAGTGGTTCCTTTATTTGCTGGCTGCTGATGCTGTAACATGTTCCTGGCAGAGAGATAATCCACTTGCATGCTTATCACACAACACACTGATGGTCAGACGTTGACGCTGGTGCCAAAACAATATCTATAGCAACCTATGGACCTACCTGATCGCAACCTGGTGCCAACGGTTATCGTATAACTGGAATTTCACAGGTAGCATTTCGGTGGCATTATCTCGTTCCTGGTATAACCTTAAGCCATCGGCAGCAGTCTCTACATACAGGTTGTGGGTTGTGTTCCGTGTGGAGAATATTGTAGATGTGGACTTTGTATCATTCTGGAAGAGAAAAACGGAAGGGAGAGCCATTCAAATTGACGTCTATAACACGGGCGTGAGCTCTAATAACCTGCGTGACTAAATAGCGAGTAATTTTCGATGGAAATTATGTTTGAACACCTAAGCTTCATTTTTCTGTTCAGGCTTACCCCAATTTCGGGGGCATAGTGAGTGTGGTGCTTCGTGTTTGAGTTTTTATGAGCTTGATAAGCAGCAGTTGGTTTTTAATTAATTAAAATTTTTTACACGACTTTTGCGGTTTGAAGCATGACCGGGAGAACAAACCGTGCTTTTGAGTGATGTTAATTAGCAAGTTTTAATTGATTGTTTGATAGCAAAAGCCGAAATGAAATATGTATTTTTTTAAGCTGCTTATGCTGACCTTTTTTTCTTTCGGTTTATTGTGGACCGTACTAAATAGGGTAGGTTTGTTGACTTTGGTACTCTCATTTGTCAAGGACGAAATGTTTTTGCTGGTTAGTATTACATTTTAAAAACAAATGAGACAGTATGTGTCAAAATGTATGTAATACGTTTGCAATTAAAATGCTCAAATTAGGATTGATGAATTTAGTCTACCCCGTGAATTTATGGTTTTGCAGCTTACTGTTTCTGAATCTTCTTACTGCAAGTGAGATTAAAAATGAGTCGATAAAATAAATGAGGAGAGTAAATGTAAAGCTGCGAAATCCTTACAACATCTGAATTAACTAAAGAAGTCCGAGATTCTTTCAAAAATTATGGTAGAGGAAAATCGGATGCGTTATCCAAGAAAATAATTAACTTCAATTGACTGATAGAATCACTTCAACGCTTTACTTTTTTGCTGGGGAATCGGCAAGTTACAATTGGGATACAATTGGTGGTGAGGTGTTGTTTTGAAAACACAACTGGAAGTCTTATATGCTTCTCACACCAAGCCCAAAACCGGGTTTTCGCCAAAACACACGAAAACTTCATCGAAAACAGAAGTTTTCCCATACATATTTCAGTTTACAAAACGAGTCGTTTGCACTCGTTTTCCACGAAAACGACTTCCAATCGTTGGGTTGTTGAAACAAACACACCTTTTGCAATATTCAGCAAAATGGCTGACCAAACAAATGCCACACCTCACAAATTAAAATCATTTTCCACAATTAAATGATGGACTAATATTGTTTTCAAATGCACTAAATTCATTTTGTTTGGTAATTAATGTGATCGAAATTTTTAACCACAAAAGTTTGCACCTAAGCTTAACGACTATAGTGTCTCACCAGCTGATTGAAATGTAAAACGAAAACGAGTTCGTAGTCGGTGTGAGTGCATCGACGAGTTTTCGAGGAAAACGCGGTTTTGGGCTTGGTGTGAAAATCATATTAGACTGGGGTGTCTCGTAAGCCACAAAGTAGAAACAAAAGTATACCAATACTACTAAAAAAACAAATGGGTGCCGCAACAGATCTGTATAGGGACGCTGGGCCTAGCTTGTCACAACCATTCATATTGTGTGAGTTTTTTTGTTCCTTTTTGGGACGAATGGAGAGGATATGCAATTTTACGTCGATTCCAAACGGCTATTTGAGAAGCTCCTTCATGACAGTTATACTGTCAGATTTTTGTAAGATATTCGCGAAAGGTTTTGCAGTGGAAAAGAAATTAAGGTGTAAATAGTTTGTGTTTTTCATCAAAACGAACCTGGGATCACTCACTTAGAATCTAGTCCTACACACTAACCGTGATTTTTTTCTACTACACAGCTTTATAAATACGAGTACCTACTAAGCATATAATGACAAGAGTCTATGAATAAAAATAGGAAATGCCTACCCTAGCAGTGGGAACTTAAATTTTCTATTGTGCTGCTAACATAAATTCAGGAATTATTAACGGTAGGTAAAAAGGTTGATGCGATCTAAATACAATATTTTTTGAAGTTTTTGGTAGACTTATTCTCATTAAAAGTTGCTGAAAAAATACTTACAAGACTGGATTTCTCAAAATGTACAGTTTCATAATAGTAATTAAAAAAATATCGGTTACCTCTGGTGATCCCCAAGGAGCTCATATTGGACCTTTACTTTTTATTCTGTTTGTGAACGATATCGTGTAACCCATATTCCTTATTGCTTTTTTTTCACATTTGCGAATGACTTTAAGATTTATATTTTTAGAATATTATATATATATTTATCCTATCAGCTTATAAAATTCAAATCTTCTGAAACTTTACCTTCGGTTTTTTAAAGCTGACTCAATTTTAACGTTTTTATTTCTTTATTATACGTTTCATTTGTGTTTATTTTTTAATGTATGCTAATTCCCCGCATTTCTGTAATCAAAGATTTGGTTGTGATTTTGGACACTAAACTATCGTTCAATTAGAACATTAGGTTTATCACATCTAATGCGATAGAGCATAGGAAAGGTTAAAATCCTCTACTTTTATGAAAACCTTGTGTGTCGCATTTATATGTTCTATTAAAGGACTCACCTTTATTAAGTGGTATCTGAATCATCACGCGAAAGTAACTCTGTCTGTCTATTAAATTCTGTTCGGACTAATCCGAAATCGTGATATATTTTGGCAAAGAGATAGTCTGGGACACAGTCATAAATATGTCAAGATGTGACAAAGGGGTATTGTACCTACCCAAAAAAAAAAAAGCAATAGCCCAAATTATAGACATCGTATAATAGGAGGGGTTAGTAGATACTAACTGACAGCACTCTAATTTAAAAGCTGGTGCCTAACTTTTTAATCCATTATAAATTATGCTTTTCTAACCTGCAAACTAATACCAACCTTAAAGCGGGCGCGACGCAAATTTTGATCAAATAGATCCAAGAATTCACAGTTTGGCAAACTAAACACAGTTTAATGAAATGACAGCGATACTCCTTTGGTGCGTAAACCAGTTTTTAACCAGGAAATGGTATTGGATAACATGGTAAAATACATCCTGGAAATGGAATCACGCTTTTGGGGACTAACTCGCGGTGACATTCGTTCTTTCAAGTGGAAAAAAGAAACAGCATAGCTTGCCAATATTCTGCATTGAAAGGATGCGCTGGAAAAAAATTGGTTGTATGCATTTCTAAAAAAGCACAAATCAGAAACCAGCATCAGGAGTCCAACCGGAACTTCAATCGTTATGGCAAAAGACTTTACCTAATGCTGAGAATGTGGGTACATTTAGGTATTTTTTTGCAGTACTTCCCTGGAGCACTGTGTCAGACACCTCTTTGTTCAACACCTACTTTTGAGTGCTGTGTAAACAATAATTGTTTGTATCTCTTTTTTGTTCCCCTGAGTACTGGGTGGGTTTTGGGTATGTTGTTGACACCCGTTTGGTTATAAACAGAATAACAGGCATTTCTTCTCATTGTGTGGATAATTACAGTTGCAGGTAGTATGTGAGGTAGGTAGGTAAGTTTTTTGGTTTACAAATTCAGTTGCATTGCATGACTTAAAGCGAATTTAGTAGGTACTTGGAAACCAATTTTACTAATGTGCAATGTATGATTTTGTTTCAAGTTGCGCAGGGTCACAGATCTAAGGTTTTTTACATTTACATGTTATAAATTTAGCTTCGACTTCCTATTTTATAATGTTCACGCCACGACACTGATGAACAGTCAATGCTTGGTGGAACTTCGTAAGCGATGTCATCACGGACATAAATGGCGAGCCCGCGATGCAAATAGAATAGCCGGTACCACGCAAGCAGATTAAAATCAGAAGAAATCGAAATTAACCACTCATCACAACACACAAATATTAAAAATACAACTCAACCTAGCTATGCAGAGTTGCAACGTGTATATCCTACACCGGACTTTAAAGACAATCTGTCACAGGTGTTATGCCCATGTAACAGAGTGAGTCAGTTGTCCGGCAAGACTAGCATTTAAAACCCGCTGTTCATTAGATGTTAACAAAACCGATGAGACTTCAATTCTTACCCCGATTAGCACTGCAGTAGAAGAAGACCTCGCTGGTAGGACTTCAACCGATTAAGAGTGCAAAGCTGAAACATTTAGCTAAGAACTATGGGGCTCTAGTTAGGGTAGACGCAGCTTCAACCTGAGCTTTAGAGGCCTCTACTCAGAAAAAGCAAAATACAAAAAATTACATTTTATTTCTCTGACTGATTAATTATTACTGGAGCATTGAATTCAAACTAAATACATTTAAAAGAACGGAATTTCTGCGAATGTGCATAAACAAAGTAACGTACAGAATAATTTCTCTTTAAATATTTTTTTAATATAAACTCGGTACTTTGTTATAAAATAACTACAAGTAAATACATATAAGTTATTATTAGATCTGTTTGCTGATATGATACTTTGTTGTTCTGAGTAAAACTTGCAACATATATAATAGATATTATTAGTTGGGCCAACAGGTCTGTAGGGACCCTAGCCCTATAGCTTCTCACAACCATTCGTTTTGTGTGAGAACTCAATGGAAGGGAAGTACAATTTTATGCCGATTCCAAACGGCCGATTGAGAAGTTCTTTTAAGACAGTTATACTCTCGAAGGTTTGTCAGACGTTCGCGAGAGGTGGGGCAGTGAAAAAAAAATTCCGAGTTGGAATTTGGGTTTTTTTTTTTGCAGGATTCGAACATATGTAGGTATACGTGCATCAATATTCACCTGAAAAACGTAGTTTAATATTTCAAAATATTGTTTGTTTTTAAATACCTGTATTTTCCAAGCCGTTGTAAAATTTCAAGATCTGTCTTGACGGTATTGGTGTTTTGGATATTACCTTTTAGCTGAGCTAGTTATTTCAGATGTGTCGAACTCCGTCTTTTCGTGGTTTGGCCAAGAGTAAATCATTTTATGCAAATTTGCCCAAACACCTCTGGGAAGTCTTTAAATAACATATAAGGCCCTAGTTATAGCCATACGTAAAATGCAACAGAAAAATTGTGAACAGTATGAAATGCTTTTTTTTTTCATTTAGGAAATTCTGTTTTTTCTGTTTCAATTTAATCACTCCAGTAAAAATTGATCAGTCAGAAAAACAAAATGTAATTTTTTGCACTTTTGCTTTTGCACTCCTTTGAGGAAATAATACGTCTTCGAATACCGTGTTCTATCTGTCAGAAGGGCGGGTGCATGAGACGTTACTCCCTGGTCCCTGTACACCGAAAATTCTGAATCAGGAACTAGTAACTCGAGAAAATTAGCTACGAACCTAGAAATCTACACCAAGATTTTGACGTAGTCTCAAAGGCCGTATTGCATCGTCTCGTTGCTATAATCATACTTTCGAAAATTTAACTCTGGCGATCAACGAGTTTGAATGGCAATCCCTAGTAAATTTAATGACAACAAACTAAACTGAAAACTTGTCTTAAGCTGAAAGAACTCGCTCGTTCCGAGCACTAAAAAAACGCACCCTCAGTTGAAAGAGAATAAAATACATAGCAGACGAATTTTACTACTTAGTAAATTTATGATCCACTCGTGTCTATCCACGAATACAGCATTTTTTCACCAAAAAATCGCCTCCATTTAGTACACAGTAGGTACCTACCTACAAACGCGGATACTATTACTACCATCGGGAATTGGTGCTTAAAAAAAATGTTATAGCGTTGATATTATTTTAAATTCGGCTCCATATTGCTTTCAAATTATTTGCTTAATTTTCATTTCACTTATTTACTCTGTGCTTACTGTAGAAGCCTATTCAAACCCACAAACCATTTTGATTAATTACAAATTGATGCTGTGCGACCATGATTGCATGAGTGTACATAATTTGGTAATTAAAAATAGATTATGCAATATCGGACTGGAGTGGAACGGTTTTAATGACCAGCTAGTGGTTAAATCAGAATTGAACAGCATTTTTAGCGCGAAAAGCGGTTTAAGCGTCACAGGCGTATTTCATCCCACTGATGTGCCAAATGGTGCAAATATCGATGACGCTTAAGGCGCAGTGAGTGATAAGTGTAATTAGTGCGGACATGGGGATGTTGGAAATTGCTGAAAAAGAGATTCTGATGTTGATGTCATGTCCATGCTTTTATTTGCCATGATACTATTCACGTGCCCTACAGAAGGATCTGTCAATCCCACTTAATGTCCATTTCAAAGGAGTTAACCCTTATCGACACAGCACTTAGCTATAATTTGCCCAAACGCATTGTTTACTGTCAACAAAAGCGGACCCTTGATGATAGGATACACTATGTGTCCGTAATCGGGAGACAACCCCAAAAACTTTTGTGATAAATATTCCTATCTCGTTCGTATCTATGTATGACAATATAATTCCCTAAGTAAACGTTGCCAAGTGTCAAAGATGACACCCCAAGGAGTCGTCGTCTCCAGCGCTCCACTGTGGATTCATCAAGGCCCCAAGCTGAAGTGCAAATAAAGGGAAAAACCCCAGCCACCGCTTTCACATGTCTCCTTTTTGTTTTCACTTCACACGATTGATGATAACAAACGTGTTTCATGTCCCCCATTGAAGCGTTGCTTCCGTTCACTCTCCCGATGAATAAAATGAAAACATTCTTTGTGTGGTGGTGCCCCCTTCACCCTTAATCAAGAAGACTTTGAACCTTTCACGCCATAGTACTTACCTTCAATCTCAATGTGATCATTAGCGTGAAATTCAGCGAATTTTTCCAGCTCCTTATGGATCCTGTGTTGGGAAGTGTTGTCGATGCAGGTACGCTCGACCCCGTCGGCACTGGCGATGTCGATGCCGATGCCGATGCCGATGATGCAGCTACTGCTGTTGTCGATAGTTCGGGCTGTTGTGGCATCGAGGTAGTCTCGAGCTCTTCAGCCGGCAGGAACTTCTTATAAAATTTTAATAAGTCACTTATGTCGTCTGAGGGAAGAGACAGAACGACAGACAAACTGAAACTTTAATTTCAAAGGATAACAATCATTTCGTCACCTACCGGTACACTCGAATGTATTGCAATTCCGCTGTTCTATGTTGTAGCCCTCACAGGACATGGTTGACAGGCTTTTAGCTTTCTTCCGTTTCCTACGTTTCTTCAATTTATTGGAGGAAGTGCTGTTGCCCGTCGCTCCACTACCACCACCACTTGTGGTCGAAACTGACGTTGTACCATTGCTGATGCTACTGCCGTTGTCCTTTTCCGGACTGTCTGAGTGGGTTCTGCTGTTGCCACTACTCCGACCAATACTACTGCTACTTCCTCTTGAGTGCAGCATTTGATGATGATGGTGGTGATGTTGTTTCTTCTGCTGATTGGGCACATCTGACTGCTGTTGTGATGGATTACTGACGTCCAACATATCCTGCTGCTCGGGTGGTGGCGGCTGTTGCATTTCATTGCCGTTCATTTTCATGTTCATGTTTATCATGGGATTGTCGAGCAGACATCGGCGAAATCGCTGTTGCACACCCTTGCCGCACTGTACACTGCAGAGCGTGAAGTCGCTCCAATCGTCCCAACCTGTCGGGAGAAATAAGAAGAAAAGAAATATGAATTTGCATGTGGCATTGTTGCGACTGATTGGAAATGTAATGAAAAATGAAAAATATTCTCCATCACGATTTTAATCTGATAAGCTTCTATTCTGTTACTGAAGCCTTGGTGATGATGAATCCGTCCTATTGAGGGTAGCTCTTGCAGAGCTTTTGAACTGTACCAAGTGGTTTTCGAGTGGAATCGTTTTTTTCGTCCTTATTCCGATAAAAAACCCATTTCGCAGATGCCTACACTCAGACAGCTGAATAGAGTTGGGATATTGCGCCTATGACTTGCAGATACCTTTTGTAGTGGAATTTGGTCTGGTGAGAGTGCTTATTATATTTTTTTCCAACTTTGCTGGGAAGTAAAGCCGCCAAGGGCAGGTGGGTTTGAATTGAGGTTGATGGGAGTGGTGGAGTGTCAGAGGTGCATCGTTAGCCTTGAATTGCACTTTGTGACTGAGCAATTATTGAGGATGTGGGAGGGAGACTACGGAGACTAGAATATGAGAACGGAAACTTGTAGCAAGCTTTTGTATAAGACCTGTTACACCCTGTAACCAGGAGTGGCACTGCTACCAACAGCAAGCAATGACAGCAGGAGAAGGGACAAGCGTTCATCTAACCTCTTGCTCGTTTCCCTACCTATATAAACCTACATATTTATATCTATATGCATAATAAAATTGGAAAACCTAATTGAACTAATATAAAAATAAACTATTGAATATTTATAACGTGAAATAAAAATTGGGGCTCTCTTGAAAACATAAAAGAACCCTTTCAAACAAAAAAGAAATCGATTAGACTAATACATCGCAAGGAAGGCTGCAAGGCACATTAAAGTGGGGGTCTGTAGGGATCCTAAGGAGAAGATAGAGCAAAGAAAATATTCCCCCCAAGGTTTTTCAAGCCATTCGTTACTAAGAACGTGACTAAGCATTTCGAGACGTTTGACGATAAGTTGAGCTGGGTTGGGTGCATTATAATTCTTTTAATAAGTTTTGTATGAGCGCAAAGTCGGTTCAGTTACTCACTGACTGCTGAATGTGGTGCATTATGAAATGAATTAGAAGCACATGGTGTTACTGAGTGTTTTATAACATTTTTTTTCTCCATCAGGACAATGCTGCTAGGAATCGTATCCAATAACTTTTTTACTTATTTACGACCGACCTTTTGTAAACGCACTCCAAACTTCAGTGCTACCATATTCTTGGAAGTGAGTTATTACACAGGTTATTCATTTCATGGTTTTAAGTTGGTAGCGCTGCCATTCGACACCTGTCAGACTCAGCTGTCATATGAAGTGTCATAGTATTAGTTGAATATTTACGATCTATGATAATAGATAGCTTAACAATCAAAATACGAGTTAAAATTGTTAAAACTTACAGCAAAAGTGGTGATTCAAACGTATAGCCACTTTTAAAGTATTACGGGATGGTTATGGTCGTCACAATCGACCGACTAGGCAAGCAATCCTTAAAATTGTGAAGAAATTTCAAGAGAGTGCACGCTTTACTTATGCCGTAAAGCCTGTGCATCATCGTAATGCACGCTCAGTCGAAAATATTGCTGCTGCGAGTGCAAGTGTTGCTGATGATTCGAATTTATCGAATTATCAATTCGGAGATATGGTCGAATGATAACCCAATTTTTTTGCCCGGCAATTGAATATCATTACTTGGACGATATGAGGTTCCAACAATATTTTTTTTTTATGGCTTGATTGCGTGAGAAGTTTTCTGATCGCGTAATTTTACGTTTTGGCGATGTCAATTGGCCACCAAGATCATGGAATTTGGCACCGTTAGATTCTTTTCTGTGGGGCTACGCCACAGACCGTGCTTACGTCAAAAATCCCCGAACTCTTTACGCATTAAAAACCAGCATTACTGAAGTTATGGGCCAGATACCGCCCGAAATGTGCGAAAAAGTGGTTAAAAATTAAATCAAAAGAATCGCATGCTGCAAATCTTCCCCTCCAATCTTTATAATGAAATAGAATTCTCTTAAAAATATATCTCTGTGTGTGAGTTATTTAGCTTTTCTTTTACAATTTGGTAGCTTTTATCATACGAGAACAGAAATTATCAAACAGTGTTTTTAAAAGCCTTATACCTCGATTCAATGTTCATGGTTTGTTAAGAGGGACAAAACCTTAAAACGAAATGGTAGATTATTTTGGGCATATAGCTTCATATAAATGCGGATTGCAAACTGGGGTTACCACAAATCTTGACTAGATTTTTGGGCACCTTGTCGTCGCCTGAGAATTGTTTTGTTCCATACGCCACTTTTATCGTTTTTGAGTTAGGAACGGATTATATGGTACTTTTGTATGCTCTTTTTAGATCTGTAATCCACTTTGTTCTATGTCTTTTCAATCCTGAGATATCGAGCATCGACTTTGTTCCATAGGTATCCACCAAAATCAACAATTTTTAGAATTGTTTTGTGCAATAAACCATTTTTTTTTTCCTTTTGGAACACATTTTGCATATAATTTTTCGCAATTTGTTTGCGAGAACAATTTTGTTCCACGTGCAGTGCATATCACTGCGACAAGAGTAGACTAAATATTAACAAAGTTGAGAATTGGTTTGTCCTACGAGCAAAGAAAAGCTATGTATGTGGTATACTGATCGTGCTGCAACTGTGACTTACAAAGTGTATTCAACTTTCCAAGGGGAAATGCATCCGCACATTACTATATGATGAAGCTAAATATGCTCAATCTTACTTCAACAGTTGCTATCCCTGGCATAAAAAGATTTACTTACCTATTGCGTTGTTTGGTCAGAAGCTCATAGCGGTCGCTCGGGAAACGACATTGCAAGTGCATTGATAAACATTTTGGAAAGGCTTATTCAAGTATTAGTATACCCCACTTTAAAATCTATCATTTTATACAGTAATTTTTGTGTTCCGCAGAATAGGAATAAAAAAAGTTCCACCGCAATCATGTTCAAAATGTTCTTAAAACGTAATGATGTAGATATGGTTGTCCAAAGATATTCTGAGCTGGGACATCCCTTAATCGATTGCATTCATGCGGCAATTGATAGGTATTTGAAAAATTTGATATATTTTAATGTACCTAATGAAACTTATTGCAATAGCAGTAGAACTACTTTAATTAATTGTTTTGCTTTTATTTAAGAGAATGTTTAATACTAAACAATTTGAATACCTAATTTTGTTTTTTAACTGCATTTTTTGTAACAAAAACTTTGTTTGTCAAAAAGATTAAATCGATTTTTATTTTCAAATTTTAGCATCCAACTCCATGATTTCTTGCCTTTCAGATATTTTGGATGAGAATATGCTTTGTGCCATATTCATTTGTTTGTGTTCCTCGTGTATGGACAAAAAAAAATCTGTTTCAAAATATAGAAGGTGGGACACAAACAAAACTCCTTTTACCTCTTCTTCTGTAACAAGTGAGTAGGTAGGTAGAATGTTTTACATACCTACCTAAATAAAAAAAAAAGTTTGGAAAATGTTGAAAATGTTCCAAACTTTTTTTTTTGTTATTTGCAGAATTTTGTTAAGCAGAATTTTGAAAGCAGCATTTTGTAAAAAGAATTTTGAAAAAAGAATTTTGACCTCGCCAGAATTTTGACCCCAACCTAAACTCACACAAAACGAATGGTTGTGATAGCCTAGACCTAGACCAAGAGTACCTACATGGACCTGTTGCGCCAAATATTTATTTATGGGTTGGGTACCATATCCTGCTTTCAAAATACTGTTTTTTAAAGTCCCGTTTTTTAAATTCCGATTATTAGCCTGCTTTTACAATTACGCCTTTTTATAATTACATCTAATCTATGTACGTACATCTATTTTCAATTGCAAAATCTAGATTTTAAAAAATGCGGGAATAAAAGAAACGGACTTATAGGAAAAAAAAACTAAGATAGGTGAAATAAAACAAAGCTTTTTCATGATTTAATATGATATGAATACATAACCTGGTAATATTTAAAAAAAAACCGGCCAAGTGCGAGTGTCACTCGCGCACCGAAGGTTCCGTATTTGGCAAAAGTCCAACACATCAGATATTATTTGAAATCTATAATATCATTCAATCTTTCCCCTCTTCATGAATTCATCACAATTTAGTTTAATTTAATTACTTAATATTTTTACTCTCAAAAATTACTCGCACATTTTCATTTTCTAATTATTACCTAGTATACCCAACCCACGCCAATTTTCCATTCTGTATGCGACCTGTCCCAATTAAAAACTATTGACTAAAAATATATTACTTTTATTTTGTTCTGTACTCCCCAAAAAAGTGTATTATACTCCCCAACGAAATTAGCAAGCGGGAACCCTGGTGGTATACCACCAGTGACTCTCTTCTGTCCTTGATGGGGTCAATTGTGCACAACTGCGTAGTAGAGATTAAAATTTATGAGAGCAACGTATTTTACATGGTAAAAATATCTTTTTTGAAAATATCTTGTAAACTATTAACTTTTCGGCAAAACAGTATTCAGCATATATATAGATAAGAACATGATCTACAAAAAAGAAATTTGTGTATTTTTTTGTGAATCAAGAAAGAAACCGTTTTTTGGGCGAATGAAAATATTTTTTTACTAATTAATCGAAAACCAATCGATGTATTCCTTCCTTTGGTATTTGTCGTTTAACTAGAGGTTATACCGGATGTTGTGTGTAAATTTTAGCCTCCTATGTCAATCGGTTCTTGGGATAGACCTGGTAACAAAATTGGCTTAGTGGGTTCGGACAGACAGACAGACAGACAGACAGACAGACGGAGAGACATCCGAGCGAAACTAATGAGGTTATACGTTTTTTCCTTTTGGGTACGGAACCTTAAAAAGCGGGATGCCGATACCCTCCCTTTATTTATTTTTGAAATTCAATTAGGAACAAATTTATAACGGCTGATTTTTTAAGAGGTTTAGAACTTCTTTAAAAGAAAAAATGAATGAAATATTTATTTGAATCGATAGTTTGAACCTTGCAATTTAATGTTTAAAGATAATTTCATGCAAATGTTGACCGCGGCTGCGTCTCAGGTAGCCCATCCGCTGAGTCCAATTTTGGCATACTCTTTCACACATATCGGCCGGTATCTCACGAATGAATGCATGGATGTTGGCTTCCAGTGCGTCAATCGAAGCGGGCTTGTCCCTATACACATTAGCCTTGACATACCCCCACAAAAAATAATCTAATGGTGTCAAATCGCACGATCTAGGCGGCCAATTGACCGGCCCGAAACGTGAAATTAACTGTTCACCAAACACGCCTCGCAATTGCGCCATTGTTTCGCGTGCTGTGTGGCATGTGGCACCGTCTTGTTGAAACCACATATCATGCAAGTCAAGAACTTCCATTTCGGGCAAAAAAAAGTTTGTTATCATCGCTCGGTAGCATTTACCAATGCTTCTGGCTGATCTTCACTCCAAATGCGGCAATTTTGCTTATTTACGTACCCATTCAACCAAAAATGAGCCTCATCGCTGAACACAATTTTTCGATAAAAAAGCGAAAATGAACATTTCGAACCGAGCACGAATTTTGATAGTAAAATTCAATAATTTGCAAGCGTTGTTCATTTGTAAGACGATCCACGGTTAAATTGCAAACCAAACTGAAGCTGTTTGACAGTGACACAAGGTACTAAACATACGTCAGCTGTCAAAACCAGTGTTGCCAAAACCAAACCAGCTAAAAAATCACCCGTTAGTTTATCGAAATCGACATAGGGACAAGGGTTGAATTTCAATTTTCAATTTATTTGCAATAATCTTAACACAGAAAGATACACTATCTTCTAAAATTGTGCAAGCTTCAAAAATGTATACATTACATATGTTACTGTTTAGAAAAAACCGAATAACCGAATTTTCAAATTGAAATAACAAAATTGTGCGTACATTATTTGGTTTAAAAGCATTTTTTTTATAAACGAATAAAAATAAATAATTGCCAACCCAATTCGTACTACTTAAAAATAAGCTAACAACTTTTCTCACCCTCGCTCGCAAAGTACGTTACCCTATTTTCTAATTTGTTGTTGAATTAGTTTTAGAAAATAAGCCTGGGACTGAGAAATCATCGGGAAGGACAAAGAGCCAAATGTACCGTATGCAATGAGCCTATAACATGTGAACTTGTTTTTGGCATATATTGTGTATATTTCTAATCTGTCACCTTTTCCATTATAGCTATCATCACGAGATAACTAGAAGTGATTAATGTTGTACAATATCGAAAATCAACTCTTTGATTATATTGAAACATGCTCCTAAATTCACTATAACGAGTTGCAGAAAGAAGTAATCAAGGCGTGTATGTATATTGTTCCTAACATCATGGATGGAGCCCGTTAATCATTTTGAAAGTCTATACCAATAGTTGGACAACGAGACAAAGTAAACGTCAAAGGGAGATGTACACCATATTAAAAACTGGACATATCAGTAACCGAACGTCGACTGAGAATAACCCAGTCACATGAACACGATCCTGCCTCCATTCAAATGGCTTTTAAATTGTTATCCAAGCTCTATTTACGGCTGACAATATTCCACTCATAACAATACCTCGCTGGCAAAAGTAAACATTTTCACAAAAAACCACCACTCATCCGCCCGCGAAAAGAACAAAGAAAAGCGCATTCAACGCTAAACCATCCTCCTTTCACATAAAAAAGCTCAGCGCATTCACCTAACCTTCAGCCTAAGAACCGCTTAATTACATTTTGCCCGCAGACGGGAGATAAAAATGCAAAACCCATAAAAGCAACGACATTTTTTTCTAAAAAAAAACGTGCGCACAGAAATTCCCATTCACATGGTACCGTACATTGTCCACATTTAATAGAGAGACCGAGAGAAGAATAGAAGCACAATAATCTCTCCTTTATCCATGGCGTCTGTTCGTTTTTCCTTCCGTAATAATACGAGGTCATCCTCATCCATACAGACTACGACGACGATGAGTTAAAGAAATATTACGCATACGACCCGTAGCCCCAGAGCCTGTGGCAGTAGTCAAGAGATGCCACAATAAAACAACGTCACCGAGCCATATGGCGCTCCGCATAATAAGGGGACAGCAGCAAAACCACTTAAGAGATATAAATCGTTCAGCTGTGGCATTAGTTATACTCCACTTTCTGCTCCTCGACGATAGTTTTTATCATCTACTTGGGCGGCTGCTGTGTGAGTGTGCGTTTTATTTATTTTCTCCTTATCTCATAACTTCATTTGACCTTCCGGATCCCTGTGGCGCTCTATAGCTTGCAATTATATGCGTTAGCATATGTATAATCGGCATAATCAATACAAATTTAGCGCAGGATTAATTGCCAAAAGAACACTCATGACAAGAGTTATTCTTGCGTTGTTGCAAAATTTCGGTCGGTCAACACGGAATACCAGAATACGCTGTGGGCATACACTATCAAATGAAAGTATGGAATGTCACCGCGCATAAATGTACACAAGTACCCCTCTCAGTGCGCGTCACATTGTATTGCTAACGCGGCGTTTCATCACTAATTCTCCAGCTCACACCCATTGCAGTATGTACCCGTACAAAGGAATGCTCCGATCCGCCGCTTAGGGGAAGAAGATGCTCCTGTGATTGCAACGAAACGCAAAATGGAAAAGAGCAGCCATACAGCTGCAGAGCACAATACTATGGTGAACGGAAATCCCTCCTGCAATCGGATTCTCGGCATTCGCCGGAGCATTGGGTATGCGATGAATGCAGCCAGGATTGGGGACTGGGGGTTAAGCAGATACGCGCCTGTAGTTTCATCGTATAAGACCATGTTCTGCAGGCAGTTTATTAAAGAATTCATGAACACGGGAAAGTATTTAATATAGACAGGCCCAGAAGGCATTTGAAAAACATGGGAGCATACTTAAGAAGGAATTTTAATCTGGAGAGTTGCAATTTACTATTTTGTGTTTTGGATTTCAAATTAGCACAGAAAAGGTATAATGGGCACGAGAAACAGAGCAGTCATTGTTTAGAGAGGCGTACGGTGATCTGTATACATATGTGAAGTTGTAGTTAGAAAAGTTGTCATAACGATGCTAATTTTGTGTGCATGTTGTTCTTTGTTTTGTTAAACGTCTCGAGCTCAGCGTGAGAACAAGGTTTTTAATGTCTTATTATGTTTAGATTTTACTTCCTTACAATGGAGGAATTTTTACAGTCATAATATCTGTTAGGACTTAAAACAAGTCAACTTTAGGAAACTCCGAACTACATCAACTCTTTAACGATTTAAAGTTCACCTATTTTGAGACGAGCAATAAAAAGGCCGTAACAAATTCTAGCATATTATTCAAAACCATTTATCTGTGTAAGCTAATGACGTTAAAGAGTTTGAAAAGAGGTATGCTCTTTAACATAACACTTTCAAGCGGTGTACTAAACTATCAACCTAACATCAGAGGTAACACTTTTTTAAGTCCTAAAATGTTTTTAAATTGGGAGGGCTCAATGTTGGCAGCCTGTGGCGGCCATTTTGTTTTTACGGCGTCTGTCTAGTCATATATGTTTATTATTTAGTCACTGATTCCCAATTGCAATGCCAACTAACACGAATAAGCAGCATATCCCAATGATTAGTGTTCGTTAGCCCGCAAACGAGCATTTTACGGCAGATGAGGTGGTCCTTAAAAATAATCTCTTTAACATTTATTGGCCGATACACCCGATTCGGTGAATAATCCACCAACACCTTACGTCAAAGGAATGTCAGATCGGCCGAGAACATTGCCGCGGTCCGTAAAAGTATACAATAGAACCCGAGGCAGTCTTCGCCGTGTACAATGAGACGTCCTTTCACAGACCTTATTTCGGAAAATTATTATTAGAGAGCGCCGTTTGTTCGCTGGCTAAGCCTTTGAGCGTTTAGAAAAGGATTTTCCTAAAAAATCAGGTTTATCGGCGAGGCGCATTTATAGATGAATGGCAATGCTCATAAGCAAAATTGGAGTATACGAGGTGACGCCAACACAGACAAGGCTCACCAGGTGGCAATACATCCACAAAAACTTGCGTACTTTGTCGAAAATGACGTTGGTGAGCACATCACCACCAACGGCGAATGCTATACAGAAGCCACGATGTCGCAGATCTATCCTATTAAGCCGCAATCGACGGATGCCCATAACCAATGCCATCTATGCGGCAGAATCATTCAAAATTGGAGTACTCAAATCCGTTCCACCGTGAGAAGTCGCGGAGAACATTTGAACGATGTTAGAATCGATACATGATGACATACGTGGGCATAAATGAAATGAAATAATTCGATAATACCTTACCATTTCAACATCGAACCGTGCGTCGGCATGAAAACCCCTTATACGAATTTAATAACTACGAATTTAATAAATCGCTTTTGTCGATGAGAAAGGTATTGTATTCGTAAAAAATTTCAAACTCGAGATGTTAGTCAGAGGCCCTACTATGAAACTCGATTCTAAAGTGAAACTGTTCGAATTCGCAAAATCGCTACTCTGTAATTCTATAAGTAAGTTATGGAAACGAAAATCGAGCATCTCTAGTACTGCCAACCATATTTTTGTTTTCTTGGTACAAAATTGGTACTACCTTTTCCGAAAGTTCATGTCAAATTCGTTCGAATTCGTAAATAATCATTCTACATCAAATGTGTTTGCGAGAGATCGATTTAAGAAGATTTTTTTTTCTCAGAATGTAAGTAAATTAAAGATATCAATTATTAGCTCATGAATATTTCATAAACATAGTAACATGTATGTATAATGTTTGTTTCTTTGTACCAGGGAATCATTTCATTGTTATGGATTTTCATTCAAAAATCCGAAAATATGTGGACTTATTTGTCCAAAGATTTGAATGCTGAAGGTCCACCTCAGCACGGTGCAGCGGGATGGAAAAAGATAAACAAAGTTTCAACACTGACAAATTTATTTATTTTATTTTTGTTTCATTAGGTTCGGGCTGATTTTAAAGTACATACCAAAGGCAAGTTGAGAAAAAATTAAATGAATTCGTTCTGTTGAAATATTATTCAACAAAAACATGAAGGCATCTTTCGAAAGGCGGTAGTTTTTAACAAAGCTGAAATAAAGTTATTTTATTCCATTCAAAATGTCTTTATATAAATAGAAAAATAGAAAAACCTTTTTTCGCTTAGCCTTCGTTCAACTTGTTGATTTTTTCCTGATTTCCTTCAGACTCCAACGAAATTGCGACATTTTATTGTTTCACGATAATTTTTTTGGGATATTCCAAACAAACTGCGAGACTCGTTTGGGTTATGTCAACCATAATGCGAGAATCGTTCGAAAATCGCAAATTTGTGGGCAAACAGTTTGGCATTACCGGCATTCGATTCTACTTTCATAGAGAGTACCATTTACAAGTAGAATCGCAAATATCTTTCGGATAGAATCAATAGTAGAATCGAGTTTCATAGTAGGGCCCCAGTTCTGACATTACGATAATGGACGAACTCAAAAAGTGTGTCGCAAAATTTTGTCCGTCTGTCTGGCTGTCAGTCTGTCCGTACTTACTAGGCCTACAGGCTAAATGGCTGCCCGGATTTGGTTCAAACTTCGGATTTATAGTTTGTGGGCTAACAGTTCGGGACTTTTATTGTTTTTTGCAAGGTAACCTCAATATTGATGGTACTTCCCATGCAAAATGTTCGTAACAGTTTGATTTTTTCGAAAATGATTTAAACCAAAATTGATATTCGAGTTTAATTAGATGAAGTTACTATGACTGTTTCTTTTAAAATTTCTCATACCTAATTTTTTCTCAAAAAATTGGAATAAATAAGCTTTTTAATTATTTCTAAAAAATTACTTCCCAAAAGCTGATCTGTGCTCATAATTATATTTTGTTAAAACTTAATTACCGCACTTTCATAAAAATAAATAGCAGCGACGCAAAATTTATTTTTAACAAATATTACGAACTCCTTCTTAAAATAATTCCAACCACTTGGAGAATCAGAAACGCTCACTTCATTTGCCGTTGCCATCCTGTCACTTAGTATCTACCAACTTCTATTAATAGAGGATGTCTAAAATGTTGTGCCATTGTTAGTATCAAAATTTTGTTCAACGAGAAAGTTGCGTTC
The DNA here is from genome assembly GCA_949126925.1 of Cheilosia vernalis. Taxonomy (NCBI): domain Eukaryota; kingdom Metazoa; phylum Arthropoda; class Insecta; order Diptera; family Syrphidae; genus Cheilosia; species Cheilosia vernalis. The sequence goes on from OX421358.1 coordinate 32,357,455, forward strand.
GAGCCAGTCGTGCACTTTATTTTATAACTCTTAAATTAAGTACAATTTTATATTTTATATATCGAATTATGGGCTTATGGCCCTTAGCATTATATTATGAAGTATGATTTATGCTGTCGTTCAATTGGTCGCCACTGGCAGTAGTGCGGAGAGAGGGGCTCTTATTAAGAGTGGGTGTCCCTCAGCTATGAACTCCGAGCTCATGTAAACATGCTTACATGTATTAGTGCACAGAATTTCAAATAGCCGAGCACACCCTCCCCTATTAAGATCACATTTGTGACTACAGAGTCTGTAAAATGAGAACTCGCTCAACGTTCACTAAATAAAAATAATAACAAATTCGCTGCACAAAAAATCAAAACAAAAAACAACAAAATAGACAAGCTGGCTGCCTAGGGCGATAGGCTAGTTGTATTGAGCTGCAAACTCTGTCTGAATAGACTGAAAATGTTAGTGTGTGTGATATCCAGTTTTCTACGAATTACGTACAAATCCAATCGCAAATTTTCTACTTTTCAAGATATGTATCCAAGATTCAATAATTTATATTTTTATATAAAATTGGTTTTGGCTTGTTTGTAGCTTTTGCCTTGTTTGCGGGTCTGGGATGGGTTTCTTGTATAGTTAAACTTAGAATCTATGCGAAACGCCCACCGAACCTAGCCTAGGATAATACACTAGTCATTTATGTATTTATTATTGTCCTTTCACGGAATTCTATACCAAGGGGTTGCACAATTTTTTTTACCGCTAATATTATTAGAACTTTTCTTAAGTTGTATCAATTTGTAACAGTACGTTTCGGCCTTTGTGAGAAAATCGAAGTATATAGCTGTTAGCATTCTGTACTACTAAGGCGATACATAATTACACTACATTAATTTAATGCTCTATGTGGGTAATCTACACATTTTTGGGAACTAAAAACGATATGTTCGATATGTTATTACGTGTTTTATTATATCAACTGTGAACTTGCAGTCTAATTTAAGTCACGCTAATGCTTAGCAAGTTAAGCACTTTTATTATCTGCCAATTAGAAAAGCAGAGCTTCTCTTAGTCATTTTATACTCGTATTTAAAAACTTCAATTCACCAAAATATTCTAGCCTAATATAATATACGTATTATGTAGTCAGTTCCATATCACTCTTGCCACCGATTATTACATTATACCGGTTTTTCTTTAGGATTCTAGTGTCGAGCGGAAAGAAACATGATGGGAAGTGTTATACTACTTTTAAGCTTATATGTTTTTTAACCAGACAGCTTACAGGAATAAAGTGATTTTTTTTACATCTGAAAGTCATACTGAGCATCTCTACCAGCACAATGAAAAAGGAGATTAAAAAAACAAGAACAATTAAACAGGGCATTTAATCTAAGCAGAAATTTACTTATGGACTTTGTTTTTTGTTAGGTGTTCGATACTGGTATATGCCTTAGATATTCTCGGATTTTGCATTTACATTTCTCAGAATGCATCTTCTTTTAATTTAAGTAAATACACAAAATCATAGAGCCCAAACACTGGAAAGCTAAATTATCTCTTGGTAATACGAATACGAGTATGAACTTGCTCTTAAATTTAAAAAAAAAAGTTTCTGAGTTGTGAGTTTCTTTTAGCTCCAAATAGATATTCATAATTTATTTTCAAACAATTAATTTCTACACCTTCCATAATTATTAAGTCTCTAGACTCTAGCTGATGAAGGGCAATTAAAAGTCCACACCGTTCAACAATAATACCATTTTCACTTTGTATTAGTGTTGACAATGCACTATACAGGAATGGTTTAATTACATCACCTATTTTAATTATTTTATTTTTAATTTATAAAGCAAAAATAATTAATATTTCAAAGCCTAATGAATGTGTTTTTATTTTTAACACTTTCGGCATCTTGCTATTTTTTCAATTATCTGAACAGTAGAAAATAGTAAGCAAATTATTTCGGAATATCTAAATAAAAACACAAATATTGAACGTTTGCCTTTTCCAAGGAAATATGTAAAAAAAACAATAATATTTGAAACTCCTAGAAACAAAGCAAAAAATTCAAACACATCTACAACAACAAAGTCATCACCCAGTCCCCACCCACTATCATATAATTTTTTCTCGGATTATCAAAATTTATCTCATTGTTGCTTCCTTCACTTTATCAAAAAGCAAGAATATTAGTATGTATCTATCAGAAACCCAAACAAAACGAAATAAACAAATTTTTGTCATTTTTTGTTCAAGCAGCTCTAGTGAGCTAAAATCTGCAAACTATATATTCTCAATAGAGAGTAAATTTAGAGAAAAATCGAATAACGCCATGTCGGATATTTTGTGAACTACATTGCATAAGTGTGCGTAAACTCTGAAACAAAATTCAGAATGCAATAAAAAAGCAAACTTTTTAAAATTCGAATTTAAATATTTTATGAACTAAACATCTAATTTTTATTCATTGAGCAGACATACAAATATGCAAAGTCCATTCTCTTTTTTACAGATTAAAAAAATAGTTCCTTGTTCCTCCACAAAGATTGTTTGCTTTTAGTAATATTAACCTGCAGTTTTAAGATGGTAAGCACAAAAAATCAAAATTGTGCTTCAATAGCTACCTCGAGCAGTTCATTGGTAACAAAAGTAAATCATAAAAAAAATAAAAATGTTTGATCTAGGGATTGCCCCACCGGGGCGCAGAAAAAACACCCAAAAAAGGGGGTTTTTGGTACTTTATGCAATATCAAGGTCGAAAAATAAAATTGTGCTTCAATAGCTACCTGCGTCTATTTACTGGCTACTGAAAACCGTTTACTCCGGTCGATTATCTCTTAAGAGCTGCGAGAAACTACGGGGCGCAGAAACGTCTACCCCTGCCACCCAGCCTTAAAACATTTTTTTGCAAATTAGATTTTTGGTGTTTTTTTTTTATCAATTCAATGTTGTTCTTCAAGTAGTCCCATTAGAAGAAATTCAATGGTTTCAAAAAAGAAGAGCATGGAGTCCGGTCTATACAACCGCTGTTTGACATTATTCAGCCAGGATGAATTTCTTGCAAAATCTACTTTCAATCATGATTTGGCTGTAATGTGGGACCGTCGTTTTCGAACAGGAAAATTACGCTGAATCGTTGACTGCCAAGGAAATCATTTACTCCAAAAAAGTCTAAGTAAAAATCTATAATAGTAAGGTGACTTGGTATCACTAAACGTAATGCCGGAGACTTGTCACTTATTAAATCCGTTTAGTCGTGGAAAGTTTCGACTAAATATTAAAAACCATATAGCTACTTCGCATCAGTTGGACTACTTGTATTTACAGAGACCTATATAGTTTTTTTAACTTTCTCCATTACGTAGTAAGAGAAAGATATTGGTTTCGTACAAAATTTCGAACTCGAGATTTTAATCAATTCTGATATTACGATGATAGAGGAACTCAAAAAAGTGGGTCACAAAATTCTGTCCGGTCTGTCCGTCCTTCCACAGGCCTACAGCCTAAACGGCTTCCCGGATTACGTTCAAACCTCGGATTTGGAGTTTTTGGGCTTACAACTCGGGAGGTGTTTTTTTTTTTTTCAAGGTAACCTCATTATTAATGGTACTTCCCATATAAAATGTTCGTACCAGTTTGATTTGATCGAAAACGGCTCTAACGATTTCAACCAAAATTGATATTTAAGCTTAAGTAGGTGAGGTTACTACGACTGCGTACCCAGTTTTTTTTCTAAAAATTCGAACAACGGTACTTTTGAAAGAAGATGTGAGTTTTTTTAATTATTTATCAAAAAATACTACAGAAATCACGATCTATGTGTTTTCACATATATCTACGGTATATTTTTGTAATAGGCTTAGGCCCATTTTATTCACTCGAAGTTGAACACAACTCGGGGAGTTTTCCATATAAAAATCCCCAAGTTGTGTTCAACTTCGAGTGAATAAAATGGGCCTTAATGCCGCATATCTTGTGAGTTGTAAGACCTCATAAAATAGTACAGTAGCCGCTTATAGCCCTCTAGCCAGAACTTGCGACAGTTGCCTGTTACTGAGAGCTTAAACTTTTAAAAACTTATATTGTTATTTTATATAACTGCCATTTGAGATAGATATCTAATTTTTAGTTTTCTTTAATGTAGTATCGAGAAAGTTTCGTTCGACCCAGTCGTGCACTTTATTTTTTAAAGAATTCCTTGTAAGTTTTGGAAGCAAGCTTTTTCTTGACACTACGAAAGCGTTTGAAATGGTTTATTACAACATTCTTGCAGACAGGCTGTGTTAGTGTGTAATGTGAGCTTTCGCTGGGCTCAACGCATTGCTAGAGTACATAATATGTCGTATCTAAAAGACAAAAGTAAAGAAATCGTTAGTTATCAATTTCGTTGTTCTTTAGGGTTCTGTTGTTGTTGTTGTTATATTAAATGTTTTTGAACGCAGCCATTTAGGAAAATTTAGTCTTTCATGATGATTGATAAGAGTCCCTCAATCTCTCTATAGTCTAAAAAAGTCTTTGCTATTAATTCTCTGAATACCATTTCCTATTGCCTATTTCTTGGGTACATAATGAAATTCAGCCTCTGATTGCCCTACAGAAGTGCGTCATTCTCAAGACTTGTAATTCTTCCCATTTACACTAATAAATGGATTTATGAAAACCAAAGCAGTAAGACGTCGCTCGTTCGTTAAAGTTATATTCTATTCTATATCTATTCTGCAATCTTTTTAGTAGTCTGCTCTAAGACAGATATGAGCTATAGTTGCTCGTAATTTCCAGATTACTTTCTTTTAAAAAAGTGTCACAAGTGACATTTTGGTTGCGATGACGACGAGATCAGAATTCTGCTACGTAATTGTGAAATTAAATCCGCATCCGCAACCGAATTGAACTCCAGATTCTACTAAACGAACGTGGAAATATCTGTATTTACTGCTAAGAACATAGCTCAATAACCTTGTTGTATGTTACACAACAGAATTACACTCTTGAAGTCTTGAAAAATGCTCATCTGATCCGAATGCCATTATGCACACTCTGTGCGGTAGCGACAAGCAACCAGGACAACATACAAAATATGATTACCACAATGTGTTGCCCTTGTCCCATACCTTCCATTAGATGAGTTCACTTCGCTCAGCCATAATCTGATTTTTCTGTTGGAAGAAAATTCTCACACCCACTTGAAAATCCAATAAATTATAATTACACTTCACGAGCACGAACACGAACAGCATTTCCATTAAAAACACACTCCTAGCACGTACTCGAAAAATATACTCGTATGTACAACTGCGCTGCACTTGTGGAAAACAGCGCCAACAACTCGCCAACAAATAGCTCATTAAATTCAATTAACCCACTCTAACTTCGTTTGGCTTCCCGGCTTCTACACATAATTCCACCCAGCGCTTGGGATATCCAATATCCAGGGCAGGTTGACTACTATCCTCCCCTCGACTTTCGACACCCCATATACGGGACGGTTATAAAAGTATGTACGAAACGAAAAATTGACACTTACCCAGATATTTCCAAATGCGATTCTCGAACTGAGGACTCCATCGGTGTAGGCCATTAATGCTGATTCGCAAAACATCCGGCCGCCGGTCACTAACCAATTTGCCGAACGCTATTATTTCGGTCGGCAACAGCTTCAGGATATTACTGTCGAAGCACGCCACTGGCTCTAGGGTTGCATTTAATTGTCTGTTAATGAAAAGGACATGTACGTACATTTAATTTATTGCATTTGGTTGGGGATTTCTTTTTATTTTTCACTTTGTTTCTCTGAATGCAAAATGAGATGGGCAACATGTGTTACATCGTCTCATCCTTGGGGTGTGCAAGGATAGAAAGAGAATCAAGCTTAATACAGTTTAAGGATATGGAACACTTAATTTTCGGTATCATTATTTTACATAGGGCTCAAGTGATAGGATGGTTTTTATATACTCGTATCAAATTTTATCGTTTTTTTTCGGCACAAAATGCCAACAATCTGGATGATGAAGAAGACAAATGGCAGGGCTTCAGTTATGTGAAAGGTATTCGGCCTTACCAATAATCAACTTTAGTCTGGCACTTTACGAAAAGACTCCACACTTTCCAAAATCCCTTTACCAATAAACAAATATAGTTGCCAGACTATCGCTAACTGTAGGGTTAAATGTTAGTGTTGAGAAAGCTATGTTTATCTCGGACATTAGCTAAATAAATCCTCCCTTATGTCATTTTGAAGAGAAGTGTTGCCCAACCATCCAAAATCACAGTATTAAATTTCGTAATAGGAGAGAATTTAGTACGATTTTGTTCAGCCTGAGCGTTTACAACTATTAATTAATTTTAGTAAATTGTGAATGTTTTCTAATTTTATTCATTGCAATACAACAATGCAAATGGTTTTTAAGTCTAACAAACACAAATTTGTACAAATGTATGCAAAATATTGAAAAATATTGCATTTTTGTTTTATTTCTAAACACGTGAAGCATAAATATTTCTGTGTTTTTCTTTCTGTTGCTTTTTGATTGGTTTTCCTAGTTAGTTGCTTAGTAAAAAATAAATTTTATATAAGTTTGGGATAATTCCAAGACTTTCTTGACAGTCGTCGCAAACAGAATAAAATATCTTCTTACCAAAGTTTGGACGGCTTATAGGTACCTTTTTGCAACAATTCTCAGTACCTTAGGCGACACAGGTAGATATTTTGTTGCAACCAAACCCTTTTCAAACTCTTTGCAAAAGGAGTTTGTTTACCGAGAATGAGGATCTCTAATGAGATAATGGTTGGCGTGAAAAGGTTCCCTTCGCGGAAAATATATAGTTATAAAAATAGAATTATCAGAACTCAGCAAAATACATGCAAAATAACAAGTTTATTAACTTCTGGGGGTGCAAGTACAGCCTAACAGCAACAGGTAGTACGAGAATATGCGTTTTATATTTTTCAGTTCGAATTTCAACTTTTGTCGGTTTCTAAGTTTCCCGAATTAAGTAATATATAAGCCATAAAATTTTTTATAGGTTAAATTGTATTTATTTTCAAACCCGGAAGCGATAAGTTCTTAACACGCTTCCTACGTTCGATTGTTATTCATTCTGAAATGAATGAGCCAGATATTATTTCTATTTTCAAAAATATTGTCTTGCTAACGACGCAATTGTGATGTTTAGACCACTAATAAGTTTTGATTTGCATCGTCAGCCTACGAATAAATGAAACCATTCAAATAAACTGTGCTTTGTTTATTGAATAATTTGAAAGGGATTTTATTACGACACAAATGTACTCATAAAGAAATCGCGAGGTAGTATTAGAAAACAATGGAAAGCGTACCATAAAAGTACTGAAAATTGTGTCCGATCGAACGATAGGGCATTACTGATTTGCATAAATGATATTTGACAGATCAGCGGATATTTTGTGCATTTCCTATTTTGTGTTTTGTTTTTTGCTTATAATAAGTCTCAAAGACCATTGGAAAGATATGTGTTGGGCAAATTTAATTGCAATTTATGTATTCCTTCTTTTAGAATAAAATTCTCCTTGTGAAAGAGACCATTGACCTTGTTTTTCACGAAAACAAATTATGAAATTTGATCTCTGCAATGACAACAAATGTAATAGATTCTAAGAAAGTTGTAGGACTAGTAAATGTGGAGGTCTAATTGTTTATTGGTACCATTTCACAAAAGCTGTACATTTTTACTAAAGCTGACATCTAACTAGTTGTCGACATTAGTGATTGATTATTGGTAAGGCCGATTATGTTTTGATTGTAGCTACTTTGAGAATGTGTGCTTGTCTTGTGTATAATGTTGCAAAAAACGAATACTTTTCCATGGAATTGGCTGCGAAAACGGGACAAGCTATTGGGCTTTCAAATGTTAGCGAATTCTATATAATGTTGAATTGATGAATGACTTTTAGCGTATCGGCCCTGATAGATGTGTAGAGATGTACTGCGTGGCTAGGTTTGCAGGGAAGGTAATAATTTCCTTTTGTTTTATTGATTCGTAGGGATGGTTATATTTTACAAGAACTGCTTCATTCAAAGAGACTTATAGAATTTATGAGACTTTGTGGTTAAGGGGAAATATAGTGTTCAAAATACATAATATATTGCTTCAGCATATACATGTAATCCAAAAGGGTTTGATATAAGCTTTAGAATATAACAAATACTGATGGTTCCGGCTTAAGGGCTGCAGACAAAAATTGTTGCCACAACTCGAAAATAAAATTTCTCTATGATCCGTATTGTTTTATTTTCGTGATCTGATTCGGATTAGATCACGCTGATAATAAAATACGGCTAATGTCATAAATTGGATTGATAGTGTAAAAAAAAATGTATTTACCTAAAATTTTAATATCTTAATTTTGTTCGTTGCGCTTATATAGTTAAAGTTTAAGTTTATTTATCAAGCTTATAGGTAGTCATTGACAGTTTAAATTTATTTTAGACACAGATGACAAAGAAATCACATCTGTTCTGGTCCAGCTTGCTTGCTTTTCTCAAAGGTCTTAAATATCTCTTCTTCTATATATATAAAATTGTTGCAAAGGCGTTGTGACTTTATAACTCACGAACTGCTCAACCGATTTCAATGATTTTGGTTGTGTTTTATTCGTCTTCAATCAACGATGGTTTATGAAAAAAGAAAAGTCGGAAAATTCTTAACAGGTGGCGTTGTAGGCACACATTTCGTTTTTCATGGGGAAATGCACTTTGAAAAAAATATAAACTGGATAGCAATCGAGTAGTTTCAAATACAAAACAAAAAAAATATTTAGAATTTTAAAGGCAATTGTCGTTGTCAATGATTTAAATTTTTTTCAAAGCAAGTTGTTGTTGTAATAAATAAATTTTTTTTTTTTTAATTACCTAATAAGTTTGTTTATGTTTGCTATGTTACAATCAATCAATCATTTTTGTTTGTCAAGTATTTTCAGGATCCTTGCATTAGGTAGCATGTGTGAGTAATTTGAAATGTAGGGGTGATTGAGATGACGTGGACAATGATGACAGGCAACGGGAGTTGTTGAGCGTTTTAAGTTTTCATGTAGTTATTGTTACGAAAATCTATCTTCTATCTATGTATATATATAAAAAATGTTTGCAAGTGTGTTGTGACTTTATAACTCACGAACGGTCGAACCGAGTTCGATTAAATTTTAGGGTTTGTTCGTGTGGTCGTGTAGATGGTTTATCTAAAGTTTGCACCAAATTGGTGTACGCGTTCGTGAGTTATGACTTTTCATGTCAACATGATTGTGATTTTGTCCATATTAAAAAAAAAAAAACGTAGGCGCCTATGAGCGTCTGCGGTGTGTACACTGTCACTGTGTCCTGACACACGGTAAATAAACTATGTAGCTCATACACGCAATACACATTGACAGCTTTAAGTGAGTGAACACTTTAAGGATATTTTTCATCGAACTCGCATTGTGGACAGACGTAATCGGTAAGAGCCGCATTTGATTTTTTTTTTTTTTTTTTTTTTTATATTTTCAGGCATACATCATCATTTGTTTTTGTTTAATCGTTTGAATACGTGTCAGTGTCACTTTGTATAGTTCCTTTTCCTCATTTTTATTTTATTTAAACTCTTGAAATTAAGTTAAATTATTTCACTTTTTATACATAGAACACATTTGAAATGCCACATCCAAGACGTTCAAATATTGGTAGACGTATACGTCATTCGACAGTTGTTTCAACCAATCGATGATCACAAAGCGAACAAGATCGTAATCAACAAAATGCATCACATAGGGAACGACTTACAGGTGTAAACCAATCGGTTAATTGTGCAAACACGGTTGCCAGTGCAAGGTCAATAAATCGACGTACGCGTCAGTCAATTCAAATCATACGGCAAATGGAATTGGCGTCTTATACTTATGATAGCACAATTGATTACAATACGCATTCTTAAGGTGTGTCCAGACCAACGAAACATATCATAAACATTTATAATAAATGTTTCATAAATATTTCATTAACATTTATAACAGAAAAATATGTTTATGAAATGTTTATTAAATATTTCGTTGGTCTGGATACCAATGAAACATTTATGAAATGTTTATGAAATGTTTCGCAGTTTTCCATTCGTGATGGGAAATAATTTTTGTTTCACATGTTTCCGGGCAGAGAGTAGGCGCTGTTTTGTGAATTTATGTGAATATAAAAATTAAAATGTCAAAAAAATGTTGGAGTAGGTAGGTACTAGGTAATGAGTATGTTATCTATTCATTTAATTAAATTATCTTTTTATTTTTTTAAATTAGTGCAAAAATGGATAAAAATTAAACATTTCATAAATGTTTCAAAAATGTTTCATCGGCGTCCAGACTGGAAGAAACATTTAAGAGATGTTGAATAAATATTTATGAAATGTTTCTGAAGCAAATGCTTCTGAAGCAAATTTAATAAACATTTAATAAACAAATGTTTCACTGGTCTGGACAAATCTTTATATTTGACAAATGAATAAACAATGTGTGGATTGTAAAGCAGTCAAATTTATGAACGAAACGCCTGGTATGTGCTGTGCTGGTGGAAAAGTTAAATTGCCTGTATAACAACCTCCAACAGATCCTTTGCACTCATTAATTTATGGCAATTCACCAGCGTCAAAGCATTTCTTAATAAATATTCAAAACTACAATTCATGCTTCCAAATGACATTTTTTGGAGTTACAAATGTTATAAGAGATGGATTTATGCCGACGTTTAAGGTGGTAATCACTTAGCTTGGCATCCTTATCCTTATCCTTATCCTTACTAATAATAAAACTGTAACTTTTTTCAGGCTTTAAATAGTTTGTGTGCTAAAGGCACAAGAAGTACTGCACGAAATTGATTTCGGTTTTCACAATTGCATTGGAAATTGTCGATATTAGAATTTAGGATAATGTTTAATCATTATCCGCTGTCCGGAAGCGGAGATTTAAGCTGATATCTAACAAAAGTTGTAATTCTCGAATGCCTTCTAGCTCCTAGCTTTGGAATGACTCAACCGAATAAAATAGGTTTTTTTTAAATATAAAGTTCAATTATGTACAAAGATTTTAAGATATAAATCATCTTTGTACGTAGTCCTGAAGCTGTACAATAAGCATTAAACTATAAATTTTATACAACTCAAAAAAGTAAAAGGTTCGATTGAAGCTAGATCGTTGGATTTGCCCGGCATTCAGTGGAGGCAATTTTGTGTGTGTGTGCGGCAAAACCTGTTTCTCTCTCTGCTGAATGCTGTATGCTTTTTGTATGTTTCTCTTTTTTTTCATACACCTTTTGTGTTTTGTGTTGTTTTTTTTTTTCTCACTTCTTTTAAATTGAAATTGAACTGGTGATAGTGGAGAGAGTGGAGTTGTGGCCTTATGGGTGGAGTATTAATGTGGTGCATGGGTGGGAGGGAGATAAGTCAGGTCAGGTATTTAATGTAATTGAGATTGGGAGGGAGTCACACTCAATTGTGATTTAAAATGCGCTATATTGATTGTGATCTGATGATGCATGCCACGAACGAGTCCCGTTTGTGCTCGGTATTGTTTTTTTTCGTATGCATGCATATGCAACTGCACCTTTTCTGCCTTATGTTTTTTTGAGGTTATTATTTCTTTAGGCGCGTTGGGCACTTTTAGATAAGAAGAAATTAATGAATTTGGGTTACTTTGAAAACGAAACCGCGTCATCGACACCGAGCGACCGACACCCGATATGTGGCGCTTTTGTCGTTTTTTTTTTTGAGAAGCTCAACCGATCTCAATGAAGCTTTGTTCGTGTGCATCTTTGTATGCAGCTAGAAAGATAGGATAGTTTTGGACCCCATAGGTGGCGCTGTTGTCGCTATTTTTGAGAAACTCAACCGATCTCAATGAAACTTTGTATGTGTGCATGGTTGTATGCAGCTAGAAAGACAGGATAGTTTTGGACCCGATAGGTGGCGCTGTTGTCGATTTTTCTGAGAAACTCAACCGATCTCAATGAAACTTAGTATGTGTGCATGGTTGTATGCAGCTAGAAAGACAGGATAGTTTTGGACCCGATAGGTGGCGCTGTTGTCCGTTTTCTGAGAAACTCAACCGATCTAGATGAAACTTTGTATGTGTGCATGGTTGTATGCAGCTAGAAAGATAGGATAGTTTTGGACCCGATAGGTGGCGCTGTTGTCGATTTTTTTGTTCGCTAGGGAAATTTAATAATTTGAATGTAATGTGGTATTCGATTGGGCGCTCTGAGAGCACTTTTTTTTCTCTCAGAGCAATTTATATGTTCGCTTGGTACAAATAAAGCAATCTTTTTCAAATTTCAGAGCACTTTTGCGAACCAAGATATTTTTTCAGATTTACCAATAACAAGTGCGTTTGAATTTGACAACTGGTAGAGTTTGTTTACATTTTAGTGATTTTTTTCTCCAGCAAAGAAAGGCATTGCATCGAGTGAATCAATTTTTGTAAATTATTTATGTATAAATATTTAATAATCAATCGGGACGGATATTTCTAATGTTTTAATACAAAATTTAACCAGTGAATGGAAATCGCTTAGAAAAGTGTCGAAGACTGTACATATTCAAATCGCACGAATAGGTATCAACACAAAAAAGAGCAGGTGACGTTTTTATGTGCGACAACTACATAATTAAAAAATCCCTACTATTATAAAACTAAGTCATTCTTTCCTTTGTTTCTTGCTACACGTCACTTACAGCACCGAAGTGGGTTTGTATAGCTCTTATTATTTTGTTTTAAATTTGAAAAGTGGAACTCTGGCGAAGCAAGGCGAGCACGGGTCAGCTAGTAAATAATAGATATAAAATATGATCTAAGTGCTGTGTCTGTATTTGATGTCTTCAAAAATTCAGATTCGTCACCTAAATCTATTTCAAAAACATTACAGATTCAAGGACAGATATACCATAGAGCTGGGTCATTGTTGCTATTCGCAGATGCTGACCATAAGTTTTTGCAAATATATTTCATTTCAGCGCTGTGCAATTGCTTTAAATACAAGAAGAGAAATCAAACAAAAAATATTGTGTACACTATTGTATTGAATTGATTTACTTTTTTGTCATTATGTATTTCCAAAAGAAAATAAATAAAAAAAAAAACAATGAATTTGATTCAATGGTAATATAGCGAAGCACGCCGGGATCCGCTAGTAGAGATATAAAGTTTGACAACATTATAATATTAAGAAAGCTAGTGTGAGACTTTCTTCGGGTGAGCATGGTGTATATAGTATATCAAAACGGATGGTACCTACCTACTCGGGTCAAACCGTTTATGAAAATACCTTTATTTCTTCAGAGTACCTTAGTAGCACTGTAAAATAAAGTACACGACTGGGTCGAACAAAACTTTCTCGTTTGATTGGTTGTTTTCTTATTTTACTAGGTAAGTAGGTTAGGTAAACGGGTAGGTAGAGCAGGAACAAACCTGCTAATGGGTAGGTAAGGATCTGAAAGCAATGCTAGATAAAAGTAACGATTTAAAATACAGAGGAAGGAATAGTGATAAATAAAATTCACGTTTGCGCTATTCATCTGATATGACAGTATATTTTATCAAGTAGCGATGTGACTTTTTAAATGTTGAAGCTCTCAGTAACAGGCAATTGTCGCATGTTCTGTTTAGAGAGTTATTAGCGCCTACTTTACTATTTTATGTTTTCAAAGTTTATAAGATTTTTGAGAAAAAGCAAAGTGTAGTCAGAGTTTCTGTTTTCCGATCTGCTAAGGCATGTTTTTATTTTTGACTGGAATATTTTAGTAACACTGGTTTAAGGTGTCCATGATTGGAAGTATAGGGTTCGTATTAGATAGATATCTTTAAATAGATATACGCATGTATGATGTTGTTCTGATGGTGTAAGGCACCAAGTGGTTTGAATTATTTTAAGGTGCATATTCAATATGGTTGAAAAGAGAAGCTGTTATTGCATTTTTAATGGAAGTGCGGTTTTGAGTTTTAAAAGGATGAATAAACACGGATCGGCTTTTGGGTTGTAATTTTTGGCAAATAACTACAAAACTTGTTTATTCGATTTTTTTTACAAAAACTAAGTATGGTATCTCAATTAGGGTTATGCTATTATCCTAAATGTATATTTTGATCAAAGTCGTTTTAGCGGTTTTTGTAAAATTTGGAAGACAAAACAGTACCAAATACTGCAATGTTTAGTTTGAAAAATACTATTGCCTGTGGAAGGACGGACAGATGGACAGACAGGACAGAATTTTGCGACCCACTTATTTATCATCGTAATATCAGAATTGGTTAATATTTTCGAGACCTTTAACATACGATCTGTAAGCCAGTTGGTAGCGTGACAGTAGTTAAGAGAAGTCTTGTGTGAAATAAAGGCCGTTAAAAAAATAAAATTATAGTGTATAGTTTCTTTTATTTCTGACCGTCCTTACAGCATCTGCATCTGTTGTGTCAGTTGTTGAATAGGTTAAATTAACCCAACTCAATAGCGTTGGGCTTAGCAACATTTATATTTAACGTCCTTCAAAAACACACAACATCCAGTAAGTAAGCGACCAATTATTATCGGAGGTCAATGATTCTTAGGTTAAACTATACTTTCCCAAAAAAAAACTTTTATAAAAAAAATCGCATTTTGTTTGTTCCATTTCAAACATGATCCAATTTATCGTATCTTCTAGATGACATTGCTAGTATATCTGTCTTGTTCTGCGTGAAGGCATAGACTTGATTTATTTTAGCAGCACACAAGGTTATAGGTTACACATTTTTTAGTGGAAGTCAACTGATGATCAGGGTTTGTTTGTTGTTTCCTTTCGGGCGTATTCTTATTCCTACCTCTTCACAGTTACATTTTTGTTTACAAAGGCGGCATGTCACTCTGACGGCACAAAGCGGTGAAGACCCTAGTTGCTGTGATCCTAAATGGGTAAAATATGCCGGTGCCATCTCGTCGCACTATTTTTATTCATATATTCTGAATAGGAGTAAAAAAAATCCCGAAATATGTCAAAGTAGCTCATCTATCACTACAACGATGACGTTGATTCAATTTATCAAATCCAGTCACCGTTCGACCTCCTTCTATGGACTTCTAAAAAATATTCTCTTTTAGGTTTAAAATTGTGAATGTAAATTTAGAGACATGCTGTAGCATGAGCTAGAGAAGGATGTCTGGGTGACAGCCGGTAGGTCCTTGATTACTTCGATGGATTACTGTGCAAAAGGGTTACAGCTTCGACCTCTAGAAAGCACAAAAACTTACAAAGAGATATCACTGAACGATGGAAGAACATAGGTAAGAGAGCCTTTTATTCAGCTCGGATGAGTCATGTATAAGATTCGATGGGTCCCTTAGGAAAATTGGATACAAAGGAATGGTTTTATGAAACAATGAAACGCTTCCTCTGTGGTCATGATACGCCAACATTTTGTTAGTGTGTTTATTGTTTTAAGAAAACACAGTGTTTTCCCATCAGGCTATAATGGGAAAGGTTGCGTCTGGTACAAATATCCTTCTATCATCATGTCTTATTAGAAACGTATTAAGAGCAACTATTCATTCTTGACAGTGCATTGACAGTGACAGTGATCTGTTTCCGTTAGCCTTCTAAATCGCGCATCTAACGAGTGAGGTCAAGGAACAAAGAAACCATTTATCAATTCCGTCTTGATGTTCTTATATGCGAGTATGCCGCTCTCGTGTTGTTCTGATAGACTTGCAGTAGTCGATATATGAATGGTTCCAAGGTTTGACTATAGGTACAGTTGACTCCGCTTATCTGAACTACTCTTTACTAAAAAAAATCGAGCTGTCGTGGGACGGCCGAAAGAAGCGAATCATTGGACGTAAAGTATTGGCCCGTGTTACGTGGCGGCCTATTTAAAATTCATTTTAATTTTTCATAGTGCCAGTTAGTTTAGATTACTCTCTCTGTTCCTCTTTCGCTCTCTACACACATATATTTAAGAATTTTTCGACTTTTCTTTTTTTCTAAACCATCCCTGAATCAAGACGAACAACACAAAACAAAAATCATCCAAATCGGTGGAGCCGTTCTAGAGTTTTCATCTTCCAAGTGCGCCATAGAGGGGGAAGTTAACGCTACGGTGACGATTTTTTTCGGTTTACTCCCCATCTTTTTGAATAATTTATATGCGTGACCCACCGACCGTCCGTAAAAAAGGTATATTCGCTTCAAAAAATCAATTAGCTGAAACACAACATTTTTTCAATTACTCAAAGTTCGCTTATAAAAAAAATACTCCCCCTAAGTGAAAAAGTAACTAAGCGGAGTCGACTGTACTGACCAATGGCAGTCTTACATGATGACAAAAAGGCCATGAGAATCAGCAAATCAACAGACTGAAAATGTTATGAAACGCGTCAGTCAACGGTCTCACAGAAATTCTTTGGTAATTCATATCTTGTACTACATCACACCATACTTAAAATTCACAGGACCCTTCTCGAGTTCTGTCCCCAGTTGAAGGAAATGAAAAGATGGACTTATACCCAACGCGCTATCCATTTCCGTGCTTACAAGCGAATCAATAATGATTAATAACTCATTGTCCGGCATCTTCTCTGAATCGTTTCTTGTCTCACCATCGATAAACCTCCCATACCATAGCAGTGTCTGCAAAGCGGAAATCTTTACAATGGCAAGTGACAGCAGTAAGGGCTATACCTGCCAAAGGTCACCATCACCTTCGTCATCGACAATCAAGCAGCTAAAAAATAATAAACTGCCCCAGAAATAAAATCAAAGCTTTCGAAGAGTTTTGCACAAGGCTATGCTGGGTCCTTGGCCATATGGGAAAGCGGGCGAATTAAAGCAAGGTAAAGTTCGAGAAATACCTTAGATTAGAGCAAGCTGATCCCGCATTCTCGAACTTTCAAACTCTAAGTGGAGATAAAAACCACAAGACAGGATAACACCAAATTCCTTTCCATGCTCACAGGAATCTTAACAGGACAAAATACTCTGTGGTACCACCATGAGGAAAATAAAACTGACGAAAGAAGAACTGTGCCTGTGGTTTCTTTGGATTGACCTACAAAGAAGCCTTTCGCCTATTTCACCAAATCACTCTAATCCTCCATTAATCAACCTCTGAAAATATTTGTCAACACCTTCCATATTGCCTATCCAACACTTGCTGCATCATAGCCCGCCTCTAGTTATCCATACTTCCGCATCTCTTATCCATACTTCCTATATTTGCATTCACTGAGGTAAAAGTCGGCATGGGTAACTAGGATAAGGAACAATTTATTTTTTTATTTCCAAGCCCATGTGCAAACTGATTGAACATCCGATTAGCATGCCCCCAAACAGAAATACCTAAGTCCCAGCAAATAGCTCGCACCACATTAACATCGTCATCGCTCCGGTGAATGCAAAATTCCGGTGATTTCGTTAATTTCAGTGCGCACAGAAAATTGTTCCATTCACTGATGTTCCACCAACATTAAACGATAATTTCTTTTGCAAATCCATTACGGCGCAACCTGGCTTCTGATTGGAATTGGAAATACAATTGCCAAAACGCCAACAGCGGCTGGTCCTGGTTGTTGTACTATTATATCCCTACATCAGCGTCAGCACTCACCAGTTAACAGTCAAGTGCAGCGAGTGGAAGAGCGTTTATTGTTGCCGTCGCTTGTCTGTGTGCTGATTTGCGCGCTCACCATGTGTACGCCATCAGCACAATAAAGGACATCATCCATTCAGCAACAATTCGCTCGATGCTTTAATGGAAATAAATTGCTAAATTATCATATCGAGTGGAAAATTTTCAATCATAAACATCCGCTCCCCCCGAAATTTACTGCTCCACTCCGACGACTTGGAGTCTGCATTTTGGTTGTTTATTTAAAATCGGTCTCACTCTTTTTGTCTGCTAGGGCATTTTTCTTTTGACAGAAATATTCAAATTTATTCTTTTGTATGAATCGTGACAGTTGAAGATGATTTATGTAACAATACCCCAGCGCCGCCACATTGCACAGACATTTTAAGCCCATTGTTGGTGTTTTTCGAGAAACACACATGCATACCTCCACTACCATATACTGGCTTAGATTGCGTTATGTTACATTCGCTTTGATTTATTTGATAACAGCAGCATCAGTACAATTTAAACACTAATCCCGCTCCCGCCCCAAATACGAACATTTGAAATGGGAGATGCACACACACGCAGTACCATGAGCTGCTAAGGCTTCATGTTGCAAACAAGACACTTTGTGTCAGTCAGCAGAATATATATCGGCATTCAGAGTCTAAAGGCATGTGTGTCTAAAGCCAATTAAATAAATTCCACGGAATAGAAAGCCTTGACAGCCGACGAGTATATGGTTGGCGAGGGAGATACGTAGATATGTACCAAAAATCCATACACACAGCCGTACACGTCCCACTCTCGCACGCACCCATCCTTGGGGCAGTCACACCTCAGTGGTTTCGAATGGAAATTGGATTCATATCTGGCGATATGAATTAAAGTAAACTTCCAACTGCGTGAAATGGAATTCTACAAACGGGATGTGCAGTGCAGATATCAGGTTTATTGAAGGCTTTACTGGAAAGAGTTGGGTGCTCAAGATGACAACGACGAATGGGTATATATAATAACAGGGACGAATACTGTGTTTTTGTTTCATTTATGTGTCTTTAGTTGACTTGTTCTTATAATAACAGATTAGAGGAGATGGTGGAAACTGAACATGCCTTCACGCTGATGACACATGAATGGAATAACCTGTCACACGGCAAAATACTCCATGTCGCAGTTATGAGGAAAAATAAAATCACATCGTTGTCGGATGCGTTCCATAATTGAGCATACGTTTAGCTGAGGATGATAGGTCGAAAGCAGAAGGTCTTATGTTAAATTGTTTCAAAATGGATTTCGTAAGAAAAACGGGTCAATAATGAAAATGTTAATAAATCGGTTTTGACACTCAATTGCCCGATTTCGTTTCAAGCTATATATTTATTAATACCGAAAGTTGCGTCGGTTTTCTGTATCGTAGGTGGTATGGCCATGGGCGTTCGGACTCGGCATCAAATTGTGGAACCCGTTGCGTCAACTGTTCATTGATCTATTTATTTTTATTTCTGCACCGACGGCCAGAGGATTAGGTTAGATAAGGTAATCCAAGTAGAGTCCTTAAAGTTGCTACGGCCCGGCTTGAATGTTTTTTTTTTTTAACATTAGGAAGCGTTAAAGTCTGGTCCCACTGTTGAAACGAAAACGATGTCCTCCCATGTACCTATTTGCTGATTCTACAATATTGACAAAACCCTTGTAGAATAACTTATAACTCCAGCCGGCAATAATTGAAATGGGATATTCTATGTAATTGCATCGTACTTGATCTGACGATTCAATATAAATGATGGTCCTTTGCCACAAGGTTCAATCCGAGGTCCTACCCTGTGGATCGATATATACTATGACGATTTTTTACAAAAAGGTAGCTCCAAAGAAAGTGTCAATTATTGACTTTGCTGTTGCTGGTGTATCTTTCATCATTCTAAAACTTCTAAGAAAATATCCAAAAAGATTTAGAAAAACTAAGACAATAGATTATGCAACGAAGCTGATGAACATAATTATCTATTTTAAATACATACCAAAAGAAGCTGATTACAACCTTACACTCCACACTCCGGCCTTAGTTCAGAAAAAACCTCAAAGCCTGTATATACCTACATATATTTGCTCAGAAATGACTGACGAGAACGGGTCCAAAACAGAAACAAGGGAAGGAGTGGTGTTTTCTTCCAACATCTCCTTCGGCATTCCACAGGGTTTTAAAGTCGGAAATCATTACAATCAAGGATGCCATGTAAAGGTATCCTTCAAAAGCAAATTAATATGTGACAATGCAGGACACCGCATCATTGGAATACAACCCAAAAGATTGAGAATGACTGCAAACGCTTTGTGCAGCTTCTACAGAAATCTGATGAAGAGAAAGTGTAGTATGTTATTAACCTGTTATGCATCATCTGCCCAGCTCTCCCTCGAAAAAGAGTAGGTAGGTACATCTAGGATAATATAAAAGGGATAAGTTAATAGAACCGCCAGGTGCCTTTCGGATCACTGGATTCTTGTACAAGGTCATTAATTTTGTGGTTTCAAGTTGGTATGGCGATGGCATTGGACATCTGTCAAACCCAGCAGTCAGTTGAAGTATTATAATGATAGTTACATTTTTGCCATTTACGATAATGGATCGCTTACGGTCATATTATATTCACTCCCTTTAATCCGGGTTAAAGTTTAAATCCGGATTTAAGTGAGTTTAACCCAAAAAATAAGCCCAAGTCCATAATATTCAGTCGTTAAACCCGAACATTAACCCGGTTTTTTTCAACTTGACCGCGTTTAATCCGATTAAATTTAAACCGCACTCCGGAGACCAGTTTAAGTACTTTAACCCGGGTTAAAACTCAATATTATAATATTCACTGTTTTGGTTTAGGTTACATTTTTGACATTTCTTTGCTCGTAGGAGGCAAGAAATAAAAAAGTGAAATAAAATAAATAGCAACATGCTTTTTTGCTGGTCACGCGTATTCACAGATCAAAAAAATCTAATAAAC
This sequence comes from Cheilosia vernalis, assembly GCA_949126925.1. NCBI lineage: Eukaryota > Metazoa > Arthropoda > Insecta > Diptera > Syrphidae > Cheilosia > Cheilosia vernalis. The sequence goes on from OX421358.1 coordinate 32,378,083, forward strand.
AATAAACATTATATGTGAATTTTGACATTACGCAGGTTTAAAACGGATTAAAAACGGTTTAAACTGTTTTAAATCCGCCTTTAATCCAGCGGCTTTAATGCATGTTTTTCAGTGAATTCAGTGCCAGATTGAGGGATTTTTTCCATTTTTCGGGATTTTTTGACCCTAAAGGGAAAAAGGGAAAACTAACCCAGAAAACGGGGAAGATAGTCACCCTAAAAACTATACTAAAACTTCTTTTTACATCGTTCAGAAAACAAACACGATAAATTCAATAAAGATAAAAACACCTAATGAACATAGTCTTGCCATTGAGATGCGCTTCTAACTTAATTATTACACTGGGTTGGGTATGGCTTAGGGTTGCCAGATTTTTTCTGAAGCTTAGCGGGACAATTGACAAAAATATTGAAAAACCCCGGGATTTCAAAATTTTATCCGGGACAAATTAAAAACTCAATAAATCAAAAAACTGTATAATTATTTCATTAACAAGTAAATAGTTAGTTGTTATTTTAATCAGTCCATATAATGACATTGTCATAACAAGCTTTTTTTTAATGTTTATAAAAACAAGTATACATGTGTATTTTAAAATAAAACAGACAGTCTATTCGTGACAAAATTAATGTAACTATTAAATAAATAATAATATCTATCATTTTAAATATAAAAATGAGAAAACAAAAACAGTCTTTCTGTGACTAAGTTTATGAACAATGAAATAAGAAAATAAGAAAATGAACAGTCTTTTCGTAACTTCGTGTATCAAAAATCTTGTTTTGATATTAAAATTATTTTGTATATTTAGTGGAACTCTTATTTTATCCTTCGGCTTTAATTAAATCCGGTTGGCATTTATTTCGCACATCCGTCCATTTTAACGCCATTTGCAAAAAAAAAACTCTCTCTGAAAAACAATTAGAACTTGGGATACTAAAGATAAATGAAATTAATTTGAAAATGTTTGGTATTTCCTCAATTGAGATACTTCCCAATACCTCATTCCATATCTCACTCATTTTGGCTACAATTACCTACATATTAAAAAATTTTCTAGGTGTAAGCACGCAGAGTTAAAAGAGACCCTTACATACCTATCTACTTCCAAAGTCCAATGTCACAGCTCCAAGATACCAAATTTGTAGTTGTTGTTATTTTGATAATATTATGCGAATTTAATGACAGCTGTCAGGTTGACAACATGACGTTCAACAAAATAAGGTGCGTTTGATTAAAATTTCAATGAAAACTCCTTAAGGTTAAACCACAAGGCAGTAGTTGTTTTGCGAATATTAAAGAAATTTTTTCACTGAATATTTTTCTCTGAGTTTCATTAAAAAACCGGGAAATAAGCTGTCCCGGCGGGACAGTTGAATTTATGTTTGGAATCCGGGACGTCCCGGGTAAACCGGGACATCTGGCAACGCTAGTATGGCTATCAATGGGTAGTGGCGTTTTAAGTCATTTGTGGAATTGTGGCTGGGTGCATGCTGGGTTGGGTGGAAAAATTCGAGTCTCGTTTGTGTTGTTTTATTTAATTTTAATTAATTTATTCAGCTGGCGGTGGCGGCTGGCGTTATGTTTTCGTTGATCGTTGCTGTTACCTCGTCTCTTGTTTGTGGTTCTATTTTTAATGAATAAATTTTTGACTATGTTTAAAAAATTCTTTTTTTTTTCTTTTTGAGAACAAAAAAGGGAATAAAAACGGGAAAACCGGTATCAAAAAAAAAATTATTTTGGATGAAAAATGGGGAATCCACATGCAAAAAGTCTGGGAAGCTGGGCGTAAGGCCTGTGCATCATCGTACTGGTACTGCACGCTCAGTCGAAAATATTGCTGCTGCCAGTGCATGTGTTGCTGATGGTCCGAATTTATCAATTTATCAATTCGGAGCGACGCGTCGAATGATAACCCAATTTTTTTTTTTTGACGGCGATTGAAGATCATGGCTTGATCGATATGTGGTTCCAAGAAGACGGGACAACAAGCCACACAACACAACCAATTATGGCTTAATTGCTTGAGAAGTTTATAATTTCACGTTTTGGTGACGTCAATTGGCCACCTAGATCCCGCGATTTAAAGCCGGTTTTTTTTTTCTGTGGGGCTATGCAAGAGACCGTGCTTACGCGAATAATCCCCGAACTCTTGACCATTAAAAACCAACATTACTGAAGTTATGCCCAAGATACTGCCCGAAATGTGCGAAAAGTGGTTACAAATTTTACCTCAAAAGAATTGCATGTTGTGAATCTTCTCGATGCGGCCATATGAATGATATTGTTTTTCACACTTAATGGTAAAGTCGGAATTTTATAACGAAATAAAATTTTCATCAACTAGTGATTTATTGTCACTCTGCGATGCTTTGCACAGTGCAATTAGAAAATATATTGTCCAGTTGAAAACGGGAATTTTTAAAGGCATAATATTTTCCAATTGCATCCATAAAAAAAATCAGCTCCTATACGTACATTTTATCGAAGACCAATAGCGCCTATAGCTTAAGTGGGCTTCCAAAAAGTCCTGCCCAAAAGTCCACTAATAATAATAATAATAATAATATAATAATAATAGCTGGCGCCTAGGGCCTAGCTTCTCGCAACCATTCGTTTTGTGTGAGTTTTTCATTTTTGGAACGAATGGAAGGGATCTACAATTTTATGCCGGTTCCAAACGGGTCGATTGAGAAGCTCTTTCATGACAGTTATACTCTCGGATGTTTGTCAGACGTTCGCGAGAGGTGGCGCAGTGAAAAAACCCTAAGTTGGAATTTGGGTTTTTGCGGGATTCGAACCTGGGACCCGTCGCTTAGTAGTCCAACACACTAACCACTAAGCCACTGCGGCCCAAAAGTCCACTAAACATACATTTTTGCCGTCGAACCAAATCACAATCACTTCTCATAGGAAACACAAAGATACCCTAAAATGTAAAATGAATTACCCATTGCTTAGTCTTAATCACAATATAGACTTCAGTGTATTCATGCATCTTTAAGGCACTTCTTTCCTATAGACGATTCCAAACACCTTTATACCTGTCACTATCATTCCAAGTGCCAACACACATGTGCCCAAACCCTTCCTATTGGCAAATGGCAAATACTGTCCCGAACGAAATAAAAATCATGATCGATGAATACTAAAGCAGATGGGACCGACAACGCTATGCCTTCCTCCGTCCGCATCGTTTTCATTTTAAGGATGCAAATTACTTCTTCATAAAACTTGAGCCCAAAATGAATATGTAACGATGCCATAAAATAGGCAAAAGTCGTCCCGTCATACATCAGCTACATCCACGTTATAAACATTTTATTAGCAGTAAATACATGCCATCGAGTTTGCTCGAAGCCTTCATCTCCTCAATTGGCTATAATATAGACTCACCAAAAACTCCTCGTAAGCCCTGCCTACATCGATGTACAGCAGCCAACCACCTGTTGGATGTATATAACCCCAACGCATATGCGATCGTAAAATTTGTATTCCACTAAGTTAGCTACATCTTGTCTACTTTGAAATCTATAAATCGAGTCTACCCCAATTCGGTGCACTACCCTAACTATATACATGAAGCCTGCTGCTTATACCACAAGCCCAGCCACCCATTCCAATTTTTGTGTTGGAAACCGACAACGATAACTATACACAGGACGAAAGCAATTTGCATTTTCGTTTTGCTCAGCAAAAAAATTTGCATACGCACATACCATCGCCCCAAACAATACAATTTCAACATCAACATTATCCGAATCCTACCCAAAGGTGCTGCTAAAGATGAAGGGTGGCTCTGAAACATAATAAAATTTAATAAAACTCGCATCCCTTATCACGATTTAATTTTTTGTTTGGTCAACAGAATTCTGTTGGATGCTCACTCTGCTAAAATAATTTCCGATTGAGGGAACTATATTATGGAGCCTTAAATGCTGTCCCGAAGCGCAAAATCGGGTCTCTCAGCAGTATTGACAGTTTGACTGTCAGTCAACCGAGCGTAAAAAATGTAATATCTTCCCTCTCGTTAATTTTGAATAGTCGGTTGTGTGCTCTGTTGCTGGCGAAGGGCTGGGTTTGGTGATATGCGGAGGGACCCGAGAGGACAGCAGGACAATGATACCGATTTAACTGAGTTTGTAAAAATAAATGAACTAATAATCAGAATTGACACAGTATGAGCGGCAAGAGAGGGTAAAGCTGCCAGGAGTGTATGCATTATGAAGATGTTTTCCAAAAAACAACAGCATCAAAACAGTATCCAAAATGATTTTATTTTATCTAAAAAATAGATTTTTAAAAAGTTTAGTTACTACATTAGGTGCATACATTAAGGCAGTTCACGTGAAATAAAATCTTTCGTACAAAAATTTCACTGCGAAATTTCAAAATGAACTTTTCAATGGCACGGGCTTTTGTTGTAACGAATGGGATGGCACCTAGCCGTTCGACTAATCGGCAATTTATTTATGAACTACTTATTAAAAAAATCTTAAACGAAAAATTCCTTGTCGAATTTCTGAACTTTTTTGTTATTGCATATAACGGAATTTCTTTGACTTAAATATAGATTTTTATAGATCAAGAGGTCTTAGTCTGAAAACGTTCTCTGTTCTTAATAATTGAAACGTTTAAAAGGTGAAGGGCTTAAGCGACATTTGCAAAACAAATGACTGAAGCGCGTTTAACACCTTCTTCCACTAAGTTTAAGGACAAAGTGGTTACATATAACACCGTCATCCTTTGCCAAATCAAATTATAGAGGCATTAGAGATGTCCACATGAGACAGAAATTTAAGTTTTCACATAGAACCTTCATCCGTAAGAATAAAGGCAACATTTAAAAAAAACCTACCCCCTTCGGGTAGGGGTTAGAATTTACCCGAGGTAGGCATGCCTGTCGTAAGAGGCGACTAAAATCCAACCTCCGTATACCGAGCGTATAGTGTATACAAAAAATGCAATGAACAAAACGAAAAGATTAATTACCCCAGGTGGCAGTCCAGCTTTACTGGAAAATCCACCCTCTTCGGAGGTCGGCTCTACGGATTCTGGGGAGAGCCGCTTATTGCAGTCCATTAACCCTTTTATTAAAAGTTCAAGGGTATCTCGATCGCCTCCATCAAGATCGAACAACCCCGGGAAAAGAAGTCCGCCGGGAGCGCCAGCGCGTGAAAAACGGGACTCAGTGAAAGATATAAGCTCTGAGGAAGAAATTAAAACACTCCGAATCAAGCTTAAGGAAATGGATCTACTCTTTCAAACTCTGAAGAAAGAGATAGAACTGTTAAAAGAAGAAAATAATGTTCTAAGGAACACTAATTCTCAGAAAGAACGAGAATGTACTCCACCACGCTTGCCTCGTCCACCGCCTCCAATAAACGTCGTTGGGATAACGGAGTATAATAAGTTTCACAGCCTCCTTAAAGGAACGATAACATCGGAATTTAAGGTAACATCTTTGAGGAATAATGCGTGGAAAATTAACGTCGTTAACCACGAAGACTACCGGGCAGTGTCCCAAAAGCTAAATACCGAGAAGATCCAGTGGTATACTTTTGAAATAAAGTCAGAAAGGCCACATCGTGTTGTAGCGAGGGGACTCCACCCCTCATGCACCAAAGAAGAGGTTATAAACGACCTCCGTTCCAAAGGGTTTAAAATTCTTGATGCCGTAAATATCATCAAGAAAGAGAAGCAAAAAACGGAAGAAGATAAGGACATCCTGATAAGGCGTGGACTTCCGCTCTTTATGCTTACCTTCAATAGGTCTGATAATATCGAAGATATCTACCGAATTAAAACCATACTTAATATTGTGGTAAAAATCGAGCCCATGCGCAGAAATTTGAAAACGATTCCACAGTGCAAACGTTGCCAAGAATTCAATCATACGCAAATGTATTGCAAAAAAGAGCCGCGATGTGTAAAATGCGCCGGAAGTCATTTCTCCCAAGACTGTGGAGCAAACAAACAATCCTCCGCTACCTGTGCTAACTGTAAGGGAAAGCACCCGGCAAATTATAGAGGCTGTGAAGTAGCTAAGGAGTTGCAAAAACGGAGAGATGCGCTACTCAAAAGCCAAAATAAAAAAACAAAGCCGCTTACCAAGGTAAAGCGTAGGACCGCCCAGGAGGTTGTAGGCAATATAAAACCTCCGGTTCAAAAGCGTAGCATTGTCAGAGAAAGAGAGACAATTGAAAGGCCCTCGACCTCTGTTGTCAAAAAAAACGCTACTGAAAAGTTACCACGAGGAAAGCCATCGAATAGTGGCCCTCGGACAGCCAGAGTACAGACCTACGCTCAGGCCGCGGCATTCGAAGGAGCGAAAAACGTTGAAACTTCGCCGGACCCTGTTTCTCATGTTTTCTCAGTTATTCTCGAGAAACTTGAAGAACAAAGCAAAATAAATAAAATTATTCTCGATCGCTTGGTTAAGCTCGAAAATAATTCACGGAAAACGCGTGCTTCAAAAATAACATGAATGAAAAACCAATGTTAAAAATATGCACTTGGAATGCAAACGGGCTTTTACAAAAACTCGGCGAATTGGAAATATTCATACGCGAGAAAGATATTGACATTTGCTTGATTTCTGAAACTCACGTGAAAAAGGGATCGAATTTAAAAATAAAAGGATATAATGATTTCCACGCTTGTCACCCATCGGGGAACGCCAGAGGTGGATCATCATTACTTATTAAAGACTGCATTGAATAATACGAAGACCTGAAGATAGAGCTTGAAACTATGCAACTGTGCACGATTCGAGTTAAAAATAGTCAGCGTACTCTTAGAATTTCATCTATCTACTGCCCACCGCGTTCCGCGCTTGAAAAAAGTGATTTCACTAACCTGCTTAAATCGCTCAAACCAAACTTCATTATTGGCGGCGATTTTAATGCGAAGCACACGTTCTGGGGCTCCAGATACATCTCGCGAAAAGGTAGAATGCTCTATGGGGCAGGTATGGAATACAGTTGCGATTTCCTCTCGACGGGCAAACCGACCTACTGGCCAACTGATACTTCAAAACTACCTGATCTGATAGATTTCTTCGTCGTGAAAGGAATACCTACCCACCACATTAAAGTTGAAGAGAGCTTTGATCTATCATCTGACCACTCACCGGTTATATTAACATTGAGTGTAAAACTAGTCAATAACCTAGAGCCAGCGAGATTAACTGGTAGAAACACTAACTGGGAAGGCTTTAGGAACGAAATAGAAGAGAATGTTCAACTGAGTGTTCCACTTACGACACCCTATGAACTTGAAGTTGAAGTTGATCGCTTCGTCGAGATCGTACAGCTCGCCTCCTGGAATAATACGCCTAATCCAAGGAAAACGCCGGTCAAATACGGGCTACGATATCCTCCCGAAATAAAAGAATTGGTCAACGAAAAAAGGAAGGCGCGCAAGAAATGGCAACAGAGTCGCGCTCCGCAACATAAAGCACATTTGAATTATTTGTGCAATTTGTTGAAGACAGTCATTAAGGATTTTAAAAATCGTGCGATAGGTTCTTACCTTGAAAGTTTAACAGCGAAAAAAGATTCCAATTATTCACTTTGGAAAGTTGTAAAAGGCACCAAAAGGCCCAAAATCCCCGCGCCGCCAATTAGAATAAATCAAAATGAGTTGTCAAGCGAAGATAAGCAAAAAGCGGACGTTTTTGCCGCTCATCTAGAAGAAACCTTTAAACCGTACGATGGCCAAGCGATCTACGACAATACTAATAGGACGGAATTACAACCTGACGATTCAACACTCTCAAGAGCAACGCCAAGGGAACTAAAACGTGAAATCGAATCCCTAAAACCTAAGAAAGCTCCTGGTTATGATTTGATCACCGGAGAAGTTCTCAAAGCTCTTCCAAGGAAAGCATTAATTAAGCTCCTTCATATCATAAATGCTGCGCTCAGACTAAAACACGTGCCGAGTCAATGGAAAGTCGCGGAGGTCATAATGGTTTTAAAACCAGGAAAACCGCCAAATGAAGTAAAATCGTATAGACCGATTTCCCTTCTTCCGGTCATTTCCAAAGTCTTCGAAAGAATATTGCTTAGGCGCCTACAGCCGGTTATTGAAGACAATAATCTTATCCCTGACCACCAGTTTGGGTTCAGAACCAAGCATTCGACGATTGACCAAGTACATAGAACTACTGACGTAATCGAGAAAGCATTTGAAGAAAAAAAGATTTGCTCAAGTGTATTCCTTGACGTCTCACAAGCCTTTGATAAGGTGTGGCACGACGGCTTGAAATTTAAATTACGACAAGTTCTCCCCGCAAGCCTATATGATATTCTAGAATCATATCTCGGGAATAGACTCTTCCGGGTTAGAAATGGAAATGAATACTCGGAGCTAAAAGAAATTTCGGCCGGGGTACCGCAAGGAAGCGTCCTTGGTCCGCTTCTCTATTTGTTATATACTCGCGATATACCAAGGGAAGGATGCACTACCCTTGCTACGTTCGCCGACGACACAGCTATCCTAGCTGTAGGTAATACAATCGAAGAAGCGACTACAAAACTGCAAGCCGCAGTGAATAAGGTAAATGAATGGACAAGGAACTGGCGGATCGCCCTCAACGAAACTAAATCTGTTCACGTGAATTTCACTTATAAGAAAACTAATGACTTGCCAATTTTTCTAAACTTGGCCCGAATACCCTTTGCAAACGAGGCCAAATACCTGGGAATGACACTCGACGCAAAGCTGAAATGGAGTTCGCACGTGAAAATGAAACGTAAAGAACTCGATATCAAATATAGAGAAATGTACTGGTTACTCGGAAAACATTCCCAGCTCAGTACTGAGAACAAATTGCTTTTATACAAGCAAGTGCTAAAGCCGGTATGGACCTACGGTATACAACTTTGGGGTTGTACCAAGAAAACAAATGTCAATATTCTACAAACTTTTCAAAATAAAGTCCTTAGAGAAATTGTACAAGCACCATGGTATATTAGAAACGACGATATCCATAGGGATCTCGGAATTCCAACAATCGAAGCTGAATCTAGAAGCTTCGCGAGAAAGCATAGAAACCGACTAATCGGACATATCAACAATACAGTCCGACAAATCTTGGACGAGAGCAATTTATTGCGCCGACTACAAAGAACGAAACCGTTCGACTTGGCAAGATAAGATTAACCGCGTCTAATTTGCGGAACACGCAGGATCTTTCATTGGAAAGTAACCTGTCAAAAGTTTTTATTTAATGATAGAAAAATTGCTTGATAAGTTATATCTTAGTTGCAGTATCTAACAATCTTTAGAAGGGTGGTGTTTTTAGTCAGTAAAAATCTGACACTACTATGAGAACGCGCTTGCTATTCTCATAGTGTCTTTGGAAGATTTTCACCTACCCTCGGATAAAAAAAAAAAAAAAAAAAAAAAAAAAAAAAAAAAAATGTACTGATAAAGAAGTTGTACCATTTTGTAAATCAAGAAAGAAAAATAAAACAACATTTGAAAGAAAGTCAAATTAATTTTAAATAAAATTTTTAAATTTACTATTATTATTATTGTTTTGTTAGATCGTACATTTGAAACGAATACCTGTTAAAATTACGGAAGGAAGACAAATTATTTTATGCAGTAAGAAGAACTATCCTGTTATTGGCCAACTCAAGCGTTATGAGAATTTATATTTTTTGCGAAAAAAAAATGGCCCCCTACAAGATAGCAAATTTCTTAGATCTTTTTTCCATCAACTGTTCTGAAACAACATTTTGCACGTTCGAAGCCGGGAGGTACAGCTAGTTTACTATATCTCATGATTCACAAAAAGTGAAGTTCCCAATTTGTTTCCTCCAGGCTCCAGTTGTTTTCTTGTTTAGTAGAATAAAAGTTGAATATTGAATAAAAGTAAAAAATTTCGAGTTCAGTCTTACTTACTTACTTAAGGTGGCGCTACAGTCCGGAGTGGACCTGGGCCTTAAGCAAAAAGCGTCTCCAGCCAGCACGATCTTTGGCCAGCTGTCTCCAGTTTCGCATGCTAAGTTGGTTAAGGTCCCCTTCCACTTGCGTGCGCCATATTAGTCGCGGTCTTCCTCTACTGCGCAGTCCCTCGGGTGTGGATTCGAAGATCTACCGGGCCAGAGGCCAGAGCATTCACGTCCATTCGCTCTACATGACCCAGCCACCGCCGTCGTTGGACCTTCACTCTTCAGACGTCGGTGCCCTTTCTTGATGACAAACCCATGTTCGTCGCTACCGTCTCAATACTCACGAACGCGCCAGTGACGTCACGCTGCTTTCTGCCGATTATGTCGATGTCGTCGGCGTAGGCGAGTAGGTGGACGGACTTTTGAAAGATAGTGTGTTAGCGTTTGGGTTTTGCACTATTCTTTCAAGAATGATTTGGAAGAAGTCACATGACGGAGCATCGCCTTGTCTAAATCCTTTTTTGACATCAAAGGTCTCGGTTAGGTCATTGCCGACCTTGATGCAGCAGCTAGATTTCTCCATCGTCATCCTACACAGACGGACGAGTTTGGTAGGGATGCCAAAACTAGACATGGCTGTGTATGTAGCTAGTATCTATAAATGCTTTCATATAGGCGGCCTTAAAATAGATGGAAAGGTGGTGGGTATCGATTTGGGCTTCCTGGGTTTTCTTTAAGATCTGCTGCAGTGTGAATATTTGGTGGACTTTCCTGGCCTGAAGCCACGCTGATCGGAACCAATCAGGTTGTTGACGAAAGTTTTCATGCGTTCACACAACACGGCAGATAAGATCTTGTAGGGGATGTTAAGAAAACTAGTAATACCTCTGTAGTTGGCATACATCCAAACGCTATTTCTTGACACTTATGAAAACGCATTTTGTGGGATCTAAAACTCTGATAAGGAAACACTTTGAAAAAAATAGGCGGGATAGTAACAGAGGGAGTGTCACTTCAAATGCAACTAATTTATTTAACAATTCTAATAAAATAATTATATTATTGACAGCAAGGGCCTTGATATTTGGTAAATGCAAAGTATATTGCCTACAGGAACAAAAAAAAATGATACAAAATAAAATATTTAAGTTATATTTAATATTAATGTAGGATTTAATGCGAAATATAAAAGCAGGTAACACATTTCTTGCCCATCACACTGTCGAACTCATAATACAGATTATTAATAAAGCTAAAAACTACTCACTCTTCATATTGATAGGATGATTCGCCTGCACCACTCATCCCGTCGGGCTGTGGCGTTACCTTCAGCAGGGACGCTCCCTTGTATATCGTTTCTGGCGTTAACGTGATTAGTGTCGATTCACTGCCAGCCCACTGACGGGCATTGAACGTTGCTACCCCACCATTCGCCAACGCCGGCACTGTCGTCACTGTATCCTCTGATAAGGAGACATCATCAATGCTGTTATCATCATCGAAATTATTACCACTACTGCTGAGACTGGCATCACTATTAGTACCTGTCTCTCTGTTTGTTGCCGTCCTCATTGGCACGTCCACAGTGCCGCTCTGCTGTGATTTTAATATGAGCTCTTCGGTGATTTCAATGTCATCCGGGTACGGATAACTTTCGTAATCGTTGAATATTCGTGCGCCAAGCGCTTTTAGGATCACAGGACTTGATTTAATTAAATCTTGAATGCTGTCATGTTCGCATTGTGTTCCGGCGGGGGTCTCAAATGCATGGACAAGAACAAATGACAGCAGCAGGAGCAGAAGCCATTGCCATTGACTTTTCGGATGAACAATGGACATTTTGTGTGTGTGTTTGTAAGATGCTGGTTGGTTAGGTTATTGTACTGTCTCTATCTCTCTTGCTCACTGGCTCACAGTGCAACTGTTGCGGCAATCAGTTGTAGGCGGGTGGTTTTACGTTGACAGAGCTTAAAATTGTCGATATTACAGAATGGAAGGTCCTTGGAGTCACGTCGATTGATGGTCATGGATGGTTGGCATTTTGTTTTGTCCTTTTTGATAATGAATGCCAATTGGTCGCCAATGATCTGGAAAGAGACAGAAAGAGCAACTGTATAAGTTGGCATCAGCCCGTGTTTGAGAAATGAAAATTGATTTGTGCAATGAGATAAATATTTGAATGCAATTGAATGGAGTCGAAGGAGAAGAGGTGGGGGAATGTGTGGCGATTATTCAAGAAAATGCCAGTGGTTCGGGTATCGACTTAGATTCACCAAAAAAAAAAAATTTTTGTAGAAATCTTGAAAACCGCAGTCAATTCGACTGTATTAATTGTCATAATCGACCCGAAATCAAATTGTGAAACATAAATAATTTTTTGTAGATTTTGCGACTTATGAAGTTGTGAATGTGCAACACAATTTTTTAAATAGGTACCAACACAATATCTATGTGTATAAACTACAAATTTTGGTTGTATTATTCACAAAACGCTGCAGATAAAATGCAATTTCCATCGTCAAATCTACAACTCTATTTGTAGAAACAATATAGTAGTACCTGCTTTCATTTTCACAGCTGTTTGGACTCATAAACTCAATTCTTTTTGTGAAATCTATACACTAAAATGACAAAAAAAAAAAACACCAAATAATTTTGTTATTAAAGTAATTGGTAGGTATAAAGATAATATCTAAGTAAGATAAATATGTACATAATTATCTTACTTACAACATTTATGTTGCACTGCGCGAACTCGTCAAGCGCCCTTGAAAGTCAGATACGAGCTGCGATCTTAACTCAATACGTCTAACTCACTTGACGAGCTGCATTGTGCAGTCCTATACTAATACTACGACACCTTTGAGCAGGAGGGATTTCCCTGTTCAATGAAGCTGTACCTACTTTACAGGTTAACAATAGTTACATTTATTCCGAAAAACTTATGTTCCATCGTTAAGTTATTTACATGAATAAGTAGACTTGTAAAATTATTAATGTTTAAAATTATATAATCATTAAGTATTTTTTTCATATCCACCACCAGCCACCACATACCAACTGTAATGAAAATTTAAATATAAAATTTTATACCTACTCGCATCATACCCAAAATATTTCTAGATTCTCATCAATTAAAGTACCTATTTAATATTTTGAAAAGGCGCTTTCCACTTGTTTTAAAAATATTGATAATGTTTTAAATTTTATATTAAGTTCCTTATATGAAAGCAATTGACTTGGAACGATTTTTTTTAAGTTCATATGATTTAACAAGGCAAAATAAGGTAAATCGTTTTTTGTCGGAAAAACTGAATCATTCAACAATAAGTTACAAAATGACAAGCTAGAGACCGACCAATATTTCAAATATTTTTATTAGCTTGTGTATATTGTCTAAAATTCTTATGATAGGATTAATACCTAAATGTCCAAATTGTATTTCACTGATCCTGATTTTTATATAGCTGATGGATAATAAAGTGTAAAATGGTCGTATCACAAGAGTTAAAGACTAAATAAAAAAAGAAATTCGTACAAATAATGCAAATGTTTTGTTTAGACGGTTGGGTTACGGATTAAGGTAAATGCAGTTGCCATATTCCCAACTCAATATAGTTTCAAATAAAAATGGTTATGGATTTGAATGCTTATATTGTACATTTTACAAGTTTTAAGATCTGGCAACAACATTTTTCGTTGTAGATTTGACTAATTCAAATTAAAAATTGTGTATAGGTATTTAACAGCGAAAATTGACAACGCACTATTGTGCACGTGAATGGTAGTGTATCGAATGCAATAAAATTTAACGCAGGTGTGATCTAAGGCTCAGTTCTTGGGCCAGTTCTTTACAATCTGTACACATCCGACTTTAATCTCCTCTTTCAATGTGAAGCAGCAATATATGCCGATGACACGGCTATAACTCCATCGCATGAGTTCAGTCTAAATATTGTGACGAATCCTAAAAATGCGATGGAAACACTGCAAATGCGATTGAAATGCTGAAAAAACACAAACTATCTTTTTCACACCATAAAGAAGACCTTGTTTTCTCCCAGCAAACATAGTTACTGTCAATGGGTATTCAATTGCGTGGAAACCTACTGTAAAATACTTGGGTGTATATCTTGATTCAAAACTGACGTTTAAAGAACACATTACGCAAACACTTGACAAAATAAATATTGCCATACAAATAGTATACCCATTTATAAATAGGAAATCATCACATTCAAATGAAAACAAAATATTAATCCATAAAACTTTTTTTTAATCCAACTTATTATACGGCTGCCCAGTTTGGGGACACTGCGCCAAATGTCACATTAAAAAGTTACAAATCACACAGAACAAGCTATTAAAATGATGCTTAATCGCCCATGGCATCACTCTACATTCAGGAGCAAATTTTGAAATGATCTTCTTCAGAAAACGCAAACTAATCGAAAAATTTAAGATCAAATGTGATATTCCTCACAATCCTCTTATCAATCAATAAAATAGATACTGAATTTCGCATACGTCACTGATATTAACTAACGCAATATTCAACATTTTTTTAATTCATTTGTAAGTTATCTATTTGCCTTCTTATTACATTACTATAAGTGTTTGTCAATTTGATATTCGGCCTTACCAATAATCAACTTTAGTCTGGCACTTTACGAAAAGACTCCACACTTTCCAAAATCCCTTTACCAATAAACAAATATAGTTGCCAGACTATCGCTAACTGTAGGGTTAAATGTTAGTGTTGAGAAAGCCATGTTTATCTCGGACATTAGCTAAATAAATCCTCCCTTATGTCATTTTGAAGACAAGTGTTGCCCAACCATCCAAAATCGCGGTATTAAATTTCGAAATAGGAGAGAATTTAATACGATGTTGTTCAGCCTGAGCGTTTACAATTATTAATTAATTTTAGTAAATTGTGAATGCTTTCTAATTTTATTCGTTGTAATACAACAATGCAAATGGTTCTTAAGTCTACCACACACAAATTTGTACAAATGTATGCAAAATATTGAAAAATATTGCGTTTTTGTTTTATTTCTAAACACGTGAAGCATATATTTCTGTGTTTTTCTTTCTGTTGCTTTTTGATTGGTTTTCCTAATTAGTTGTTTAATAAAAAATAAATTTTATATAAGTTTGGGATAATTCCAAGACTTTCTTGACAGTCGTCGCAAACAGAATAAAATGTCTTCTTACCAAAGTTTGGACGGCTTGTAGGTACCTTTTTGCAACAATTCTCAGTACCTTACCTTATGCGTTTTATATTTTTCAGTTCGAATTTCAACTTTCGTCGGTTTCTAAGTTTCCCGAATTAAGTAATATATAAGCCATAACATTTTTTATAGGTTAAATTGTATTTATTTTCAAACCCGGAAGCGATAAGTTCTTAACACGCTTCCTACGTGCGATTGTTATTCATTCTGAAATGAATGAGCCAGATTTTATTTCTATTTTCAAAAATATTCTCTTGCTAACGATGCAATTGTGATGTTTAGATCACTAATAAGTTTTTATTTGCATCGTCAGCCTACCATTCAAATAAACTGTGCTTTGTTTATTGAATAATTTGAAAGGGATTTTATTACGACACAAATGCACTCATAAAGAAATCGCGTGTTGGTATTAGAAAACAATGGAAAGCGTACCATAAAAGTACTGAAAATTGTGTCCGATCGAACGATAGGGCATTACTGATTTGCATATGATATTTGACAGATCAGCGGATATTTTGTGCATTTCCTATTTTGTGTTTTGTTTTTTGCTTATAATAAGTCTCAAAGAGCATTGGAAAGATATGTGTTGGGCAAATTTAATTGCAATTTATGTATTCCTTCTTTTAGAATAAAATCCTCCTTGTGAAAGAGACCATTGACCTTGTTTTTCACGAAAACAAATTATGAAATTTGAATTCTGCAATGACAACAAATGTAATAGATTCTAAGAAAGTTGTAGGACTAGTAAATGTGGAGGTCTAATTGTTTATTGGTACCATTTCACAAAAGCTGTACATTTTTACTAAAGCTGACATCTAACTAGTTGTCGACATTAGTGATTGATTATTAGTAAGGCCGATTGTGTGTATGTATTTACTCAAATTTGTCTCCATTGTCAATAAATTTGTGTCTATTTGCTTATTCGCTGATTTATTTATTTGTTCACGCATTTATTTACTTAATTACTGATTTATTTATTTATGCGTTTATCTATTTACCTATGTATGAATTAGTTTATTTATTTATGTATTTATTTGTTTGTTTATTTATTTATTCACTTATTCTTTAGTCGTTGTTTTTCCTCAAAAACAAAATATTTTCTAATTTTATTTATTTTTTATCACTTGTAAACTTTTTCTAGTAGAAAGACATAAATTTTTATATCTCTGTATTTAAATTATGTAAATTGTGCTATAACAAATCGTAAATTCTAAACGAAATTGATTGACCAGATTTTCCAACAAGAAATTGCTATGATTTCTACAATTTTACTGCTGAAATGAAAGCAAACGCTGTAAAACTTATAATTAATTGTGAATATGAACGAAATTGCTGTTTAATACATAAATGCAAATGTGAATTTGACTGCCACAGTGCCACATGTTGTAAAATCCACAGTGTTTTTTTTTTTTAGTGTTCAGATGGTTATACTGGACTTTTGCGTTCAAGTTAAAGTGGGTTCCTGCCTTCACGTGAATGTGAACCAGAAATTTTGTTGATATTATGGTTTGTGGCGCAACAGATCCAGGACCCTTGGCCTAGCTTCTCCAAGGACACCCTGGTGTGAGTGTGTGCTTATTTTTTAGGGACCTATAATTTTATGCCAACTCCAAAAGCTTTCAGACACAGCAAATATTATTTTCTCTTTTGTGAAAATTCAATTTCAATTTTTTTCTCACCTCTATGGCAATTCCACACTGCAAAATTGTACACTTAAAATTTATGTCCGACAACTTACAACGATCATCATCTTTGCTACCCCTCATCATCAATTGTTATCACACCCTATAGCCACATACTCAAAGAGCCAGCAAAGACAAGAAGAAAAGAAGAAAAAAACAAATGAGTTAACTTCCTAAAGACCACCAACAGGTTTGCACTTTCCATACGACATGGTGAAAGCAATTTGTTAGCAACCTGTAACCGCAACCCATTAGGACACCATGATAACAGCATTAAAACTCCTAACAAAAACCCCATTGAAGTGTCGTTTTCAAAGGGTCCTCGGAACGCAATCATACCCACATACACCATTACACAGGCAGATACGAGTACGTATATAGGGAACTTCAATCCCTTCTCATAAGCTTAAGTCATTAAAATTATCCAAATGATTGAAGTGACTCGTCTCTGGGTGCGCCACTTCCATCAGCACATAGATCTATGGTTAGCAAATGGAATTGCAGGGATACACACATCCATAAAGTGGATGAGGCAGGATATGTAATCCACCATGGATGGTAATTCTAACCAGGCTTCTCCACAGAGTTGTTCTGCTAATTATTAAAGGTTTATTTCATTCAGCACATTGAACTTAAATTGGTTAACCCGCACGCTACCTCGAATTGCTGTTATCGGTTTTATTCAAATTGCTATAGATAAAAAATTAACTTTATTGTTCAGACATAGGTAAACTGCGCTTGGTGCGTATTTTTGGTGAATTTATGATGAGTCTTAAAGGAGAGTGTGTTGATGTTGGTAATATATGTTTTTGAGGTTGGGTTTAAAACATTTGTATCTCATTTTTCCATGAGGTGTACTACTATATTCTATGCCATATACGAGTATTCGACAGCATGATTTTCTAATGCAGCCGGATATTTTGTTCGTTAGTTACCAATTAATACAGTTCCCTCTTAGTGGGATACAAAAGGCGCACTTTAGCGACCAAACGAACAAAGCATCCCAGAGTTATAGGAATAACGTTGAGAAAATATGCGAAAGTTGTACCGTATAGGGTAAAAAGAAGAACCCACGGATACAAGGCCCGAACAGAAGTCTGCACACTGAACATGAAAAAGACGTCGTCATATTGAAGAATTGCGCTCATCAACATGATATTCACTGATATGACGTATTTTTCATCCGTATGATGAACAAATTCATAAAAACTTTTTGAAAATTGATGAACAGTTTTTCAATATGAAGAAAGTGCATTCATCAATATTATTGTTTAGTCTGGATTCTGATAAGAATTTGGCGTATTTTCTTATGAACTTAGTCTTTTATTTCAGCAAAACATTTCATCAATAGACAAAAACACTTAGGTATTATGATGAATTTAGTTATTTGTTCATCCATTTGTTAATTTATTCGTCGTATTGATGAATGGAATCATCATATCGATGAATTTCTTTCATCGTTTTCTTCAATTTGATGTATGCAGTATGCTGTACTCGTAGGTGTACACACACCAACTTGGTTCAGCATTTATGCTCACACATGCGC
The DNA here is from genome assembly GCA_949126925.1 of Cheilosia vernalis. Classification (NCBI taxonomy): domain Eukaryota; kingdom Metazoa; phylum Arthropoda; class Insecta; order Diptera; family Syrphidae; genus Cheilosia; species Cheilosia vernalis. The sequence continues at coordinate 32,396,450 of OX421358.1, forward strand.
ATGCGTCTTTAAATTTAATTCCTTTTAAGAAGGGGAGATCTGTTTAGTTTAGTTGAGTTTAGTTTATTTCATCAATTAGATTATAATCTTTATAGACTAGATACTGAAATATAACTGTTGTGGGCTATTGCTTATATAATTAAAATAAATTAAATACAAACAAAGGTTAATTATTTAAATTTATTGGAAAGTTACAGTTTTAATGCTATTTAATAAATATTTTTTAAATATATCCCTCGAAACATCAAGATTAGAATCAATCCTATATTGCAAATTAAATCCACTTTTCTAGCGCAACGTGTGATTGGTTCATTACGGCCGATGGCGTGTAGTTCTAGAGTGTGCGTTCACATAATTAACTAAAGTTAATAAAGGAGGACAATTGATATGAAATGTGACTATGTATCTTATAAACGTAACTGGAAAGTAAACCCGACGATCATAAAGGGATTGCATACCAAATAATGAACATATACTATAATAAGAAGGCCTTGCAACCCTCCAACCAAGCTTATAAAATACAAAATCTTGTAAAATCCTTCTGAACTTTTCCAATTCTGTCAATTAAATTATTATAATATGTCACAACCAGCGATGCCAGATGTGGGGATTTTTCCCCATTTTGGGGAATTTTTGACTCAATGGGGAAAATGGGGAAAAGTGCTCCTAAAATGGGGAAAAACGGAAATCCATGCATGTTTATTAATTTTGCATAATTTAAAAATAAAATTAGTGTAGTTGACTTTCTAATATCTCCCGAACATAAAAACATCACCGCGTTTATAGAATCTAAGCGACTTAGCTCGAAGCTGAAACACTTTACGGAATTTTACAGACGAAATTATGCTGCAAAAATTATCAAAAAGTTGCTTTGATCTTTGCATCGATAAAAATGCTTGGTTTTGCACAATAAAAATATGTACCAGTCCAATGACGATTAGTGTAACTACCTATCGTTATATAATAACTTGTATTAATATAATTTATAACTAAAATACTTAATATATTTTCTTATTTATAATTTCTTGTATTTATGTACCTTTCAAAATTATAATTTACTTTCAACGTGCGTCGTTATTTGTGAATTACGTATGCCTTTTAAATCTATTCAACCTACCTGCAATATTTGCTTTTAATTTGACTTATTTTGTATTAGTTTAAACTGCAAGACTTTGAATATTATTTTTTTTTTTTTTTTTTTTTTGTAACACCTTTTTTAAAAAAAAACGGCGAAAAAAAGAAAACAAATTTTTATTGTATAAAAAATGCGTCTTTACTTCAATGAATTAAAATAGGGAAAAAAGTGGGGAAAAAACGGATATGAAATGGGGAAAATTTTCACAAAATTCCCCAAAAATGGGGAATTTAGGCAAAAAAAATCTGGCATCACTGGTCACAACTCGCATATTATTGTATTACTGTATAGAATTTATATGCAACATACTAATAGGTGAATAAAGCAGTCTAGCATTCTCATTGCACAAAACCGGACGTCTTTCCTTTAGCTCCGTCACTACGCGAACCGTAAACGTTACATGGTGCCGAAACCCGAACATTCAAAATAAAGTTAATCGCTTGGTTGCGAAAAGTTAAACCAAACCCAAAATAATTAACAAGAATCGAAAAAGTAAAAAAACATAAACGGTAGACGGTAAAGTGCAACGAAAGCACATACATAAAACCAAAACGGAAAATCGTGTCGCGCGTCAAGTGAATGTGTACAGAGTACATAACGAGTGTGCATGGAGTATATAACAAGCATTGCCGGTGCCGCCGTGATCGAATCATCGGGAAACAAAAAACGCGCGTCGAGTGAATGCGTACAGAGTAGGTACATAATTAGCAAGTGTACATAACAAGCAAGTGTACAGAGTACATAACAAGCAAGTGTACAGAGTACATAACAAGCAAGTGTACGGGGTACATCATCGGGAAACAAAGCGTAGCGGCTGTGCGCGAGTAGTGTCAGTGTGCAACAGAAAACAGTTGTTGCGGGAAACAAAAGTTGCTATTGCTACTGTGCTGTGCATCGAGAAGCAATTGTTGCTGTGGGTGTCAAGTGTTGCTGAGTGGAAAATTATCCTCAGTAAACATTAGAACAATAATAAACGATGTCGCTAAAACCACCGAAACCTTTATTGATAAACAATGACATAGACATGTCACGCGAGTGGAGTGAGTGGATGGATGCGTACGAATGCTACGCAATCGCCGCGAAAGTAAATGTCGAAGCAGAGCAAATTAAATTGGCAAATTTTAAAACGGTAATCGGTCGCGAAGGAATCCGTCTGATCAACAATCTGGGTTTAACCGAAAGTGAAAAAAATAATTTAGCTCAAATAAAGGCAAAGCTAAAAGAACATTTCGAGCCCACGCGTAACAAAACATACGAGCGATATAAGTTTCACCACATACGCCAACAAGAATGCGAAATCTTCGATGAATTTTTGCAAAAACTACGCGAACAAGTGCAAAAGTGCGCATTTGCCAACGACGACGAATTCCTAACCGACCAAATCGTTCTGGGAATTTTTTCAGATGAAACCAGACAAAAGTTGTGGGTCGAAGATGATTTGTCGTTAAGTAAAGCAATAAAAATATGTCGGGTAGCGGAAAGAGCTAACAACTTAAATAGCAAACCAAAAAGAGCCACTCTTATTGAGAGATATACCGGAATATCCTTTACAATTGGTATCGACAGACATCTTTAGTTTTAAGGGCGATGATTTCGTAATAATAGCGGATCATTATTCCGGATTCACCGACTTCAAAAAACTGAAATCTTCGACGTCCGCCGAAGTAAACCTTTCGTTACGGCAATGGTTTTCGGTGCACGGAATACCAGAAGTCCTGGAATCAGATGGAGGCCCACAGTACACTAGCAGGCACTTCAAGGAATTTGGGACTAAGTGGGGATTCAAACATAGGACCTCTTCACCGCACTACCCTAGGTCCAACGGTTTCGCCGAAAGAAGTGTGCAAACAGTCAAAGGTATCTTAAGGCGATGTTGGCGTGACAGCACTGATCCCTACCTAGCAATGTTGCTACTCCGAAACACTCCCCGTAACGAAGTCCTAAAATCACCGAATCAACGATTGTTCAGTCGCCAAACGAGAACAATAATTCCAAGCGAAAAGTCTAATTTAAAACCACGGATCGTGACAGGTGTCACAGAAGAACTTCAGGAACTACGCGAAAATCAAAAACGTTATGCTGACAAGGTCGCAATGCCACGTCTACAGCCTAAAGTGGGAGAGAACGTCAGAATGCAAACAAGTCATCGTGAATGGAGACCAGCGAAAGTGGTGGAAGTGACACAAAACCCTCGTTCAGTCATAGTGGAAACACCGGAAGGAAGAAAATATCATCGAAACAATATCCATATACATACAACAAAAGCGAATTTACCGTCACCAATACCAATCTCGGTTAACTTCGATGAAACTGACGAAGCAACATCTAATACTCCGAAAGCCACTACAAGTGTAAAAGTATCACCGACCGAAAACACGAACGCCGAAGCCAAAGACCGTCAACCATCAACTAGCGAAGATACCTCTCATGTGAACCCTAATACTGGAGAACCACCAAAATTCAGCCGTTACGGACGAAGAATAAAACCCGTAGTTAAATACGATCCATCCAACCTTCGGATAAACAACATACTGCTTCACGGCTACCATCCGGTTTAACGGAAAAGGCAGCTTAACTTAAACATTTAAAATTTGAATTTAAACTAAATATTGAATATGAATTACAAAAAAAAAAAAATTTAACTGAATATTGAATATGAATTATGTATCTATTAAAAAAAAAAAAAAAAAAAAAAAAAAAATGCGGGATGTCACAACTCGCATATTATTATATTACTGTATAGAATTTATATACAACATACTAATAGGTGAATAAAGCAGTCTAGCATTCTCATTGCACAAAACCGGACGTCTTTCCTTTAGCTCCGTCACTACGCGAACCGTAAACGTTACATAATACACCAAAACCCCGCTTTGCGTCGTTAATTGGGACCAGAAAAACACGACGCAAATCGAAATAACGATTCTTTATTCAATTAGTAAAAAAAATAAAAATAAATAAATAAATAAATAAATATAAATATACCTTGTTATTATGTTAAGATTTAATTCATTTTAAAGTTTTTATTCAGATTTAATTCATTTTATCTAAAGTGAACGACGCAAACTGAAATAAAAACGACGCAGCTTCGAAACTACGAAAAGTTTTAAATGACGCAACTTTGAAACGACGCAAATCGAAACGACGCAAACCGCGGTTTTGGTGTACGGGTTCCAAACAATGCTACAAAACTCAAGAACTGTCCTTACTAGAGATTTGTCAAGGGACTTTAAAGTATATGGATCCGGGAATTCTTTCGTGTTTCGTTTTAGAAAACCAAGCATTTGATTTGCGTTGTTTATTATATAATCAAAATGTAGTAAAAAACAGAGTTTTGTATCTAGGAGTACTCCTAGAACTTTCTTCCTAGTTAAAAGTTCTAAATTTATGTGGTTGATATTATAATCAATCACTATGGGATTCGAATTTCGGAAACACGACAAAACTTGACACTTAGACGCATTTAACAGAAGATGATTTTCCTTGCACCAATGATCAAGCTTCGACAGATCTTCCAAAAGAAAAAAACAGTCAGTTTGACTGTACTCTTCCAGCTAAATATGATTGAGTGGATACCAAGAGAAGCTAGCTTATTTAATAAGATTTTGTGGTTGATTCTGTCAAATGCCATTTTCCAAATTTGACCAAGAAATTTTACAAATGTGTCTATAACTGATATCTTGTTTTGAGCCCGATTTAAAAATTGGTGATAAATAAGAAACTTTCCAGCAATCCAAGAACTGCCCCTTAGCTAACGAAAGATTAAAAATCCAAGAAAGTGGTTGAGCTAATGCCATACAGCATTTCCTTAACAAAATAGCAGGAATCCGATCAGACCCTTCAGTCTTATTAGCATCTAATTTAGATAAAACTTCTTCAATTTCAAATCGACTGAAAACTAAAGAACCGATATTGACAACTCTACTTATAGTTATAAGGTATTTTTTGGATAGGGGGAGTATCTGAAGAGTAAACTGATTGAAAATAGTCAGCGAATAAATTACAAATAGTAGGTATATATCACTAGTTATTGTATCCTGATACTTCATACTACTAGGAAATCCACTTGATTAACGCCTTGAGCTTATGAAATTCCAAAAGCGCTTGTTATTTGACTTGAGGTCCTTTTCGATAGAAAACAAGTAATTTCGATAGGTACGAATTTATTGAGAAAATCGAATTCTCGTTGCCAATTTAGATAGTTTATACGCAGTTCAGAATTATTCTTATCAGATTTATACAATTTGTATGCCTTATTTTTTTCTGTTTTTGAGATTGATCAACCTTCCATTATACCAGATAGGATAAGAATTATTTTTTGAACGCTTTTTAGGTATAAATCCATCAATTGTCCCCCATTAAAACTCTTACAAAACAGGAATACACGCTATCTACATAATTCGGATGAAAAGAAAACGTTATTCCACAAAAAAGACAAAAAATAAATAATCAACCATACCGTCATAATTAGCTTTTCGAAAATCATAAAAAAAAATTTGATCGTTAGATGTTTTTTTTAATTAAGATAGAAATTAATATTTCCATCAATGGCTTTATGATGAATTGAATTTGCAATAACTGGGAAATTACATTTATCAATACAAATAAGAAATGAAGACTGTTATATTGAGAATTGATTTGGATTAAATTAGGATTGACCAAAAAAGTCTATAACCACACATGCTATTTCAGATGAAACATTAAAGGGAACTAAACACTTGTCCTCTGTGTCAAATGTCCATTCAATATCACTAAGGTTAAAATCTTCTGTAAAAAATACACGTTGTGAATATTTTAAATTCTCTAAAATTGATTTTGATTTAAATGAATTTTATATATCTATATCTAATAATCCATTTTGCTCTTTGGAGGAACATAACATACAAAAACAAACAGTTCTGTGGTGAACACACATCATAAAACAAACACTGTCGCAGAGAGATGAACACTGATGTAATTGTCGCCTACAAAAAAAAAACGCGTGAGCGACACGGCAAAACATCCGACCTTTTATCAACAGTTTTTAGCAGTAGTAATTTTTCGCAACCAGTCTTCCTTAAGGGAAGGAAAGCACTGAGAGAGGACAATGAACTTGACATGCAGCATCTTCCTATATTCCCGTCAGTTGCTACAAGCGAAAAATGATACAAAATGAATAATTTGTCACATCAAAACAATTTAAATTGAGTACCTGCGCTAACGATGCTGGATAGAGAAGACATTTTAACTTTAAACTCAAGTCAACCACCTTTCCAAATAGCTATGCCAAATTAAATTTACTTCTACAGAAATGTCCCTTCGCTAAGACATACTTAGCTTCTCAACGTTCGGCGTGGCATCCGAAACAGCACACATTAAAACTCGTCCTTATTTGAAAGTTCCAAGCCAAATGGTTCATCCAATTTCGAATTGAATTTACTTTTATTTTAGCATCCTGGATCCGCACTGTTGGAGTGGTAACAACAGTCACATAAACTTGTTTCATTCCTCACTCCAAGGATGGGGAGGAAAATTAGAAAAGAGGACAACGGACAGACACCACGCTCCATATACCTGTAAACCCAAAGGTGCAGAGTGCAGTAAACAAGCAAACTTTTACCCACCTATTTCCGAAAAGTACTGAACGAAGCCAAACACAAACCGCCAAACCGGTTAACGAGCAGTAGCTTTTTATTTAATTACTTAGTAGAATTAAAAACCGGATGAGAAGACGACTGATCTCTCCCCTTCGGGGTTGAATATGTCCCGATTTTTCATACCCTGTCGCTCTCCTATTCCATCTAGCAGAAAAACAACAAATTAAGATTGCATTTTAATGAAATGGCCGATAAGGACATGGAACTAAGAGTATAACTGACAGGTTGGCCGGGTTGGGTGTTGAATTTGTGAAGCAGAACTTTAGTCCGGATAGTGGGCTAGTAGTGTTTAAAAATGTTTCCTCTATATCGAATATACTTTGTTTGTTGAGATGACAGTTTGTCGCTTTAATTAAAGGCGAGGGGAAAAAAATACTTGGATGTTGGCGCTTCCGATGGGCATAAGAGAAATGAGGTTAAGCGAGAACCTCTGCTGGGCTGGATCAATTTCATTATCATCGAATAGAGCTTGTGTAATTGACAGCGGACTTGGTAGTGGCGATTTAATTTTACTGACCGACAGTTAAACGGGAGAGTGAGTTTATGTTGTAAGGGGTTTTAGGTGAAGGGGAATTCAAATTTGGGTAACCCACATTTTAAAATACATAGAAACAACCGATGGTTTTATCGGACATGTCGCTATTTTAAATAAGTTACTTGTACCTATCCATCAAAGTAGTGGTCGGCGGTTAGTGGAATTTAAATTCTAAATCTAATAGTTCCAGGTGAACAGTAATACGTTCCGTGGACGAGTGACAATGACATCTGTCCTTTAAGTAAAGATCCTTCGAAAGTGTCCTTTCCAAATCCTCCACACCGACTCTGAATTTACTACGTGTGCCTCTATGCTCACATCTCCTCTTCGCACCTTGTATCTTTTAATAAATCGTTTCACCTTCTGCTATAACTTTTAAACATTTCCGCTGCTGTGGCAAATAGACCCCCTGCTCGATTCCACATCAGGCAGTATTTCGACCTTCTTCTCGTTCCCTCTTAAAGAAGTCGGTGTTCTCCCTCGTTCTTTGCCAGTGAAGCTTACGAAAGTCTGAAAAGGTATATTCTCACAAATCTTCAACAAAGCGAGGTTACCTCTATATTGCTAACCATTCCACACCAACGCTTTGTTAATCCATTAGAAGTAAATTACCATTCCACGAACAAGGCCTACAAAATGCGTTCGACAAAGGCCTATCCGCGTAACATAATACGAATACCACCACTCAACACGAATTGAATCTTTGCCATTAACTTAAGCATAACTCGTTCGTTGTGCGTACAGCACAAATCCTTTCGCAACGAACAAATCGATTTCAATATATGAAAGAAAAAATGTTCACAACATGCCAAGTGTTGTTATAGAACGACTCTCCAATTCACTTAAAATTCCGCAAGCTTCCATTTCAACGATGATTCCCGCGGATTCAATTCTAAATAATAAAAAAAAAAAAAAAAAACTCGTAACATCTGTCGGTTGTATTGAGTTCGCTTAGCATTCAGCTGTCAGTGGGGGTGGATGGAACGAATTGAGAACCTTTTTCGCACTTATCGATCGCATTGAAAGTTATTCACCCCATCAAACCGCGACAATTGAATTCCTCAAACCAATGAAAGGAATAATGCACGCACTCATCCCAATCGAAGAAAGGAAAAATTGTGTATATAATGAACGGTTCAGAGTCGCCTTCGAATTTGGTTCAACTTTTGAACTTAAATGGTGGGGATTGTTTGTTTTACTAGCGCAAAAAAAAGCAAATCATTCTGCAGTTCTCACACCACTTAAAAAAAACAAAAAACGGCGCTATATTCGAGGACTTCCATCGATCAAATGAAACCCATCCGGTTCTGGACACTCCAGAGTTGTAATACTCGCATTGAACCACTAAAGGGGCACAGCGGCCGGTAAACGAGAACTCGGAGGTTACTTTGTACAAATGGCCAAAAGGGTTATGTGCGTACGTATAAAGCTTCTCCTTTTAAGGCACCCGGAAGGGTTGATGAGTTATGGTTATGCTTATGCTTATTCAGTTATTCGCCCTTATTCGAGTAGAACAAAAAGGCATTGTAGTGGGTGGACTTGTGAATTTTAAAATATTTACAATCGCAATTTGGGAGTATGTAATTGAATATTTTTCTTGGAACATTTTTTTTTATGCGAATATTTATTGTTGGTCATGGGAATACACGCAAATGGTGAATGATGAGGGAGGTCTTTTATTATTTTTTAATAAATTTTCTGTTTGTAGAAAATATGAAAATAAATTTCATGTGTTCAAAAACAATATACGAGTATGGAGGGAATTTTTGTTCTTTTTACTCTTTGAGAGTTGTGTTAAAATGGGAAACAAAAAATTAACAAAGGGATATTTGGACCTTTGGTGATGAAAATTGTGACTGAACGTGTATTGGAGGGGTGCATTTTTGAGTAATATGTTATTGCCTATAACACTTAGACAGCTGGGAGACACGCTAGCGAAGCTCGGCTGATGTTCGACGGATATAGGGTGGATCTTGCTGATTTCATTCAGTTCGCAAAAAATTTGTGTCCCAACAAAATAGGAAGAAATCACAGATGCTACATTAGAGCGATGTGATTTAATGAGCCAATTTATGAAGCTCTACCGGATAGATGGAAATGTAATAGCACTTGTTTGTTATAGTTTTGTGTGGCTGTTACCATGCCACTTTCTTGGGTTCTCTCCCTCTTAAGCACGATGGAGTATTTCTTCATTGTTGCATCTCTACCTCAACCCATTTATTCTTGCAAAGAGTATTCATCTATGGTGAAATTATTCCCACATGCGCCCAACAGTTACATCCCAATCCCACCCACTGACTACAGTTTAGAATTGCATTATAACATTTTAATCAGGGAGTATAACACACAATGACGTTGTTAAGATCTAAAAAAAAAACAAACAATTCATATTTATTTATATCGTAAGAAAATGTTTCTATAAATTATTCAAAAAATTCAGACTATGTTTTGATTCGAAAACAAGTATAACTTTATCATTAACTCAAAATTCAAAAATCAAAAAATTGCATTATTAATATGATATCAAATTAATTTTCTTTAAAATTTGCATGTTTTCGGAACGACGTATTTGCGGGTTGTTTCAATGAAACACATATCGCTCGAAATACATATACACTTCGCATCAACTGAATAAGCGCATTGCAAGGCATTCAATATTGAAAAACTAGGTTTTATTTTGCGTCGACTGAATAGACACAAGGTTATTATTTTCACTGTTTAGAACTATTCTGTGGAGATTGACACATTCGATCAACAGTTGAAGTGCTTTTAAGTGAATTTTATTTGGTTAATTGTATTTCAAAGAAAAATGTGTGGATCAAAATTTCTAAATAGTGTTGAAAGAGCTAAAATCGATAAAATCCTGCGACTCCGCGGAAAAAATAAAGAAATAAACCGGTGTTAGTTCAAGCGTTTCAACAGTGTGGAGGGGTGAGCCAAAGTGATATTAGACCAAATTCTAAAAATTGGCCTTCTTTCGCTTTTAAAAAATGCGATACATTTCTGAATATTGCACCCTCTATGGACACTTAATCATTATTTGTGGTTCAATGCGTATTTTCTAAAAATGATTCTCTGGCTTTTCAACTGAAAGATTCAGTTTCTTCAGTAGGAATGCAGCTAATAAACACAACTTACCCTACACGTTTAGAGAAGAATAAGGTACCCAGTCTTCTTGATCTTATAATTGTTTCTTGTTCATCGCTCGTTCTCTTGTTTGACCAACTTTCATTTGATGTTTCGGACCATGATCTACTTTTTTGTTGTTATGACATAAATTTTCGAAAACTGCAATCCCTGACACTTTTACTTATAAAGATTTCAATTCTATTGATGCAAACGTTCTTCAAGCTGCGACTTTTTCTGCTCTCTGGGAACAATGCAGATTAACTAGTGATCCAAATAAAAAAGCTAGATGGTTTCAATCAATACTACTTAAGTTGTATGATGAATGTGTGCCTTTGAAAACAGTGAAAGTTCAGAACAAAGCATGTCCTTGGTTTACTTCGGAGGTGGTCTGCTCTATCAAGACGAGGAACAAATTATACAGTAAATGGAAGCGTAGACCATCTGATGTAAATTGGTCCGCATACAAAGCGGCGCGGAATTACTCAACCACCGTCCTGCGTACGTCGAAAAAAAACTTTTACGCTTCTAAACTGAATATCTCCTTCCTGCAAAGAAACTTTGGAGCAACCTTAAGACAATCGGTATTTCTGCTGGAAGGAATAACTCTCTGTGTGATCTGGATCCAGATGACTTGAATAATTTTTTCCTGGGTGATGATCACACTACTGGTAGCTCAACTTCTAATCGAACAGTGGACTGTGTAGGCTCTGTAACAATGCTCGAAAGTTTCGAAGTAGCCACGGAAGTTGAAATTATTCAATGCGTTACAGCCATAAAGTCCAATTCGATAGGTGAGGATGGCTTTTCAATTCGATTTGTTACACTTATTTTACAGGAAATGGTCTCCCATCTCACCCATGTAGTCAACTGGTGCATAACTACGTCAACTTTTCCTCAGCCCTGGAAATTTGCAAGAGTTTTGCCAATAGCAAAGAAAAAAAAAATGAATCTTCTCCTGCTGATTTTAGACCGGTTAGCATTCTACCTTGTCTATCAAAGGTTTTTGAAAAGGTTATGGCAAAGCAGATAGTGAGGCACTTGTCACTGAACAAATTGCTGTATATGCTCAACAATCTGGTTTTAGAGCTAACCACAGTTGTTCTAGAGCTATGGTTAACCTTTTTGAAGAACTAAGGCAGGATTATGACAGGGGTTTTGTTTCGTTGCTGAGTTTGCTAGACTTTTCTAAGGCTTTTGATAAAGTTAATCATAAGGTTCTGTGTTGGAAACTTAAGAATCAGTTGGTTTCAGTGAGAGAGCAGAAAAATTGATCGGCAGTTTTCTCTCTGGCAGATCGCAAAGGGTTAATTCTGGTGAACGTTTTTCTCTGTTGAAAGAAATAAAGCAGGGAGTTCCTCAAGGCTCAATATTAGGCCCGATACTCTTCTGCATGTTTATTAACGACCTTCACATTGTCTATAAACATTCTTCAGTACACCTTTACGCTGATGATGTCCTACTACATTTAGCGAAGCCTTCATGTAACCTCAACGAACTTGTTTTTCTCATCAATATAGACTTAAAACATAGTACAACCTGGTCTGTAGCTAACGGGCTGCTTCGCAATCCATCAAAATCTCAAATAGTACCCTTTTCATAAAATAATTTCTACCTTTGCCTCCTTCCCGATGTTTACCTTAATAATAACATAATTAAAGCTGTGGACTCAGTGACTACTCTAGGCCTAGGCTATATTATGAACCGAAATTTGTCTGGTTACAATCACACGAATGTGGTCGTGGGGCGTGTCTACGGATGTCTTCGCAAATTGTGGATCAGTGTTTATTTTACCCCTCAGGGAACAAGACGAAAGCTGGTACTGTCTCTAGTCCTACCCCTCATAACATGCTGAGGTGGTCTATAGCTAAAGAAAACCAACTATTGAAAGCTGGCTTTATTACAATTTTGCCTAGCGAAATAAGGCCAATTTTTTAAAGTTTTCACTTGGAATTATTTCATGGCACCGTGCGAAGGGTTATCAATAGTGCCAAACATCTAAAACGGATGAAAATTCAAAAGAAACCATTACTTCTCGAGAAACGGATGTGTATGCGCCTAGAATTCCCTAGACTCCATATGAGCGGGAAAAAAATTAATGGCGTCGCGTAGTTTTTTCGGATGAGAAGTAGTTTAGTTTTCATGGCCCTGATGGGTTTAATTATGAAAATGTTTTTTTACAAAAAACTTGATTTTCATATAGCTTCGAATTTCTGCAACCACAAATTATATTCAAATTATTCAATTTTCTTCAACTGCTTGTTTTCTCATTGTGGGGATAATTGCAGTGAAAATGTTTTGGTTTACAAATTCAGTTGGTAGAATGTATGATTTTGTTTCAAGATACACAGATTTAAGGTGTTTTGTTTTTACTTTTCTATTCACACCATACCACTGGCTTGGTAATAATTTATTACCTATGTATGTACCGATTCTCTAACGGCTATGTTTATGTGAACAGTCTCTCAAAATATCGAATTAAGAAAAGCCAAGCCATTATCATGGAGACTCAGTGGTTGAAAACTAGAAAAAACCTCCCTCAAAATGTTCACTTAAACTAATCCGGTAGAAAAAAAAACGGAAGCAAACAAACACCTTTTCACCGGATAGTGACCAACCCTACAAAGCAGATGTACAGAAATCCGCCAGGACTAGTCGGCATAATAAATACCAGCCAAACTACAAACGATAAATCTCGGTGCTAGGTATCATCCTGAAGTTGTCATTTGTCAAAGAACTCTTGCTAATTCCCTTGCTATCAACAATTTGAAAGAGTTTTTATAACTCCAGCAAATGCTGGGGGTCAATTCCCGATCCGTGAAGCTTTGAAGTGCTAAATAACAAAATAAATGATTTATCATTTAAATTTTTACAGCAGTTTTTCATTTAATCTCTTCCCGAGCAAGCATTATGCGAACTCATTATGATAAACTGTTGTCAAATGCGTACTATATTATTTGTGAACTTTCTGTCTTAATTTAATTTTCAATCTATTATGTCGGTAACAATAATACGATTAATTATTAACAATACCCATCGCATTGAACAATGGTGATTTATGAATTCGTTGTTTTGTTCTCAACTATAATAATGCGCCGTACTAATAACCAATTTCAGTCTCGACTTTAAATTTACGGGAGTCCACCAATGCAAAATTAATATGAAAGATACAGCCACTGTGAACTACGAAAGTTTTGAGTCGAAACTAAAAAAAATATTTAAAAAAAACCGGCCAAGTGCGAGTATCACTCGCGCACCGAAGGTTCCGTATTTGGCTAAAGTCCAACACATCAGATATTATTTGAAATCTATAATATCATTCAATCTTTCCCCTCTTCATGAATTCATCACAATTTAGTTTAATTTAATTACTTAATATTTTTACTCTCAAAAATTACTCGCACATTTTCATTTTCTAATTATTACCTAGTACCCAACCCACGCCAATTTTCCATTCTGTATGCGACCTGTCCCAATTGAAAAACAATTGACTAAAAATATATTACTTTTATTTTGTTCTGTACTCCCCAAAAAAATGTATTATATTCCCCAACGAAATTAGCAGGCGGGAACCCTGTTGGGGTTCTGTCTTTGATGGGGTCAATTGTGCACAACTGCGTAGTAGAGATTAAAACTTATGAGAGCAACGTATTTTACATGGTAAAATTATCTTTTTTGAAAATATCTTGTAAACTATTAACTTTTCGGCAAAACAGTATTCAGCACATATATAGATAAGAACATGATCTACAAAAAAGGAATTTATGTATTTTTTTTGTGAATCAAGAAATAAACCGTTTTTTGGGCGAATGAAAATATTTTTTTCACCAGATTACTAATTAATCCAAAACCAATCGATGCATTAATTCCATTGGTATTTGTCGTTTAACTAGAGGTTATACCGGATGTTGTGTGTAAATTTTAGCCTCCTATGTCAATCGGTTCTTGAGATAGACCTGGTAACAAAATTGGCTTAGTGGGTTCGGACAGACAGACAGACGGAGAGACATCCGAGCGAAACTAATAAGGTTACGTTTTTTCCCTTTGGGTACGGAACCTTAAAAAGGGGGAAAAAAAAAAACTGCAAATGCTTTTTACGCATGCAAAGTAATTCTGTGGATGTATACGGCTGTTTTTCGTTCAATACTCACTTACGGAAGCAAGCCACAATCAATGCACAGAATCTTAAACTATTGACCAAAATACAAAGACTAGCTTTTATAGGTAGAACCAGCGCGATAAGAACAGCACCAACTATCCTCAATTTTTTTAAATTTAGACCTATACATGCAAGAATCTGCAGCCAAAATTGCCCTCAGGATCAGCCAAACAAAAAGCTGGAAACCCTACATACCGGGACATGCACAGATCCTGAATAAGCATGTGGGAGATGCGGTCACTTCTGACAACTTGTCTCCCCGTCTTGACTTCGACATATCATTCTCTTGCTATTTCTCCCGCAGGGATTAGTGGAACACAGACGAACCCACAAAAGGAAAATCGACATCCATCTACGAGTACATAGATGGATCTTAGATGGACTGTGGAACAGGTGCTGTAATTTTCTCTGAAGAGTTGAATATACACCACTCAATCACATTACCTATGCCTTGATTTTTTTCAGTCTTTTCCTCAATGTCGCTAGGGAACGATCCGAATCGGATTTGAATGTATGAGTGAGCCGCGCACTGTGACCAGCGTGACCGTTGTGCAATAGTTTGACACTTTTTTGAGGTCCCTGATACAATTTGTTGCTACTTTATCTTTTTTTTTTAGTTTGAAAAGGCACATCTTAAATTTTAGAAACGATGTGATTTCTATATGAATTTCTTTAAAATATAACTCCGCTAGCAACTCAAAAAAAAAAACGGACTCTCGGATAATAAGCATAAAACAGTCGTGATCCACAAACCCACGAATAAAAAAATTCTATCGAAGTTAACCTTAACAATATTTCAATTGATTGAAGTGCCAAATATATTCGCAGTTCGTTCGCAATTGGCTCTCATGTGAAAAGTCCTCGAAAAAGGAAGGTACCAAATTGATCACGCTATTGTCATTTGTTCTCATCCGACATCCTTCTCGCTACCTAAAAAGGTTGCGAATGGGAAATCTCGCCTGGAAATTCCAGGAACAAGGCTACATTAGAACAGGAAATATTGGAAGTTGTCAGTTCGCGATATCACTCACACATTTATGGAATCCGCCTATACGTGAACCCTTTCCGTCATCGCCACTGCGGAAAAAACCTCACAAAATCAAGGCACTGATCACAGTAGTGTCTGGCAATTGCCGAAGCTGCCCATACGGTGTCAATGTTGGCAACACCAAATTATGATATCACCATATTTATTAACAGCCAGGCGGCTTTAAAAGCAGTATCTGCTATCGACATAAAATCGAAGCTATTTCGCCGCTGCCGTGAAGAGCTTAAGGTTCTCTGCTCGCAGCACACCACGCGCTTCTGCTGAGTCCCTAGACACAGGGACAAAACCGGCAATGAGAAGGCTGACGAATTGGCAAGAAATGGTTCTGCTTTGGATCAAGATCGGGCGATTAAATCGATCAAACCACCACTTTGTAATCTCAGAGAGCGAGAGTGGAAAATAAGACCCGAATGAAAGCCATAAACAGGTGAAAAGAGTTAACTACCTGCGAAGTACCACGGAAGCTATGGCAGGAATACGATCCAAGTCGGACTAGGAAGCTTATGCGGTTTGATGGAACGTCAATGTATAAACTGGTAGGGGCCCTAAAACTTCCTGTGTGGTATCCACAATGAAACGTAGGTCCAAATAGACCACAGACCTAACCTAACCTGTGGACACTTCGAATATATGAAATATTGGCGCAGGGACATAATATGTCCCAAATTTTACTTTTGGGACTTATAACCCACTTAAGTGGGATGCAAGGGCGGATCCAGGGGGGGGGGGGGCACAGTCCCAGAATTTGTCAAAATTCTTGGCAATTTTGAACCAATCGCTTTCTACGACGGCATCTATAATTTAAAATTGTTATTTCCATACCTAAATATCCTATGCATTGTCCCATAAAACATCTTTTCACAAATGCAGTTGTAAATCGTGTAGCTCTCTCTTCTGAAGAAACGGATATACCCACAATCTGTGCTTTCTTTTGTTTTACGCTAACATCTGGTTTTCCAATTTTTTTAGGTCGATTAATGCTTTCAAAGCAAGAGCCACCTTCAATTGTTTCTTCGTTGATGGCATCTTGTGAAATGAAATGTCGTAACACAATTTGCCCAACCAAAGCAATGCAAATATGGCGGACAAGACTTCTGACTTAAAAGTCTGACATAATTCAGACTCGTAGAGACGTGGTGTAATGCATATCCATCAAGACATTGCTTCATAGATGAACCCTGAAGAAGTTCTGGATATCTTCAGCAGAAAACATAAAAAAAAACTGTCATTATTAACCCTATAATTTTTCATTATTAAACAATTATAAAAACTGTTTTTTATTCTTTGTTATTTTTGTATGCCATTGATAAAGAATGAATCCCAAAGACAAATTCAAATGCAATACTATGGGGTACACTCATCACCTATCTGGCCTTTGTGCCCCTCCCAGAAATAAATCCTGGATCCGCCCTTGGTGGGATGTCGCTTTCTTTTTTTTTTCAAACAAAAGAATTTTATAAATATTATGTTCTCTAATCCTCAAAAGAAATTTCAAAACTAAATTCTTAGGGAATTTGAGAAAATAAAACTAAAATATTTGGTTAGATTATATTTTTTGCTGGTTCGATTTATTATTATATTTTCAAACTGTTAGTTTAGTTTTTTAAATGATTGAGAACAATTATTGGTATGTGTAGTGAAAAAGGAATGTTGGATGCCTAATGGAGATCCACAACGTTTTTGCTGCATATTATCTGTACGAATGTTTGGGACTTCGACAAAACAATTTTGGAAGTTATGTCCCATAAGTATGGAATTCCCAAATTAAAAATTGCGACTTGCGTGCCTGAAATATTCGGAAAGAGCGGACGCGAAACTTTGTACAAACATTTTTTTACTAAAACAGCCCAATTAATGTTTGTCCAACATCTCTGGTTACTAGTAAAACGAGTGACTACTTGTTTTATCTGTTATCACAGTAAGAAAACTAAAATTAAAAGTATGGGTAGGTTTGTTTCCTACTCCCACAACGTAGCAAGTGTCCATATATCTTGTATGATATCCAAATCAAGGCTATTGTAGATTGAATAGAGAGTTGAAGTAGAATTTCAAGATTCGGTTGTTAAGATACTACATTTGAGTCGGGTGTTTCTTTAAGATCAATATAGGCTGTTCTATAATAGCCAGAAGATGCTATAACAGATTACGAGGCATATGTAGGAACTTACAGGCTTTCAAGACTAAGACACCTGTGAGCTTCCTAAATATTTGAAGTTGCTGCACAAGCTAAGCCTACTTATGAGTCTTATAAAACTTCTAAGAGGCTATGATATCTTTCAAGGTAGGTGTATCGTAGCTCAGGGAAATTACATGTACAAGACATACAAACCGTCACACTCCGAGGTAAAAATATAAAACCGTCAGAACAAATAATAATACAAGAAATTTATAGTGGAAAAATGTTATAAAAAAACACTTTTATTTATTCATTCTCACACGAACTTCTCGGTTGGCTCCTGCTGATAGTCTGACTTTCGTCATACAAATCTCAGAAGTCAGAATCAGAACCTTCTCGGTCTTTCGTTAAGTTTATATAAATTCGCTCAATACATCGAATGAAGAAGTGAAGAGTTTCAATACTCATGCAGTTCGATACAGTAAGTTCTTCCTTTCACTTTTACTAGGCTTCTATTTGGGTTTATATCTCTCAGCTCTATAAACATTCACCTCTATTCTGAGATACGAATCAAATAGAAAGCTATTCGCCTTTTCTGGACTATAGTGGAGCTGTCTGGCTTTGAGGCAGCATCTGAATCGATTTGTATACAGCCCAATCGTTCTCTCAATAACATTTCGTGCCTTATAATGCTGTATGTTATATTTACTTTCAGGACTGCAAGGAGCAGGAGTTCGAAATGGAGTCATAACCCAAGGCTCTTAAGCATAACCGGAATCACCTTTTGAAGAAAGTTTGGCTTTTCTCTCTGCGCCGTTCATTTGGAAATTTATCCGTTTTGAACATAGGATGTTTTCAAAAATGTCTAATACCTGGGTCATTAACTTTAAAACTGTGGGCTGACCCATGCTGAGCCAGCCCCAAGCTGGTTGCCGCCTGCTGCTAGAAGTCTTAGAGTTACGGCTAGTTTTATAATTGGTTAGCTGTACCCCCCGGCTTCGCCCGTGCAAAATGTGGTTTCAGAACAGTTGATGGAAAAAAGATCTAAGAAATTTGCTATTTTTCGCAAAAAATATATATTCTCATCACACTTGAGTTGGCCAATAACAGAATATTTCTTCCCACTTCATAAAATAATTTGTCTTCCTTCCGTTATTTAAAAAGGATATTCGTTTCAAATGTTAAATCATTTTCTTTCAGTCCCGTATACATTTCGCACCCTATCTCTTTCAATCCCACGCCCCACTCGCCACATTCTTACACGCCAAAAGCGGATACAATTGTATCAGTTAATACATGATCAATGGAGTATTGATACTAAGAATTTGTTAAGAGACGCATATCATAATTTTAAAATTGAAAGCTTTCTTTTACAAAATAACTCACAAATAATAGTGATAAGGCGGACTAAAAAGCCAAAATCCTGAGGTAAGACTCAACTATTATTATTATTTTATCCTTTGAAAGTCTGAATTCCTTTGTTTTCAAAAACAATGTATTTTTTATTGTGGTCATAATAATGTTTTCAAAATATCGACTTATTTTGTTTAAAGGCCAAGGAGGGAACTTATTTGTTTTTTTAAACCATGAGCTTAGTAAATATGTAGTAAACTCACCCAGTTGAAAATCGTAGCCTGTGCTTAGCTCGTCGGTGGAATTTTGATGCGAAAATTTTAAAATTTGTTGGCATTAAAGGGATAGGAAAAAAATTGGGAAAGGATTAACTCTAAACGAAATATTTGTAACTTTAATAGCCAAGAAGAAAACTAACCCCACCTGTCAACTTGGTTGGTAAGCCTTCTCCCTTCTCTCTCGACACCAGTACCGAAGGTGTTATGGTATCTTTGAGCTGCCCTCCCCATAATCATACTCACGAATGAGCAGAGTACCGTGATTGTGAACACTCAAAACGCTCAACAACTCCTGTTGCCTGTTATCATTGTCCTCGTCATCTCAATCACCCCTACATTTCAACTTACTCACACATCAAACAAATCAACGTATCTACTTCATTTCAAAAAGTCACTGAATGTAACATAGTAATCATAAACAAATAAAAAAAATTTCAAAATTGTTGACAACAACAATTTGCTTGGAAAATAACTAAAATAATTGACAACAACAATTGCTTTTAAAATTTAAAATATTTTTTTTTTTGTTTTGGAAGTTTCACTACTCGATTTATATCCAGTTTATTTTTTTTCAAAGTGCTTTTCCCCATGAAAATCGAAATGTGTGCCTGCAACGCCACCTGTTGAGAATTTTTCAATTTTTCTTTTTTCCTAAACCTTAGCGGAGCAATTACGAACAAATCCGCAGAAGGAAGTATCCAATTTGGTCCAGTCGTTTTCGAGTTTTAAACATCAGAACATACCAAGATCCATTTTTATATAATTGATAAAGAGGTTCTGTTGTGTAATTGAAGCACAATTTCATCCAAAACGTTTTTAAAGGCTGCTTTATTGAGCCGAACACTGCCAACAAATCATAAAGTAAAAACAATTTGTATGGTGTTCAAGCGAAACAATACAAATTTACATGTCACTTGGCATATTAAATGTATTCTTCCTCCAAAAATACGTATATAAAGCCATACCTACCTATTTATTTAAGAAAAGCAAAACAAAAATTCGCAATCTGACAGCTAAAACGTTAAACAGCTAATTTCGAAAATCAAATTCATCCAGTGAAACCATTCGATAATGAATTCCTTTCCCTCGAAACTTGGAATGTGAGGAGTTCATCCGAGTGAAAGTTTTAAGTTCCAGGAATAGTCGATTCGATCGAATCTCAGAATTAGCGTGATTGAATGTACTTGTACATAATACTACAAATTATTTGAGAGGTTATGAAAGCTTCCGATAAAATGGTTCTAGGAGCTCTGCTTAATGCGTTGTTAGCTAGCAGTTAATGTAAGTAATTACAACAGATGTCACGCATTTAATAGAGCAATCGGTGCTGTACAGTTTTCTGAATACATGACCTTGAAAACGGGTTAATCAGCCATCTTCACTACAGCTTCTCTATAAGCACGCAGATATCATTTGAAAGCTGTCTTGGCAATAGTAATTGGCGTTAGAAAGTGAAAAAGTCTTTGTGTACGACTACAGTTCAAAGCGTCCTCAATCAGCCCAATAACACCCAATATTGAAATTAGCATAATTTACGACCAAACCGAATCACGACGAGTGTCACTCTAATTTTCTCATTTCCATTTTCCATCTTAATCCAATTCCTTCATTAATATCCTTCTCTTATCGAAGCGGCACATGATTTACCCAGATTTCCCGTCTCCATCGATGTCCTCGCAGCTCACTGAGATGGTGTTTCCAAATTATCCTCTTCAATCGCTTCCAGCTCTTCTGCATCTATGGACACTTTATAACCAGTCACTATAAAGGCAGTTGCTACACGCAGAGATCTCTGCAGCTTATACTCGTATTTTTCCGTAATTCACTTTAAGTCACTTTTCAATTAGCAAGGATACATAGATACAAAACTATATACAATGGTGGTGCGCTTACCCCTTGCAAATCCGAATGGCTGTCCATTTTTCCAGATTCGGAGATTTCATTTCAGCCCCAGAGATAAGAAAAGGCTGCCGTTCGCCCTATAGAAATGAATTCATTCACAGTCCAGGATTATATGATGGATTAGTTCTTCATCGAATCAGAGGAAATAAATTCCATTTAGGGATTACCGAGAGAGAATTTTAATGAAACTTTTCAAAATTCGGTTGTAAATCTCCGAATACCCGTGCTACTCCCTTCGGGTCCTTATGAATTATTGTAATGGTTGTTGTAAAGTGGGAAAAAGTTTTTTTTTTCGATTAGGCTAGGTACTCGTACTCCATCTGCAGCATATGTGAGAACTGAAAAGTTGTTTCCACACATTTGCACGTGCTTTTCGGTTTTGTTCTACAAATGCTACAAATGGGTTTCACGGGATAAGTTGCGGCAAATAGTTTCCTACAGCGTATGGGAGAAATATTACAATGTACTGTACAGCATATGGTTGGCATGATCGATTTGCTATCAAAGAAGAAAAGGACGAGTAGCTACAATGGAGTAG
Source organism: Cheilosia vernalis (assembly GCA_949126925.1). Taxonomy (NCBI): domain Eukaryota; kingdom Metazoa; phylum Arthropoda; class Insecta; order Diptera; family Syrphidae; genus Cheilosia; species Cheilosia vernalis. Next base: position 32,418,276 of record OX421358.1, read on the forward strand.
AGTTGGGGTGCAGTTGCAGATCGCAAACTTTTCCCATCGAATGAAATATTTTTTAATGTTGTGCAAATAGTTTTTCGTCCTTTTCCATTACTCTCTGGCGGATGGGGGCGGGTTTGTCTATTTTTGTTGGGGAATTTCGTTAAAATGAATAACGAAGTGATTGTAGGAATTCATGTGAAGGGTGTGCAGTTTGAAGGACTTGTTTTCTTATATGCGAACTTTTGAGAATATCTCATATTTTCGTATGCATAGAAATTTGCTCCCTAGGATGGCGAGAGGAACACCAACAGGACTCAAAATATAGTATATTCTTGGTGTGAGAATTGGGTCATAGGGGTGACGCTATAGCTGAGTCCAATGTGACTGGCATATGTTGTATGTTGTGTGGGAGTGGGGTGACGAAAATGTGGAAGAAATTAAATCGAAATTGAATTGTGAAATATGGATGATGGAAATATGAAACTTGAGCATACGCATCGGTTGGCGGCTGGGTACTCAGGTAAATGGATATTTCATGGCAAGTTAAGTAGTTTGTGAAATTGCTTCGTACTTACTTATTATAAGTACCACTTAAGTGGAATTTGGAAATACTATATAGTCGAGCGTGATTACGTAGGAAGAACTTTGTGGGTAACGAAGAAGCAGATTGTGTTGAGAAATTTGCCCGTGTTCCATGAAAGACGAATTTTTTTATTTTTTAAGAGAATTTCTTTTTACCAAGAATAAGTTAAGTATTTTCTTTTAGAAAGGAGTGAGTCAATCGTTCTGTTATAAAGGTGGTGGTGGTGGATGGACAGCTCGACAATAACTTCTCAACAGCGAGAATAAAAAGATGCGTTTTCAAAACATTGATTAAAAAGAAAATTCAACACTAGTAGGTACATAAATCTTTTTAAATTGTTTCCAAATGTAATTTTACTTAATGGAATTTAAAAAGATTCCGAATACAGAGAATTTAGGAATATTAATTTCAATACCTTATTCGGAGAATATTTGAAGTATACCTATATTAGAGTGGAACAATTTTAGAAAGAAATTTCTTTACTTAAAAGGAACAACGGAGAAATTTGTTTTTAATGTTTTGAGTTTGTCGAACTCTACCCCGAATGTTGAAAGAAAATTTTCGCAACTAAACCTCAATAAAACAGAAATTTCGAAACAGACTAGATGTTGATAGATGTTGAAGGAATATTGCTTTGCAAAGACTATTTAAGAATTAACAAATGTATGTAATTGCTACTACATTACAATTAATTCAAAAAATTACTAAAATGCTTAACCCTTCGCAGCGCTGTGACTCAATTTTCGCTGAAATTTTGAAAATAGACGCAATACATAAAAACAACTAAGTAAAAAATTATAAAAAAAATAATATTCAATTTTTTTTATTTATTTATTAACAAAAATCGTATGTTGCAGATGTGCAACATTGCGCCGTATCTTCTACTGTTTTGCATAACTATTTACAATGAAACTCTTTGAAACAACTGATGTTAGTTTTATTATAGCATAAGCCTATTCCACACTTTTCACATAGTGTTTGTGTGAAACCATGTGCAATTGGGCATTTTACACCGTACTCTCTTCTCTCCCATACTGGCCAATGGCTCATTTGATCTTGTCAAACTTTCTTGGGCGGTGCATGTTGAACAGGGCTTTATTTTTTTTGTAGCCTGCAGACCTTGTTCAACAAGTGATGTTCTTTTGCTCGGCCTTTATTTGACGCCCACTTTGCAAAGTGCTTCAGCTACTTCTAATCTAAAGTCTGCGGCGTCCAAATTGTCAGACCGGCCAGCTTGTGTGTTGACCCGACCATAGAGTAGCCAAGCATTTGTCATTTCCATGTCAAGTAGGTGGTAAAACAAACGCATTATACCAAAAATTACTTCTAAGTAAAATTTTGTGTCTGGCAATAATGCTATCCATCAAGTCCACTCCTCCCATGTGACGGTTGTATTCGGCTACCACAAACGGTCGTTCAATAGCCACGTGGACTCTGTTGACTTTATCATATCGTTGAAAATTGGACGTAGGGTTCTTACCAGCTAAGTTTGACGCCAATGAAACAATTTTGTTATCTTTCCAAGCAGTTTTTGAAATCTGAGTCCCATTGTGATAGCCAATAACTCAACTGAAGTATACCATTGCTTGTTTTTTTTTTAAAAGATTTATCGGGGAGCTTACAATTGGGAATTCTATTTCTCCTCACTATGAATGTCTCTCCTAGCCAAAAATTCGATAAGCGGCAAGCAGGTAAAATAGTTGTCGAAGTAAAGCCTGTAGTTGCAATGGTTTGGTATTTGCCCCGGTAAACGCACAACAACATTTGAGGCAGCACCCAATTGTGGCTCGTCTTCGCACAAAATATTTTATTTGGCAATGGAGATTTCGAAATTGTAGCCAAAACCACTAACTCCGCACAAAATTAACAGTTTAAACCCTTATTTGTGAGTTTTGGCCGGCATGTATTGCTTCAGAATGCTTCGAGCCTTGGTTTAGCACATCTGCTCATCTACAGCCAACTACTTTTCCAGGGTCACTTCCGAAAAGCGTGCGGTTAGCTTTTCCATGAGAGGTCTTACCTTATAAGGCCTATTACTTCCGGGTTGGATGTACGGCAACATCTTGCAGTTGTCATTGCAACGCAAATTTTGTCACAAACGGTCAAATTTCTTAAGTGGCATATAGTGTCTTTGATCATAGATATTCCAGTTTTATCGGACCAGTAATTCCTTACATTCAAAATACGTACTATAGATGTGTATAAAACCATTCCAATAAATTGACGAATATCGACAATTATATGTACGCTATATATGTTGGTTTGATCGCGTATATAAGATCAATAATTTCTTCAGAAAAAAACTGATATGGCGTTTTAAATTCCAGGAGTTCATTTGGAAGATCCTCGTTGCTTAAAAAACTAAGCTGCTCTTGATTGAGCTCAAGGTTTTTTTTCTTCCATTTAACATTCGCTTTCGCCGGCTTGGTCTCTGCAGCTCTTGAAATTCCGCGAGAAGTTGACGGCTGGGGTGAAGGAGATTGAACCGCAGACCGGAACAAAGTTTCTGGTGGTGGTCGATTGTCGGAACCGTTTCCTGATAAGCTATCTTCATGGGGAATAAATGTAGTATACTCATCACATTCATCGGAAGAAAAATCAAATTCGTCTTCACTTTCGCACCATGTAGGTACTACTGATTATCTTCTCAAGCTGTTGGTTAGTTAGAATGTTTTTTCGATGTTGGCGCATTCTGCAAGATGTAAACAATTTGAGGTTATGTCTACTATACTGGGTCGAAGATATCTGGGTTTTTGTTTTGTTTGCAGATGTACAACAATACAAATTTCACTAGCCACGACCCTTCTATATATTGCAAAACAAAAACACAAAACGTACATCAGACGTACATTTTAATACTTTACTTTTAAAACGAAACAACTTCTTTTGAAAAAAACTGGTTTTATGATTTCCCACTTTGACAAATGATAATGGGGACCAAATGACAAATAGAGAGAGTGAGAAATGATCGCAGAGGTATGTTGCAAGCCTGCAACACTGCTCTGGTTTAAAAAATAATAAAAACATAGAGACAATTTCTATACAGTATAAGAGGTATGTTGCAGATCTGCAACTCAGTGCAACGAAGGGAAAGTTGATTTTACCAGTCAAAAGTTTCGAATACATAAATACTTTTTCAGTTCCTATCATCTTAAGGACCATTCACATGAGCGCGAACTGCGAACAAATCAATTTATCCGTATTTATGAATTGAAAAATTGCAATTTGTTTTACCACAAAAGCATTATATTCAATTAAATAACACCTTATCTAAAAAAAACCGAGACTTGATTGATTAAAATAACGAAATTTACAATTTCATCAATTCTCCCGCGAATTGAAAATTCTTGCCGCGAACTGTCACACTTTATTCACAATCCACATAAAACAGTCGCGATCCACAAACCTGCGAATGAAAAATTCGCTCGAACTTAACCTTTAAAGGAAAAGGACCATTCACATGAGAGCGAATTGCGAACCACGAACTGGCGAATATTCGTAGATTCTGACACTTCATTTACATGAAAACTTTTTTTAGTCGCAGGTACCCGCGAATCATTTGTATTGTTGAAGGTTAAGTTCGAGCGAATTGTTATATTAATTGAATATAATGCTTTTGCGGTAAAACAAATAGCAATTTTCAATTCATTCAAACAGATAAATTGATTTGTTCGCAATTCGCGCTCATGTGAATGGTCCTTTATTGTTTTGCGAGATATCGAGATATTTATTTATATCAGAATTGAGAATCATTTGGCCTCGAATGTTTTTCGGGTAATAATAATTGTTTCACGACGGTAAAGAGATTTTGGAAAAATTTATCTTCTACTTGCAGCTATAGAAATTGTTTCAAATGATGCAGCAATGATTACATCTTCTTAAATTTGTGTTGTATGCATTATTTTAAATATTGCAATGCTTTTGCTGTTTGAATTTAAAATAACGTGTATAATTTGAATCACGTTTACCGAAATTCTGTCATGAACTTATGGCTTTTGTCCCATCTATATCATATTTAAAAATTTAGCAACCATTTATCTTTGCTGTGGAGAAACGGAGTGGAAACTAGGGACGCTAAAATTTAGCGCGAGCAGGATACTTAGCTTCAGCTTTAAAAAAGTATAGTCGTTGTTGTCAATTATTTTAATTATTTTCCAAGCAAATTGTTGTTGTCAACAATTTTGACATTTTTTTTTAAATATAACCAATATAAGTTTGTTTATGTTTACTATGTTACATTAAGTAACTTTTTGAAATGGAGTAGATACTTTTTTATTTCATGGTTTTTGAATCCATCATTTTTGTTTGACATGTATTTTCAGGATCCTTGCATTAGTATGTCTGAGAAAGTTGAAATGTAGTGCTGTGGACAATGATGACAGGAAACAGGAGTTGTGGAGCGTTTTGGGTTTGCACTTAGGGGTTGTTACGAAAAATGAGCGTGTAACAATTGTGGTATTCTGCTGATTAGTAAATAGGGTTATGGGGAACGCAACTCAAAGGTACCATAACACCTTCGGTACCGGTGTAGAGAGAGAAGGGAAAAGGCTTACAATTTACCAACCAAGTTGATAGGTGCGGTTAGTTTTCTTCATTTCTGTTAAAGTTACAAATATTTCGTCGGTCGCTGATGAACTATATTGTTAAGCATCGTGTCTTTGGTTATACATTATACTTTATACTCGATGTTGGATGTATTCGATTGAATGGCAAAAAAGAGGCTTGCCTCATGCTTACATTCTCATTTGGTTAGTCGAAAGAATGCAACCAGACCAAGATGATGACATCATATGTGCCGAGGTTCCAGATCCCGAAACCGATGTATACCTGCATGATGTCGTAATTACAAACATGATTCATGGGAAGATTTGAAAATGGTATCAGTATTTTTATTTCACATTTTCTGTTTCGTGCGAACCAACTTACAAACACATGAAAACCAATTTAACAGTCACAAGTCATTCCCAAATACATTACACACTGAGACTTACTAATAATCATTTTTAACCTTCACACTAAATATTTCCTAGGTCACAAATCACAATATACAATTTTGTATGGAAATTTTTTCATTGAGAGCTGGAAAAATGTAGTCTGGACGTTAAAAATATTATTAGTACCTACCACGGACTGTTATACTGTTACGGAAATATGTCTGAAATGTAGGACACTATAACCATCAACTTTTACTTGGGTTCTGGACCCGATAGGTGGCGCTGAAGGATAGGATACCACACTATAGGTGGTACTTTGCAAAACATAAGCGGTATAGGAAAACGATTTGTGGCACCTCCCATTCAAAAATAAAATCAAGCGCTATTTCTTAAGTTACATAATTAAAATTATAATCGACATTATTCAAATAAATCAATTTGCAAACCTAAGCGGATTCCGCTTATTCAGAACGGCTTGCCATTGGTATTTAAGCGTCTACATAAAATACCATGTGCATTGGGCATGCTCGAAATTATTACTTTCATTACATTAACAAATTTGGGCGGAACGAAGTTCGCGGGGTCAGCTAGTATCTTTATAAAATGTTCATAATTATTTTTCTTTTGTAGTTCTAAGAATTCCATAAGCTAAACGAAGTATTCTAAACACTCGATAGCTTCCCGGAAGAATGTATTAAGCGACATTTTTTTAATTTTAGGTACAGGAGACAAATAAAACTTACTTACTGTGAAAGTAATTATTTGCGTATTTTTTAGTAATAAGCATATTTCGATTGGGATTTGCACCACATATTATTTTAAATTATTTTATGATCATGTTAACTAGTTAAAAAGTTTTTGTCGTTTAGAATATTTTTGTGGTCTAAAGATTGTCGCTTGATACAAAAGTAAATGGCGCTTAAATCATTGACATGGTAGGATTTAATACAAGATGCCAACAAAATTGTCGTTTAATTCATTTTTATTTATTCAATTTTTACTATAAACAAAGTTAAAAAAAGTTTTTTATCAAAAAAGTATTTGAGAAAATCTTCAAATAAACACACATAGCTACTTTTCCGATAAGTTGTCTTCTTCGTCAGTCTCTGGTAAAATATCTTCCTTCTCGCCAGCAATAGTTTGAACTCCCTACGTTCGAAAATATTTTCAAGATTCTTTTTTCCAGTCACGAAAATTATCTTTTGTTCATTCTATTTCCACATAACGGTAATAATGTCTAGACAAAAATGTTTCAAGCGACTGCAATTGGAACAACTTTTCGGTGGCACTATGTTCTAAGCGACAATATCAGTTAAACTAAGCGCCATGTGCAAAATTTTTTTCTCGTGGGATGTGTCGCATAGTACCTACAATTATTTTTTATATAATGGCGCTTAGCATACAAATTTTGTCGGTTACAAGAAACGACAGAGTACCTATAACAAATATCTACCCAGCAAATATGTCGGATACTACAATTTGTATTTCTCTCTAGTGTCGTTTGTATCAATGGTAGAGACGTCAAGCCAAGATCATAACGTGGCGCTTGGCACAATTTGTAAGGCATGCCGAAAAGTCATTTTCTGAAAAATTGTCGCTTAATACATTCTTCCGGGAAGGTATCAACATTATGACTGAAATCAAAGTGCTGCTTTTGAAACCGTACAAGATACAACTTTTATATATTTATGTTGTGAATAAAATCCGTTTCGTTTATTCCTTTTTTTTGCACCTAATAGCATTTATTAAAAAAAGTTTTTATTAAGATCAAATTTAATGTATATCCAATTATATTAAAATAACACGTTTGCATATTTTTATCGACATTCACAATATTGATAAGAAAGACTGAATTGTTTGCGTAAATAGTTACAATATGTTAACTCGTATTGTTTAATTAAATACTGACACGAAAAGAAGAATCATGTTTATTTCATTTTGTATTGTTTTTATAGTTTTTCCATGACACTTAAAAACGGAGTACATTTTTTTATTTGCAACAGTCTTAAGCATTGTAGATTGGTTGATAAATCAAAATGGTTAAAATGGGTACAATTTCAAAATCATTTACTTTTCTTAAGGAATATTAGCTCTTAACCACTAACCATTGGATGTGCAGTTTTATATGGTAGAATTACAATACCCATATAAAAAAATATATTTCTATAGACTTCATTTTACTTCTAAGAGGGTATTAATATTATTGGTATGAAAGTAAATATGTAGGTACCTAGTTTTGAAGTTAACTTAAAAATAGTAACAATAATAATAATGCGACAAATATCTCAAAGATCAAACTGTCCGACCTCTCGAGCACAATAATCTTTAAATGGTAATAGAATAAAAGTAGTTGATGGCTTTAAAGATCTTGGTGTAATTTTTGATGCAAAGTTAAGTTTTCATTTACACGTTAACTATGTATAGTTTCCAAGGTGAATTTCCTATTAGGGTTCATTAAGAGGAATGCTAAAGACTTCAAAGATCCTTACACACTTAAGGCATTATTTTGCAGTATTGTGCGCCCCGTTTTGTAATATTGTTACGTTGTCTGGGGTTTTACTACTGCCTTAAATGTACGCAGAATTAAAAGAGTTCAAAAGAATTTTTTTTTAATTTGCTCTAGAGCACTTGTTTCGTAATAATGGAGTTAAGGTTCATCACTCTTACCGTTCAAAATCTTTTACTTTGATTCCAAACACTTGAATCGAGGAGAAAAATGTTTCGTTTATTCGTGATATCTTATCTGGAAGTACTGATCGTCAGAATCTACTTATGTTTTTGAATTTGTATGCTCCTTCTAGATCTCTTAGAGCAACCACACTACATTGTATGGGCAACGTGAACCTATCTCAATCTGTATTAAATTGTTTAATCTGTTCTATTACGAGTTGGATTTTGGATATATTTATGCCCAGAAATATTTTTAAGGATAGATTAATTTCGCTTATTAACAACTAAATTCATGTTTATCTTATTTATTATCTACTAATAACTACATAATATTATTGTTTTTCGAAATCTGTAGATTATAAATCGTAGATTGAATAAATGGAATGAAATGAAATGAAATAAGATTCAAAATAAGTACAAAATGACCTATACGCTCATTAACGCATTTTCTGTACTCCTTAGATTAGAAAATATAACCATTCTCAAACAATACCTGTAGCAGATTGAAACTAAAATTATTATCTTTGTTTTTCTAAACAATTTATTTAACAATAACGTAACTACATTAACACTAAAATGTTCTATTGGCTTAATAAGATTATAGTTATGAAAACCAAAATTGTCATAGTTGTCACTTTGACAATTGTAATATGTAAACAATGTAATTTTGCTATATAAAAGAATAAGTTGAATGAACTCGAATTATTATAACGTTCTCCGAAAAACTGTGCGTTTCAATTTTATCCGTTTTAAATTCAATAACCACATTGACCAACGGGAAGATATCTTTGTTTCTTGAGAGTACAGTTGTCTCCGTGTACATCTTTTGAACTAAATTCCTTTGTGAAATCAACATTTGGTCCATTCGAGCCAAATCCGAATTAAAAGTGCCAAATTTGTGTGACAGAACTGAAAATAAAAATCAATTAAATTAAGAAATAATTATAACAATTATAATAATCAGACATTACCCTTGTGAGTTTTTGTGCCAAACGGGTTTGCGCGACGCGTAATTCAGCTAGAATTCGAATATCATCTATATTGTACGCAGCAGTACCAGGTGAGTGAGTAATAGCCCAGTTGCTTGCCATATTCATATTTGTTGCCATATATTTTGCCATTTTTCTCCTTTGTTCGCTATCATGAGCGCTGTAAAAGAACTTAAGTTATTAAAAAATGCCTTATCAATCATTCAAATGGATTATAAGAGCTTTAGTTCAGCAGCTGAAAGTAAGAAGACAAAAAATCTAGTCAATGGTCGCCTGACAATTTTAGAAGATCTGTTCAGGCAAAGTAGAACAATTAATGAGAGGTTAGTTAATCTAGTGGACGATGAAGATGCAATGAAGGAGTTTGAGGGAATTGTGGAGGATATTAGAGAAACCTATCTAGAGTTTAAGGCAGAGTTGTTGGACTGTCTAGACAGGATAGGGGAAACTGCGTCCAAGAACACATCGGCTCACAGTAGTGCAGCTCAGCACGGTATACGCTTACCAGAAATGGCGCTGCCGATGTTTTCTGGGCAGTATGAAAAATGGATGCAGTTTAAAAGCAAATTCGAATCCATGATTCATACTAATGCAAGTCTAACAGAAATTCAGAAACTACATTACCTGAAGTCAGGTTTATCGGGTGAGGCCGAACGTTTATTGCAGCATCTGGAAATTGATACCGGGAACTATGAAAAGGCATGGTCCATCTTGTGTTCAAGGTATGACAATAAGCGTTTCTTAGTAAATACGCATTTGAAAATGTTTTTCAATCAACCGCTGATGCAAAGTGAGAACGCAGTAGGACTAAAAACCATGCTGGACACGTCTACAGAGTGTCTTCATTCGCTGGAAAACCTTGGTCTACCTGTAAAGCAATGGGATTTAATAGTAATTTATGTTGTTTTTCAAAAATTACCTCCATACACACAGCAAATGTGGGAAGAGAGTTTAGGAGCCAGGAAAGAGTTGCCAACTTTCGATGAGTTCACTAAATTCCTAGAAACCAGGTTTAGAACTTTAGAGGTAGTTGAACAGCAGAAACCTAAATCGAAAAACCAAATCCAAAAAAACACTACCACCAAAACCACATTTCATGTTAGGCATTCAAAACAAAAAGAGCATTTTAGTTGCAGAGTTTGTAGCAAGGGACAGCATCCGATTAGGACTTGCAACCGGTTTGTTAAAATGAGCATTAGTGAACGCTATAATACTGTTCAAAAAATCGGTGTTTGCAGTAATTGTTTAGCGTACAGCCATTCCACGCAACAATGTCCCAGCTTAACGCGTTGCTATTTCTGTCAACAAAAGCATCACTCCCTACTTCATTCTCACAATAACACAAATATACCAGAAACCAACACAGCACCATCCGTTGAGTCACATTCACACCCTACACAACACACATCGGGTGTTAATCACCCAAACAATCACACTTCCACTACACAACACTCGTTTGCAATGCCACACCACACAAATACACAAACTCAGTCATATCAAGTATCGACATTAAACTCAAATGCTCCGACTTTTCAAACTGCTCACCAGGAGCTGCCAACAACAAGTGCGGCAGTTCGGAACCACCTCGCACAACACGTTACCAACACACAAATTTTACTAGCTACCGCCATGGTGAAGGTCAGATCGTCGAGAGGAAACTACTTGAACTTAAGAGCCTTAGGCCCATTTTATTCACTCGAAGTTGAACACAACTTGGGGATTTTTATATGGGAAACTTCCCAAGTTGTGTTCAACTTCGAGTGAATAAAATGGGCCTTAATCGACCCGGGATCTGAAGCCACATTTATTACCGAAGCGGCAACACAGCTACTTAATCTAAATACCCGGAGTACATTTATTGAAGTGTCAGGGCTGGGTAAGGTCAGCAGTGGAGCATGCCATCGGTATGCTGATATATCGTTCGGGTCTCTACACTCTACGTTTGAGACCAGTGCACGAGCCTTTGTGTACAAATCCCTGACTGGGCTTCTCCCGACCAACAAATTGACACTCAATAAATGGAAACATATCAACGGACTTGTCCTAGCTGACCCACTGTTTTTCCAACCTGCTACGGTGGACCTTTTGCTAGGCAGCGATGTGTATTCTGAACTGATTCTCCCAGAAATCGCTAGGGGCGATGAAATGTCACCTGTTGCTCAAAATACCCAGCTCGGTTGGATCTTGCTAGGTAGGGTATCCGCTCAGCCACACAAATCGGTTCGAAGTTTTCTGCAGGTGTGCGACGTAGACACTCAGTTACGAAAGTTTTGGGAGATCGAAGAAGTACCATTCCAGGTAGTAGATACTGATGAAAACCAGAAGTGTGAGAGACACTTTGAGGAGACGACCAGACGTTTGCCTGATGGGCAATATGAAGTTACACTTCCCTTTAAGGATGGATGTTATCCTGGGCTTGGGGCCTCGAAGTTAGGAGCCTTGCGTAGGTATCATCAATTGGAGAGGCGTCTGGATAATAACCCGACACTACACAAGGGCTACACAAAATGTATTGAAGAATACCTGGAGCTTGGTCAGATGACCGAATTGAATCCCAGCTGTGATGAAGTTCTTCAAACACCACATCATTATTTTGTTCCACATCACGCGGTTTTGAAGGAGGCCAGTTCAACTACCAAGTTACGGGTCGTTTTCGATGCTGCAGCAAAAACATCAGATGGTACGTCCTTGAACGACCGACTGATGGTGGGCCCTAAAAGGCAAAATAATATTATTGATATTATATTGAGATGGAGAACTCATAAAATTACCTTTACAGCGGACATCGAGAAGATGTATCGACAGATTCGGATGAAGCAGAAAGATGCATATTACCAACTAATCTTTTGGCGGAGCAGCAAGAGTGAGCCGATCAAAACGTATCGTTTGGATACCGTGACTTTCGGTACGGCCAGCGCACCACATCTCGCAATTCGAACTCTCAACCAGGTGGCAATTGATGAAGAGGCACGCTTCCCTGCGGGTGCAAAGGCAGTACGAGAGGAAATGTACGTAGACGATTTGATCTCTGGAGCTGACACTGTAGACGAAGCCATCGAAAAACGAGATGAGGTGAGGTCGCTGCTAGCCACCGCAGGATTTAATCTGAGGAAATGGACGAGCAACTCGCAGATGGTACTGAGAGGCATCCCATTGGATCAGCAGGAGTTAGGCTTTTCGTTACCGTTTGAGTCCACGGACCATATTAAGGCCTTGGGTATAAAGTGGTACCCCACTGACGATTCCTTTTCGTTCCAAAATGTGTCTTCCGATGTTTCTCAGGTTCCCACGAAACGAACAATGCTGTCGACAATCGCACGTCTCTTCGATCCACTTGGATGGATTTCCCCCTGTATCGTAAAGGCAAAGATGTTGATGCAGCAACTTTGGTGGCGCGGAGTGTCATGGGATGAACCAATTCCTTTGGAGGTTAAGAAGGAATGGGACGTCTTGTGTCAAGAACTTCCATTGCTTGAGAAAATACACATGCCACGATGGATTCAGCTACGTAAACAAAACAAGGGAGTAGAAATTCATGGATTTAGTGATGCTTCCGAAAAGGCTTACGGTGCAGTCATCTACTTACGTGTTTTAGATGAGGACAACAACATACATATGCACGTACTTATTTCAAAAACGAAGGTTGCTCCATTGAAAACGGTTACGCTTCCCAGACTGGAGCTTTGTGGAGCTGTTATTCTAGCCTCGCTCTTAGACTATACATCAAAGGTCTTAAGGTTGGGTAACGCGAAGATTTACGCCTGGTCAGATTCGACAATAACTTTGGCTTGGATCACAGCACCGCCGTCCAGATGGAAGACGTTTGTAAGTAACCGCGTTTCAGAAATCCAACGAATCACAAATTGTAGCATTTGGAGACATGTTCCAACGCTACAAAACCCAGCAGATCTGGCATCGCGTGGTCTTTTCCCTTCCGAGTTAGACGGAAACACTCTCTGGTGGAACGGTCCACAATTCCTTAGGTCGGAGTGGGACTTCACAATGCCAGGTCAACCGATACATATAGCGACAGAGGAGGAAAGTCGCACAATTATTAAGACACATTGTGTTGAAGCTGAACAGAATAGCATCGAAATGGTAATTCATCGACATTCAAGTCTCCAGAAAATGCTGCGGATATTAGCATATTGTCTGAGGTTCGTGTCCAATATCCGAAATCCACCAATGCAACGAAGATTAGACACCCTTTCTCCAATGGAATTGCATTCAGCCTTAAAATTTGCCGTTAGGATTGTTCAATCTAAAATGTTTCTAGCAAAAACAAAGGGTTTAAAATCATTAAATTCTTTCATTGATAAGGAGAATATATTGCGAGTAGGAGGTCGACTACAAAATGCGGACTTGGGTTATGAACAACGACATCCGATAATTTTAAAGCCAAGTCATCATTTTGTTAATCTCTTGTTGCGGGACGCGCATGAGAAAACATTTCATGGAGGAACTCAGCAGATGATCGCCTACCTTCGCCAGCGTTTTTGGATTGTGAATTTGAAAACCATAGTGAAGAAACACATCCACAATTGCACAATATGCTACAGGTATAGAGCAAAGCCTGCTCAACAAATAATGGGCAACTTACCAGCACCTCGGGTGCGAGTTTCTCGACCTTTCAGCTTCACTGGAGTGGACTATGCTGGTCCCATTGAAGTAAAGGCTTGGAAGGGTCGAGGAACTAAAACCTATAAGGCATATTTTGCAATATTTATTTGCTTAGCTACCAAGGCGCTTCACCTTGAGCTTGTCAGTGACATGACAACTCAAGCCTTTATAGCTGCATTTAGGCGATTTTCATCGAGAAGAGGTTTCTGCAAAGAGATTTTCAGCGACTGTGGGACAAACTTTGTTGGAGCCAACAGGGAGCTGGAAGCACTTCGCAAAGCAGCCCAATACAATAAAAGGGAGATTGCCGAAACCTTTGCTGCCGAAGGCGTAAAATGGAATTTTATCCCTCCAGCTTCTCCACACTTTGGAGGATTATGGGAGGCAGGAGTCAAATCGGTAAAGTATCACCTAAAACGAGTGGCAGGGAATGCAACTTTCACCTTTGAGGAGCTGACTACACTACTGGCTCAAATTGAGGCATGCCTCAACTCAAGGCCCCTGTGTCCTCTCACCAACAACCCAGATGACTTCATGGCCCTGACTCCAGCACACTTTCTCATAGGAGAGCCCATGCAAAGTGTGCCAGAGCCAGACATCGTCGACGAAAACATTTGCTACAACGATCGGTGGAAGCGGATACAACGAATGTTGCAGACCTTTTGGAAGCAATGGAGTTCCGAGTATTTGTCGCGTTTGCAGCAGCGTCCAAAATGGCTCAGAAGCGAGTCTCAACCACACTTAGGAGACCTTGTTTTAATAAAGGATGAACGGATTCCGCCATCCAAATGGAGTCTGGCCCGAGTTGCACAAGTTCATCCAGGAGCAGACAACCGTATTCGTGTCGTAACACTAAAAACAAAAACTGGTGAGCTGAAAAGACCAATCACCAAAATTTGCATACTACCAAGTAATAAATCAGTCGAAGAAGCCAATCTCTAACCCCGATAAACAAACTACAATATACATACTACACGATAGAATAATTAAAATCACACTCTCACACACTATTTGTCATTCACGCACATTTCTCACAAGTAAAATATCACAAAAACATAATAATAAAAACAATTATATTAAATAATTCAACGCCACACATCATTGAACATATAAACATTATTTATTTCAACAAACGATTAAATTTCCCTACCCATTTAACACTACTGAAATCACTCAATCAATAACTCAAGCAAAAACAATACAATAAAATATACATATAACTAATACAGTCCGCTTATACGAAGTGAGCATACACTCACATACCCTACACAAATAATAAAAAAAAAAAACACTCACTCAAATTTCCCAAGCTTCCATTCATGAACTAAACAGAAATTTGACCCCAACACAACCCAAAATTAAAAATTAAATTACATGCAATCCAACTCACCTGTAAACATAAAACCAACTGCATCGTTGAATACACACACCCCGAATGTGAATTAATTACAATTATCATAAATTAAACGAAAGTTACACGAAATAAAAAAGGCACATTACACGCAAAAATTAAAAACTCGTATCGACGCGAGACCATTCAAAACAATACTTGATAGTAAAACAGATCGTCGATCGAAATGCTATAGGTAAGGTAGAGGAAAAGAGAAAAACTTTTATTGGCAAGGGCAACGGGCAAATGGCATTGTATTACTCACTCTCGAATACGATAAGGTGTTTGTGCGTCAAACTGTCAATCTCTCTGTTGTTTTATATGTCTGTCTCGTTCCAACTAATTGTTTCTCCAACAGATCAAAGAATAAGAAAAATTCAAATGGAGATTCACCCAGCTGGCTTGGAAAAATAATAAACAGATGGAGGCGAATTGGAGATGGCCATTCAGTGTTGCCACTTTGTGTTTTACTGATGTCGGTCGAGTACTTTGCGAACTAGTTCACGGCGGGGAGAATGTAGCAGATTGAAACTAAAATTATTATCTTTGTTTTTCTAAACAATTTATTTAACAATAACGTAACTACATTAACACTAAAATGTTCTATTGGCTTAATAAGATTATAGTTATGAAAACCAAAATTGTCATAGTTGTCACTTTGACAATTGTAATATGTAAACAATGTAATTTTGCTATATAAAAGAATAAGTTGAATGAACTCGAATTATTATAACGTTCTCCGAAAAACTGTGCGTTTCAATTTTATCCGTTTTAAATTCAATAACCACATTGACCAACGGGAAGATATCTTTGTTTCTTGAGAGTACAGTTGTCTCCGTGTACATCTTTTGAACTAAATTCCTTTGTGAAATCAACAATACCCATAACATAACTGGGCACCTCGTGTACCCATTTATTTAGGTCCAAAGTGGTTGGTAAGCTGTTTTTGTTCAATCAAAATCAAAAAAAAAGTTGCAAACTTGATAGAAATTTGCCTATAATGGCAGTAAATAAAATGAACTAGTTCGTTCATTTTGTTCACACGTCAACCATTTGACTTAAATATCGGTCTGCTAACTAAGAGGGAAAAATGCGTTATGTTTCCGTCTATACCGCCCGTGACATTCAACCCATTTTTTTTTTTTAATAATTACAGAACAAAAATATTGAATTAAAAAAGCTCAAATTTGTTAGAGTTGCTTGGTAGTAACCCGGGAGTGTTCCTGTAAAATTTGGTCAAAATTACGCAAAAGGGGTATGGCACTTTCATCTCAAAACGATATTCATCATCACGCTTTTTAGGAACACTTATGGCTAAGGTCCTAAAATTAAGTACTTCCCTAGATAACTACGTAGTTTATTTAGTTCACTTGTCAGAATGCATTTTCGAACTAACTAGGCAAAGTTGATTAGAATCATGGTTCCTGCATAAAGTCGCTGCAGATGGCTTTTGCAGCTTAATACTGAGTGGTCATTATTTAAAAAAATATAAAAAAAAAACTTTCCTTTGTGACTGACAAGGACAACTGGCCCAATAAAACATAAACACGCAAAAGGAGGCACACAACTCAACATTAGAAACAGCCCGCGATGCCCATCTATCATCTGAAACGCCTACAAACGTACCTAGGTATATCACCCATCCATTTCAAGACAACCCGTCTTTTCGATAAAACATACCAGATGCCAATAGATGTTATGCAAATATCTATGTCTCCTTATTCGTAGGACCAACGGACCGATTCCGTTTCTATTCACTTCATTAATCAATTCAAAGACACTCGTTTTTCCATCCGTGTTTTGCAGAGGTAGTTTCGAATGTCAGTCGTGTAGGATTTTCAATAACTGGAAACTATTCCCAAAGGACTCTGGGGGAGAATAAATAAAATAAATCTCTACGGAGAAAGGGTATTACATAGCTGTATAGCTGGTGAGCATCAGGTGCTTATGCCGACTGGCAAATGATGCCAAAGACATTCGTTTCTCAATGTAAATCCAAGCCCCGGATTGGTATCCTTTTATTTACATTTAAAGACCCTTTTCACTTGGCCGATTCCAAAATAATATAAAATTCATAAACAAAAGGGACTCAAATTGAAATACTCGGATGTGTCTTTAATAAAACTGCAATCCCCATCGACCTCTCAGACACACAATGGCGAATAGGCGAAGCCGCATCTAACCAAAACGTTAAACAGGGCACTGAACAAAATGAGATGTAGACGTCATACGTCATAAACACGTGGGTGTTTGCCCGGAGTGTGGAAGAATGCGATGGAAAACCTCTAGTATATACAATTTGGCATGTGGCAGTTACACCTATCGCACCCGATCGGTATCACAAACCCTCGCAACGAAGAGGAAGAAGCATTAGCATCACAGCGGCCAGTTTGCGACGAATGTATGAATGTATAAAAAACAATCCTTAGGGAGCGTGGGGCATAAAAAAAAATAATCCACCAGGGATTTCATGCGTCCTTCTGGAAATTTATTGGCAATTGTGAACAAAACATCGAAAATGGAGACGATGAGAATGGAAATTCATCGTAGAAAAGGGAGCCAGATATTCTCGTTTATTTTATATAACAGGAGGTCTGCCGAAAGGATGAGAATACACCTACTCATTGGTCTGTGCGCCTTTGGTGCCTAGGAGAAGAATATCTGATTGAAGCCATAGTCTGCATTTTTATTGTTTTTCCTCGTTTTGGATTGTTTCACTTCGCCTCCTGCTCCTGTTGTTTCGACCGACCGACAACTATACAGAGAGGAGCACATGGGGTTAAAAGGATTGGAAATGAAAATCTCGCTGGATAAGCTGAGATTTGCTCTCGGTCTCGAGGATATACTGGAAGGTTATAAAGCTGGATGGCAATTAAGAAGTCAGGGTCCGCAATTGTTTCATCTGGTGCACGCTCACCGCAGCTTGCAGTATTTTTTTCAAATGCGAAATACACTCGCCCTCGCCAGGTTTGAGTTGAGTAATTTTCTTTCTTTCGTTTATCCGCTGCTGGGGCAATATTGGATTTTCGAAGGATCCATTTGGATCCGATTCTGTGTTGATTTTCATTTAAGAGGATTGAAAATTGTTGTTGAATTTTACTCAAAAAATGTATATACCTATAGGGATATGTTTCGAAGGGCCAGATTGTCAGTAATTTGGATTTTATTTCTTTTACCCAAAAAAGTACACACCCGAATATTGTGTCTGTGTGTGCTTTAAATTCGACCGAATTTGATTATGTGCACGAAGTAGGAAAAGGGACTGCTAAGTTAGCGCAGAAGGTACATTTCATTAACTAGGACTTGTTGGTTTTGCTTTGATCTTGCTCTGTCAAGCAGAAAAGGAGCACTGTGCTACTACGTTTTAAAGTGCTGTCCAATTTGGGAGAGAACGAATTGACGACCCAACTCAACACATTCGCAGTTTGGTTGATTGGCGTTTGTGTTATTCTTTAACTAGCCATGATTAAGTGGGGTTTGATTACTAAAGCATTCTATAGGCGAGTCAAGCAATTATTTTATCCCTTGTCAAATTGAAGGGCTCGAAACTCTTGGTTCCTGGACGTTAACCAACTTCGAGTGCGCTAAGAGAGGCATCACTTAGCCAAAAGGTTATTTGCCGAAGCCCAGATTCACCCCGGACCGGAGGCAAATAGTTGGAAGAAATTATACCGAGATTCATATGTGTATTAGCCCATGGGCAGGGAGAACGGTTTGGATGTGCAAACAAAGACGTCCTTGGAGGATGTTTTCAATATTATCACAGAAGTTGTCTTAGCGTTCAAAAGGCTTCCGAACAGCAGCGACACAGGTTCTGATGGTGGCGATATAATGGCGGCGTTTATGCACAAAATAATCAACCAAGTATAGTTCGAAGAAAGCATGCCCGATGACTGGAAAGAACTATCAAGACATATCCCTGCTACAAGATTCTATTTAAGGTAAGGTGTGATCCTATCAATCCGTCCTGCTACACAATAATAGACATACGTAGGTACCAGTGAGGAGGACAAGTGGAGAAGGTACAACTGAGGGCTTTATGAGCTCTACAATAATGCTTCAGCTCGAGTCAAGACGATCTTTAAGTACCAGCCTCCATCAGGTTCCAGACAACAATAAAGAATTAGGGGGTTGAAAAGGAGGAGGGCTGCAGTGAGTAGAGATTATAACATTGACCTTGTGGACAATAAAATTAGATTGTTACAATAACACTTAGAAGTCCTCGAAATTGCAGTAAAAACTGACAGTCCTCAGGAATTTAAATTTCAGTTTTTAGTCAAAGTCAAATATTTGCAACATTGGACAGATCAGCTTGATATGTACAGATGCCTTTGGTAGTTGCAAAAGCACATTCGAAACCTAGGAAAGTTATCCTCTTACATTTTAAACTGGGAGAATCAATCAGTCAAACTTTTTATATCTCTGCTGTTCTTCTCCGGGTCTACTATCATACTGTAAACTATTTACCGATTCGACTGTAGCTGTCATACTTTTTCGCTAATTCTAACGTAGCCTCTGTATTATGGTGTCAAACAAAAATGATTGTAAGCTCGAATTTTTTAGACAAATAAAATCTATTCTAATCTAATCTTGTGCAGGCAGTGCTTTTAATATTCTTTTTGCAATATTAACCACTACGGGTATAGCCCTCAATTAAAGGATGAGGTCAACCTTTGAAGTGCTAGATTTCCGACCGCCCAAACGCTGGTTTTGAGAATGGCCGATACCGACCTGTTGCAGAAACTGTTAAACATTTTTTTTTAGAGACATTGGCTTAGCCGAGAGTTAATGCAATTTTTCTTACCGGCTATACTTAGCTAGACCAAAGTCCTCTGCCGTGTTGTATATATGCAGCATTAGGGTTCACACTTTTGCAATGTAAGCTAATTTCCGACCTTGGCTAAAAAACAGAAAATATTTCAACTCCCGACCTCTGAGACTTCTCCTTCAGAATTGAAAGATCAACTTTGAGCCTTGACCAGAGAAACCTCAATAAGCCAGGTTGGCAACATAAGACTATTTCCATCAGCAGCATGTTATTATGTGTATACATCGGCAATGGTGGGCTTTTCCAAAAAGTTGGGTATGACTGAATACCGTACGTGGAAGCTATTCATATAGGACCCAGTCGTGCATTTATAAAAGTCATGGACTAAACTTTAAGGTCAAGATAACGTGTTGAATGTTTATTTCTCAATACAATACTTGAAGAATCTAATTCAATTATCTAATCTTTGCAACGTCTATGAACAAGCAACCAAACATTACCCTTGTTGTAAAGGATATGAACTCTGCATACCAGCAGCTACATCCATTACACATATAAAACCGCATACTGATCAATTAAAACAGTCTGTTCAACCACTAACGGGTTCAAGAAACCAAAACACAAGGACTGTCTATCTGCCACAACATTGTCCGTAATTCTTTGAAATAAAAACATCCCAGACAATGCTGTATTGCCTTTCACTTATCACATATAAGAGTGTTTTTCTGTGTGTCCCTTCTTAATTGCTCTCTAGTCTTTCCAGAAGTCTGGCATAAAATGGGGAACACAAATCGTTGAAAATATAAAGGATACAACATGTCGCTATAGGGGTATACAAAGATAAAATTGTTCTCCAAAGTATGTAATACATCATCGCAGAAGTTCATTTTCTTGAATATTTTTGTTGAAGAAATCCAACTTAAGGAAACATTTAAACAGCTTAATTATGCTGACGGGCATTATGGGTGCATCAGACTCAGACCCTTTCTGAGAGACAACCTCTAATAGGGAAGAAATAGGGTTAGGATTTACGAATCACAAATTGGGGTTGAAAGTGATTTAAATTTTGCCCACTTCTGCAAAAAGAAAACAAGGATTCTGCGTGGTATAAGAAAATTGTTTGAGTATCTTCTTATTCTAAAATGTGCATACAAGGCTATTGTTAATTAATAACATAAATAATATAAAATAAAAATATGAAATTGTGGGCAAGGATAAATTATAGGTAAATTCATTTTTTAGATATAGAGCAACAGACTAGTCCTAAGAGCGTCATTCCGAGCTTTTTTCAGCTTCATGTCGAGAAGCGGTTGTTTCATGTCCATATTCACAGAATTAAATATCTCAAGTTTAAATTAATGAATGCGTTTGTATAAGTTTGTATTTGCATTTCGCCTTCGTTTACCAAATCCAGCTAGAAATGGAAATCGAAGTGGTAGCTTATGTATGAAACTTGACACTCTTTGATAAATCTTCAATTTAGTCAATGTCGATGCCACTCTTCAAGTGCAAAACTTTTGTTATTAATTATGGTTATATGTAATACTTATCCAACTATATAATCCATAGATCTGTTCACAAAAACGCTCTTGGAAAGACACCTGTCTCTGACATCATTCCGTTCGAGCTCAAACATACCCAACATAAATAATAGCAATACAAATTTGTTTGTTAAATAAACGTTTATGAAATATTTCGCTGGTCTTGTCACACCTTTATTGAACGAAAAGGCAAAATATCGATGGACGGGGAATTTATTGCATGTGAAAAAAATGCTTTTTGATTTTTTGTGTTATGAAGGGTGTTGAATTTTTTAGTCTGGCAACGTGGCTTGGCTGTTGTTTACAGGCACACCAACATTTAAGAATGAAACAAACAATGTTGCGAGCAATAGTAGAAATAATTTTCAGATCATGGTTCATGATCTCGATGAGAAGCAGGATCATATGCTGTTGTTTGTAAGTGCATGTAAATCGATGATCTATATGGATCATGTTCATAGTTAATAATAAAAAACGGCTAGTATATCTAGCTCTCCAATGGTATGTTATACAGTACGCCAAGCTCATGGTACACAGAAGCAGTCCGGATTTGGCGGTCAATTTCGACGCAAAAAAAAAAAATAAATAAATAAAAAAATTTAATCTGTTTTGCAAACGTGTAATTGTTTTTTATTTTACGGCGCAGGGACATAATGTAATTCCACTAGCCATAAGTCCACAATGGACACCGCTTGGAATATTTGATGACTTTTTAATTTGGGATATTTTTTTTTAAATTGAACAATGGGCAATATTTTTTTTTAATTTAAAGAAGAATATTTTTTGGACGATAAAATTTTCTGAAGCTACATAGGTAGTTGGAGACAATAAATTGACTTTCAGATGCAGAAAAAATAAAAGTAGAAAAATCGGCCGAATTTCTTGAAAAATAAATTATACAGGTACTTACGGCCCACTTTGGAGGGACCTAATTCCACAATCAAATTTTGAACTTATGTCAAACCGAAGTGGGACACAATCCCATTAAGAACTTATGTCCCTGCGCTGAATTCTTTATCCCATAACTCATGGCAGCAAAACTGAGGTCTTCCTTAACTTCGTTTTCTCTTCAGGGTGGAACGGGGCTGTCCGCTGTGTGTTACAAACCACCAATTGCGGCCGATTTCCGCCTTTCCGGTTACTTGCCCACAAGCTATATTTTTACTGAGTGCCCACGATCACGTAACTTCAAAAGTTCCAGCTCATCAACAAACTCTCATAAACTATGAGCCACTTCCGCTGTCGGCAAAGTTAGGCTAATTTCACACACACCGATTTCGGACGGCCGATTTTATACCGGTCGTCCAAATTCCTATAGTGAACCACATGTATAAACGGGACCTTTCACACACGCCGACCGCTGATCGGTGTCGGCAAAATGCCGGTGAGCAGCCGTCTACTGCCACTGTATCGCCGGCAGTATCGGGAAGTAGTGGCGTACGTGATTAAATAGACGCTTGCACACACACCGATTTTTTGCTGACCATTCGACTCGCTTTATTCAAATTATGGGCGCATACTACGTTTAAAACTAGTTTTGATAGTTTTCTGATGTTGGAATTCACGATGTCTATAATTTTGCGCCATTATTATTAAACAATAACCTCGTGTCACGATTACGAAAACAAAGCAACTTATTGTGACCGGTAAAAATCCGGTGAGTGTGCAAGCACCCAGCTACCGGTAAAATGTCGGCCGATTTTATACTGGCCGTCCAAAATCGGTGTGTGTGAAATTAGCCTTAATGGCAGCGTTCATACAATTTTATTCGTTAAATTTTAGAATATTCGCTATGTCTGGATAGTGGTTTTCTTAGGAATTTGCTTGATATAATTGTGACAAATGGCAGCGTTCATACAATTTTATTCGTTAAATTTTAGAATATTCGCTATGTCTGGATAGTGGTTTTCTTAGGAATTTGCTTGATATAATTGTGACAGGACTTACTTTCAAGGTAAAAGCTTTTTGCTTACGGTGGTGTTGGCAACGCTTCCAGTGAAGGTGAATGATCTCGTCAAAAACAAAAAAAAATCTTCTGCTTTGAAAAAATGTGTTGTCAAAAATAATTTAGGTATGTTCGTTTGTACATACGATTTAAGACCTAACAAAAATCAATTAAGAATTCTGTGGTTTGCCAATCCGTCGAGTTGGTATTAATTGGACAAGGTGACATAACCTGTGCATACAAATCTCGGCTGTTTCTTCAAAAAAATTTCACGTGAACAAACAAACAAATAATCTTCGCAAAACGATTCATTTTAGTTTTTTGTATCGGACCTAAGGCTATGCTTAAGGATCGGCTTACTGCAAAAACCGAATGAGCCCAAGGCCGCATGATGACTATGCCGCTGTTTCCTTATAATTTAGACAAGGTGCGAAGGTACCATCCTATGTCGCATTACCCTTAGGCTATCATGTCGTCTAATCCTGTCCAATGCAACAATCCAGTGGATTCTTGAATTGGAACAGAAAAGTATTATTTAACATCAATATATCATTGGCGCAGAGGTTCCGCTTCGCTTCATTTCGGCAGCAAGCACATGTTTCTTGTTTTCTTCATCAGATTCATAATAAATTTATATAGGTAGGTAAGTATTTATTTGGCACAAAAGGTTCAGGAATATTTTTTTAAAGAAACATTTTGGCATTTGTAAGTTTCGGCGTCGGATTTCCAATACCCGTATTTTCCTAAAACGATTTTCATACTCCCTATAAATAGCATCGCAACTTCTGATTCAACCTCCAAACGACTTTGGTCGCAGAACAAAAACGACGAATTCAAAATAAAAAAAATGTGTACCCCTGCCTATATTTACGTCTCGTTTATAACCTTCTTTAATATGGACATAAAACACAAAAATAATATAAAGAAACCAAAAATACCTTAACCTATTCAAATATTTACCGCCCCCCAAAGAATAGAATATATTTCAATATTGGCTTGTTGTGGCAACCGTTTCTGCCTTCGTAAAAATAACTCTGAGTTATTTTATCCCTGCTGCTGCCACTCATATTTTAAAATAAGAACCTATCTGTCTTTCTTCTGTTGGTTTCGCAAATTGAAGTGCCCAACAGATTTCAAATTGAAATTAATCCCCCTTCCCCAAAAGCGTATTCGTTGCTGAAAACTGTCCAGACCAACCCTGTGCAAATGGCATCAAAAAATAAACGAAATACACATTCAACCTGGTTGTTCGTGTTCGGGTTGTTTAAGATAGCTTTTTTAAACTCATTCGTTGACAAACACTAGCCGAGGGAATGTTTATTATTATCCTTTCGACTGTCATCCCCTAATATGACTATGCCTACGCCACTCCTTTGTTGGGTCTTCATTCCAGACTACTTGAGAAGTCCCGTACAAAATGTTCTTCTTGTGCTTTCTCAAAATATGTCCCCAAAAGGACATTCGTTCCAACTAAAGGATAATCACCTCTATCGAGGCACACGCTGCTAGGCTTCACGTCACAGTTGCTGTGCTATACAAACACAAGTCCCTGCCGTCTATTGTGAGAAGGGAATTTTTTTTTTTTGTTCTTTTGAAATGCCCTTGACGGACTTTCTTTCTCGCCGCATACCTAATGGCGAGGTGTTAGTCTTCATTCCCATTGCAGTCGCCAGTGGGGGCACTTCAAACTCGATCTCGCCCACTTCTTAGACGGAGTTTAAAAAACGAAATTAATTCTTTCCAACAAGGTTTCTGGGGCCCTTCGAGGGTCCTTACAGCGGGAAGTTTCTGGGAGTTTGACTTTTAAGAATGTACTAGGTTTTTCTCTACAATTTTATTTGAATTTTAGATCCTGCTCGCAGTGACAATAATTGCGTAACCGATTTCAAACTTCCACCACTCACACAGAGAGAGATATCCCAAATCTCTCGTCTGAAGCATTGCGGCAATAAAAACCAGGTTAAACTCATATAATTACTGGGTGGCAAATTTAGGGGAAGAATTCTCGCATAAATCTACCGCACGTTAATTTTACACCGTCACATAGGAACATCCTAGCTATCTGCAAATAGGAACGTGAGGCGTGTAGTTGAATTAAAGGGATCTAGTGTATCATTAAGTGTCGGTATATAATTGCAGGTAAGATCTGGGATGTAATAAAATTTAATTTTATATGTAAATTCATTTAAAACAGAGGTAGGTACGCGTATAGCTTGTGAGCTGCAGAGCCCCTCGAGCCTTCTAAATTATTAACTCCAGTGTTTGAGGAAGCGTGCAGAACCGGGCGCCCGCCCCACAGCTGTATGCGTGTATACTGACTCAAGAAATTTTATAGTTTAATTTGCTTGGCCGAGCTTTGGTTGGGAGAAACCTTTTTCGGTTTGCTTAAGTGCGATCTGGAGTTTTATTTCGTAATTATGCTAATCCTTTAAAAGTTATTTCCAGGAAAGCAACGCAAATTAGATTGGGATTATAATTTGTTTTATTCTCGTTTTTCCACATTTTTGTTGTTTTGCATTTTGTGGATAAAGTACAAGCTAGGCGAATAAATTTTGGGTATTTTAGTATGGACAATCTGGAGAATGTTTCCGAAAAGGTTACTTTTGCTGATAGGCGAGTTTAAGACTTACAAATTACCAGTGGGAAAAGTTGCACAGTTTGAGGCTCACTTTGATAAATTAATGGGCCAGTAGTTTATCAAGGATATATTTTAGACAAAGGTATATAACTTAGGGTTTATAATGGAGAAGGTATGGCCACTACCTTTGCCGGGCGAGGATGGAAATTTTGCAGGTAGAATGTGGTATGTGTATAATCTCAACTATTACAATTAAGTTGACTTGGCAAGGATATAAATTCGAGAGTAGGCCTGGCATTGTTTCCGAACAATTTGGGAAGGAATTAGTTTTTAAAGAGTTAACTGACATTACATTAAATCAGAACTGACAGTTATTTCCACCTAGGGTAGTCATACGGTTGGTTAACCTACATACGAATGGAGTCATCGACAGCGGAAATCGTGTAACGGAAAAGCAGTTTGAGTGCTAAAACGCTCGACAAATGAAAGGTTCTCTATTATCAGCGTCCTATGGTTTGATTCTTTGCCATGAACTACTCATCAGCATAACGCAAAATCAAACAATATGTGAATATTGAAAATAAAGCTCTTTCGTCACGTCCACTGTTGGGTTGCTGCATGAATAGAGGGGGTGCTCAATTGCGTTTCATTTTTTGTTACGCTGATATTTCTTGCTTCTCCATCACCGACACGATACATATCAGATATAATAAATGGTATCTTATCAGCGGGATTGAATACTAGTAGACAATTTCGTGGACTTCAGCAAAGCAAATATCGTCGCCATTTAAGAAATGCAGTATAATGGGCCAAAAGTTGTAAGAAAACACGTGGCATATGTCAATGTAATTGATACAGAGAAAAGGCTGCACTCAGTGGGTATTTTTAAGCAGCGTAAATAAGACACTAAAGCATTCGATTTCGTTGCATAAATGAGCGCATCTGGGTTAAAGTACTAACATCCGTAACAAATTGCAACTAATTTTACGCTGGTAGTTTAATTTGTCCTCGATAATTTTTGTGCTCAAATAGACTAATGACTAATGAGCATTGACCAACACCTTACGTCCACGTTTCAGCAAAACTAGTTTGATACAAAAAAAGAACTACACGAAAAAATATCATCTCTTTGGAAAATAATGCAAACAAATCAACAAAACTAGTTGTCTCTCATTGACTTTATTGGCAAAACCAGGCGAACCTTAACTGGTGCGGGTCGGGCATAGATGATCGTCAACCAAATCATCAATTAAAATTACAGCTCTAAGCCGAATGATTTAAGACACTTTTCGTTCACCCAAGCGTTCCAGTGATCTAAAGTCTCTCTGAATGAGTACAAACTACATGTAACAGTGCAACTAACTGATCATTGGAATTGTAAAATAAAATCCCCAGTCGAGGTTTTAATAGATAATTTCCTCGTATAAGAAAAATGTTCGCAATTCTGTCAATCAATCAATATAAGTTAATGGCAACGACCTACACGAGTAGGTACAGGGTCATTGTTAACGCCAGTAGTTTAAGTTGCACTTCTTGCACAAAATTGTATTTCAAAATATTCATTTGCACTTTACGCCAGTAGTTTAAGTTGCACTTCTTGCACAAAATTTTATTTCAAAGTATTCATTTGCACTTTTGCATAACGGAAGTGCAAATACATCAATAACCCAATCGCGCTTCTTTTAACCTTCTTTTTCGCTATATGCTAAGCAAGCAAAAATAGAATTATGTATGAATTGTATTTGATATGAGAAAAAACAATAAACAGACAAAAATTAACTGCCGACGAGATCGGACAAAGCATTTTTTTTATTTGGCGCCCAACGTGGTTTTATCGCGAAGAAATACTCCAAAAGTCCTTGTAAAGGATAAAAGAGTAACAAAAGTCCCCATAACAGGGATACTACATCTTTATCGATATAAAAACCGTACTGGTGGAGGAGCACGAATCCACACACCACAAGCAACACATTCTTAAATTCCTCATCGCGGGAAAAATCCACACCATGATAGAATTATTAATACTGTAAGCTTAGGATAAAAATAGTTAAGTTAAATAGTGAAATAAGTGATTCATTTATATTAATATTGGACATTTCCGAGAACTATAAAATAAATAATTTCAAATATCTAGTGTGAATTTAAGCAGATAGTTCCGATTTATTAGTGTGGTTACTGTAGTAAAATATTCAAGTTAATATTCTTTTGTGGTCAACAATTTATATAGTCATGGCGGAAAACATTTCGCAAATTGTTTCTTCAGCTGTAGAAGTTGCAGTTGAAACTGCGTGTGGTGCGATAATGAGAAAAATGGGTGAATTGATGACAGAAAATAAGACGGTCAATGAAAGTGTAAATGCAAAAATCGAGGAATTAACAGTGAAACTGAATTCAGTGCAATTACCTTCCTGCACAGCGGTTGTTTACGAACCTATTTCTGTAAGAACCCCCAACGTAGAATGTCTGATTTCGCTCGACTTAATAAAATCTTTACCAGAATTCTCGGGTGAACAGGCGAAATATATTTCTTGGAGACAAGCGGCTAATACGGCTATAGAATTATTTAAACCATATGTGGGAACAGAAAAATATTATCAAGCAGTAGCCATTATCCGTAATAAAATTACAGGATCGGCTGATTTAGTGTTGTCTTCTTTCAATACAGTTTTAAATTTCGATGCCATAATTGCACGTCTTGATCATACGTATTCCGACAAACGTCCATTACATGTTCTTGAAAACCAACTCTCCATCCTATGTCAAGGTCGTATGAGCATTTCAGACTTTTATGATCAAATTGAAAAAAGCTTAACTCTGATAATTAGCAAAATAACAATGGAATATTCAGGGAACCAAGAAGTAAAAGACTCATTGGCAGCGAAATATCGCTCTGATGCCTTACGTGTTTTTATATCTGGTCTTAATAAGCCTTGGTGTAACATTTTATTTTCTGCCGGATGTCAAGATTTGCCGTCTGCGCTTGCCAAAGCCCAAGAGTTGGAAGCAAACCAGCATCGTTATGACTTTGCCAGAGCTTTCGATGCCCAGCAAGGGCGAAATAGAATCTCTTACAGCAACAACCCTCAGTATAGGAGAATGACGAACGACACACCCAAAATTTCCCACCAATACCAAGAACAGCCTAAAGTTATACCTATGGATGTAGATCCATCAGTTAGACACCGCTACAGTGAAAAAACATCATCTCAAGCTATACAGCAACAATTAAAGTTTACTCAAAATGATATTAATAATAGTCGTCCCACACCTTCCTACCCAAACCCAAATAACATGCAAAATATAAATATAAAGGGACAACGGGAATCTGATAGGCAAAACACAGCTAAGTTACAGCGTATAAACCATATCCAGCCACAAGCTGAGAAACCAGATGATAGCGACAGCTTATATAGAAACGAATATGAATCAGAAGGTTATAGTGAAGATGAAGAAGTAGGTTTTAATGGTGTAGACGAGATTAATTTTTTAGGCTAACTTCGGCACTGCCATTTATCAAGAAAAGACTTAACAACACAACCCTGTTAAAAATCTTAATCGATACCGGAAGTGCCAAGAACTACATTAGAAATTTACCTCACTTAAAAAATATCAAACCAAACAATAAGCCTTTTATAGCGAAAACTCTGAACGGTGCCAATCAAATTACACATAAATGTGAGATGATTTTCTTGGGGGCTTTGACAGAATTTTTTATTTTACCACAGTTAGAAACATTTGATGCCATCGTAGGTTACGACTTTCTCTCAAGAATTAAATCTAAAATAGATACCGATAACGCGATCCTGATATATGAAGGGGGTACCGAGCCCTTAGAATTTCTACACTGCGAACAAACAAATAATATAGAAATTAATATAGAATCTGTCCCTAGCAATATCAAAACGGAATTCCAGAAAATAATAAAAGCACACGCAGGCGTTTTCGCACAGCCAGACCAAAAGTTACCATTCAATACAAATATTAAAGCGTCCATAAGAACTATTGACGCAGAACCAATTTATTCCAGGCCAAGACCCTATAATATGGCTGCAGTGCCATTTGTCAATGAAGAAGTAGAACGATTGTTAGATGACGGTATTATTCAACCTTCAAGATCACCATACAATACTCCTATAGTGGTGGTACCGAAGAAAGGAACAGATGAGGACGGTAGCCAAAGATTTAGACTAGTTTTCGATTATCGAAAGCTTAATGAACGTACAATAGCGGATAGATATCCGATTCCGGAAATCTCAGTGATATTGTCAAATTTAGGCCAAGCGAATTATTATACGACAATAGACTTAAAAGCTGGTTTTCACCAAATCCTCCTCGAGGAGAAAGACCGAGAAAAAACAGCATTCTCGATTAACAACGGAAAATACGAATTTTGTAGGTTGCCATTTGGGGTAAAAAATGGTCCAAGCATATTCCAACGCGCTATAGACGATGTACTAAGATCAGAGATTGGGAAGAGTTGTCACGTCTACATTGACGACGTCATAATCTTTTCAAAAACCCCAAGTGAACATTTGGAGGCCATTGACAGAATATTTTCCAAGCTTTACAACGCTAATATGCGTATTTCAATAGAGAAATCTAAATTTTTCAGACGACAGGTTGAGTTTTTAGGATTTTTAGTGTCCAGTGAGGGCATAAAAACATGCCCCGATAAGGTAAAAGATATAGTAAATTTTGAAACGCCTAAATCTCTAAGGGGCTTGTGGTCATTTCTCGGCCTTTCCGGCTATTACCGCAGGTTTATTAAAGACTATGCGTCCCTAGCGAAACCACTAACTAAATACCTTAGGGGAGAAAATGGGAATATTAAAGCAAACCAGTCGAAAAATAAAAAAATCGAACTCGATGCTGAAGCAATAGGTTCTTTTAATAGAATCAAGAACATACTAGCGTCAGAGGACGTCCTGTTACTATACCCAGATTTTCGAAACCCGTTTGAGCTTACAACTGATGCTTCGTCGCATGCGATTGGCGCTGTGTTGTCTCAACAAGGGAGACCAATCACCATGATTTCCCGAACATTGAGCAAAACAGAGGAAAATTATGCGACAAACGAGAGAGAAATGCTCGCTATTGTCTGGGCGTTACAAAGTTTAAGAAATTACCTTTATGGTGTCCCAAACATTAATATTTACACTGACCATCAACCTCTAACCTTCGCAATATCAGAAAAAAATCCTAATACTAAACTGAAAAGATGGAGAGCCTTTATCGAGGAATATTCTCCTACGTTCTATTATAAGCCCGGAAAAGAAAACAAGGTCGCTGACGCATTATCGCGACAGCACCTTAACATCATAACTGACTCAGATGGAACGGTTCATAGCGAGATATCCCTAACGGAAGTAATTCCGTCAGTAGTTAACCCCATAAACGGTTTCAGAAACCAGATCTTTATTGAGGCTGCCGTGACAGACAGCAAAAGAATGATAACCTTGTATCAGACACAAATAAGACATGTAGTAAAATTTTCTTCTATCCCAAAATTAATAGAGACAGTCAAAGATTTAATTAACCCTAACGTCAATAATGGAATTTATTGTACACTTGAAATATTAGCTAAAATTCAACACGAGTTAAGAGTCATGTTTCCGAGAGTAAAGATAAAACATACCAACAAATTTGTACAAGACGTTTTAACAAAGACGATCAAAGCGAAATAATAGCTAACGAGCATAACAGAGCGCACAGGGGCCCCTCAGAGAACTATAAACAAATAATTCGTGATTACTATTTTCCGAATATAAAAAAGTTATCCAAAACATTTGCCGCGACATGCAGAATATGCAGCGAAAATAAATACCAGCGTAGGCCAACCCAGCACCCAATAGGTGCGACACCAATTCCTGTTTGTGTTGGAGAAATCCTCCATCTAGATATTTACAATACGGGCAAGAAATACTTCGTTACTTGTGTCGATAAATTCTCTAAATTTGCAGTAATTAAACATGTCCATTCCAGAAACACAGTCGACATAAAAAACCCACTTATAGAAATTACTTCACATTTCAAAAAACCTAAAATAATAGTAACCGACAATGAAGGCGCATTTACATCTAACGTAATCCAGTCCTTGCTAAAAAACGAATTTAATGTTTCAACCTATACGGTTCCTCCGCATCATAGTCAAAGCAACGGCCAAGTCGAGCGTTTTCATTCGACTCTAGCGGAAATAGCCAGATGCACGAAAGAAAATACAACCGACATAGTTGAGCTAATGTTACTATCCACGTACAAATACAATAATACGATTCATTCGGTCACAGGTTTCAGACCAGTAGATATATTTCATAATAGGTCAGAACAAACAGAAAAAGAAATTAGTAAAATACTGAAAAGCAAACAGGAAAATGACCTAAGTTACCATAACATAAATTCCACACCGAAATTATTTCAACCAGGCGACAGAGTTTTCTTAAAGACTAATAAAAGAATTGGGAATAAATTTTCTAAGCTTTACGAACAAAAAACAATCCAGGCAGATCTTGGAACAGCCGTAGTTATCGAGGGCAGGCAAATTCACAAAAATAATTTGAGATAATCCTTTACTTCCAGGCTAACTCAAATCACTTGCGGTATTGCAAGGATTACTGACTACTCTTCAGCACTCTTTATCCCAATACCAGCGGGGGATGTCGCAATTTACCAAGACCATTTCTACCTAAAGCATGTGACAAATTTGTCTGTCATTGAATCGATAACCGCTGACAATATAGATATTTCTAAACAGCTTAAAGACGGAAGATATCGAGATATATTACAGCAGGATATGAACGAAATTGAGCGCTTGCTTAAATTATTGAAACTCCCAATAAGAGATAGACGGTCAATAGATTTTATAGGATCCGCAATCAAATTCATAGCGGGTACACCTGATCACCAAGATATGGAGATATTAAAAGCACAGGAAAACGAATTGGTAAGGTCTAACAACAGGCAGGTCGACATAAATACTCAGATTCAGAATAAATTAGATGAACTAACAGACAGAATAAACAACATTAACATAATCAATAAGCACGAAACGGCCGATTATCAGACTTTGACCACATTAATATCTAGAAGAAATAGAATTGTAATCGATACTCTTAATAATAACATGTATTCAATAGTTTTAGCGAAAAACAATTTAGTAAATCCCCTTGTCCTAAGTATAGATGAATTAGAATTTATTAAATTAAAAGAAAAAATTGTAACGCAGCTGAATGATCTGCTAAATGTTGCAGACGTAAAAATGTACTATCAAAATAATGCGTTAATATACCTAATCAAGATTCCCAAAGTACAAGAAAAATGTAAACTATTCGAAATTTATCCAGTAATTCATAATGATAAAATAATAGATTTAAAATCCAACCTCACCGCAGATTGTAACCAAAACTATTACCCACTAAGCAATTGTAGAAAAGGTCTCTTATACTCTTATTGTGAAAAGAACAACCAAGACACTTGCGTCTCAGAACTCCTAAACAACCACACGGCAAAATGCCCCACCACACACGCCTACCATCTGGAAAAAATCAAGTTGCTAGAAAATGGACTTATTATTGCAAGGGATAAAAATATTTCTATTGAAGAAAAGGACCATCGTATCGAGTTAAACGGATCATTCCTTATATCTTTTGAGAATACAATCAAAATCAACGGGAAAGAATATAACATTACCCAACCATCTGATGTAGCCTTCCTACCAGCACCGAAGAAGACAATCCTTAGTGAAACTTCGTTTAACGAGCAAATTTCACTCCCCTACTTGCATAAGTTACACTTCATAAACAATGAAAAAATCAAAGAGTTCAGCGTTACACTAGAAACAAACAAGTGGATCTGGTATGGCGTATCTGGAATACTTCTCATCGTCATTTTCAGCCTGCTCTATATGAAACTTAAACCAAGCACAGTCAATATAAGAACAATTACAGACCGAGTACAGGAATCGACGTCGTCAACAATAGATAAAGACGCCATAAAAATGCGAATTATTAAGATGTTGAACGAGGACGTTCAAGTTTAAGTAAGGGAGGAGTTAATGGCAACGACCTACACGAGTAGGTACAGGGTCATTGTTAACGCCAGTAGTTTAAGTTGCACTTCTTGCACAAAATTGTATTTCAAAATATTCATTTGCACTTTACGCCAGTAGTTTAAGTTGCACTTCTTGCACAAAATTTTATTTCAAAGTATTCATTTGCACTTTTGCATAACGGAAGTGCAAATACATCAATAACCCAATCGCGCTTCTTTTTGCCTTCTTTTTCGCTATATGCTAAGCAAGCAAAAATAGAATTATGTATGAATTGTATTTGATATGAGAAAAAACAATAAACAGACAAAAATTAACTGCCGACGAGATCGGACAAAGCATTTTTTTATTTTATACTCCTGAGCAGCGTGCGATATTTGTGCGAAGTTCAATGTAGCGGAAAAGCAAAAAGATAAAGGAAAAGGCACCAAAATCGTGGACATTTTAGGAATCTAACAAAAAAAAAAACATTCAAACAATAAATTTCTGCTGAAATTTTAATCAATACAACTTTTTTATTATAATTGTCAACACACTAAAAAATGTTTTCTATAAAAAAAAAACAGTTCATGTAAATCGGTTCTATCAAACGGCGATTTTTATGCTAGTTTTAATTTAACCCTAGATGGCTAAGGTTACTGACTACCCCTAATAAGCTTATCATTCGTTCTTTTTTTCCTGATGCATTAGAAAGATGTTGCCAAATAAAAAACGCGATTTTTACTAAATAAACACTTTAGTTATTATTACTAACAGTCTTTCAAACAAGGATAACGTTTTAAAATCTAAAATTAACATGTCTTACAAATTTTAGAAAAAAACTTTTTTTTTCGTTAGCAATATTAAATTAGTTATAAACATATGCTAAACAAACAATTATTAAAATTGGGTCAAGCAACTAATTTTTCTTAGCGCGTGATCCGACAAAAGTCCGAAACGACGAATTTGAGCAAATAAAAAAATAAAAAGAAATGCAAATAGGTAGGTACTGGTTTTACCTGCCGTCCATAACCGTCATTTGCAAGAGTGCTTCAATGACTGAGTTTATTAGTGAACAAACGTTACTCCGCCTATGTCTTTGGGTTGAAGAGAGACAGTTAGATTACGAATGCGACGTCAAATCGACGTTCATTAGCAAAGCCCTCTATGTAGGGTTAATGTGATTTTCTTCCCGTGTAACGCAAATTTTACTAAAAAAAAATAGATTTTGACGCTCATTAAAAATTTCAATCAACCACAAATACTTGAAGCAAATAAGAATGTAGTTTTTGCAAATTGCAACCTGTCATTCAAGTGAATAAAAGTTACCTTTTATTTTGTCACAGGAGAAATTTGGAAATTCCGTTTTTTTCTTTTTTTTTTTGCAGAGAGGTAAATTTGTTTAATTTTGATAATAATGGAAGGTAATTTATAAAATCGCATCCTTTAACTTTTACGAAAGAGTTTTTAACTTTGAAGAAAAAAATTTGTGCGATGACAAGGAAAAGTGTTTTCAAAAAAGCTACCAAATACGCAGAACGTGTAATGGATAGCACTACCTAAAAGAAGCATAACGTTATGTTTTATGGATCAGCAAGTGCAAAACTGTTGCCTCCACATGTTGTGCACACGCTTATGGGAATAATGGGTTCAAGGTGGACCCTCACGAACTCGCTTCAACCGCAGTAAGTCTGGGTGGTTTGATTCAATTCTATTTAGGGACTGGTTCCTTAATTCTTTCATTCCGTAGACAAGACACTTAGGGCAGGAGGTTCTCATTTTGGAAAGCGGGGAAAACGCCCAAAATTTATCAAAAGATATTTTTACACATTTATTGAAGCAGTTGATCAATTCCTTGGTCAATGAGAGTGGAACATTCGAGAATATTTCAGTTGGTTTCAAAAAATTCGGTACCTATTTCTCAGTTTAACCCTTCAGAGGTCCTTCTTAGGTTGCCATTAAATGTTGTTGATGAAGCCAATATTGAGGAAACGCTTTCGTCTGCAGTAGTGTCGGTACTAAAAATCAATGCGTCATGGCGATGAGAAAAAGGTTCCGAAAAGGAAGTTGTTGCTTCCCATTCACCACACGACAAAGCGAACACTTTTGAAAATGTTGAATATTTAGAAGACGATCCTGGAGATAAGGAAGAAGATCACAATGGACCAAATGTTGACAAAGGCGACCTATTAGTGGATGAAATATTTGCCATATTATACACAGAAAGAAGTACCTTTATAACATGGTTTCTTTAAGCGGCTTCATTTAACTGCTGTACCTTCTGCAATATTATTTAAAGTTATCGCATGAGTTACAAAACATGGGCACTGTTCTATTACGAGTTGGATATATTTTTGCCCAGAAATATGTTTAAGGATTAGATTGATTTCGCTTATAAACAACTAAATTCATTTTTAATTTATTTATTAGATAACTTTGTATTGTTTTCGAATTCTGTTAATTATAAGTCGTATAAATGAAATAAAAAAAAATATACGCGACATGACGAAAAGTTTCGTCTTCTTCTTCCGACTGTAGAAATTATTTCGGCTGCTGCAGCAATGATAACATCTTCATAATTTTTTCTTGTACGCATTGTTTTGCAGATATTTCAATATTTGAAGTTTGAATTGCGAATTCATCTGACTTCGGTCACATCTGTCATGAACATATGGTTTTTGTCCAATCTATATCATATTTAAAAATGTAGAGATCATTTATCTGTGCTGTGGAGAAACAAAGTGGAGACTAGGGACTCTAAAATTTAGCTCGCGCACGATACTAAGCTTAAGGACATGTAGGTACCTAAAACAAAATTGTCTTACAAAAAATTATAAACCATTTTCATAAAATAGAATCGAAGAGCCGCATATATTGTTGCGCTTCATACACAAGCTGTTCGATGGAAGTGTCAATACCTACTCAATTCGAAAGATTAAATAATTATTTTAATTTAAAAGTCACTTATTCATCAAAGCCGCGTTTCGACACCCACACAAAAATTTACAAAACGCCATTTAAAAGATAAAGCGTTGCGGCACAAACATATTTTCCTACTAAGCCGCAAAAGAATGACATTTCTAAAAGGGTGGCATTATTTCAAAAGCACAAAACGCGAAACGATAAATTAAATTCGCGGAGAAGGTGGGCGTCCCCGGATACCTCCTATCTAACAATCACACTCCTTGACGACATACTTCAATTCAAAGATATCGATTACTTATACACTCCCTCTGAGGATTAATTGAGTTTGTATACGTACTCGTATATACAAATTCTTTGTTACTCTGTTTCCCGCTTCGTTTCTGATTATCGTCTGCAGACTGCGGTAAATTAATTTCCATCCCTCCATATACTTTCTGATGTTGACAGATACAGTATTCCCACCATCTCATGCCTAAACAAACTAATAGTCACACCAAGCACAAAGTAAATAAGGACCTGTTTACCATTCGCCTGAAATGATACTTGTTGACAAACAGCATCTCCGATGGCAGATAACATTTAATATATCGAATTCACAAAAACTCCCTTCAGTAGAATATAAAGTAGGTATGTACTCACTTTTTCTAAGCCATCCTTAAAAGTGTCCACACAATCATGCCAAATTGTCTGCAATCAATTATCCCTTTTCGTTTTGTTTCCACGCAATACTCCTTCCGCACACCGAAACAATTAATATTCGTTTACACAGAGGTGAAGAACTTCATTAAGCCGTTCTGGCAAAGCACACGAAAGTGGTATCAAATTTGCTATCCTCGCCACAGTATGCACCCTACTTTCTCCAACTCCTTAGATCGCACAAATAATTATTCACAGCGAATGCCCAAACTAAAAGCAGTCACAGTCTGGTCAGGGAAAAACAAAACATTCCGACCGTCGTCGTCGCGTCCTTGGCGTCGTTGCCCGAAGAAAAATTCAAGGATAGCTCTGAAGAACACTCTAAACGCACGGACACATTTCAGAAATACAATACCATCGAAGAAATAGGATGCCGCAGAAGTGCCGCTTCGTGCACGTGCACACAGCGCGTTCACAATTAACTGTTAATCGCCGCAGGACCAGGCGAAACTTTTATTTTTGTTACTGTTGGTTAGAGAAGCCACCCAAGCTCGTGAGAAACGCAATTAAATCCAAATAACCGCAGGGATGTGTTTACACTGGAGGGAACTCCGCATCACCGCCCCGGGGCCTTGTTTTATTATCTCACTATCTGAACAGATACCGGCACACAATCTTCCGAAGGCAATAACCTTCTTGGATGGGGAAGGAAAATGATACTCAAAAGCAAATGCCGCTCTCTTTGTTCCTTGGGTCCCGATTGGATCGAGGAGGAAAATTCAACTGAAATTTACTCGGCGGATGCTGCTCTGTTTTATAGATACCTCGCCTGAGCTTTCGGGATAAAAACCTGGCTACTGCGCGTGTGCGGATAAGGTTACCATTATCATAACCACTTGTTTGGCAAAAATGTCATATGGCAATCGTTCGAGCAGGTGGTAGGCAGAGGCTCCTGTAGATATTTGTTGGTTGTTTGCCTTATGTGAGCCTAATGTGAATTATTCGAGAATCTTATGGTGCAGGGGAGTTTGGCCGTGTACCTGTTACCTAGGTTGCGCGCACTTCATTAAAGCAAACATACAGCAGAGCTGCCACTGCGACGGATAGCCAGACAGACAGGTGGTTGTGCTTTATATTTGCTGTTGTTGTTGACATTTATTCGTGTTGACGTTCACCCGTTGCATTTCTCACTTTTATCCCGATGTGTGGCAGGAATTTTTTATGAGAGTTTGCCGAAGTGTTATGTGCTATGCTGTGGCAGGTGCTTTGGTTTCGTAATTCTTACACCTCAAGAGAAGACACGACTTGAGGTGTTGAAGCGGCAAGAAGCGTGATGGGAATTGAATAATGTTTTGTTTGCAGTTTTCTTTGTTTTAATTTAAAACTGCTTCTGGGCTTTTAAAGCTCATGTAAAATTGTAAAAAGTGTAACAGGACCAAGGAAAATTCTATTTTGAAAAATGTTCAAGTCTCCTGTTTTTTTTTTTTTGCTTTGTGTGCTAGCTTCGCACAAGCTTCTTGTCTGGAAATTATAATTACTTTCTTAGCGAACACATTTTTTACAGCAGGGATATATAAAGCAAATAGGTACAAATTTTCAAGAAGGAAAAACAAATATGTAAACCTTGCACGTTCTATGTTATAACGGGTGATTTTTTAGCTGGTTTGGTTTTGGCAACACTGGTTTTGACAGCTGACGTGTGTTTAGTACCTTGTGTCACTGTCAAACAGCTTCAGTTTGGTTTGCAATTTAACCATGGATCGTCTTACAAATGAACAACGCTTGCAAATTATTGAATTTCACTATCAAAATTCGTGCTCGGTTCGAAATGTTCATCGCGCGCTTTTATCGAAAAATTGTGTTCAGCGATGAGGCTCATTTTTGGTTGAATGGGTACGTAAATAAGCAAAATTGCCGCATTTGGAGTGAAGATCAGCCAGAAGCATTGCAACAGCTACCAATGCATCCCGAAAAAGCCACTGTTTGGTGCGGTTTATGGGCCGGCCGCATTATTGGGCCATATTTCTTCAAAGATGATGCGAATCGCAGCGTTACTGTCAATGGTGAACGCTACCGAGCGATGATAACAAACTTTTTTTTGCCCGAAATGGAAGTTCTTGACTTGCATGATATGTGGTTTCAACAAGACGGTGCCACATGCCACACAGCACGCGAAACAATGGCGCAATTGCGAGGCGAGTTTGGTGAACAGTTAATTTCACGTTTCGGGCCGGTCAATTGGCCGCCTAGATCGTGCGATTTGACACCATTAGAGTATTTTTTGTGGGGGTATGTCAAGGCTAATATGTATAGGGACAAGCCCGCTTCGATTGACGCACTAGAAGCCAACATCCATGCATTCATTCGTGAGATACCGCCCGATATGTGTGAAAGAGTATGCCAAAATTGGACTCAGCGGACGGGCTACCTGAGACGCAGCCGCGGTCAACATTTGCATGAAATTATCTTTAAACATTAAATTGCAAGGTTCAAACTATCGATTCAACTAAATATTTCATTCATTTTTTCGAATTTTTTAAAAAAAAGTTCTAAACCTCTTAAAAAATCATCCGTTAGAAGCAACCCAGTTTTCAATTTGTTTTGTTTTCTTTCGATTATTTCTCCATATTCTCCGCCAATGTAAAGCTTTTGCTGTTGCACATAAGATTCATTGAAGCGCCATCTGGTAGACTCGATTCCGTTGCAAACAAAATCCGACCGGTTGATTATATTTAAATGTTTATATACAATGGAATAATTGTTTGGGAAAAGTTGTTTAAACACTCAGATTCGGCATAATTCACAAAAACGATCTTTCGGGACAGTACCAAAAATTGCCTCAGTTGTTTCGGGGTTTTTCGAGATATGAGTTCAGTGTATTATTGTTTGCATGTAGGTTACACATTTCTTTTCAATTTTGAAAAAAAGATCAAAATTCCCTTCTTCAGATCAAAGTCTACTTATTTATATTTTATTTTTGTGATCAATTGCATTACCATTTGCTCAGAAGTTTATTCGTAAGAAATGGACCAAGTTACTTCCTTACCGCACTTAATTCAATAATTGAGGGTATAAGTCCACGTATGGATGTGGCTAAAAGAGTTGTCTTGCAAAAAAAAAAAAAAACGTCTAAAAAAACAGCCACGAGATGGTCACAGCTAGAGGGGCACACAGTCTCCTCTCAAAGGCACAGTGGCCCATTTTAAACCGGAAAACGTCTGAGGAATTAATCAATCTCAGTAAAATAAAGTAGGAATACTCTCTGGACATTGCCTTCTTTCTACGGAAGGTACTGTGATGACCTACAAGCTACAAGTCACGGAACAACTCTCCCACAATCAATGTGAGCGTCAAGCAACTGATCGGAGTAGAAGGAAACACCGTGCCAGGTACTTCTTTAATAACTTAGAGAAGGTTGGTTCCTCAAAGAATATTGAAACCTAATTAAAATCTGTAGCGAAATTATTTTTTTTTACGATTTGGTTCCGTAATGGTTCACTGGGGATGGCAATGGGCCCGCTAGGTGTCTGGTCTTCTGTGACGATCTTACAACTCCACTCAACCTAACCTAACCTACTTCCTTACCGGGATCAACTCGGCCTCAACCAACCACATCTCCCTGCAGCCTGCTTTGTTCTTGACTAACTGCCACCAGAGTTTGTTCATAGGTGGCCCTAAGGTCGATACAGATGGTTT
Source organism: Cheilosia vernalis (assembly GCA_949126925.1). Lineage (NCBI taxonomy): Eukaryota > Metazoa > Arthropoda > Insecta > Diptera > Syrphidae > Cheilosia > Cheilosia vernalis. The sequence continues at coordinate 32,459,553 of OX421358.1, forward strand.
GTATCGATCTGAAATACCAGGGTATTTTCTTAAATCTGTCGAAGTTTAAACATTTGGTCGATGGTTGCCTTTCTTTTCCTTTTGCTGAGGCAACATAGAGCCGGACAATGTGTGTATGTGAAGAGAGGATTGGTCACTCTCAAGACAGAGTCTGCAGATGGGATGCGGTGAGACTCCGATGCGGTGGAGATGTTTTTTTTCACGAAACCATGGCCACAAGGCCACTGATTATTCCTGTTAGGATCCTCAGGTTATTTTTGTCCAGATTAATCAGGAAGAGCAATTTTCGGGGGGAGAATTTAGAGAAAAATTTCCTGGTGCAGTTCTGGCCAGCTGTGCTTTGCCAGATCTCGTTTGACTCGATGTGAGAGAGGTTCCTAATGTAGTTCCTGAAAGGGCTTTTACTGACTCCGCAGAAGGGTTCAGGTCTGATAAGTGGACTGGTTGCTCCGATGTTTCTAAGACAAGTTTTGAGAGCTGCTTGGCTATCTGAAAAGACAAATATGGGTTATCCATGTGTGTTAGAACTTAGATTTATTCTAGCACAATGCTAGATTGCAAGGACTCCAGCCTGAAATATGGATAAGTCTTTCCCAAGGCAGACTAACAGTTTACGTGGGGCAACTCACAGTAGATTCCAAAGCCAGTCCCTGATTCCATCTTAGAACCGTCTGTGTACCAGATCATATCAAGTTGTAATGGATTGGGCTTATATATTTCCCAGTCTTCAATAGGGGGGACGATTATGGAGAAGTTTTTATAGAAGACATATTCCGATAACTAGTCATCACGAGGCATGCTGAATGGGCTTGAAGGTTTCGAGTATAGACAGATAACTTCCATTTGAATATGTGTTTGAAGAGGTGTTAGACCTAGGATGACAACACTCTTCATTTATTTCTGGCACAGCTAACGATAATCTTGGAGAGAGTTTAGAAGAGTCGCTATCTGTGGAGTTACGTTCGCATATATTTATTTGGCAATGATAGTGCTTCAAAGTTTTTCAACGGAAATTTATAACAGATTCGATTCTGTATTTTGCCTAAAATGGACTTGGGTTCGAACATGGATAGGTGTTCACCGCAATGCCTCAATACCAATAGAAATAACTATAAGTGTTTTTCAAATAGAATTTACTGGCCAAAAGTGACACAATCTAAAATCGAATATGTCGAGACAGCCAGAAATTTGGGAGTGGTTTTTAATCGCAAACTGACATGGGATACTCACATAAATGCGACTATTAGTAAAGCGTATCATATGTTACATCAGCATTGGATGTCGCATTATTACACTCCCCTGAAAACACGTATGTTGTTAGCAAATACACTCATTACTCCAATTCTTAGTTATGGTTGCGAAATATTTGATAATTGTGATGCTAATAGCAGGAGAAAGATTAATGTCGCGTTTATCTAATAATACCGCGCGATATGTTTTCAATCTAAAACGATCTGATCGAATCTCTAGTTTCGCGAAATTACTTTATAATATGTCTCTTGATCATAAACTTCGTTATAGGGCTCATGCATTGCTGTCTAGTCCAGACTAATCAGCCTAGTTATCTCTTTAACAAACTAAGCTTCAGTGTGTCAAACAGATCCTTTAAACTTATACACCCACGTTGTTCTTGTCTTACATCCGAACGACAGTTTTTTGTAAACACAATCCGCCAATGGAATTTTCTGCCACGTAATGTTAGAAGGTGGTAGGTACTGCACGGTTCCGGACAGAGCTTAAGTCTTTTTCCTTAACAACTCCCACCAGTAGTTAACCATTGTGTGATTCGTTGACACATCGATTAAAAAGTATTGAACGTAGAATGTAGATGTATGATGAAGTTTTAATTATTTATTTTTTCCTTTTTTTTTTTATTGTAAAATTCTGTTTCTTTCTTCTTCTTTTTTTAGATCTAATTATTCGAAATTCCTGTAGGTATCTTGTAGCTTCTTTCAAATTTGTGATATTCACCAATTTATAAGACTATTTTGTATTAAAGTGTAAAATTCCAAGTAAATAAATCGAAATCTATAATAAAAATAACACTCGAAGCTACATCGCTGACCAAATTATATATTCAGAAATTTAAAAGGATTGCCATAAAAGTTATAAATTTAACCTGCTGAGAACTAAAGAAATATAGGCAATATCTTCTCATGCGTTTATAGCAGTTTTAATTTCGTCGTAGGAAGATAAGTCCACGAGACATGAGTGGGTCATTCCCAAACATAGCTACTTCCAAAATGTTTTATGAACTTTTTACTACCGAAGTGGTACATAAATAAATAAAACACTCTTATGGAACTATGTTCCTCAGTAATGCAAATCGACTTCTCTCAATTGTGCTGAAACGTGCAAAGTTGTACATAATTTGTTTTATTGCCATAAGATAAAAATAGCATTAAGCTAAAAAAAATTATATAAATAATTTGTTCAATCTAACGGCCATATAAATCACTCCGAGTGTAAATGAGACATAAGAGACTACTACTGCACACTACTACATTTTAAATATTCATTTAAAAAGATGCACTAATTCCGCTGGATAGAAGATCTACATAATGTCGAATTTAACATAAACTGACATTTTATATTGAAATTGATTTGATTTGCTGTGTGCTGAGTTTCATTTCTGTTGTATTACTAGAGGACACAGCGAACTTCGTCTCACCAAATTTAACGCCTTCGGGTAAACTCCAGAGTGATAGATAATGATACAGATAATTCAAATTTCAATGTGATTTTATTGAATGGAATCAATCAAAATCAGTAGAGAGCGATATGATAAAAAATGTTTTTCGATTTTTTTTTTTCGGCGAAAAAACAGACAACGATACCAAGACGCGAACAGACAATGTATTCAATATTAAACCCACAGACTGCCAACGATTGTTCTTGAGATTTATATCGAAAGTTCAGCTGGTAAAGCAAATAGATTCTAAGGTTGTTACTACTTAACTATATACCTTTTGTTTCCTGAGATGTGGCATCATGAAAACGCCGTTTTTTTTATTTTATATTATTTTTTCTTTTGTATTTTTTGTGTTGTTTTTAATCCTATTGGTTTAATTTCTTAATACATTTTTAATTCTAAATTCTCATTTCTAAGTTTCTAAGACAATGGGCCTTAGCAATAAACATTTTTAGTCTCGACTTTAAATTTACGGAAGCTCACAATGGCGAAATTTGTATAGAAAATATATCCACTGTAAACTACTTAAATTTAGAGTCGAAACTAAAAATCTTTATTGCTAAGGCCCAATAAAAACATTTTGTTTTTTTAGAAAAGAAAAATATAAAAAAAGATTAACAAGTAATAAGTAGAAGTATAAAACTAAGTGCATGTGTTGCTTTTTTATATCTTGGCACATACATAGCTGCACGTTGCATCACTCCATTGTCGCATCTTGCCACATTCCACAGTATGAGTTGAGTGTACTGGCCAAGTTTCTCTTCTACGAAAACCGCTGCCGTTTTGACACAATTTATTTATTGTCATCGCAAAAGCTAATCGAACGGTTAATGCTGCATTTACACGGTCACACATTCCTAACACGGAAAATTAAAGGTGTGCTAAATACCTACCAAATAGCCGTGTGACGGAAAGGGACAGCATCACCTTACACGCAAAAAAACGTGACACGTATTCAGGTCGGTGTTTAGGTGTTTAAATCAGAAATATGTTTTCAAGTAGCTATTTGTAGAAATGTTAGTGGCCGAAAATTCAGTTTATTTCCGTTTTATATACTTATGGGTAGAACATCCTTGACAATTAAGGTGTCTAATTTGTGATCTCAGTCTTACGCCTTGAATAGTATACTAACTGTGGATAAATGGGTTTCTCTGTCCCGTTTCATGCAAAAATGCGCGTGCGTGATTGAGTGAATGCAGTTTAACCGAATCCGGTTGAATGGAAGATCATAATTTTGTTAACAAAATCTTTTGCGTAAAAATAGTCCTAAAATGGCAACGCTAAATATATACCAATTTGGTGGGGCATAGGTTCCGCAATCAAATTTATAACTTATATCCCACCGAAGTATGCTACTAAAGTCCATTATGAAGTAATGTTTCGTGGACTTATGTCCCTGCACCTTTACAATCTTATGTCAATGCCGAGTCCGAACAGCTGAATGCAGATGTTTTTCCAGGACAATTATACTCTCGAATATTTGTCAGACGTTCGCAAGAGGTGGTGCAATGGAAAAAAACAATCACATGCTATATTTTGAACCTTAGGACCCTCGCTCAGTAGTTATTCCACTTTTAAGAACTCCTTTCGAAGTAAATCAAAAAGTCTTCCGTTAGCCCTAATTTTTTCCAACACAAATGTGGCTGTGTACAAATAATTATTTCGATCGACGTGGCTTTCTTCGCCATTAGATGAGTTTAATGAGGCCAAATATCAAAAATCGTATCTTCAAAAAGTCCTTCACTTCGCACAATTCACTCCTTCAGCACACCACATACATCCATCGGCTACCAAACGTTGTCCAAAAAGCCTTAGCCAGAGTTTAATATAAAATGTTGGCCTGAGATAAAGCGTTTTGTAAGCCCCATTTATCAAGGTTCTCCAAGAAACGATCTAAATTCTTTTTTTCCATGAGTTACCTACTCGCACGCACATCAAACATTAGCACTTCGAACGACAGGCAAGACAAATGGCGTGACATATTCGCAAATGTCCATCTAACCACACACTGTTGATAAGAGGAATCCTATTTTAAGGTAGTAAAAGTTTACTCGGTTCAAGTCTCTCTGGGGATGGCGAAAATGCGTGTCCAATACGAAATCGTGATTAAAGATACAAATCATCTCAAAATGAGTTCGCAAAGTATACATGCACGGTAAATGGTGTGGAATTGAATAGACCACTTTAAGTGGATGCCTCTTCTTAGCTCCGAGTGGCTTTAACTTCTCCTCGTTTTGTCTCGACAATAAACGACTCGACGTGGCAAACGTATATACACACAGTTGATAGAGCCTCATTAACCTCTTAAAGCGAGCCATCAAATTATATGCCCTAACGCACATACTGCAAGTCAGGATAAGTTATAGGGGAGCCTTGAAATCCTTTTGACTGAGTACTGGGATGCAATCTCTGTAATTTCCTTCAAGGTATGTGTACATTTGTCTGAGGATTAAATTGAGCGATGGCATATAATCAATGTAATGATGATGTCGCAAGGACTTACTGTGCGGAATTATATGGTTACCATTTTCACCTTGCCCAATCCATCTGATGCACTCTTTGTGGGAACACATATCAAATTGGTATCATTTTAGATCACTCCAAACGGGCAGAATTTATGAGTTTCTGCCCGCGATATTAAAAACATATCATCGACAAATGTTCACGATTGGATGGCATTTTATTAGATTTTTCCTTTTACGACGTCAAACGGATACTCATCCTTTCCGTCGGTCGCATATGCCAAAACAAGTCAAACAGATGCACTAGATCCGAGAGCTTGCATGCAACAACGACAACCACATATCGAATGAAACCCTCCTACCCAGCCATTCATTCAAATATACAAGCTGAGAACATTCCCATTGAGTGATGGTGTGGAAGATATTAAAAATTCGAACCGGTCCTTGCTATGCTACACCTATTTGCTAGGAAAGGATACGAATATCGACTACTCACTCTATGCTGTGCGACGAGTTCATAATTCCACGTCGTAAGGGGCAATTTGCTATTTTTTTGTATTATTTGAATGGCACTGAGCCAACCGAAAAGGAAGAAAATTTCACTTTTGTCACAAATCCAAGTATCCTTTTGAGATGCAAAGGACTGGCAGAAGGCGACACTGGCATTCGGGTAACTTCTGGGAGACAATGCACGACAAAAGAATGGAACTGCGCTTCGCATTGTGAAGCTGTATAGTGGTAGACGTTGTGTGAATATCCCGGAACTATGCACAGGATGTGCAGTATCATTCTCTGCCTATTCGGCTCGTTCAGGCGGTTCAACTAATGTCGCGTCGCCAAAGTCGTGCAACGTCATTCGTCCTTATTAAAGTGATAGCACAGTGTTACACTATGTTGCTGGTTATGTCAGCATAAATAACAATTAAAGGATGACCCTCCTCGAGGATTCTCTATCTCTAGCATTTTACTATTATATCAAACCGATGATGAGCATTTGCAATTTCCAATAGAATGCGTTCGAACCCCCCTAACTGTGGCACGAATTTCCAATTCAAATTCTCCCATTCCTACGAACATTGCATTGCAATCTATCAAGTGTCCTACTTTGTATAGGTGGCTGTGTGACGCAATGGGGAATTGCATTGCGAGCGGCAAAATGAGGAAAACCCGTAACCGAATGCCATATACCAATCGAAGAGGAAGTCGAAGAACGCATTCCATTTTAACGAGACGGATCGAATAAACGAAAGAGAACCGCTCCGAGTTAGTAATGGCAAACAAGGAGTTCAGCTGCGAAGGAAAAAATGTTTTACTACTGAGCTGCTGAGGGCTGAACACATTTTACTTTAATCCAATTCGAGGAATTCCTGGAAATTCCTGCAGAAAACTTTAGCATACACCGATTGTGGTGGTGAGGATGAATGTGGGTTGAAGACAACCGATGAATCAATAAATGACTGGGATTGCTGGTGTTGCATATAAATTAAAATTCCGAGGGCAAGTGAGTCCTTGATAATTGAACGATAAGAAATCAATGGAGTTCGAGATGAATTGTGGGTTCGACAATGAAATAACTAATGCATTGGGGAGTTTTTTTTTTTTTGAGGAAACATAAGGGAATGAGAATAAGCTAGTCTTTATGGAAAATTACAGACTCAGTGCTCAGTGGTCAGTGTGGTGGACTATAAGCTCAGTGAGTGAGCATACCAAGTCAGCTTGTAATCAGATTTTTTCGTAAACCATGTTCTCTCTTGCGTCGTTAATTTGAAATTTTGTGAGTAATAACAGAGAACAGAGTCATATAATTTGTTTTAAAAAAGATTGTTAGTTTCAATAAACAATTTTATCAGTTTAATATCAGTTTTAGCAACTATTCTTAAACGATTCAAACCAATCACTAAATTTGGAACAGCATGAAAATGATTTTTTTTTCTTTTAATCCTTCATAGCGAAAATTCTGTCAGAAAAATGTATGAAAACAATAACAACAAAAAGAATTTTTTTACGGTTTCGTTTTACGTTTAGCGTAGTGCACCAGATGATCAAAAGTGGCACAGTTTGCTTTGCACACGTTTGTTTTTTTTTTTCCTGTTGTCAAAATGGTATGATGGTGAATATTTACATGAAATATTGGAGCAGGAATACCTGGAAGATGACCCACCACCAACAGCACCAGTACCATCATCCCAAAAAAAAAAAAAGGCTTAGTTCACATCGGAGGAGAATAAAAAATTGGCTCCGCTAGTTAAATTCTCTGAGCCAATTTGGAAGTTGGACCAGGTAATTTGCATTTTTCAAGTAACACTATTAAACTCTTTTATATATCTTCATATTTTGTCAGTGGAGGACGGCAAAAGGGATATGGCGTTCTCTACGTGATAGCATGCGCTAAGCGCTACCATGCCGGTGAAAAAAAAATAAGTCAGTTAGCGAAACTGACGTCTCTGTTTGGATGGTGGTGAAGATGAATCGCTGGAGGACGATGCCTGTATTGACTGGGGGTTTGCAGCCAGTACATATGTCTCTTTTGACGACATTATCGTCACAAAAAAGACGTCGGTAAGTAATATGTATATGTATATACCTAAACTATATAGATGGAGGAATCATCCTAATTTTATGTATGTAACATTTCAGAACATTCAATAGTAGCACTATTCAGAATCATTCTCCCAGCTGTTCTAACCAGGCTTGGAAATGTCATTGAAATTTGAAATTACGCATAATGTAAGTGAAATATGTATTACCTCAGATAATTCGATTACAATTTTTTTTATTAGCTAAACGAAAGCCGAAAAACCAAAGACCCATTGCTAGAGACCGTTGCTGACATAAGGAGAAATATAAGCGAGCTAATATATTTCCAAAAGCAAAGAGCAGAAACAGCAACACCTCCTTTAAAATATTTTGATATGCTTGAAATTATTGATCGGATGCTTCAGAAGTTGCCAGACGACGCGACACGTGGTAGAAGATTTAAATGTAAGATTCACGTCCCAAATTTATGAAGAAATAAAGAAAATAAGGAATAAAAATGATTAAAATATAAAGATAACACGTCCGCATTTTTAATCTACATAAGATGCTTTACTTTGCCATGGAATAGACCCATATGGTGAAACAAAATAGTTTTTTAGTTTATTCCGCACATATTTTCCAAAGTTGTTTTGTCTTGCCAAACTTGATTGGATCGATGAATAATGAAATGAATTGGGTGAGACATGTTTTCTCCATTGACCTCACTATACACCCAAATTAACTATAATGATCTGTGTATTTCGACGGGCAATAGGTTTCTTTAATTCCGCTCATTAAAAAGTTGTGAAGAAAGCCGCATGCACTTATAATTTTTTGCGCCCGTTCTGGACCACAAAACATAGTTCTGAACAAGCATAGCCATTTCCAGCACAAAATGCCGAATGAGTTTTCGACACAACGCCTTGCTCTGCTAATTCTGTAATTAGCTATTCGTTATTCATCCGTAAGCTTTTTCGGTTTTCTTGGGGCATATGGCATGATTATCCGTTTGCAAAGCGGGAAAGCGTCATCTGCAACAAAGAGGTATCGAAGCTTTTCATTCCCCACGCACATATCATCTGGAAATGGCAATTTGTCTTGAAGAGTTGCTTTTCCGATATCAGTGGAAGCAAACACGTGGGCATCTCCTTCGCAGACATGTGCACCGATGTCAATATAAAGGAATTTGTAGTTTGTATCAGCTATGGCCATCGCAACGCTATGAAATCCCTAGGAGTAATATAAATCGGCAGTATCAATATTGGGAATACTTCCGCTTAAAACATTGCATTGTGCGACGCAAACGTCATCCAAAATTTTTCCAAAATGCTGCTTGCTAATTCGGTATATAGGTACTGAAGATACATGTCGTTGTATACTTCCATTTACTAAATATCTACAAGAAATACGAGATGAATCAAAAGTAATATTTAGGCATAAACATTTTGCAATTCATACTTAGTCCATATAACAATAACAAACTGCTCTAAAAGAGTTGTTCCATCAATAATTATCTTGTGTTTCCTATCGGAGCCAATTTTGGTTCGCATAAAGTTTTTTATGATAAGCTGTCCGATAAACTTAGGACATGAATTGATGTATCGAAATCCTTTACGGCAGTTACGATCAAACGGTTATGTTTGCCAAGATTTGGTTGCTGCAATTATTATTTAAGCGCCATCTATCTCGAAGAATTATCTCTGAAAGCTCTATTTTGACACTTCAAAGATTTTCAATTTTCCCTTAAAGCTCTCTTTTGATTTTTTGAAGATGTCAACAAAAACATGGGTTTTTTCTTTGAGTTGAGTTTGAGTTCTTTGTGCTGAAAATACTTGGACTTGTTGAAAAAAATGTTTTCCTATCGCAATTCTGAACTGTGAGTAGTTTTGTTATTTGTAAATATTTAACAAGAAAATTAACTCTGTACAATGTAGGTGAAGGTGCGACTTAAATACTGCGCAGATTGTGGGTTCATCCTTTGAATGGAAACCGAAAAGGTCAAGGAAACTACGCTAACTTGGTCCAAGAAATAAGGCAGTACGATGAAGACAAGTTCTTTGTATATACAAGAATGGGAATACAGCATCTTGGAGTGGATATAGGATAACTGAACCACATAATTCTACACCTGTAATTTCAAAAGACTAATAAAACAATACATAACCACAACTTTTTTTGTAATTAAAATATTTTCATTATTTACTAATAGGTAATTATTTTGAGCGCTTTTTGAATAGATAATAATTGTAGTTAAATTCTTCGTCACACAACTGCTAATTAATCATGTAATTCCAAAAAACATTTAAGAGGTTACGAACGAATCTACTTCTCATATCCGGTTCCATAGAACAGCGTCCGTGTAAGAAGTTTCTTGAATCGGCGACGGTGATTGTACGTCATGAGAGGAATCCAAGACATTGGTTTCATGTGCTGTAACGTTGTTAACGCGGGAGTCAAAGCTAACGGTTTTTCTTGTTTCATTGTCCGTCCTAGAAATTCCATTTGTTGCATTAAACGACATGGCTTGTTGTTATAAGACCCAGATCCTGATCTTGCGAGCGCATTCTATTTTTTCTTCTCTCTTCGATATTTTTCTTTTAAAAAAGTAAAACGTTTTTCTATTTCTAATGGATTGCTGAAAAATTGTCGTCATCATTATCAATGCGCGGAAAATAATATTCTCGTCTCTAATAAATTAATAAATATATAAACCTTTAGAAATATATGTTTTTGGAGTAAAAATTAAATCACTGTCGTCTTCCAAATCGGATTTAATTTTTTCTTATTAAATTTTTAATATTGAGTATCCCGCGCTTAAAACGAAAGCTGCTGACAAAACGTCAAATGTCAGAAAAAGGTATGTTTCCTCAAAATCGTTTACTATTAGAACCGCCTGGTGAGGAGATTGGGTAAACTATTTTTAGTGTGTGTTGGTTTTTGGAACTTGCAAAATGCGAAATTTCAGAGTATCTTGAACTTTAAAAGATTTTGTTTTGACAAAAATGGAACAGAATGATAGAAAGTAGTTGATCTGATAAAGGGAGACACTGAATTATTTTATCACTTTTTCGACTTTTTGTAAATTTTCCTGAATGTGATTATGCCTTAAAGCGCGTCTGGCAAGATGTTAACAGTTCGATTTATTTATTTCTCATAGCGCTTGAGTTACCGTTATGTTATCAGGTATTCATTTGAAATGTTCACCCTATCACCCTATCTCTTTTCCACACGCCACAGCCAGTGTCTTTATATCGTGGGATTTATTCCTTTTTGTGGGATTTTCTACTTTCCATGTACCTACATATTTTTTCCATATATGAAAATTTTCTAGTACCTACCTACCACAAAAAATAGCCATAGTAATGTTAACAATCTGCGATATTAATACTGACGGTTATAATATTACTTTTCCGTGTAATACGAATACGAGGAATTTCAAGTTATGTGAAATGGGAATAAATAGGAAAAATTAACACGCTTCGTGGGATAAATGAAGATAGAGTACCTACTAATAACACTGCGCCACACTCCATCGAAATTTAAATTGCGTTAAATCACTCTCTTTCAATCCCGTATACATTTTACGCCCTCTCTCTTTCCGTCCCACGCGCCACGCCACTCTTCACACGCCACATTCCATAGAAATATAAAATACGAATGCGATTTATGAATTACCTATACAATGGAGGCCAAAGAACTAAAAACGAAAACAATTGAAGTTTTAAAACAATTTGAAAAAAATATAGAACAACAATCGGAAGTACAAAAAAATATAAAACGAATTGACATATATATACAAACTAGCTGACCCGGCGAACTTCGTTCCGCCCAAATTCGTTAATGTAATGAAAATAATAATTCCGAGAATGAACGATGCACATGCTGATTTATGTAATTCGGTCAATTCCAATTCTGTATTGTATATAAGTTATAATAAATACAAAAGAAATAACTAAAATATTGAAGAATGAATGTCACAGATATTCGGCGATTGTCCTTGCGACTTATTATTTTTCATAGTGAAAGCGGGTACGCAAGGGAAATTGAAGGCGCTTAAAAACCAATGGCAAATCATCAGAATCCGCGAAATTATTTGCCTTACATTTTTAAGTCTAAATATTCGCTTCCATGACATTTGATTTGAGATTCTTCACAACCAAATCAAACGCGATCCGTTAAAAAAAGTTTATAAAAATTATAACTCAGCTGACTTTCGATTTCGAATTGTGTAGCACGGAACATCCAAAAAATTTAAAAATTAAACATTTGAAATAAATTTTGTTGTATTGGAAGTAGCACTACCCGTTTTCCTATCCAGTCTAATTTTCACAAAGTGCGTTTCCCATACTAACTTCTATTCCCAATTTAATCCACTTAAACTATTATTTTCACTAATTGGAACTATCGGGTCCAAAACTATCCTATCTTTCTAGCTGCATTCAACCATGCATACATACAAAGTTTCAATTCACCTATATCGTCTTAAATCTTCAATTCTTTACTGTAGGTATCACCGTAGGTACTATATAAACCATTAAACCAAAAACCTTAAACTCAATTTCCATATACACCAAACACCACCATAATGTACGTTCATCAGCGCACGTCATCAGCCATCTGCGCATTTCCTCAGAAACATATTGTCGCTGTTGATTACATACACATTCACATTCACGTCGCATACTTCTCTATCTCTTTCGTTTCACTTAATTCGGAGAAAACACCACGCAGTTTTTTTTTTCATATTGATGATTGATGGCTTGAAATAACTATGAAAGTGTTGGCTCTCCTAAGTATTTTATTTTGTTTGCATTGATTAAGAATTGTTTGAGTAATGGCGAGTTTAAGGCAGTAAAGTAAGGAAAAAAAACACATTTTGGTCAAAAACGCTCCCAAAAATAGACTTGTCAATGAAAGGAATAGCCTATGACCTTCTCAGAATCTTAACTAACATTTCAAAAAAAGTTTCATTAAAATCTGTGCAGTAGTTCCTGAGATTAGCGCGTTCAAACGAAAAAAACTCTTCAGCTTTATAATATTAATATGATATATATAGCTAGCGTTAGCTACTTGCGCAAAGAAAGTAAGTAATTTTATTCATTTGATTTGTATCTAGGTATTTAATTTAAAATGTTTTCAGAAGAGAATTTAAATGTGTAATTGAACGGCAGGCGGAGTCAGTAAATTCCGAAGGTATGGTGAATTTATGTTGGTAATATGTTATATGTACTTGTACATAGCTATCTAAATTCTAAATTGTTTTGTTTTTAGTGATACTAAGTGAAGAGGACATTGTGGAAGTTACTATACTACCATTTTCGGTATTTTCGAAAACGAAGAAGAAGAAGATTTTACGGGGAATGCTGAAAGACATGAAATGGAAAGAATTCGTCAAATTATCGAATAAAATGTAAAGAAAATGGATGTTTTTAATTTTTTTAAAATACCTCTACCTATTCGACATTTCGTTCAGATACTTTTTTTTAAAGCAAAACAGATAAACAATCCTTTTCTACATTTTTGACATTTCTATTTTTCTTGGCGAACCAAAAAAAATACTGTCTCTCTGTCTCCCTCTCCATCACTGGTGATCTAAGTACATATATCCATTAATGAGTAGGGACACTCTCTCTACATTATGCATTTGCTACTACAACCATTGTATATAAATCTATATTTTTATATATACAATGCTACCACAAAGCAAAATGCAGAAAAATTCGTACAATAAGGGCGGTATTTATCAAGCGCTCTTAAATCGATTATTAGTTTATGAGGCTCATAAGTCATAACAGCAAGTTTTTTCGATGTATTCACCAAGCACTCTTAGGTTTGTATGCTATTTCGAATATGCGAAAAAAATAAAATTCGAATGTCCAAACGCGTTCTAAAATGAGTTTCTGAACTGTTATTCGAAAATGTTAATTGTCAAAATCAATTCGTTTAATTTAAATTAGACTAACATATTGTATTCTTTTATTCAATTTATTTTGCGAATATTAGCGATCTTGGTGTCTGGAAAAGGAGATTTCCTGCGATTGGATCCAGTTAATAAAAATAAAATCTAAAATATCAAAAAAAAATATTTAATTCATTTAATTTTACAAAACTACGGCTGAACATAAAAACCAGCTGTATCGTTATTGTGGCTACAGCAGTTTTGCACAATATGCTAAGAGACAGAATTGTCCCTCCAACAGAAATAGATCGTGCCGGAAGATAACGATGCCGTAAGAAGCACAGATGATTCTGATTTTTCTGAGAGACAGTTTATTATTGATAATTTCTTAATTTCTTTACTTAAAATAAATATCATAAATCCTTACATTTTTCTGTTTCCGTATTTGGTGACAACAGCTCCAGTTTTCGTAGGTAGAGATCTCTTTTTGCGTTGTTTTTTTCTATTTGAGACTGCATCTTTGCCTTTTTGAGATCGCCAAATTCATCAATAAATTTGTTCATGTCGTCTTTCTTGCGTTTTCTTGCATTTATCATTTGGCGGCGAAGTATTGTGGATGTAGAGGGAGATATTGGAGGCGATGATGATAAAGATGGGTGGCTTTGAATGGAGGTAGCTACAGCTAACGGTTGCGACGTTGGGACTGTTGAGAAGGTATCTGATCCTAATGATTGTGTTAGAGTAGACGAAGATGTAGATGGCGAAAATGATGATATGCCTCCACTTTTTGAATTTTGGAAGTATGCTTTTAATTGCTTTGACTTCTTTTTAATGAAGTGATGGAAGCATTAAACTCATCCGTTAATTGCTCCCAGCACTTCTTTTTTTCCACGGTGCTGATGCAGTCAGTTTTTTTTTGCAATTTATTATGCTGGCGTATTTAAGCACAAGACTAATTATTTGTTCTTTTTCCTTATCGGAAAGATTTGGCTTCTTTCCCTTCCCTTTCATTTTGTAAACAAACGACAGCTGATTTCGAAATTCGAAGTTATTACTGCTCTCAACTTAAGAGTGGTCGTGGTCACTTTCAAGTCTTATGAGCGCTCGTACACAACACATTTTGCCTGAACCACTACATGGGGCTTGCTGTGTACGACGAACGGTTGTGGATTTTTTCATAAAGCATTTTTAAAGGCGGGCCGGAGTGACTGTCAGTATATTAGTATTCTCTCGGTATGAATTAATATGATCAATTAACCAGCTTTGCTTTAGTAGAATTTGTAATATTTGTATTTTTTGTGTCATTGGTTATTGATTAAATGGTCTTTGTTATGGACATGAAAAAAAAATGTTTCATTCTATATCACGAAATTCAACCCTTTTGCTTTGTTACGACTTCGTTAATGACCATTTTTTACCATTTGAAGTTTTATTGCCAGCACTTTTTAGGTAATATATTTCATAGCCGATGGTCACACTAATTACTTAGGTTAGAGGGGATTGTTTACATTTTTTTCGCACGTATTTTTAAAGTTAAAGTCAGTGCGTGTGGCAAATAATTAAAAGTAGTGAAATAGTGATTTTGAGCTGCAAGTTTGCATAGTTTAAAAACTCAAAATAAAATAATGGGAAAACATATTTTAAATGCTTGGCATGTGGGTGAGAGTAGAAAGAAAATGTTCGAGGTAAATATTTCAAAATACCGGATAATAGTGAGAGGTAGGTAAGCAATATAAGTTATAGATCGGACAAGAACGAATATAAATCTGTGTTGTATATCTTAATTTTTGTTTTAGAAAAGCGAAGTGGTTGAACTGCATAAACAAACAACACTTAATACATGAAAAATTGTCGAGGGATTCTTGGATCTGCGAAAGATATTTCACGAAAGACATGTATGCCAAGTCAACGATGCGCTTAAAATGGTCGACAGCACCTAATTTGGAAATTATTTCGCAGGTTATATTTTAAAAATATACCACCTAAACCACAAGTGTGAGTTAAAATTTCATCCATTTTTACAGATTTTAAAGAATATGAAGATGCGAAATTGACACGGCCTAATCAAGAATTTTTAGACTCGTTAGAGAATCTTGAACCTAAATAATTTTGAGGGGAATATTTTTCACTTTTTGAAAATGTATTTCATTACAACTGTTGCAAAAATCAAAATAAGGAATTTCTTATCAAATTTTACGTCCGAGTACGGGTTTACTTTATTCTAAAACAGTTCAATAAAAATAACAAAAAAATGTACCAACAAACAAAAATATTTAAGTGTAGCACACATGCATATGGCATGATTATCTGTTTGCAAAGCGGGAAAGCGTCGTCTGCAACAAAGAAATATGGAAGCTTTTCATTCCCCACGCACATATCATCTGGAAATGGCAAGTGCTTTTCCGATATCAGTGGAAGCAAACACGTTGGCATCTCCTTCGCTGCCATGTGCACCGATGTCAATATAAAGGAATTTGTTGTATCAGCTATGACCATCACAGCGCTATGAAATCCCTAGGAGTAATATAAATCAGTGCAACTTCTTTGCATTGTAGTCGATTGCAATTTCTTAAAAGCCTTCAGATAAACTCCAGAGAGATAATAAAACAGTTCAAATCTCAATGTGATTAATTTGAAGGGAATCGAAATCAGTAAGGAGCGATATGATGAACAATGTTTTTTGATTTGTTTTCCTTCGCAAAGACAAACAATGTACAGCTGACCGTGTGAAAAAAAGGAAATTCGTGATTGATCCAGCAGACTTCCAACGATAGGCCTTGATCAAATGGAATAATCGGAATTCTTGGGATAAGAACTTCCTCTCCTTTGAATTTTCCGTTGATGATCGTCGATTGAATCACATTGCTCATCAGTCATCACTTTCTTGATGGACAACCGCGTACCTACCGTTGCTAAATTTGGGACGATTCAGATTCCGAAACATGATCATGATCGATCCCACCTTCAGATGTAAATTATGTGGCGGAGTTCCTGGCACATCAAGAAATTCCGTCGGATAGTTGGTCTCTTCAACCTCCTCGGTCACGCTGTCATCAGATTTGTACGAATGCAGTTCTCCAGCGATTTGACTTTGATTAATGAAATTCAAGCAATCGACGTCCTTATTCTTCGCTGCTATAGTATTGCCCGTTCACTAATCCAATCGAAATTTTTATAATTTTCTGCAGTGCCCGTTAACACTTTAGTGATGAGCTCCTCCTTCGATGACGTTAACTCGGAAAAATTTGCAGGGAACGATATCAATCCAATCAAGTCCAAACATCAACAGGGATCTGGCCATTGCCAAGCGCCAGCTGATAATTCAGCAGCCGATGGGTCATTCTATAATGCGACTCTCATGCTCGTGGTCAATTTCAACTTCTTGACATGCCGCCACAAAGACGACGATTTCAGGCATGCATTAAGTTCATTGGGATGACGGGAAGGTTGTTATGAATATCTCCGGAGAGCAGTATTATATAGACCCACCAAATTGGCACGAATTAACTCGTAGATCCTTCATCGTTCGGTTAACTGCCTCCAAAGCTCGTTTATGCGCCATCATTCATCCCAAATGATGTTTTTGCATTTTCGCACTAATTTCGCTGTGGCCGAATACTCGGTCATTGTGCACGTTGGCTTGTCAACCGTGAGCAGATTTATCGGCAGCTTCAAAACGGAATGTCCAGTTCGACCGCCTTCCAAAAATGTGGCAGCAATGCCAGCGGATGCAACAGCCAACGCATTTGGGATCTTGACCGAATTGTTCCCATAATCAGCTAAATGACGAACGTCTTGAGTGTTCATTATTTATTTTGTTAGCTTCTACAACCAAAATGCACGCAAAACGTTGTTTTGAATGAATTTCACAATTATCCGAAATTTTCCAAGCTTCACACGAATTTTCCACATTAACATCGTAAAAAAATCATCAAATCATGCGATAAAATGCAAAATATTGTCGAAAAAAAAAGAATAATAGAATTCTTTTGCGTTTTTCCGGAATTTTCCGAGTTTTCCACTTAGAAAAGACATTCCAAGAAAATTGCACACAAAATTCCTTACAAAATACCAATTTTCGATTTTTCCAATTTCCCGACTTTTCTGGAGGATAAACTTTTCCTGGCCATTACTAACAACTGAAGAAAAATTTGAGGCAAATCTGCCCAGCCGTTCTCAATAATTGATAAATAACTATACATTTTTGAAACAATGTTTATATACTCGTATGTATATAAATTATAGAAATAGTCACACCCATTTTCCGAGTCTACGGGCAAGAACATTCCACTCAGCCATTGGGATACTTAATCAAGATGGGTAGTAAATGGGAACTGCTTATCCAGGGTCTTTCTACATAGGTACTTAAAGATGGCATACACAATTAACAATGGGTTCTTTTTTTTTGCAGCGGTAAAATCTGCCACCTTATCCTCATTAAGTCGCAAGATAACCAGGAGAAAATACTGGCCCCAAGATTCGATTTGTTTAAAACCCTACTCTACTCGCCTTCTAACTAATAAATTATTTCCCAAAAAAAAAAACCCTGGTGTCACGCACCTGTTCGTCAACTCTTCCCCGCTAAGCCCCCACTGTTAAGATAAAATCGAGACGAGAGCAGAAGATCGTATAGAAAAATCACCGCACCACGAATTAATCCATTTTGCTTGTCTGTCAATTCCGCTATAATGTACCAAGCATCAGCGAAGCTGCACGTCTCACGCGCCCAGAGCGATTTCATATCAGCCAATATTTGCATATTTTGCGTGGTCATCCATCGATCGGATATCGCGACACACAGTGTTAACGGCGGTTCAGAGTGGGTTGAGTGGTGCGATAATTTTCGGTGGCAGCCGGCCGAAGGCGCGTTTCGCGACTAAGCGGTGTTTTTTGTCTGTGATAGAGTAGTCATATCAAATGTTCCGCTATGACCGAATAGTATATTAATTATTGATAATCCTAAAAGTGATGAAGTGCAAGAATAGAAAGGATAGTATTAAAAATTATAACGTAAAAAAATGTGCTACATATTTGCCTAACTAATTCTAAAAATTTCCCTAAATTTTCTTATGATCTACACTAAACTAGTATTTAAATATTTGCTACCTACTTAGAACTAAATTTTGTGCTAGTGAGTTTGACTTATAAATATTGAAATTGGATGTCGCAGAAATTGTTCACAATCTCCGTTCGGATAAGGGTGAGTTTTTTTTTTTTCTTCTAGTGTTTGCTTAAGTAGGTATGTCATGGCCTACCTTATAATATATATTTTATGAGTGACAAATAATTGGGCTTATTCTGCGAAATCTTTTATTCTGTTATGAATCATAAAAGGTCTCGACCATAACAGATCTTTTATAAATCGTATTCTGTGTTTCGAACTTTTATGAAACTCTGTTATAAAACTTCGAAAATTGAAATCTGTTACGAACCTTCAAAACAAACAGCTTTGTTTTTTTTTGTAAATACTAAAGCCTAGTATGTTGTTCCAGGAAAGCTAAAATTAAGCGCCCCTCCAACGTTTCTCTCCACCACTTCGCTTAATGTTCGCTTAATTTTGACACTCTAAGTTCCGACGTAAAAAAAAATGTGTTGGCATAGCTGATTGACTTGCTCTGTTTCGTCACTTGGAACTTTCTAAAGAAATGTCTACATTTTAAAAGAAATTAAATTAACAACAAAGAATTTTTTTGTGTTGAACTAACAATTCTCCATTGGTACTGTTTCGTTTGAAATTTTGTTGCGAATGCCGATATTTTCTCTGATCTGTCAAAATTTAGCTGTGGAAAAATGTATTTTGCATTAATACGCTTGCTTAAATTCTGTTCGTACAGCGGCTCAGAAATTTAGCTTGAACTGCGTACTGCTTGGCTTAACTGCTTTGCTTAATTTTATCTTTGGAGACATTTTTGTATGGGAGCTTAATTTAAGCGCGAGCAGCATACTAGACTTAAGTGGGCACCTGATAAATATTTTGCAAAATAGCATAAAATTGTCGGTGAAAGGAGTAAATTTTAAATTATTACTCACACCAGGAAGGTCAAATGGGTCACTATATGAAATATTAGTTCCAGCAAAAGTGATGGGAGTTTTCGGCTAAAAAAAATATAAATGTAGAAACAATTTTCAATTATTATCTATACTTTTTTACACACATTTATAACATTGTGCCTCCATTTGTAAGCATTTCGTTGCCTAGGAATTATATGGGGAAACATTTCAATCCAAGACTTCATATTTAATAAAAATCTTTTATAATACAAGTCACAAAATTCTATCTTTTATTCTGTTATGATTCTTAACAGAATTCATAAAAGTTTTTTCCACACAGAATACCAATTTTAGAGCTCGTTAAAGATTTTTTGACTGTTCGAACTTTTGTATGGAATTTCATAACAGAATAACAGACCAAATTGAAAGATTTTGCCGAATAGGCCTGAATATTTTAAAAGACCTACAAAAAACTGTCAATCACTATAAAATTTTTCATTCGTTATTGGTGTGTTCTCTTAATCGATTCCAATTGGAATTTTCAATGAATACTCAACTCTAGGTACTCTTCTGTCTTCTCATGCACATGCTGACACCACACACCATCCAGATACCAGGACCCCAATTCTCAAAAATTCTCGCATTCGTTTATCTACCAAAATCTTCGATGCGATGCGAAAAACTGAAATTTGCAAATCTCGAATTCCGCTTACTAGAATTTCGCTTCGATTGTTACTCGTATATGTTTTCCTTGCGGACTTGAATCTCGTGTTCGGAATTATGAGTTTGATACTTCAAAAAACCTATTCTTTTTTGATTTGTGAAAATGAAAGGACTTATTGGAAATCGATATCCCTTCGCATTGACAAATATGTTCGAAAATAGTGTCATTCGTTCAAATCAGTCTTGGGGCTCTCGGATAGTTCGCTATATTTTGATTTTGCTTAACTATGCTTCATTGAGAAACGAACAAATGCTGAGCTCATATAGCTAAGACCCATAAATGTTCATTAAACATAAATTCATTAGTATTTCTTTTTTTTTTGTCAATCGAAAACAACAATTCCCAAGCAATTTAAATTTGAATATTCTGGTTTTTTTTTCACAACCTTTCAAAATGGTTTACTTGAAGTGCTGCAAAATTCTACCTCATTCGAAATGTGAATATAAAGTGCGAAAATGTCAGGGGGATTAGATCGTATACGAATTTGGTTATGCGGAATTTGAGAATTGGGGTCCAGACACCACACTGCACAGTCCACATCCTGAGCCATACCTACTAGTGTTTGTGCCCTCCTACAAACACTATCTGCATTCTCTAATTTTCCATTTAAAACCGTGTTTTCTTTATCGTTTTCCTTGCATTGGATCTTTTCCAATGGTTAGTTGGATTTTCATTCTCATCCACACATACTGTTGATTGTTGTGCACAAACATACCTACTCTCGGTCATTTCATTCTTTAAGCGTGTTCTCTACTCTTACGCTTACATTCGATTACCTCAATTTCAAAAGGACAAAATCCGTCCATTATTAACAAAAAATGTAAGACAGGGGGAAAAAGAAAGGACTGTCCTTGTAAATAAGGGACTAATAGTCAGCCTAACTATAGCAAACAAAAATTTTAATTTCTTAATTTGGAATGCCCCTAATAAGTTTCCATGTATAGCTTTCATATTTTGACACATAATATCCTCCCTTCATAACATTATGATTTTTATAATTAGTTTGCATTGAAGCCCTGGGTAACAAATTCCTAATTACAATATGTTATTTACTAAATCGCATAAATTCCATTAAAACCAACAAAACATCTACCAACACAGCAGCGTTTTGCTTCAAATATTTCTAAAAATGCCTTTAAATTCGATTTAATTTGAATTGCTTGTAAAACAAATTTCATCATAGGTAATTGGTTTTTTCTATGAATCCCTATCCAATCACAAAAATGATAAATCATTATCTGCAATTGACGTTTTCCATGGCATACCACCAGATAACCATAATTCAACTAAAGCCTTCGCACAGCATGATAACAGAGAATCACTTTCAATTAAAATTATTTTCAAATCGACAGAGCCCAGGACCAGTCTACCCTGCCACCCACTGTGAGCTGTATAATAGGTGCCCGACTCTGCTTTAAGATTTTATTGGAAAATTCAATGAATTCTTCGAACCTATCAACGATTGTGTATATCTACAACAGCAACACGAAGGAGGCGATCGAAATCCTTAAAAGAGTTGAAACTTTTGCTCAAATTTAAACTTGAAATCGGAAAAGTTGTTGGCCCAAGTTATTCTTTATTTTTTATAGTCTTCCCAATCAGCATTTTTTTACATCTTACATCGGACGCAAGGGCTCGACTTTAAATAATATTCTTCTCTCACACTTGTTTTTCTTTTTTCAAGTCTATATTTTTCTATGTTCTTACTTTGGTTATTGTTCGATGGGAAAAAGTTTGCTCAGTGTAAATTTATGTTTATTGGAAATTTATTAAAAAAAAAAAATCAATTCATCCTTGGAGGGACGACGGTATCAATTTTACTGGCCAATGCTGTGTGCTGCTTGATGGCTTGTTGGTTCAGCATAATTTCGAAATTGACTGGGTGAGAAAATCATATACGAGTACAATAAGAAAGGAAGTTCATATAAAGTTGAGATGAAATCAATTAAATGCTTTTGAGGCAATTTTAAGAGCAGCTAAGCGGATATACTTTTGTTGTACTGATAAAACTTTTAGAGACTACTTTTAATGTTGGCATTCAAAAATGTTGGTATGGGCATCTGGGTCCACGGCATTGAACATTTATCTTTCAAGCGGACTTCGAATGTTATGCCTATCATTGATAGGGCTCAGTAAGTACCCACATCTGACAAAAAAAATGTTAACACTTTCAAATACTTACACTACAGATATTTGTCTAAATGGCAGAATTCTCAGTTAATTTAAATGTACAAAAGTGTGGGCTACGCGGGAAAAAAACATATTTACCACATTAAATATTTCTGTAGAACAATTTATTAGTTGTATTTTATTAAAGTGAGTACCACCCCAGCAGCTTATACCATAAATTGTAATCTGGAATGGAAAAAGATTAAATACGTACTAAAAATACTTAAATACAACAATTCATTTATTATTCATTTCATAAGAAAATGAGAAACACGATAACAGAGCTTAGTTACTTAACAAAGCAAACAAGTTTTTTTCAAAGCGGTCTCTAGAACAGTGAAAATCTATATGTCCACTTATGTCATTACAAGACGCAAGAGCTCTTGAAATTGGTTCGTTACAACCATAGTTTGTTCTATGTCTAGATTGACAAAAAAACATTACGAGACCTTAGACGCCTTTCAGGTGCATAAAAAAGCATTCTAGATAACAGGGCAGGGCTTTTTATGTGGTAACACACAACATCTCTAACAAATATAATATCGTGAGCATATGTACCTTCTTACATTAATTTTGAATATACCGAGTAATTTGCATCGCGCACTATAGGATGGTTCAAAGTTCCAACGCATTTTAAAGAATATAAATTTGGTAAAACGCCTCTGGACTCTCTCAATACGGTCTGAATGACTTTCATAAATGGGATTCCATATAATATCGGAATATATTATCGCTAAGTTTGTTTTCCAACCAAAAATAAAAATTTCTTAACACCCAAAAACAAATCAAAACGAAAAATATATCACCGTAATCCAATTTATTCACTATAAATATTGTAAAACATAAATTACTAATTTCTTATATCACTTAATATATCAACTAATCCGATGAGTAATTACTGCTACTGTTCTCGTTATTTAGGTCTATTACTAACCCATCAACTGCTTCCTCGGCGAAAATGTCCATTTCCCACATATTTGGCTCAACAACCTGTTCAACGTGTTGAACACATCGATGCCATTTTTCATTGTCAACCCTTGTAAGTGCTGTCGTTAACAGATCTCTTATTTCAGCCTTTTCAAATGTCTTATTTTGGCTTGCTACAAACCCTTTCACTTAAGCCCAAACCAATTCTATTGGATTAAGGTCACAGTGATAAGGTGGCAAGCGAAGCACTCTATGTCCCGCATTTTGAGCCATTTCATCCACGACGTATGTTTCATACTTGGCTTTATACAGTTTACCGATTTCAAGCAACTCTGCTTTAACCATATCATCCTCGAAACTTATCGCATTAGACCTCAACCACGTTTTTATTTCATCTTCTCTCGAGGAAGTGGATGGTGCTTTATTTTGCTTTCTCGAATGATAGGAGGCATTGTCCAAAACTATGACGGAGTTGGGTTCCAGGCGTATTAAAATATCTTGAAACCATTTCTCGTACACGTCAGCGTTCGTGTCCTCGTGGTAGTCTCCAGTTTTTCCCGAAATAAAGCATAAAAGTCCTTCACCGACGAAACCTGCAGAACTTCCAATATGGGTTACAATCAATCTCCTTCCTTTTCCAGATGGTGATCGTTGACAATCCTTCAATAAACGCCAGGCGTGGTGTTGTAATAGTTGGGTCTATCCAAAAATTTTCTCGAGTGTGTCCCTCGTTGAGCCAGGTTTCATCAGTAAAATATTTTTTTCTTTTCTCTTCTCTAATTCTTTTAACTTCGCGTAAATATCTTCGTCTCCAAGAAATAATGTCACTTCTTTCCAACAACAGATTCTTTCGCTGACGTTTGACGAATTTAAGTCCGAGATTTGTTTGTATTATTGTATGCAGAGTTGATCTGCTTTTTTTTTTTTTTTGTTCTTCCAATAACATCTTGTCTAGCGTTGGAAGGTCATTATCCATAAAAAAAACTGATGGACCATCCGCCAAATGGCACATTTTTCAAAATCATCGACCTTGCTATTGATACCGGAATTATTTTTTTCTTTGGTGGTGAATTGTGGCCTTTGATTGCTTTTTCCCTTAATAGAGGAATTTCAAATACTCACACGATCTGTGCGAGTCAACTAAAAAAAAATTATGATGGAAAAATCATGACATCTCAAAGGCAAGCTTTGAAACAAACTGACCATTGCTCCTACCATCGCTCTTATATGTACAAGATGCCGATTATTCATAAATATGTACTATGTGTAGAGGTCTGCCATATAAGCCCGACTTATATAAGAAATTGATAGTATTTTTTTTTTTTTTTTAATTAGAATGCTTAACAAGACGAAGACTCTCGAAAAAAATCTTTAATAAACGAGCCAACCAGGCGATTCATTTTTGGTGCGCTTCACGATCACTTGGAAAACATTTTTGCTTATCGGAGAGATTTGTGAATCAGCTCTTCTACTATGTCTCAAATGAAGTTCCCTTTTCTGTAAAACAATAACTACAGCGAGATTTTTCTGCAAGACATGGTATTCCTTTCAGCAGGGAGTTAGCTGAGCTAGTGACATTCGCATTTGAATTTATTACTCCATGCATTGTCTTCTTCAGTAGCTCCTTCTTCTTGCAGTTCAAATTCACCCTGCGGAATTTAAATTTTTCTGTACGTTGTCTATATGAGTAGACGGTTATTCCCTGTTTTTGTATATTTATTGCCAGTCTAGCAACCTCGTTAGCCGCAGCCAACAATAATGTTTCCGCTTCGACGTTATCATATAGAATGACAAGCAATATGCACAATAAACTATCAAAGGCGCATGTGTTTGTCAATGGAATATAGTGACCTTCATTTACAGAACTCTGTAAGGCAAAAAAAAAAAAAAAATAAAAAATATAAATATACTTACTTTTAAAGACGTGTCATTTACATTTTTTTAAATCGAGATCTACTTAGCTTTGGTTTGACATGATATGAAATCAATCACTTGTTTATTTTTGCCGATATATTTACTTTTTTTTTTGGAATTTTGTTGCTTGGTGATCTTCCATTTTACGACCATTGATCTTCTACTCTGATTTCGAAAATCTTTAAGTATAAAATCTTCCATTTGAGAGTCTTCAATTTATGCAAATTCAATTTTCATGCGGCCTTCAATATTATCGTAATGAATCCCCACTTATTCGTCAACTCCGTTGGGAAGCTTATACAAAATCAATTTGCGATCCTGCACTACTGGTTGGCTTACACGTCCATATCCAAAACTATTCGTCATAACGTGTGACCAAATTGGAGGCCAGCGAATATCCAGTAATTAATTTTGGCAAATGAAATACGATGAGCATTGATTCTGTCTCCTTCTACAGCAGCAGGAATATAGGCATCTTTATTTATCGTGTCACCCCAATTTATCCATCTGTTCACATTGTCACGACCTTCAGATATTCTGTTATCCTGTGATGGGTCGGGATTATCGCAGATTTTTTGTGTTATTATATTTACAACATCAAATCAATTATAAAAAAGCTTCTTGTTACATACCTTGATGACTAGTTTTATAAAGATTGTAACGACATGTGTTTTTATTGGTGAAACAAAGAAACCACAAGGAAAGAAAAGACCGAAGACGTTCACAACGTTATAATGATTTTATTGGAATGTTAAGAAATTGATTGTACACTAGCTTCGTGTACTAAATTCAATCTATCTGTTATTTAATTTTCTTTGTCTATATCAATATTTATAATAATTTATACATAAATTTAGTTTTCGTAAGTAAATGTCAAAATGCGTTTACAATAATTTGTTTGTTTATGTATATAGCGCTGTCATCGATGTCCTTTTTGGTTTGGATGGGTGTGGGGTGGGGGTATGGGCTGGGCATTGTTTGTTAGGAATGTGCTAGTGCATTTTACTTCGCAACAAAGAATAATCGGTCTTTTCTTGTGAAGTTCGCATGGGGTAGAAGTTCCATCAACTACAAATCCGTCTGTTTCACTTTTTGTGACCACTAGGATTGACTTGATTATTTCCCTCGCAGTGCCTTCATCTTCATTCAGGATTAATTGTCCCATAGCTAGTAATAGGAAAGTTCGACCCCTTGACATGGTTGATTTATGAAAAAATCTAATTAACTTTTACGAAGTGGGACACATCGAAGCGTATATAACGGGACGGAAGGTCGCTTTTAGAGCAAGTATTTGCGTAGTCGTCAACAGTCATATAATTGGTAAATGCAAATACTGCAGCATTCAAAAGAGCCTGTGAAAGGGTCTGATCAACGAATTTAAATCGCACACGCACTGTTATTTTTTAATGTTTTTTTGTTCTTTTATTTTAATATAAAAAGGAAACCTATACGATCCGTGTCTGGTGAAAATCACAAAGCGAATGGTATTTTGGTGTTTGACATTTGTGTTACAAAAAAATACGATGGCTCGCATTTGTTCCTTTACCATTTCATTTCTCTACGGAACCTTTAGATGGGCGAAAGTACTTGTTTTCTGCGGTGGTTTTGTTAAGAGTAAAAAGTGTTGCTACAAGCCTTTGAACAATCCGTTGTGACTTCTCTTGGTGGTGGGGCCCCAAATTTGATCCATCTCATGAGCCATGTTATTGTGTCGTTGGATTCCGATAACATCTATAAGACTGGATATTGGGCATTTTTTGAATTCAGTATTGCTTCGTACAAAAATATGTGTTCGGATTTTGATTTCTGAAAAAAATTTAACAAGCTTTCTAAATACGCCTCCTGATGGATGTTAGTGCTTCCAAAGAATTAAGTCGATAAGGACGTGGCTGATAATTGTACCAGTATATATAACACGCTCAATAAGTGAATACTGTTTCTCCTTGACGATCCTTTCAATAACCCCAGGGATAGGAAAGGATCAGGGTTCATAAAAGCTAATGTTTCGCATTTCATCTTGGCTTGTATTAAAACACTGCTACTGTATAATAAGCCAGGTTCTTTCTGTCCTGGTAACATTATTTCTTTTGCTTGCTCAGCTCCACATACGGACACGGACTTCTTACATAGCGCTTTCGCAATTGCCATTGTCTCGGACGAGATCGATCCACATAATGGAAATTACAGAAGTTCACGCAGAAATTCCTCAAATAAAGCCAGTGGATCTATCCTGTGTAATTTTCGGAGTATATAGTTATATCCACAAGTGATGCTTTGTAATTCGTGCAGTACTTTTGTTATGTAGTCCTGCCATAGCCCGGACTATACTCCTTTGGTCTGTTCCTTTAATTCCTTTTCGATAATGGCAACTTAAATTTATGCACATTATCATACCTGTCCGATATTGTTTCGACACTTTCACTTCTTGGTTCGATACTTTCTGGAAAGTCAGCACCGAGCGATCTTTTGAACTCCTGACCTGTTTTTAACATTCGAACGTTAAATTTGTTATTGGCAACATAAGAATAATTACTCCTGGCTTTAACATTTCCATCCAATGACTTATCGAGTCCACTCCAAATCTTATCAGTTTTTGATACATGTGTACCATTCAGCTGTGGCTTCTTCCTTCCTGTCTAAAACGGCAGCCAATACCAAGTCAACATATACTTTCGATGGCTTTCCGAGCTTTATTGCTGTCTTTTCCATAGTGTATTAAAAGTTCCTAGGTTTAAAAATCAGATGCTTTAACGATTATGTATTTGCAAGTACCTAATGATGAAAACTTATGGACTCCCGCTTTTATATACGAAAACTAGGGGGTTCATATCGTTCACGTCCAATAAAAATGCGCCTTCTTCAGTTAGAAATTATAAGAAAAATCAGACTAAAAAGAGGAAGAAAAACATACTTGGGTTAAAATAAAACAATAGATAACCATTTATTAGTCTGTTTTGTAGTAATTGCTACCTGTAGTAAAGAACCTCGCTTAGTAGTCCAACACACTACCCTCTAAGCCACTACGCCTGACGATGCCGAACCCAGGGCCGGCATTCTGTAAGGTGAAAACGTATAAACGTTTTCGTGCACACGAACAGTTTGCTTCATGTAACATCAAAAACGAAAGAAATTCTCGTGGGCGCGAAAAAAAACGAACGAACACATTTTCTTTGACGTTTTCGCTTTTCTTGCTTCATGTAACCTTAAAAACGAACAGATTTTATCGTCTCCACGAAAGAAAACAAACGACAGCTATTTTGTTGACGTTTATCATTTTCCTATTTATTCTCTTTGAGTTTGGTGATTTTAACTTTTAAAATTGTGTTGAATATTTTACTTGAAATGCTAACAAACTATTTTGAAGGGTAACGTAAATTGCAATACAGTCCAATATAAACTAATTAATAAGACAATTAATATTATAGGCAGATGGAGAATTCTACTTCTCGAAAGAAAATGCAGATACAGTCCGCAAACTGTATCTCAATTCACCAACGTTTGCTCTGCTCTTCATAACATTTGCATTCAATATAATGTTCCAGTATTGGAAATAGCAAACGAAGATGACCAGCAATATCATTGGGAGGCTGAAGAAACAAATGTTCGATCCATAAGAACAATTGCTGAAAGACATCGGAATCGAATCAAAACTTTTTTGACCACCATGAGATAGTTATGTTTTCTCAATATATTTATTCAAAACAAAAACTTAATAATAATAAGAAAAAAATCAGTTCATTTCATGTTTTGTCAATACCAAAACAAAACCTTAATCAGCTAGTAATAAAAAGAAAAAAACAAAAACAAAAATCAGGGGTGGAATCCCGTAAGCCGATAGTTGATAGTCGCTTTTGTGATAGTCAAATACGACAGTCACATCATTCCGCTTCTACGTAAGGTGATCGCAAAATAACTATAAAAATTTGGCATCACTTCATCATTTTGAAAAAAAATATTTGCTGTCAGTTATTATTTGAATGATAACTGACAATTTCCTGGGAAAATATTATTATTTATTTTGAAAAAAAAAAAAAAAAAAAACTACAACCATACAGTGTATGCTATGCCTGCCTTTTAGGACTACACAAAAATTGTATCTACAGGTATAATGGTATGTAAACACATTACCTATAATGTTCATAATATTACCTCCAGGTATTTTGTACTCTGGGAAGAAAAATTCTTTGGTTTGGCCTAGTTGCAATCGCATTTTTCTAATGACTCGGGCTGTTATTTCAGCTACAGTACTTTGGTGCAGCCCATCAGTCAGCTGGCTACTTGCTTTTGATAACCGCCGCCTCCGAGAAGGCTTAACGTTGCAGCTAGTTACAGAATTTGCGATAGGTATATGTGTTGGTTAAGACCATCTGGCAAGTCAGGCAATCTCACGACATTTAGAAAACCGTAACGAAAATATGATGAAACTCACATTTTCTTAGGAGGCGCACATTGGAATAATTTCTATCTTCTCCATTATCTCTTGAATTAATAAATAATTGTAAAGAAGTAAACATTTTCACTATTCGTGAAACCAAAATCAACAAAAATGTGTGTAATTTATCTGAAAATGATACATAAATAGGTGTCACACGAAAACGATCGCAAAAAAACGACAGTCACAGTGATAATCACCTTACGTAGAGCAAAAAATGTGATTGCGACTATCAACTATCGCAAATCGCCTTACAGAATTCCACCCCAGTTCATTAAATAATAAATACGAGAATTATAGTAGATTAATAAATAGGTACATATTAATTTTGCTCCCTTAATTTTCCCTTTGATAGAAAAAGGCTTAGCTCCTTTTCTCTTAATCTTAATTTTCTATTTTCAATATTCAGAAACTCTTGATCATTTTTTTTTTGGTATTCTAATTCTTCTTTTTTTATGTCTTTGATTTGAGTTAGAATAGCAATTACTTTATTATAATAGGTCTCTGTGACATCTAAACTTTTTTTTAAAAGTGAACATTTGTCGATGGGTACATTGGGTACATTGGGTACATATCGCTGTCGTTAGGCTTTGTTGCATCGATTGTCGTCAGCTCAGGCCCACAATCATCCATGGAGTCGTTATTGTTATTTAATAAATCCTCTAATAAACGATCTTTATCTTCTTCATCTTCATCGTGAATCCAATTCAAAAATTGCTTTGAAGTGGATGGAGTTGGAGATTCATTTGATTGTGCTCCAGTAGTTGGCAATTCGGATGTAAAGCCAAATTCTTTTGCTTTGCTGATGCCAGTAACAGCTGCTTCCAGTCCCGCAATTTCGATAATCCTATTTTCAAGGGATGTAAGCGGAATCTCCTTATAGGGTCCACCTCCTGTTTTCTTCAAGGACAATTTGTTTCTCGATAATTTCGATTTTGCCCTGTGCTTGTAGTCAGCCCATGTCTAAAAAGGAATTTTAGAATTACAAAGTTAATAGACAAAAAACCAATCTGTAAATACCTTTTTCCATGCAATGTCATTTTTTATGGGTGGGCCATTCTCATTTAAAATTTTGGTCAAATTTTCCCATCTTTTGATTGCTTTGTCTCTTCCCTGGGACTTTTCAGTACAATTTTTTGCCATGAAGGGGTACTTCTCCATACAATTTATCATCAAATTTTGTTGTGTTTGTGTTCTTGTAGAAGTCCTATAAGTGATTGATGCATATTGAAAAATAATTAATTGAAATCGAACAGCTCGCAAATTGTTATTTGGTTATCTAACTTACAATTTAATTGCAAACGTCCGCTTTTGTAAAAAAATCAAAATAAACAAACAAAATATTTTCAGTCAGCTGTTAGTTGTCAAAACAACTTAACGAAAATAAAGCGACATGCTGAGACTGCCAAACTATAATTTTGTTGTCACACAGTTTCTCAAACCTAAACGAATGTGAACAAAAAAACGTTAGGAGTTACATGAAGCAGATTTTCGCTTTCGCGTGATTTATTTCGTTTTTTGAAACGCGAAAGTGGTTTTCGTTTCGTTATTTACAGAATCCCACCCCAGACCAATCTAATCGACTGAAGCCTCTATGATACATTTTTTTTTTTTGTTTTTGCATTTTACAGACTTTTAAAATGAAACTAGAGCAGTACGAAAAAATTACTACGAAAATTCCCGGGTTTTTGTTTTTTGGCCAACATTTTTTTTATTTTTGAAAAAGGCGAAAAAACATCGTTTTGGTGTTAAAAGAAGTTGGATTTTTTTCTCTAATCTGGGATCCATGGCCTCCCGTCACTTTGAAGTTTGTGGCTATAAATTCGTTTAAAAAGTTTGAGGTTGCTTTGTAAAACAATTGATACCCCTTTCATAATACACATTTTGTCTCTATTACACGCAGCAGACTCTTCAATAAGATTTAATGTGATAAAAATGAGGAAAATGTAGTGTACTACGGCCTTTACTCAAGCGTAATTAACAATGGATTTGTTTAGGTATCACGATTTGTATTAGAAAAAAAGACAATGTGTTTTTTTTTGCAGAGAAAAAAAAAAAAAAAAAAAAAAAATTCGTCGTTTGTCGGATTTTTAAATTTGTTTTGTTTGAAATCAATACCTAATTTCTTAGCCTTAGCAAATCTTACAGAACAAGAGGTTTTATCCGTCTCAATCTCCTGATTACATTGTCATTATTTAAAAGTTCTGTTATTTCTGTATATACGTGATGATTTCTATGACTCCGAGCAACTTTCTTAACCTCATCTTCAACCATTTCAACATTTAGATCTATATGCAGATCGGCGTTGTGTATGTACCAAGGTGCATCAACTATGTTCCTTAGTACTTTATTTTGGAAAACCTGAATTTTTTGTAAGTTTGTTTGGCATGTGCATGTCCAGAACTGGAGCCCGTAGGTCCATATTGGTTTTAGAATTTGCGGGTATAGCAATATTTTATTGTAGTTGGAAAGGGATGAGTATCTCCCAATAAGCCAATACATTTTAATGTAGGTATCGCACGTTTAACTCATCTTTTTTTTTAGATATGTAGCTGTGTTAGAAAATTCCACTACATTGTTAATAATGTAGACTGGAATGTGTGGTACGTGTTAATACATAAAATTAATTTGCGCTGACTTAAGGTCATTTAATCAACATAATCTGCCATTTCTTAGTCCATTCTGAAATATGGTTTATTGCCGTCTGAAGCTTCGGCAGTTGCTTTTGTAATTTGTGTATCAGTCCTTTGTGCCAGACTTTATCGAAAGCTTGTGCTATATCAAGAAATACTGTAGAGCACACATTTTTCTCTTCAAATGTTTTTTTGATTTTATCTGTGATTCTATGTACCTGATCAATGGTAGAGTGTTTATTTCTAAATCCAAATTGGTGAATTGGAACTAGCGATTTTTCATCTATTATTTTTTGTAGACGTTTTACCAGCACTTTTTCGAATAACTTGGACAACATTGGTAGAATAGATATTGGGCGAATGTGATTGTCACTGTGACAGTTTGAGAGCAACGCTATGAGGGGACAAAATTTCCTTTGCTTAGAATATTTGTTTAATAGATCGTTGCAATATTTAAACCTGTAGGTGAAAATATTCTGAAAATGTTAAGACCGACTGCTTTGTAGCTATATTATATTTATTACATATATTTGCGTTTAGTAAGTTATTTTAAATAATTTGTAGATACATTTAAATAAAAATTTTATAAAATACACTACCAAATGTGGATTAACAACATGGTCTTCAGCTAGGTACTTCCGATGGAATCAAATTTAGGTCATTAAATATCATCCAGCTTGTAATGGGTCTGCGGCAAATCGCTCTGTAATAGCCAACAGCGTTATATCCTTGTAATGCAGATAAAATGAAATCGATAGAAATACTACCCGTCACAAACCGAGGTAAAAATATAAAACCATCAGACAAATAAAAAGACAAGACAATTATAGTGGAAAAATGTTATTAAAAAAACACTTTTATTTATTATATTCTCACACAACCTTCTCGGTTGGTTCCTGCTGAAAGAATGACTTTCGTCATACAAATCTCAGAACCTTCTCGGCCTTTCGTTAAGATTATACCTATATTTGCTCAATACATCGACTGCAGAGTTGCAATACTCATGCATTTCGATACAGTCACACCCACCCATTGGATGCATTGTTGTAGGGGGTACATATTTCAAGGGAATCCACAATCCATCTGTTTTTTCATCAAAAAACTTAACATTAATGAAATGATCTGCAACGAAAATAAAGTAAAAAGTATGTAAATTTTTAGCTATTACAAAAATTATATATAAAATTTGTAATACTATGTTTATAATCAAATAATATTTACCTTTCGCAACAAATGAGGTTGTTATTTCATCAGCTCTACTAATGTAGCAATCACGTTTTCCGGAAATGGATTTAATTTTTACTTTTACAATTACCAAAATCCGGATCGATCAAGGAGTTTATTGGTAAGCTGATTGTCTCAAATGAAGTTTCCTTTTCTGTAAAACAATTACTAGAGCGAGATTTTTCTGCAAGACATGGTATTCCTTTCAGCAGGAGTTAGCTAAGCTAGCGACATTCGCATTGGAATTTATTACACCATGCATTGAGTTCTTCAATAGCTCGTTCTTCTTTCCGTTCAAATTCACCCTGCGGCCTTTAAATTTGTTAGTACGTTGTCTATAGGAGGGGGCGGTTATTCCCTGTTTTTGTATATTTATTGCCAGTCTAGCCATCTAGTTAGCCGCAGCCAACAATAAGGTTTCCGCTTCGACGTTATCATATAGAATGACAAGCAATATGGAAAATAAACTATCAAAGGCGCATGTGTTTGTCAATGGAATATAGTGGCCTTCATTTGCAGAAGTCTGTAAGACAAAAAAAAAAAAAAAAAAAAATTAACATATTTACTTGTATCAAATATTTGCGCAAAATTGTATGTATAAATATACTTACTTTTAAAGGAGTGTCATTTCCATTTTTTAAAATTGCAATCTGCTTAGCTTTGGTTAGACATGATATAAAATCAATTACTTGTTGATTTTTGCCCAGATATTTACTGTTTTTTTTTTTATTTTATTTTTTGGTTTGGTGGTCTTTTTTTCATTGATCTTTTTCTCTGATTTCGAAATTTCTTTTAGTATCAAATTGAGCGCAAATATCGCAAAGATCAGTTCTATCTGAAAAGTTCTTAACTGGATCAGTTATTTTAATTAAGTGTCCGCAGTTTTTGCAACCGGTATGGTTTTTCGTTTCCACAAATTTTTTTTAATCTTTGTTCCCATTTACGTAGTCATCACTATCGAACGACGCAGCTTTCATTTTAGAGTCTTCAATTTTCATGCGGCCTTCAATATTATTATCCAAATGAACGTCACAAATTCGTCAACTCGGATTCTAATTTCTTAACATGTGATGCTTAATATAATTAAAATTACTTTGCGATCCTGCACTACTGGCTGGCTTACGTCCATATCCAAAATTATTCGTCATAATATTACATTTGTTACATACCTTGTTGACTACTTTAAGAAGAGTATGCAGTCATTTCTTGTGAAGTTCGAATGGAGTAGAAGTTCCATCAATTCTATAAATCCGTCTGTTTCACTTTTCGTGACCACTAGGATTGAATTGATTATTTCCCTCGCAGTACCTTCAACTTCATTCAGGATTAATTGTCATATACCTAGCTAGTAATAGGAAAGTTCGACCCCTCGACATGGTCGATTTATAAAAAAAAAATCTAATTAACTTTTATGAAGTGGGACACATCTATATGCGTATATAACAGGACGGAAGGTCGCTTTTAGAGCAAGTATTTGCGTAGTCGTCAACAGTCATATAATTGGTAAATGCAAATACTGCAGCATTCAAAAGAGCCTTTCAACAATCCGTTGTGACTTCTCTTGGTGGTGGGGCTCCAGATTTGGTCCATCTCATGAGCCATGTTATTATAGCTATTGTGTCGTTGGATTCCGATAACATCTGTGAGACTGGATAGCGGCCATTTTTTGAATTTAGTATTGCTTCGTATAAAAATATGTGTTTGGATTATGATTTTTGAAAAAAATTTAAGAAGCTTTCTAAATACGCCTCCTGGTGGATGTTAGTGCTTCCATAGAATTAAGTCGATAAGGACGTGCCTGATAATTGTACCAGTATCTATATAACACGCTGAAAGGATCGCAGCGTAATAAGTGAATACTGTTTCTCCTTGACGATCCTTTCAATAACCCGATCAGGCATTTGAAGCGATCAAGGTTCATAAAAGCTAAGCTGATGTTGCGCATTTCATCTTGGCTTGTATTAAAACACTGTGTAATAAACCGGGTTCTTGCTGTTCGGGTAGCATTATTTCTTTTGCTTGCTCAGCTCTCCTCCTTCCTATGTGGAATGTGGTTGGCGCAAATAACGCTTCGTGCAGATCTCATTGCCTTCGCAATCAGCTTGGATATTCATTGTCTTGGGCAAATTATAGAAGTGCATGCAGAGACTCTGCAAATAAAGCCAGTATATATAATATCCTGTGTAATTCTTGGCGTCTTATAGTTATATCCACGTGTGATGCTTTGCAATTCCTGCAGGACTTTTGTTATATAGTCCTGCAAAAGCTCGGGCTGCATACACCTTATTTTATACTCCTTTGGTCTGTTGTGTTCGGTTCTTTTTTATGAGATATCGTATAAGTAAAAGCTCGTTAATTTGCTTTTTTGATAATGGCAACTTAAATTTATGTACATTATCACACATCCTTTTGATATTTTCACTACTTGTATGCACTACTTTCTGGAATATCTGCACTGTACAATCTTTTGGATTCCTGACCAGATATTAAGATTCGAATGTTAAATTTGTTTTTCGCAACATAGGAATAAATACTATTGGCTTTGACGTTTCCGCTTAATTTCACTCCAAATCATCATTCAACTGGCGCACCTATGATTACAATATAAACATCAAATTTACCTTTGGCTCTGCTACCGATAATATGTGACCCTTTTATCCCAATGATTGAAGCCATTCCACATGCCATAACATTTGCTTCCTCGGTTACGTTCGAAGTTACCAAATCTAGTTCATAATTATTCGAATTCAAATATACCAACAATTAACTAAAAAGTAATCTCACCCGTTTCCACTCAGTAACGCACTTTGGTGGTGGACCATTCAAGTTAAGGGATGCATTTAATTTGTCGCACTTAGATATGTTTTTGGCTTACCTTCCCGAGACTTGAATGCTTATTATACATTGTATTCGCTGATGATTTTTATTAGCTTGTGTCCCTTGAAAGTGAATAATTGTTTTACAATTTGATGAGAAAATTCGATATTTTATTTGTTTTCTACTCACATTTTGTCTGCAATCTATGTACCTATAATGAATATATATTTTTATTTTTTATTTTTTCCAAATTAAAATATTTTCACAGGAAATGGTCAGTTATCATTTAAATAATAACTGACAGCAAAATTCTGTTTTAAGATGATGTAGTGTTGCCAAATTTGTATAGTTGCCAAATTGTATAGTTGTTTATCTTACATAGAAGAAAAATGATGTGACTGTCGTTTTTGACTATCACAAGAGCGACTATCACCTGACGGGATTCCACCCCAGGATCGGAAAGTGATTTCAATTCTATTAAGCATCACATGTTATGAAATGATAAGCTTCTCATCCGAGTTGACGAATTTGAGACGATTCGTTTGGAATATTGAAGGCCGCATGAAAATTGAAGATGGGAAAAATGGAAGCTGCGATGCACGATAATGATGACTACGCAAATGATGATGAAGATTTAAAAGAATTTGTGGAAACAAAAAAACATTCCGATTGCAAAAATTGCGGGCAATTAAATAAAATAACTGATCCAGTTCAGAGCTTTTCTGATGCAACTGAACTTGTGATACTTGCGTCCAATTTGATACTAAACGAATTTTTGAAATCAGAGAAGAAGATCGATGATAGGAAAAAGGAAGACCACCAACCAAAAAAATAAAACAGCAAATATCTCGGCAAAAATCAACAAGTAATTGATTTCATAATTTCGTCAAACCAAAGCTAAGCTGATCCCGATTTAAAAAATGGAAATGACATGCCTTTAAAAGTAAGTATATTTATACATACAATTTTGCACAAATATTTTATACAAATTAATATTTTAATATGTACCTATAACCATTTTTTTCTTGTCTTATAGAGTTTTGCAAAAGATGCCAACTATATCCCATTAAACATGCGCCTTTGATCGTTTATTGCTTGCCGTTCTGTATGATAACTTCGAAGCGGAAACATTATTGTTATCTGCTGATAACGGGATGGCTAGATTGGCAATAACGTACAACGTACATACAAAAAAATTAAAAGGGTGGTAAGTGAATTTGAACTAAAAGAAGAAGGAGCTACTGAAGAACGCAATGCATCATGCATGGGCATGGTGTAAAAAATTACAATGCGAATTTCGCTAACTTAGCTAAATCCCTGCTGAAAGGAATACCATGTCTTGCAGAAAAATCTCACTGTAGCAATTGTTTTACAGATAAAATTACAACACAATATGAGCTGTCAAAAAATTCTCAGAAGAAATTATTTTACAAATATTGTTGAAATGTAAAAAAGAAGATGCCTATTATTTTTTATCTCCATCACTGATTATTGTTCTGCATTTGTCCTTTAAAGCAGTGACGAAGTAATTCCGGCTTTGTTTTTCGAAGAAATCAATGCATGAAAATCTTAGTTACGCCTTATTTTGCGGAAAAAAAAACGCTTTGGATGAGTTGTCCGGGGTTGAGTTGTACCCGAACCATAGGCCTAATCCTCGTTCTAATGCATTCATAATGTATATTAATTTAATGGGCATAACAATTGCTAATGCATAAAAATTGGATTACCTACATATTAACATATATACAGTATTTAAGGTTTAGGGTCTAATAAGTGTTTCATATTTTTCACACCAGCAAAATCTTTATTTTTTTTTTTTTTTTTTTTTTTTCTTATTGAAAATTTTACTGGGCCAATTACTCTAAACTTACAAATAACATCCTTGTGTTTAACTCATGTGATAAAAGTTTACTGACTTTCGTTTTGTCCAAGAATTTCATAAAATAGATCAGAGCATTTTCTTTATGCTGCCTATTTGCGAATTGACTTTCAAATATTTTCTTGATCCTTTGAACAATATTTTCGAATGCTATCGTCCGACGGGACTGTTAAATATTCAAATTGTGAGAGCGTTTTACGCGATTTGCATGCCCTTAATTTAATTAAATTCTGCTTAATTTATTAAAATCCAGCATAATATGTTAACGCAGTTTCTTCTAGCTTTTTCAAACAGCCTTTAGATATAACTATTTCAGTTTTGTTTTCATTTGGCAGTTCTTCCATTTCATCATCTAAATATTGTTTATAATCAATTGTGCTCAAACGATCTTTCTCCAATGTGCCTATCTACTTCGTCTGAAGCTTCAACGTCATAATCTTCATATTCTTCATCACAATCTGCATCATTTAACAATGACTCAGCTCGAGGGTCATCATAGGCTAAAGATTTCTTATAAATCTATAAGCTGATGGGTTTCTTACATATGAACCTATATTCATTCTTACGATTGAAACAAATTCTTTGCAACATCAGTATTGAAGTGCGAAGTGAGAAGGAACTGCTGTTCGTACTACCTTGCCCATATCTGTTCTTTACCTAGGAGTGTTTGCAGTAAACCAGTAAAACCTTATGATTATTTTATCTTCCCTGTTGACTCCCGTGATAATATCCACTCTCTTTCACTTTTAATACTCAGTAATGTATAACTATAGTGGCTTAAAGATTGACGATGAGGGTTGCTTGAAATCAAAGTATCGATTTTTAAATTATCAAATAAGCAATTCATATTGCTTACGAAAGTTCCAATTGATGTAGCATCTTTTTTATCAGCATCTTTTTTATAGCAGTTTTCTGCAATACCATCACATATTCCAGCCCAAACATTTGCGCTAGTAACTTCAAACGAATTCGGGCTTATATTGGCTTTTTGTCAGTTTATATTCTTTCAACAGATTTGTAATTATTCCCCACGAGACTACATCTTCAGAAATCTTGATATTTTTTTTTTTTTTTTTCAGTAAACAATTTTTTACGCTCTTAAATAGATGAGGATAATCATAATATACATAGAAGATAGACTCTACTTTCTTCAATTTCGAAAAATGGCTTATTCTCATTCGCTCCAAGTATTTTGTATGCCTTTCTATTATTACTTCATTGGTCACAACATAACAGCAATT
Organism: Cheilosia vernalis; assembly: GCA_949126925.1. NCBI lineage: Eukaryota > Metazoa > Arthropoda > Insecta > Diptera > Syrphidae > Cheilosia > Cheilosia vernalis. Next base: position 32,499,074 of record OX421358.1, read on the forward strand.
ACTGACAGATTGCACTCCATGCTTTTTGCTATATTTCTGTGGCAATAAGTTGAAGTAGCTTATGTCAATTTTGGTAGTTTTTCAGTGTGAGCAAAAGAAATTTATCTTAATTTTTTCAAATCTATTAGATTACATAGTCCAAGTAAATTAAAGCTGTTCAGTTTTCTTCATATTTAACGGTTCTTAATTGTCGTAGAGTGATGGGACCTGGACTAAAAGAAAGCTAAGGAAAACGAGAATTTTGTAATGTAAAAAACTAGAATATGGCTTATGTCGACATAAGCAAGCTACTTCAACTTATTGCCACAGATGCCGCAGACACAATATATATTATTAGCCATTTGTAAAACGAGACCGTACAAATTTTCTTTGGCTTTTGTTAACACTTAGTCTTAAGCAAATTATCTTAAAATTTTCTAGAAAAAGAATTTATTAATTTTTTCGAGATTGAAAACATTTTTTCTTATGTTGCACTGCGCGAACTCGTCAAGCGCCCTTGAAAACTAGATACGAACTGCGATCTTAACTCAATACGTCTAACTCACTTGACGAGCTGTATTGTGCAGTGCAGTACTGCAGTCCTATACTAATAAGACACCTTTGAGCAGGAGGGATTTCCCTGTTCAATGAAGCTGTATAGTCCGTCCCATAAAAGAAGAAAGATCCCAACATGCGCAGTAGCAATTTATTTAAGGGAAATTTTCTCTTTTAAGGTATTTTTGATCGCATGAAATTGTTAATGCTTTTCTGTACTTTATCTTTTTTGCAGCGATATTGGAAAACGTAATTGTTTTATTATTGATACGTGTTTTAACTGTCATTGAGTTTCACCAATAAATTATTGTAGTAACTAATGAAAAAAGTTTCATGCACGAAGTAGAACATTACATTCAAGAAAATAAAGAAATAATGAAAAATATCGAAATTGCCATAAAACAATGTAAAGCAAAGAAAATGAATACGTATCAAAAAAAAAATATTGTTTGAAAAAATAAATAGTTGAGATTTTATTTGGAGTTATAAACAGTGTTTTTTTTCATCAAAAGTTATTTGTTTTATAAATAGTGGATAATATTAATCGGAATCCGTTTTGTCGGTTTCAAAATCATCTCCATCAGATGAATCATCTGCTGGGTGTATAACAATTCTTTCAGTTATTCTATCCCATGCAATTTCTGCGCGATGATATTCATCTTCTGTGCGTATTGCTTTTTCACAAACAGAGTTCCAATTTTCCGGAGTTATTTTGTTAAATTCTTCTTCCGCAATATTTTTGACATCGTCCAGTTTAAAAGTTGTATTTCTTGCTGCTACTCTGCTTTTTACTATTCCCCATATATTTTCTATAGGATTTAGGTCCGGATGATAAGGGGGTAATCGTAAGACTTCATGGCCTGCACTCCTAATGATGTCATCAATTTGAAGCTTTCGGGAGGACTTGTTTTGTTTCATTAATCCATATAGCTGTACTTTGCAGCTAGCTGGTTGGTGAGGTATTTTGTTTTTGGATAGCCATTTAATCATATCAGCCTTTAATGATGCCGAGTTGGGGACAGCACCATCAATTTTATTGTGATATGTTGCATTGTCCATAACATTAACTGACGGTTCTTCTAAGTTACAAAGAACTAGTTCCCTTAACCATTTTGAAAAGTTTTCGTAGTTCATCTCATTATGGTAGTCACCAGTCTTGCTTCCAGATTTAAAAAGCAGTAGTCCATTTCTAACAAATCCTCCTTTTCCACCAGCATGAGCTATAATCAACCGTGATCCTTTGGAAATATTTGACTTTAAGCCGTCCAAGCCGCCATCTGTCCAAGTATTGGGTCGAGTATGTGTGCTATGAATATAACTTTAATCTATATAAATAATTGCGTAGCCTTTCTCTCGGAATTCTCGTACTTGGGCAATATACTCGTAGCGTATATCCGTTCGTTCGCATAAAATTCTTCGGTTGTTCTCTGTTTTTTTAAATCTGTATCCATTCTATTGTGAAACCCTGTGTAAAGATGATCGGCTCATGTTGATCTGCAAATCCGAAGCTATTCGTTGATTCAGTGCATTTAGTGTAATTACCATTTTTTCTTCTTTATGAAAATTTTGAATTATTCTTTTCATTACGCTGATGTCAAAGTTGTCCAGTCCGGTGACATAATGGTTGTGAGGTCCTTTTTTTTGGACTTCTGACTGTACCGCTCCTTTCATACTCTTTAAAAATCCTCCATATTGAGCTTCTGGATACTCCTGTTATTTTGGATGCTTCATCAATAAATTTCCAGCTTTGTACTGGGTATCATACACCCCAGTGAGAAGTTCGTGTTAGTATTTTTTTTATACTTTATGAATGTTATAATTTTGTATTCTGGTCATTGATCCCAGCATTTTAGAAAGAAAAAAGACAGAAAAGCAAAAAAAAGTGTGTGTGACATGGCACCAGCCTATGTGCGAAGATCATCGCTCGCTGAATTGTGTAAAATGCGCTAAACAAAAATGCATTCCCATACATAAATTGCATTTTTTCAAGCACTCCGCTAACAATGGTCGAGCAGCATTTTAGAAAACATAACTATGTAACATTTTTTTTTTTGCTAATAATTTCTAATTAAATGAACTTTTACTTAATTCTTATTTATTTATAATTTTTTTCTTATTCTAATTCATAAATGACATTTTTTCTTTAATATGGTGTTTTTTTTTGTGAGTGAAGTAGGTATTGTACATTTGTGTACAATGTACTTAAAACATAAACAAATAATAAAACAAAAAAAAATTCTTTCTAAAAAAGAAATTCTTTATATTTATGGTTGGGGTATTCCACACCCCAGTAAGAGAAACATGTTAGAAAACATAGGTTGGAGGACCGAAGGTTAAAGATTACATGGAGAAAGGAGTAATAGAATCACCCAATAAAAAAGTACCACATAAAAAATGGAAAACGGGACTAGATGAATTAGACGTCACAACTATTCGGCGTATTATACACAATTTTCACCATGAGGAAAATGCAATGATGTCCTTAAAATTGTTGAGAGTACCTACGGGTTCAGGACGATTTGGAGCTAAACTTGAGCATTACATCCCTCCACCGGATTCTACAGAGAAATGGGTTTTGCTGCAAAAAAAACTCAGAACAACCGTAAAGTTCTTTGCGAAAGGGAAGATATCAAACTTTTGCGAGTAAACAATATGAGAAAAATCCGGGAGTACAGATCAAAAGGATATGACATCATATATTTGGACGAGACCTATATTCACAGTTCAAATACAAGACCAATGGCATGGACTGATGGTAGCAGCCGTGGCCGTGGATTGAAGGCTCCAATTTCAAAGGGACAGAGGCTGATAATGGCGCATTCAGGCGGTGAGAAAGGTTTTGTAAATAACGCCTTACTTTTATTTAAATCTGGATTAAAAACGGGAGACTATCACGATGATATTAATTTTGAAAATTTCTCAAAATGGATGACGGAAAAAGTTATTAACCTGGAGGAGCCTTCAGTAATTGTTAGGATTGATTGATTGATTTATTTTTATTTCCCATTTCAAGATATCAGATTCGATTAGTAATACAGATACATAATATAATAAAACGATAGTACATAAGATATCAGTGTATAACATTGTTTAAATATTTTAATTCTTTTAAGATTACGTTATTACAATTACTAATACTACCTAAATCTTGGAGTAATAATCAGCGAAATATGGAAATAGTAATGCTACACTTTGTGGTATAATGCAACCAGTGGACAACGCATCATATCATAACAAATTGGAAGACAAGCAAATCGTTTCTGCCAGCCGAAAAAGTGAGATGTTACAATGGCTCTCCGACAACAAAATAGCACATACTTCGGAAATGCTCAGACTTGAACTTTACGAACTTATAAAACAACATCGAGCTATACAACAGCCAAAGCATAAGATTGACGACTTAATTCACGTTGCGGGACATTAGGTACTACGATTACCATCCCATCATCCAGACCTCAATCCCATTGAAAATATTTGGGCAACTGTCAAGGCAAGAGTGGGCAAACGAAACACAACATTTAAATTATTGGACGTTCAGAAATTGGCTGAAGAAAAATTTTCAAAAATAACGGTTGAAGATTGTCGTAAGGTTTGCGCAAAAGCTATAAGGACGGAGGTGGAATACTTTTCTCACGTGCTGATGCGGGACACAAGCCCTGTTTTTTTTAGCTTCGATCTCAGCAAAGCAAAGTAAAGTAAGATTTTCAGCACGCTAATTACAACAACTACGATAGACTTGACACTTCGAGATTCGCAATAATTGTTGTAATTGCGTGCTGAAAATCCTACTTTACATTACTTTGCTGAGATCGAAGCTAAAAAAAACACGGCTTATATCAGAAAGGATTGTTATCAATCCAGGAGATGATTCTTCAACCGATTATGAAACCGACAGTAGTACTTAAACATGTGTATAATATAGATAAAGAATTATTATTTGACATAATAAAATAAATTATAATAACTTATTAGTTAAATTGTTTTTGATTTTGGTTGTTGTTGTCTATTTGTTTGCCGTCTTTCTTGCACTTTATTTCTCGAAGTAAAGTTGACATCTAAGAATCTATGTTTCTTCTCCCACCAGAGATATAATCATTATTTGAAAATTGGATACACACAACGATTATACCTCCTGTAAAGAATTGCCATACCTGAAATGCGCACTCTGAAGAAAACAAAAATGAAATACTTTCAGCGTTAATTCTAGTGCCCAAAATTGCATTTCAGTGCCGAAAAAGTGTTTTTTTAACGCTGCCGCTGCACACCGCCTTTTTTATCTTTCCTTGAATTTTTTTTTTTTTTTATCCTAGGGTAGGTGAAAATCTTCCAAAGACACTATGAGAATAGCAAGCGCGTTCTGATAGTGGTGTCAGATTTTTACTGACTAAAAACACCACCCTTCTAAAGATTGTTAGATACTGCAACTAAGATATAACTTATCAAGCAATTTTTCTATCATGAAATAAAAACTTTTGACAGGTTACTTTCTAGTGAAAGATCCTGCGTGTTCCGCAAATTAGACGCGGTTAATCTTATCTTGCCAAGTCGAACGGTTTCGTTCTTTGTAGTCGGCGCAATAAATTGCTCTCGTCCAAGATTTGTCGGACTGTATTATTGATATGTCCGATTAGTCGGTTTCTATATTCTCGCGAAGCTTCTAGTTCCAGCTTCGATTGTTGGAATTCCGAGATCCCTATGGATATCGTCGTTTCTAATATACCATGGTGCTTGTACAATTTCTCTAAGCACTTTATTTTGAAAAGTTTGTAGAATATTGGCATTTGTTTTCTTGGTACAACCCCAATGTTGTATACCATAGGTCCACACCGGTTTTAGATCTTGCTTGTATAGATAGGTAGATAGCAGTGGCGTGGCGTCCATATAACTCGATTCCTACCGAGTTACCTTTTGAAATCTCCACCAGGTAACACTATCTGTCTACCAAAAACCGAATATACATGAAACACTACCAAATGAATTTGAATACTCACAAAATGGTATACACACAAAAGCACTCATATAAAAATTGTGTGTGTATCCATTTTTATACAACATCGTCATCGTCTCGTAGCGACAAAGCGAAGGTAACCCAAAATATGTCGGGTTATTAAAGTTCTCACTTTATAGTTCTTTTTGAGAGAAAATTTTCTTGTTATCTCTTTTTTTCTTCCCTGAGTACTTTGTCTGAGTCTGACACCTCTCTGTTCAACACCCTTTGTAGAAAATAACCCGCTTTTCTTCGAGTTATAAGCTCTCACAAATTTCATTTTGACTGCCGAATCTGAGTGAACATTTGTTTGTATCTCTTTTTTTCTTCCCAGAGCTGAGTTATGGTACTGGCCATGGGCGGCCAGCGGCCACTGGCCATTGGGTTGTGTTTTGGGTACCTATATTATATCGTATGTGTTTGTTTGGCTATGATATGAAGAAAATAACGCGCTTTTCTCCGAGTTATTCGAATTTCTTTTACTTCTTCTTTTCATATTGTCTCTTGTGTGAATAATTGCAGGTAGTATGTTGAGGTAGGTAAGGGTGTGTTTTGGTTTACAAATTCAGTTGGCAGATTGCATTGCATGACTTAAGTGAATCTAGTATAGGTACTCTGAAAACGATTTTTCAAATGTGCAATGTATGATTTTGTTTCAAGTTGCACAGGGTCACAGGTCTAAGGTTTTTTTAGATTTATAGGTATATGATAAATTTTTGCTTCGACTTCCCATTTTATAATGTTCACGCCACGCCACTGGTAGATAGATAGATAAATAGATTGAGGGAGGTGGAATCTGGTTGCCATATCACTGCGGCCACGAGTGGGCCTATTGTGATTTCCTCCAATTAAAGCTCGCTCATGATGCCGGACTTAGTTATGAATCCTAGTAGATCTTTGAGTTCGCTGTCAGTTATGTCCTCTGCCCCAAGGTAAGGTTTACGCGGTTGTTTTTTGACTTGGCAGTGCCCAGTGAGGAACCCTGTGACTGTACGAATCTGACTCCTTGTTAGGTTTAGGAGTTGTTTAGTTCTTGAAAGGGAAGTAGTTGGCATGAACATTATAGCTTGTCTGTTACCTTCAGTGTTTGTCCAGTAATGGTTCGCTTTGTTTTTCAGCCAGGTTTTAATGTGGAATTTAGCGGTGCTAAGAGGTAATCCACAAAATGGTCTTGGCATCATAAAGGTAGATGCCGATCCTTTCCTGGCTAGTATGTCTGCTATTTCATTGCCCACATATCCGCTATGTCCTGGCACCCAAATGAGGTGTACTCTGTTTGTGCTGGCTAGCGATGTGAGTAATTGTAGGCAATCCCATACTAGCTTTGATGTGATTTCATAGCTATTGATAGCTAGTAGTGCAGCTTTGCTATCAGAGAGAATATATATGTTCTTGTTTGTTATGGATTTTTTTAAATTTTTTTCTGAGACATAGTTCTATTGCAAAGATTTCATCTGTTTTCGATCCATCTGTGTACCATACATGAGAATCTTTGGCAAATGTGGGCTTATTCTGTTCCCAGTTCTGTCGATTTGGGAATGTGACTTTGAAGTTTCGGCTGAAGTTGAATTTAGGTAGACAGTTGTCTACTATGGTAATTCCAAGTATTTCATCTTTTTTCAGTTCCATAACGATATCTGGATGGATGAGCTTGGAGTTTTCGGTGTTTTCAGATATGAGCATGAAGGCATATGTTATGGCTTCTTTCTGTATCTGGAGGTGGAGGGGTGGAAGATTTAGGATAACTTCCAACGCTGCAGTGGGAGTTGTTCTCATTGCGCTCGTAGTGCATACACAAGCTAGTCTTTGGAGTTTATTGATAGATTATCAAAAGTGTTATCTCAATGGTTAGAACTTAAAACTGCGTTTGAAATAGAAAGCCAACATTGCATGTGTGCAGGCATACTGACCTCGCTATATACAGATATCAATAAATCATATTTGTTTTTCATAAAACCAATTTTAATGGAGGTAGATCATGTTAATGTTTCCTTTCAGAGTAAAGTAGCGGATGCCTCTAAGCTGTTAAACGATCTTATAATGTTAATTAAATCCTTAATTAGAAAGATAGTTCCTGGTGCGGATTTTGAAAATATTGATCTTTTTCCAACGAACTTAACGTCGTATATAGATTTTGAAGCCAATTTGGGTTTAAGTTTTGAACAAGAAATAGCAAATCTACCATTTGAAGAAAAAAATCAATTAAGACGAATTGTATTCAATTTACGAAAGCACTCATTGAACAATTAATAAACCGATTACCGGAAAACATTAACGTTTTACGAAACATGAGTGCTATAAGTATTGATAACGCACTCACCCATAATAAAAAGGATATTATAGATATTATTGATCTCGCAAAACTATTTGATCGTGATAGTGAAAAGTTACAAAGGAAAGAAACGGAATGGAGAAACCTGGCAAATATTAAGTGGCAATCAAAATCTACAAAAGATTTATGGCCAGAAATACATAACTATAGGGATTCAGTAGGTGAAAAGCCTTTCAAAAATATTTGCGAATTAGCCTTAAAATTGCTATGTTTGCCACACTCAAATGGAGATGTGGAAAGGGTTTTTAGCCAAATGCGTTTAATTAAAAATAAACTCAGAAATAAAATGAGTTTTGATATGCTCTATTCAATTGTTGCAATAAGTTTGGGATTGCAGAGGAACCAAAAATGTTGTAGCTATTACAATCTTCCTGAAAATTGTATTTCTAAAATCGACACAACAACTCGACCATCCTGTATTGCACTGATGTCCTCAGTGCACCTAGCTAAACTATTCTTCTTTTTATTCTTTTTCGCACTCAGCCGTGGCACTCAGGCCTTTTCTTTTTTTGTTTCGCACTCAGCCGTGGCACTCAGCGCTTTATTATTACAAAATAAGAATCGAATCTTTGAAAACAAGCATGAAACATGATTAATACGTCGCTAGGAAAATTAGAGCAAACAAATTTTTTGTCGAAAAATGTTCCTTTCCTTCGTAACATCATTGAAATTGAAACGAAATTGTTTGGTCATTACCTCGCAGACATAATGCCCCTGAATCAAAATTAAAATACATAACCGCGAGTTACCTAGTTGCCATAAATTTATTGTACTTTGTACTACAATCATTTATTATTAATTATTTATTTATTTATTATGTTTATGTTTTGTTGTGTCATGGGCAAAGTTGCAATATAAAAACAAATTAAGAATATATTAAAAAATATGAAGAACTCAATAAAGAATACCCCTTAGTATGTGGCAAAAAAAAAACGACGAAAAGTAGGGTGCAAGGATGAATTAAAAGTGTTTTAATTGCATCCGAAACAATAGGACTATTAAGCTAAATTTCCAAAAAGCTCTTGCGCCTATTCTGCGAAATCGTTTATTCCGCTATGAAATCCCCCGCCACGAATCATAAACGTTTTCGACCACAAAAGATATTTTATAAATCGCATTCTGGTTTTCCTATGGAACTTCGAAAATTGAAATCTGTTACGAACCCTCAAAACAGCTTAGTTGTTTTTTATTTTTAATACTAAGTGGCACCTCATAAATTGTTTTGCAAAATAACATAAAATTATTACTCACATCAGGAAGATCAAATGGGTTACCATTAAATCTTAGATCCAGCTAAAGTGATGGGTGTTTTCGGCTAAACAAAAATATAAATGTTGAACAAATTTGCAATTATTATACTTTTTTATACACATTTATTACATTTTGTCTCCATTTTTAAGCATTTAAAAGAGAAACATTTCAATCCAAGACTTCATATTTGACAATAATCTTTTACATCAAAAGTCACAAAATTCCATCTTTTATTCTGTAATTACCTAACAGAATTCACAAAAGACCCTTATAAACAGAATACCAATTTTAGAGCCCGTAAAGGATCCCCTGATAGTTCGAACCCCTGCATGGAAATTCACAACAGAACATCGGAAAAAATTGATAAAAAACTTTGTCGAATAGGCCTGAATAAGACGCATCGAAAATAGGTTCTAATACAAGATGATTTATATGTAGTTACATACTTTCATATTTGAATACGTCATTATGGCAATGGTGGCGGCAAATTGAACGCCACCAAAATGCTTGCAATTAACACTGAGCGTACGGGGAATTCCTAACCCAATTGCTAAACCAGCCCCAATGGCGACATACGCTCCCAATTTTTTAACTTTCTCCATTAACTATTTTGGCCAAAATGCAAACTCAGAGTCAAATGGACGCCTTCAAAACTATTGTGTCCTCAATTTTCAATTTGAAGCACCGAGGGTGCTAATTTTAAGAACTGCTCATATCTCGAAAGCTCCATCTTCGATTTCGATAAAACTTTAAAAACGAAGCAATGCTTACATCACGAACAAAAACTTACAATCGGTCCTCAACTAAACAGCTACGCAATAGCACCTTTCAAAACAAACACTGCAATGCTTGGTACCGTTCCGTTTAGCAAATTTTACCAAAGACCGCTCTAACGATTTTGACCAAAATACATACAAAAAATAATATCCGCACCGAAAACCACGTTCACGTCACTAAACACCAACTATATACATATAAGTATTCAATATGATTCTGTTAAAACTCAAAAGTTGCCCCCAGAGTGGTGTTCTATGGCCCTGCTATTGTCCATCGTATTAAATTAACTGCTAAACATACTCAGAAATAAGGGATACGATGTCCATATGGATACTCTTAACGAGAAAGTTTCGTTCGACCCAGTCGTGCTTTTTCTTTGGTTGTGTACCTCTATTGCAAGTCACCCTTCGAATAATACAAGTCTCATTCTCCTCATTTCATACTAGATACCGTTAAAAATTTACGGAAACATTGAATTTTCACGTATTCTTCATAAATACTCGGCGGTATTTGCAGAATTTAAATAATTCTAGCATTTATGCCAGATTACAAGATATAAATTTTTTTCAAGAAAGACTTTTTGCCTCAAATTCACAAATTTCAAGATTTTAGATTATCGGAATCTAACAAATCAAAACAACTTTTTCTATTGAAGATTTTGTTTTTTGTTTTTTGTTTCCGGAAAAACAAGATTTTCGAAATTTTTCATCTGGTAACATTGAATTCAGCGAAAATTTTCCAGATTATACCATTGCTCGCCAATTCAACCAAGTTATGTGATACTCAGAACATCAAGAAAAAACGTTTTGATCAATATTTATATTGCAAACGCTTAGATTGCACTTCCTTTAGTTAATTATCTTTCTTCCCTCTACTTTCACCATCAACTAAAATGAATAATTTACCCAAACGAGCGTTCTAGATTCACAAAAAAAATCAGAGCACATTTTCAAAATCCGTATTCAAATTTGTAAAAGAATACCTAGGTATACAAAACGAAATGAATATCTACGCCCACCAAGCCTGACAGAGAATTTGGTAAAAATGATCTATCTATACGTATTATCCTGTTTTTTTCACCCAGCTCAGCACGACATGAGCTTGCAGTGTGCACGAAAAAACAAAAGCAGAAGCAATCCCGTTTTGCCGCCTTCTGCTAGTTTATTATGCGTTCACATATCGACCCAAACTAGGTACCCCGTGTAGTACATACCGTACTCCATAGAAGAAAATTATTTCGCAGGTATCTTTCGTCAGCTGTGATTTTAGTGTCCCAAATTATTGCCTACCCAATCCGAGGTTTAGCTCACTCAGATATCTCTACCTATGTGCGGTTTTCCCAAAATTTCTCATACACACACGATCATAATCATCTGCTTTTCTTCTTTGTTTTATTGCCAATCGGTCGGCAACAGACCTTAGGCATCTCAACTCGCGGAATATGTTCTTTCTCTACTTGGTATCTTTTATACCCTTTTTTTTCTTTCACCATCACTCCACTACACTATTGTAAATTTTAAAATTTTTTTTGGTGTTTTTCTTCTGTCTTCTGTTCGCTCACTCATGCGAATAGGTCCATTTACACTACACAAAAGAAGGACAAAAATGGGCAATCCCACTTCTGAAACTATGAAGAACATTTATGTTGCACTGCGCGAACTCGTCAAGCGCCCTTGAAAGTCAGATACGAACGGCGATCTCAACTCAATAAGTCTAAAGGGCCCAACCCATAGAATCTGTCGCGTCCGTTGCGGCAACGTTTTCGACTGACATTCTAAAACTGCATGAAGACATTCAATCATGATTGAACTGATAAAAAGCTGGCATATTCGCCTAAGGATGTACTTCTACTGGGATAATTCCTGGGTCAGGATGTCAGAAAGCAGAGCTTATACCCATCCGCCAAGTCTAACACTTTTAGGCCCATTTTATTCACTCGAATAAAATAATCACTCGAGGAGGTACCACCTTTATCTACTCAATATTATTTAATAGTTTCTCAAGTAAGTTAAAAACTTTTCAAAACTAGTTAACTTTATCGATACAATTTTCGCAGAATACCTACAAAGAAATAAAAGCCCACGACGAGTTAATTAGACATCATATGCACCACGTTCCTATCTAATAATAATAATAATAATTTTTGGCGCAACAGGTCCGTAGGGACCCTAGGCCTAGCTTCTCACAACCATTCGTTTTGTGTGAGTTTTCATTTTTGGAACGAATGGAAGGGATCTACAATTTTATGCCGATTCCAAACGGCTAATTGAGAAGCTCTTTCATGACAGTTATACTCTCGGATGTTTGTCAGACGTTCGCGAGAGGTGGCGCAGTGAAAAAACCCTGAGTTGGAAATTGGGTTTTTGTGGGATTCGAACCTGAACCCCTCGCTTAGTAGTCCAACACACTAACCACTAAGCCACTGCGCCCGTTCCTATCTACGCCTTAATAATAATTACAAGAACTAATGATTTGATTAATTATTTTCCAAGAGTTACTTGTGACTCGTGCACGACTAGGTATATCAAGTAATTTTGTGAATGACAGACAAGATGAATGTTGATGCTGTATGGCAAAAAAAAAAATCGTATACCCCTATATTCCATCAAATTAAGTGAAACATATTAATTAGCTCCTGACGGGCAATTTACAAACAGAAATCCATTTTTTTTGGTCACAAGCCTTAACTCGGTAAAAATATCCCTTGGGATCTAAGAAAGAAGCACATACACGAACACGAAATGTATGCCTACTGGTGAAATCGTGCCGAAAGATATAATCCTCAAATAAATGAGCTGAAGCATGTGGTCAGCGTTTGGGATTGGCGAATTGAATATAGAAAGCGACCTGCGAGCTGCGAAGCCTCCTGTAGTTTTATTTTCATTCGGCCCTCTTGGAAGGTGTGTGGTGTGACTACATTTCAACCCGTTAATGTGGCAATTGACCTCAAACACGATAAATGTTTTCATTAGCATAAGCTTTAGGAATGTTGTTCCTTCTTAGGTACTACGAGTAAGTAATCTTGAAACTAATTGCCCTTCCAAATCATTTAGGAATAGCTATAGGTTAGCAATGTCATGCAATGATGATGTTGAAGGGATTAAGTCTGGTATTTATCAAGCGCTCTTAAATCGATAATTAGTTTACGAGGCTTATAAATTTATATTTTTCGAGGCATTCACCAAACACTATTAGGGTTGAATCTATGCAACGATAAAACTGGTATACTGGTATACAATAGAAATATTTGTGTAGACTATAAGAGTAAAGAACAATTGATACTTTCTGTGGTTAGAGATTTGCAATTCTAGTCCTCCTAATAATTTAACACACCAATCGCGATAGTATTCTCGAACATTCACTTAAATGAAGCGTTATTTTCATCTGTCTAGTGAATATTTATATGCCATTGATTAATTTTATTCATTAATCCAATAATTCAATTTATCATTATGAAGCTATTCCTCATACTAAACTAAAAACCATATTTTTTGTGTAGAGACTTCTTAATTTAAACCATTATGCATACAAATGATTTTTTCAAATCACACACCTCAAGCTAATATCACTTATTTGCAAGTATGTAGTCGTTTTTTCTCATATTTCCTTAAAGATTCATGCAAGATGATTATGTACCTACCTTTAGCCAAAGCAACACAAATAAAAAAAGGAAAACTAATTTAAGTGTTATTGTTCCTTAAGTATTCAATAATTGTGTTTAACCTAGTAGTTAATCCGCGATACCAATAATCATTTTTAGTGTCCAGGCTAAGATTTTCGAACTCACAATAGCGAAATTTTCCATACAAAATTGCATATTGTGACCTAGGAAATAGTTAGTGTGAAGGTTAAAAATGATTATTGGTAAGGCCCATTATCTTCTTTTAATGGTGCTATGGTGCTATATGGATATTACTACTGTATAAATATATGATTGCACCGCAGGCAATTACGCATTACAAATCAAAATCAGACAGAAATTGTTAGATAAATGACGACAGCCCTCAATAATTTTTTAAATTCTAGTTTATGTCCATTTAGGTTCACGAAATAATCTTCTTGGGAGTGACCTTTTTATAGTATACCTACATAGCTCTAAGATAAATGGTTGAATTTTGTTTTTGTATTTATTTACAAAATTCCAACGGTCTTCTATTTGCTAACCGCTTTGCCTTTTAAGATAAATTCTTGTTGTGAGTCCTTGATGTTAAATCTTTGAAATGACTTGTTCTTTGATGTGCCTGGCTTCATAACTACTGGCCTTGTTGGAAGCAGGTAATTGTGTAGACAATTAAAGGCAACGAAGCACATTTTCTGGCATCGCAGTGTTCAACTTTCGTTAATTCTTTAGTGGCATTCTTGTCTCTTATATTAATATGTTTTGTACGAAACTCATTTTTTATCAGTTAATCTGTTTTTCCCAGTTCTTCAATATGGTGAGACTTTGAGGGCATAATACATTGAAGTCTTTTTCAAACTATTTAATCATAGTAAGTCAATAGATAAGGAAAAAAAATCACAACTTCTTTTTAACGATATACCTTGGTGTTCTTTAATGTATATTTTATTTTGACTCTCTTTTCTGTTCGAAAATATCCCGAGGATTCTCTAGGAAAACGGTGCAATATTTATCTTTCTAGAGTGTAGCAAGCAAGTCTTCGATGTCATCGGGACGTCATTTCCTTCAAAATAATCACCTGTCGGTCTCGGTGCTCATATTGAAATCTTGAATGCTTATCGTAATAAGCTATTACATACATAAAATATGTTAATGTCTAATATTTTAAGTCTTATTTCTTTAACTTTAAAATTTAAACTGCAAACTATGATAGAAGCAATCATTGCTATTATGAAATCTCGAGTTAATTACATAATTAAAAAAAAATAGTTTGCGAAGTATCGAATAACAAAATCGCATAATATATAGTTATAAGTTAATTATGTGGCAATGCTAATTTGGCATAAAGTTTGCTAGTATTCAAACTAACAGCCCTTAATTTATTTTTCTTTGAAAAACGCTGGACGAATTTTTAATAAATTGAAACATATGCGTATTTATATCTCCTGTGACTTGCTACTCATAAGCGAGTATTGAAAAGAATACACCTAAAGTAATTAAAGTTCAGATTGAGCATTTTTTAAATTTGTGTTCTTTCAAATCGAGTGATTTTATTATTTTTATTTGATCAAATTTAATAAAAAAACAACATCGATATCAGAAGTAGACATAGAATTGAGAAAAGTTATTAAATCGATGTTTTTGAGAATTTGATCAAATAAAAATAACAATATATTGAAAACTTAGATGTTCGACTGGGCCTTGTATACAATAAGTAATTGCCTACAACCACACGACGGCTAAAGATCGAACGTGCCATCAATAAAAAAGTGTAGATCAGATTGAGGCAGCGTTTCGATTAACTTAGTGATTTTTGGTGCCAGAAATATGGTGTAGCTTAATTGATTTTCCAAAACCGTGTGTTTATAAAACCTTTTTTATTTGTTATATCTAACCATTTTGAGTTAGGCAAGACATCGTCGTTTAAAAATGCTTTCTTAACCTCCTTTAAATTGTTTTTATTTTGGTAATGGGACACTTTTTATTCTGTTCATATTCGGTCTGATGGAGCAATATCGAACCAAATGGGTTTAGTCTGGCATTTCCAAACGCTTTGCATCAAATATTTATTTTGTCGTTGTTCCTCTTTTGCTCATTGCCGAACAACTACTGTTAAATAAATTCATTAACT
Source organism: Cheilosia vernalis (assembly GCA_949126925.1). Taxonomy (NCBI): domain Eukaryota; kingdom Metazoa; phylum Arthropoda; class Insecta; order Diptera; family Syrphidae; genus Cheilosia; species Cheilosia vernalis. Next base: position 32,514,705 of record OX421358.1, read on the forward strand.
TAATTTTTAACTTTCGCCATTAAGTAGTAAGAGAAAGATATTGGTTTCGTACAAAATTTCGAACTCGAGATTTTAATCAATTCTGATATTACGATGATAGAGGAACTCAAAAAAGTGGGGTCACAAAATTCTGTCCGGTCTGTCCGTCCTTTCACAGGCCTACAGCCTAAACGGCTACCCGGATTGCGTTCAAACCTCGGATTAGGAGTTTTTGCGCTTACAGCTCGGGAGGTGTTTTTTTTTTTTTCAAAGTAACCTCAATATTAATGGTACTTCCCATATAAAATGTTCGTACCTACCAGTTTGATTTGATCGAAAACGGCTCTAACGATTTCAACCAAAATTGATATTTAAGCTTAAGTAGGTGTGGTTACCAGGACTGCGTACCCAGTTTTTGGCTAAAAATTCGAGCAACGGTACTTTTGAAATTTCGACATATCTCGAAAACGCTCTATACGATTGTAACAAAAAATAATTGCTAAGGTTGTGTGGTCATTTATAACTTAATAGCAAACTCAGTTTTTCTCTATATTATCGTACAATGGATTTTTGAAAAAAGGAATTTTTTAACATTTTTTTTTTTTTTTTCAGTTTACCGGAAAACGGCTATAACGATTTCAACCAAAATTGATATTTAAGCTTAAGTAGATGAGGTTACTACGACTGCGTACCCAGTTTTTGGCTAAAAATTCGAACAACGGTACTTTTGAAATTTCGAAATATCTTGAAAACGGTCTACCTATACGATTGTAACAAAAATTCATTTTTAAGGTAATGTGGTCCATTAGAACAAAAGCAAACTCAGTTTTTCTCATTGTTATAGTACAAAGGATTTTTGAAAATTGTATTTTTTTAAAACTTTTCTTTTGTATAATTTACCTGAAAACGGCAACAACGATTCTGACCAAAATGCAGACTTAAAGTCAAATCAATGCTTTTAAAACTATTGTGCCCTTAATTTTCAATTCGAAGCACCGAAAACGCTAATTTTAAAAACTGCTCATATCTCGAAAACCCCATAGTTGATTTCGATAAAACTACGAAGCAATGTTTACAATAACAATAACTTATAATCGGTTTTCACCTAAATATCTACGCAATAGTATTTTTCAAATTAAGCATTGCAATATTTGGTACTGTTTTTTCTGGCAAATTTTACAAAAACCGCTCTAACGATTTTGACCAATATACATATGAAAGATAATATAAGTATTATTAATAAAATCCCGTACTTTCTTGTTCTCAAAAAATTCGAAAATGTTTTTAAATTATTTATCAAAAAATACTACAGAAATCACGATCTATGTACTTTCACATATGTATATCTACGGTATATTTTTGTAATAGGATTAATGCCCAATATCTTGTGAGTTGTAAGACCTTATAAAATAGTACAGTAGCCGCTAATAGCCCTCTAGCTATGTTTTGTATACACATTTCATACGATATACATACAATTTATACAACTATTTTGTCTAAACACTTGTATGAACTCAAAAGCACTAATTTTATTATAATACTGGTTTGACTTTCTATTTTTTAACTTTCTCCATTACGTAGTAAGAGAAAGATATTGGTTTCGTACAAAATTTCGAACTCGAGATTTTAATCAATTCTGATATTACGATGACAGAGGAACTCAAAAAAGTGGGTCACAAAATTCTGTCCGGTCTGTCCGTCTGTCCGTCCTTCCACAGGCCTACAGCCTAAACGGCTTCCCGGATTACGTTCAAGCCTCGGATTTGGAGTTTTTGGGCTTACAGCTCGGGAGGTGTTTTTTTTTTGCAAGGTAACCTCAATATTAATGGTACTTCCCATACAACATTTTCGTACCAGTTTGATTTGATCGAAAACGGCTCTAACGATTTCAACCAAAATTGATATTTAAGCTTAAGTAGGTGAGGTTACCAGGACTGCGTACCCAGTTTTTGGCTAAAAATTCGAACAACATAACTTATGTAATTTCGACATATCTCGAAAACGCTCATTACGATTGTAACAAAAAATAATTTCTAAGGTAATGTGGTCATTTATAACTTAATAGCAAACTCAGTTTTTCTCTACATTATCGTACAATGGATTTTCGAAAAAGGAATTTTTTAAAATTTATTTTTTTTCAGTTTACCAGGGGCCCTATTATGTAAAACGATTTTCGTTGAAACGAAATCGTTTTCGTGTAAACGCGATTGCGTAAAACGAGAATCGTTTAAGATTCAACGATACTCGTTTTTTCAACGACTGAGATTTAACAGTCATATGGCTTTTTTCGTTTTCGTTAAGCTGTTATAAATATTATTGCGTGGAAATGGATGTGCTCATTGGCTTTATGGAAAGCAACCCACTAAAAATTATTTGCCCAACAGCCAAGCTAAGGCGAAGTCTAAAATACTTTCTTTACTCTCCACTATACAAAAAAAAGTAGCAATGGAAGAACATTTTTACAATAAACTTGAAAAATAGTAACAAAAAGTTGTTTATAAACTAAATTTTTGACATTTCACATAGGTGTGAAGTTGGTTGCGCTACAAAAAATGAATGTATTTTCGGTTTCAGTTGGCAGCATCTTTCTAACAGCTTTATCGTTTTACATAATCGGTCTTTGTTGTGACTATCGTTTTCTTTATTATCGTTTATTTTCCGCTCGTTTCCTATTACATAATAGGGCCCCAGAAAACGGCAATAACGATTTTGACAAAATGCAAACTTAGAGTCAAATGGATGCTTTCAAAACTATTGTGTCCTCAATTTTCGATTTGCTGAACACTCTGAAATTCAGTCAGACTCGCACTAAACGAGAAAGTTTCGTGCGACCCAGTCGTGCACTTTATTTTTAATTATTTTCTTATTTACTGTGTCACCATACCAACTCGACTAATACCTATTGCCCATGTGATTTATAAATCACGAAAGGCGTCTCCACCGAACTTTACGTGTTTTAGTTTGAAATCCAGGAGAAAGAATTCATCCACTTCGGACCAGATAATTTATTTTCTATTTTTGTTTTGTTCCCATACCTGCCAAAAATAAAACCATTTATGATTGTATGTACTTAATGAAAATACTAAAACTGACCGAAACACGAAGAATATTGAATTTGAAATATTTTTTGACATTGTTTTTTTTTTTTTTTTTTTGGTGAATAAAATTGAATTGAATTGAATTGAAACAATAACAGGTACGTACGATTTTATTTTGTGTGGATTTACGATGACAGATACGTAATAAAAATTTAAACACTTATAAATAACGTAATTAGTAATCACGAAATTGTATGGTAAAACACGTTATTTATGAGATGAGTTAAGTTTGTTGAAATTTGTATATACCTGTGCAGTGCAATTAAAATCAATCATCAACTGACAGGTCACATTATTCACGCATTGTGTTCGATTGTCAATTTAAATTCAAGTAGGTATATATCATTTTGTTTCTCTAGAATTATTATTTGGCGACGGGCGAATGTAGATATGGTTAAATAGGGAGCGGATGACCGACAAGTAGAAAAAGAAGGTTTTCCACACACTGTTAAGGTGTGTTTGTAAGTTTGGAAGTGTATAAAACTACATACGAATGACTAATAAGAGTCTGATTCTCTATGTAGGTACGCGGTAATCAGTTTCATTAATTAATTTGAAGGATAAATCATCAACTGGATGAAAAAATAACTAAATCAAAATAAGTGTTTTCATGAAATGATGAGAAATACGCCAAAATCTTATAAGAATTATTGATTGGACTTTCATCATATCGAAGAACGGTTCATCAATCAACCATTTTGGAGTGGTTAACTTGAAGCTATTTCAAAAAAAAAAAAGCTTTAACTGGTGGGGAGTATTGATTGAAGACCTGGACGCCGGTTCCCCGGACTGAAGCGAGAAAATGTTTTTTTTTTATATAGGAGATAAGTTAAGTATGTGCAAGTGCCACACAGTTATTGAGTACGGGCCCATTTTAACGGCTCAGCTACCTTTTTAAAATCGGCAGAAATGTATCCCTTTTCATAAAGCATAGTTTGGGGCTTCCACATTTGGAGGAGAGCCCAAAACAATCACGTGACCTAGGTACTTGATAGTATGTATGTAGTTCCTTTAAGATCCAATACTTTCATCCAATCTTCAGCCGACCGCTCTTAGAATACTATTCTCAGACCTAAACCTGTTTCGTAGGTACAATACGATAAGGTAGAGGAATAAAACCAAACTTTTATTCAAAACCCAATAGAAAATCAAATCTTAAACTTAAAAGGAACATTTCGCACTCCCAAAGGATTTTTCGTTTAATCGTTGACAAATGTACTTCACCCATGGCCATATACATTTCAAATTAAATGTTTGCCCTTTGAATAAAACAGAGTGTACATCCTTGAATATACACTCACACAAACCGAATTAGTACGCTACTGCTATTAACCTTTCTTTGCGCAAAACGAAAATGGAACACAATTAATGTTCCTTCTTTGTTCATGCTTTTCGTGTCCTTTAGATGTTGCGAAACGGACTGCGGAAGCAATCTTTAGCATTCAATGTCTTTAAGATAATGACCTGGTTATGACAAGTGCAGAGTACGTAATAAATAGCTTTGGCAGTGTTCCCAGTCGTTAGGAAATATATGCGGCACCGACCTCTTGCACGTCGGTCGGTAGGTAGGTATGTCTTTACTCGTCGACAATGGTGTACGGGTCTTGTTGACAAGGCTCTTTGCCTGAGTCCTACTTCAGAAGCGATTCTGCCATTTCAATGTCCTCCCACAGCTCACTTTTGTGGTACTGTTCGGTGTCGTCCTGCAGAGTTTCCTTTCTTTTTTCTTTTTTTTTCTCTCAATATTCTTTATAAAACATATAAAATGCAATTGCTGCATAAAATGAAAAGGAATTAAGGACTCGAAGGATATCTCTCTCTCTTCCTCATCGTGAGGTATAGGTACAAACTTTACCATTTACCAAAACATACTGGTTTTTCGTTCTTTCTTTCCGCACAATTCTTTTTCATGTGCAGGACAATTGGGCAGATATCGCATATCCTTCCAGCAAATTGCGCTAAATTCTTAGGACAAACTTTATTTTTATGAAATTTCTTTCCTCTCTGTTCTAGTTTTTATAGTGGACGGAAACTTTTCAGTTGTGCAATGTTTTTTTAAAAAGTTGCACCGAGCAAGGAGAGGACAAAGTGACCGACAAAGATATTTGCAACCGAAAAGCGACGAATGAAAATTTTGCCTTCGGCCACATAGTATTAAGCTAAACTTTATAGGACAATGTAATGGAATTACATTTTTGTTGGCTAATTCTTAGCGTTTAAATGGAAAAGTTGGCGGGACAAAGAAATGCCAAATGGGACTCGTGTTGCGATAAGTTGTCACAATAATTGTAAATGCGATAATGTTGATAAAGTTTTTTGTCGGACTCTATAGTACTTCCTACAGTTAGAAATATTTTTAATGATTCTATTATTCATATATTGCAGATAATCGAAAATGTTTGGGCATGTTTATCTCGTCAAGTGTATGAAGGCGGCAGACAATTTGAAGACAAGGACAGTTTAATCGAAGGTATTCGTTATACCTGGACCCAAATTTCTCTTAATTGTTAAAAAAAAAAATCTGCATGATTCTATTCCAAACCAACTGCTAGAGGTCATATCGAAAAATGGTGGGCATTATTAATGTAGAAAAACATAATATAAGTAAATGTTTTGAACCAATAAAATGTAAACATTTTATTAATTTTTTCCTTTCTTTTGAAGATTTTGCATGTGGCTTCATCTTAGTGTCGCAACTTTTCATACGCTTTTCAAGTAGATCATTGTTTGATCTTGGAAAATTCCAGCCGTCCGTCGGTCGTTTCTTAATTACCCTTCAATTTTACGACATACTGGTGGGAAAATATGTACCTGTTTAGAGGTAGTAAAAGCTTCCGGGTAAAAAATGTTCAACAGGTATAAAGGGTGAGAATCAATTGAAAATTGTATGGCCTCATCCTAGTGATCCTAAATCAAAGCACGATCAGGTGTGCCTTCTCTATCCGCATGTACAATTGTACACACGCTTCCTAAATACTTTCTAATCTACTAAGGTTATTACACCTAATAGAGGATCATTGATTAGAAAAGTGGAAACACTGATTTTTTATTATACAGTAGCAGCGTTATAAAACAAACAGAAAAGGAATACACCATATAAGCTTTTATGAACCCTGATCGCTTCAAATCCCTGATCGAGCTATTGGAAGGATCGACACGGAAAAATAGTATTCACTCATTTAAATACTGTGATTTTAGCGTGTTACACTGGCGGGATCCCATAAGTTTTTATTATTACTTGCTAAGACATAATCGTTGAAGCAACTGATTTTTAAACCTAATTTAATTCGTAAGCCCAGGAAATTTTAAAGCACTACGGACAGTAATAAAGCGCGGAAAGCCATCGAAAGTATCTGGTGCCTTGTTATTGGCTGCCATTTTAGACAGTAAGGAAGAAGTGCCACAGCTGAATGGTACACCAGTATCAAAAACTGATAAGATTTGGAGTGGAATTGATAAGTCATTGGAGGGAAATGTTAAAGCCAGGATAATTTATTCCTATCATTCCTATAACAAATTTAACGTTCGAGTGTTAGTAACAGGTCAGGAATTCAAAAGATCGCACGGTGCAGACTTTCCAGAAAGTATCGAACCAAGCAGTGAAAGTGTCGAAACAATATCGGACAAGTGTGATAATGTGCATAAATTTAAGTTGCCAATATCAAAAACGGAAATGAATGAGCTAATGTACGAGACGTCATACAAAAGGACGGAACACAACAGGAACAGACCAAAGGAGTATAGTCCGGGCTATGACAGGACTACATAAAAAAAAGTACTGCACGAATTACAAAGCATCACTTGTGGATATAACTATAAGACTCCGATTACAATTACACAGGATAGAACCACTGGCTTTATTTGAGGAATTTCTGAATGAACTTCTACAATTTCCATTATGTGGATCGATCTCGTCCAAGACAATGACAATTATGCGAAAGCGCTATGTAAGAAGTCCGTGTCCGTATGCGGAGCTGAGCAAGCAAAAGAAATAATGCTACCAGGACAGAAAGAACTCGGCTTATTATACAGTAGCAGTGTTTTAATGCAAGCCAAGATAAAAGGCGAAACATCAGCTTTTATGAACCTGATCCCTTCCTTTCCTGGGGTTAGTGAAAGGATCGTCAAGGAAAAACAATATTCACCACTTGAACCTTTCAGCGTGTTATACTGGTACAATTATCTGACATATTTCTATGGATTTATTTCTATGGAACCACTAACATCCATATCAATCGATGCTACAGGAGGCGTAGTTAGAAAGCTTCTTAAATTTGATCAGAAAACAAAATCCAAACACATATTCTTGTACGAAGCAATACTGAATTTAAAAAAATGGCCAATATCCAGTCTCACAGATGTTATCGGAATCCAACAACACAACAGCTATAACAAGATGGCTCATGAGATGGATCAAATCTGGGGCCCCACCACCAAGAGAAGTCACAACGGATTGTTCAAAGGCTCTTTTGAATGTTTGCATTTACCAATTGTATAACTGTTGAGGACCACGCGAATGCTTGCTCTAAAAGCGACCTTCCGTCCTGTTACATACGCTTAGATGTGTCCCACTTCATAAAAGCATATTCGAATTTGTTGAATTCAACCATGTCGAGGTTCGAACTTTCCTGGGTATGGGACAATTAATCATGAATGAAGATGAAGGTACTGCGAGCGAAATAATCAAGTCAATCCTAGTGGTCAGAAAAAGTGAAACAGACGGATTTACAATTGATGGAACTTCTACTCCATTCGAACTTCCCAAGAAATGACTGCATACTCTTCTTAAAGTAGTCAACAAGGTATGTAACAAATAATGTAATATTATGACGAATAATTTTGGATATGGACGTAAGCCAGCCAGTAGTGCAGGATCGCAAAGTAATTTTAATTATATTAAGCATCACATGTTAAGAAATTAGAAGCCATCCGAGTTGACGAATTTGTGACGTACATATGGATAATATTGAAGGCCGCATGAAAATTGAAGACTCTAAAATGAAAGCTGCGTCGTACGATAGTGATGCCTACGTAAATGGGAATACAGATTTAAAAGAATTTGTGGAAAGGAAAAACCATAACGGTTGCAAAAACTGCGGACAATTAATTAAAATAACTGATCCAGTTAAGTTCAGATGGAACTGATCTTTGCTATATTTACGCTCAATTTGATAGATACTAAAAGAATTTTCGAAATCAGAGAAAAAGATCAATGGAAAAAAGAAGACTACCAAAAAAAAAAAAAAAAAGTAAATATCTGGGCAAAAATAAACAAGTAATTGATTTTACATCATGTCTAACCAAAGCTAAGCAAATTGCAATTTAAAAAAATGAAAATGAAAATCCTTTAAAAGTAAGTATATTTATACATACAATTTTGCGCAAATATTTTATACAAATAAATATGTTTATTTTTCATTTTTCATTTTTTTTTGTCTTACAGACTTCTGCAAATGAAGGCCACTATATTCCATTGACAAACACATGCGCCTTTGATAGTTTATATTCCATATTGCTTGTCATTCTATATGATAACGTCGAAGCGGAAACATTATTGTTGGCTGCGGCTAACGCGATGGCTAGACTGGCAATAAATATACAAAAACAGGGAATAACCGTCTTCAATGCATGGTGTAAAAAATTCAAATGCGAATGTCACTAGCTTAGCTAACTACCTGCTGAAAGGAATACCTACCAGAAAAGGAAACTTCATTTGTGACAATCAGCTTACCAATAAACTCCTTGATCGATCCGGATTTTGGTAATAGTAATTGTAAAAGTAAAAATTAAATCCATTTCCGGAAAAAGTGATTGCTACATTAGTAGAGCTGATGAAGTAACAACCTCATTTGTTGCGAAAGGTAAATATAATTCGATTATAAACATAGTATTACATATTTTATATATGATTTGTAATAGCTAAAAATTTAAATAATTTTTACTTTATTTTCGTTGCAGGTCATTTTGTTAATGTTGAGTTTTTTGATGAAAAACAGATGGATTTCAGATTCCCTTGAACTGTGTACCCCGTACAATAAGGCATCCAATGGGTGGGTGTGACTAGCGTATATCGTATCGATTTCAATTCATCTGCATAACAAGTATATAACATTATACCGCTGTTGGACATTACAGAGCGATTTGCCGCAGACCCATTACAAGCTGGATGATATTTGATGACCTAAATTTGAAACCATCGGAAGTAGGTACCTAGCTGAAGACCATGTTGTTAATCCACATTTGGTAGTGTATTTTATTCAATTTTTATTTAAATGTACAAATTATTTAAACAAATAACTCACTAAACACAAATATACGTAATAAATAAAGCAGTCGGTTTTAAAATTTTCAGAATATTTTCACCTACAGGTTTAAATCTATTGAAAAAATATTCTAAGCAAATGAAATTTTGTCCACTCATTGCGTTGCTCTCAAACTTTCACACTGACAGACTCGTTGTCTTTTTTTCTAGTAAAAATCGTGATAAACAAATCTATTGTTAATTACTCTTGAGAAAAGACCGTCGCAACTACATTTTCCTCATTTTTATCACATTAAATCTTATTGAAGAGTCGGCTGCGTGTAATAGAGACAAAATGTGTATTATGAAAGGGGTATCAATAATTGTTTTACAAAGCAACCACAAATTTTCATACGTATTTATAATCACAAACTTCAAAGTGACGGGAGGCCATGGATCCCAGATTAGACAAAAAAAATCCAAATTCTTTTAATACCAAAACGATATTTTTTCGCCTTTTTACCCCAAAAACAAAAACCCGGGAATTTTCGTAGTAATTTTTCGTAGGTACTGCTCTAGTTTCATTTTAAAAGTTTGTAAAATGCCAAAAAAAAATTGTGTCATACAAGCTTTAGGTACCTTAAGTCTTTTCCTACGTCAGCCACATATGCGAACTGAGTACTGAGTTACTCAGTCATGAATTACTTGACTAAATTCGTCGGGTACACCTCCATAAACTTCAACTAAAACAGCTGTTCGTATGACCGATCTAAGCCAATCAAAACTGAGATACATCAAGTAAGACAGCTGTTACTTACTGTAATAGATACTTGAACATCACCAGTTCAAACAAAAAGTTGGACAACAGTTTTCGCCACTGTCATTTATGAAAATATGTAAAACCACTGCTGCATTTACAACATCACACATTACTAGCACGTACCTAAGATTAAATGGATGTCCGATGTCCATATCCATAGCCATGTGACTGTAAGGGACAGTATTGCCTAACAAAAATAAGTGACACGTATTTTGGTCGGCCATCTTGTTTACGTGGTAGGGATTATGAGAAAGTTCAGCAATGCAGCATGCTAATATTTTTATTACGAAATTTAGTTTTTTCCTATAAAAGAAAATGACTTCCAAAAGTGATGAACGTTTATTTTGTAAAACTGATTGATACGTTGTTGGACTAATTTACTGACACTAATTTCTACTTTCGAAGGCGCGAGTTAAGTATCCATAGCAAGACATATTGAGAAAAAAGATAACATTATTTGTATTCAATGATATCTTTAGTCTCTAGTACAGTCTTGCACACAACGCTACAATGATAACATATGTAAAAGAGATAATATCGTTTGTATACAATGTTGGAATATTATCTCTTCTTCATTATCAAGCAAGACGATTGTACGCTTGGGTCTCCTTGTAGATAGATAAGAAAAGTATATAAATACGACTGTATGATGAATTTATCAACAGTCTTATTGTAACTACATAGTAGCCTTAAGCTCCTTTTAGAATTAGTAAAAAGTATTTCAATAATAAAGGACATAGTTCCAAATAAATATTGTTTAATTTTAAAAGTAAGAAACAAGTGTTTTAATTGGCGATCCTGCCAGGAGGTTAAATATACTTTTTAACTTCAATCGAGCGGACCTCGGGAACAAGTAGTGAAATCTAGTATAAACAGAACACTCGCGTTACCGGTTACAAGAATTACCTAGCATAGCAGGTACAAATATAGCTTCTTCGTACGAAGCAGCAAAGCAATTCAGTGAAAGTGTATATGTGGAGGAAAAAAACACACAAATTCGACGACAACAGACACGAGTTCAAAATGGAACAACTCGCAGTATTAATGGCAAGATTAGAAGCTTTAGAAACCAGGAGCAACACAGTAACACAAACCCTAGAGCACACACGCACAGAGAATGCAAGGTTAGCAGCAATAATAACTAACCAAAATCAAATAAACACTAATTTAGAAACAAAACTAAATGAAGTAAAATCTGGATTAGGCATAGTACCAAACATACCTGTGCTAGAGGAAATAAGAACCACATATACAGATGGTAGTGAAATACAGTTAGACGCATTTAAAAGCCTACCTATTTTCAACGGCGATCAATCAAATTATCGGTCGTGGCGCGAAGAAGCATCCAGATTAATGGACAGCATTAAAAACTTCAAAACACACAGTAAGTACGCAGCAGCATTGACTATAGTGAAAAGTAAAATACAGGGTGCAGCCGCGAATGTGTTAACTAATTATAACACAATTTTTAATTTTGAGGCGATACGTAACAGATTAGATTATACGTACTCTAATCAAGAACCTCTATACGTGCTACAAGACATGATGAAAGCCATCACGCAAAAAAGAAGCACACTGTCTGAATACCACGACGAGATAAATAAAAATCTCAATTTAATAATATCAAAAATCACTATGTCAGGTGATCCGCCGAATATAATCGACAGACTAATTAAAAATGCTAACGACGACGCAGTTCGTATATTCATTGATGGTATGAGTGACAACTTTACAAGAGGATCATTATATTCAGCTACAATAAATGATCTAGAACACGCATTCGCAATTGCTCGCAGAATAGAACATGATAATGTGCACAGGCATTTACATCTCACTCAAGATAAGCACCACAAAAATATGCCACATGAACGCAGAAACGAAAGAAGACCAAATTATTCGAGCCAAACAACGAATTATCAACCCCAGAAGCAATACGATAATATGCAGCAACACAATCAAGGACCACAGCCGATGGAGATAAACTCGAGACAAATTGTACATGCACAGCGACAAAATTGGAATCAATACAAACCCGATGTATATAATCCACCAGCGAAACGTGAACACAGCGGGAGTTTCAACACACACAACAGACCGCAACGATCTTATCAGCAGAACTTCAAGCAGCAGAGAGTAAATAACTCCCGACAACAACGCAGAGACGATGTCAGCAGTACATATGCAGAAGCAGATGAAACGGAATGTATGGTAAATAATAACATAAGAATAGATCATTTAAACTAGTAGACGGGTTGCCCTGCTTAAATTTAACTAGTACTATTTCTAAGGAAATTTATAAAATTCTTATTGATACTGGTGCAACCCATAATTACATTAATAGAAAATGCGATTCTAGCGAAAAAATTAAAATTAAACCTATAAAAATAAAAACAATGCATGGTTATTCTATGGTAGATACAAAGAAAGTAGTTAGGATATTAAAGAAAAATATAACATTTTTTGAATTAGAGGATATTCAGTCTTTTGATATGATATTAGGATATGAAGGACTTAAAGTTCTAAACGCGGAAATAAATTTCAGTAATATGACTCTAACTACCATAAGCAGTGTCGAATCTATTCAGAAAATTAATTACATAATTGGGGAAAATAATATTTATAAAGCAGACATAGATAGACTGATGAAGATTAATAACAGCATAGGACCGTTACCCTTTACAGATACTATAGAAGCAAGCATTAGGACGACCAATGATAATCCGGTTTATGTTAAACAATATCCATATCCCATAGCAGATAACGAATTCGTAAACAAAGAAATACAGAAACTCTTACATGACGATATAATAGAAAAAAGCCATAGTCCTTATAACAGTCCCATATGGACAGTACCTAAAAAAGGTTTGGACGAAAAAGGAAAACCAAAACGGCGCATGGTTGTTGATTTCCAAAAACTTAACGTTCACACTGTAACAGACAGATACCCCATTCCGGATGTCAACATGACAATTCAAAATTTAGGTAAAGCCAAGTACTTTACAACATTAGATTTGGAGTCAGGTTTCCACCAAATTAAAATCAAAACAGATGATAAAGAAAAAACAGCTTTTGCTATAAATGGCGCAAAATATCATTTTAAACGAATGCCTTTCGGGCTCAAAAATGCACCAAGCATATTTCAGAGATGCGTGGACGACATTTTGAGAGACTTTGTAGGTAAATTCGTACACGTTTACATTGATGACGTATTGATATATTCTTCATCTGAGGAAGAACATATACAGCACATAAGTCAAGTATTCGACGTACTCAATAAAGCCACATTAAAAATATCTGATGAGAAAAGTAAGTTTTTTCAAGAAGAAGTAGAATACTTAGGTCACATAATCAGACATGGTAGAATCACTACGAACCCTGAGAAAATAGCAGCTATAGAAAATTTTCCAGTCCCACAAACGGTAAAGGATTTGAGAGGATTTTTAGGTCTTACAGGTTACTATCGTAAGTTTATAAAAGGATACGCAAGCATAGCCAAGCCCCTGACATTATATTTACGAGGAGATAACGGTAAAGTAAACAAAAAACAAAGTAAAAATATTAAGTTAAATCTGAATGATTCAGCATTAGAAGCGATTAGAATTTTAAAAAATTATTTGAAAGAACAAGTCGAACTTTTTCAACCGGATTATAGTAAACCATTCGAGCTTACTACTGATGCATCCAACATAGCTATTGGAGCCGTACTAAGTCAGAATAAGCAACCTATACACTTCTTGTCAAGAACACTGAGTAAGACAGAAGAGAACTATAGCACAAACGAGAAAGAGCTATTAGCGATCATATGGTCCTTACAAAAACTCAGAAACTACATATATGGTATAGCAGACTTAACCATATATACCGATCACCAGAGCCTTATATATTCTGTATCAGAAAAAAATCCCAACACAAAGCTGAAACGTTGGAAGGGAATCATTGAAGACTTTGGAGCAAAATTAGTTTATAAACCAGGAAACCTAAATCTTGTAGCTGACGCATTATCACGTCAACGCATAAATACTTCTACCATAGAAACAGCACATTCAGCTGAAAGTTCTTCTAATGATATAATAAAAACTGTGAATCAGCCTTTTAATGCATACACTGCACAGTTCGAACTTATTGAAGATATAACAAATAATATCGAAACACAAATCTATTTTAGTAAAAAAATAAGACTCATAATAAAGTTTAAGGACAAAGACTCTTTACTAAGGCACATGAAAGAAGTTATACAACCCCAAAAGATTGTAGCTTTGCATACGAAATTTGAAAACATATACAAATATGGTGAAAACATAAAAAAAGAATTCCCACTAGTAAGATTTATATTCACACCAAGAAAACTTCAAGACGTGACAAATTTGGAGGAACAACTAAAACTTGTAAGGGTAACTCACGAAAGAGCACACCGAGGGTTACGTAACAATATACAAGAAATCTCAGAGAAATATTACTGGCCCGATCTAAATAAACAAGCAAAGAGTTTCAACAGAAAATGCATAGCATGTCTATTTGGAAAATATGAAAGAAAACCTATCAGAGAACCTCTGAATAATTCAGAAATACCAACACATGTGGGAACACACATTCATATGGACATATACTTCAACGACAAGTATACTTTCCTTGTAACAGTAGATAAGTATTCTAAATATACAATCCTTCGGGAAATCGAAACTCGAAACAGACTGTACGACGTTATGGAAGAGGTCTTATCTAATTATTTCCCAAAATGTGAACGACTCATGACAGATAACGAGAAGGGATTCAAAACAGAAATGGTGAACCAAATGTGTTTGAAATACAACATAACTAAAGTAGAAACTCCAGTATACAGATCGACAGCGAACGGTCAGGTAGAACGTGTAAACGGTACAATAACTGAACTGTCTAGAATATTCACAATTCAGAATAAAACAAGACTTATCGAAGAAATATTTAGAACAGTGCGTGAATTAAATAATTCTATACACTCAGTTACCGGTTTGAAACCTAGAGACATTTTCTTTAATCAAAATAAATATAGCAATAGTGAAATTATAATAAATAAACTAAACTCAGCATCCAAAAAAGTGATCGAACGTCTAAATAAAGGAACTCGACACAGAGAGTATAAAAAAGGAGATAAGATAATGGTAAGAATCACAGGTCTTAGAAAGAAATCTAACGCCAGATACATAACAAGAATAGTAGAAGAAGATAAAGGAGACACTGTAATCTCTAAAGAAGGAATAAAAATTCACAAGGATAACATAAAGAATTATCATTTTTCAGATGACGAAAATATTAATATTCCTAACATTACTAGGAATTGTACAGAGTCAAGAAGGGCAAGGAAACGTTCAAATAACTGAGTTACTAAACAAGAAGTTTATACTTACGCAAACAGATGACGTGTATTTATTCAAAGAACAAACTTATTTGTTACATGCCACCAACCTGACTTCGATATTTCAACCTTACGTAAATATCGTAACTAGTAAATATCAACCTACACAAGAAGAAAAAATTTGGTTAAGTAAAATTAAGAATTTAGCAGACCAATTACAAGAACATACTAGGCATACTAGATCAATTAACTTTTTAGGAACAGCTTTCAAATATGTGTTTGGTAATCCTGACCATTATGACTTAGTTAACATAGAAACGAGTATAAATAATCTCATAGAAAACAATAATAAACAAAAAACTATAAATTCTAGATTTGAACAAATTTTGCAACAATTCGAAGGTCAGAGCCTTAAAGAACATTTAGTAATAGAACAAGTGTACGAACAATTATTATTATTGACCAGAACAATTAATGCAGCAAAAAATAATGAATATTTATCAGAAAGCCTAGACTTAGATGACATTAAAAATATTATTCAACATGAAATAATTCAAGTACCCATAATAAATATACTTGAGTACTCTAAAATATTATTAGCTAGAACTGATGAATTCTTCATCACAATATATAAATATCCAGTTCTAATTAAATCATGTAAATTGTATAAAGTAACACCTTTAAATTCAAAACATGGAAAAATCATTACAGATAAAACAATTGCCTTATGTAACCAAACTTATTTAAGAACAAGAAATTGTCAAAATCATCTAAGTAAAAACATTTGTGAAATTAACTTTGAAGAAGAAAATTGTCTTATTCCACTTTTAAAGAATATAACTTCAAAATGCAACATTAAACAAGAATACGATTACGACTTAGAAATTGAATCCGGTGTTATGTTATTAAGCGGTAAGCATAAGTTAAATAATCAAACAATTAATGGTATAAACTTAGTTACTTATGAAAATACTATAAATCTAGACGATAAAATATACAAAAACATGCATAAGCAAATTAAAGAAGTTATATTAAGAAATCATAATTCAGAGTCTTACATCGACCAAATAATTAAAGAAGATACAATGTACAAATTCGATAACATAGATACTTTAAAAAAACTAATTATTCCTTTTGAAGAAAAACCGATATTATCAACTATATACACAATTGTAACACTGATTGTTATTCTAGCATTTACGTACGTAATGATAAAAACTATACAATGTATAACAGATCGTCAAAAACAAAAAAAGATTGACGCATATAACAAAACTTATGAAAGAGAAATGTTAAAAATAGCGTCGAAAAATCGGGACGATTTCGTTTAACAAGGGGGGGAGTTAAGTATCCATAGCAAGACATATTGAGAAAAAAGATAACATTATTTGTATTCAATGATATCTTTAGTCTCTAGTACAGTCTTGCACACAACGCTACAATGATAACATATGTAAAAGAGATAATATCGTTTGTATACAATGTTGGAATATTATCTCTTCTTCATTATCAAGCAAGACGATTGTACGCTTGGGTCTCCTTGTAGATAGATAAGAAAAGTATATAAATACGACTGTATGATGAATTTATCAACAGTCTTATTGTAACTACATAGTAGCCTTAAGCTCCTTTTAGAATTAGTAAAAAGTATTTCAATAATAAAGGACATAGTTCCAAATAAATATTGTTTAATTTTAAAAGTAAGAAACAAGTGTTTTAATTCGCGCTGGCTTAGAGGGTAGTGTGTTGAATTATTAAGCGAGGTTTTTTTGGTTATTGTTTTATTTTAACCCAGGTATGTTTTTCTGTACTATTAGAGATGGATTTGCAAGAAAAGTAGTAACATTTTTTTAGTCCGATTTTTCTTATAATGTCTACCTGAAGGTCTTTAAAAAAAAAAAACAAGGTGTATTTTTATTGCACTTTAACAATATGGGAGCCTTAGTTTTCGAATATATAAGCAGGAGTCCATAAGTTTTCATCATTACTTGCAAAGACATAATCGTTGAAGCAACTGATTTTTAAACCTAATTTAAATTGTAAGCCTAGGACATTTTAAAGCACTATGGAAAAGACAGGGAGGAAGAAGTGATACAGCTGAAAGGTACACATGTATCAAAAAATGATAAGATTTGAAGTGGACTCCATAAGTCATTGGATGGAAATGTTAAAGCCAGGAGTAATTATTCCTATGTTGCCAACAACAAATTCAACGTTCGAGTGTTAAAAACAGGTCAGGAGCTCAAAAGATCGCACGGTGCAGACTTTGCAGAAAGTATCGAACCAAGCAGTGAAAGTGTGAAAACAGTATCGGACAGGTATGATAATGTGCATAAATTTAAGTTGCCATTATCGAAAAGGAATTAAAGGAACAGACCAAAGGAGTATAGTCCGGGCTATGGCAGGACTACATAACAAAAGTACTGCATGAATTACAAAGCATCACTTGTGGATATAACTATAAGACTCCGATTACAATTACACAGGATAGAACCACTGGCTTTATTTGAGTTATTTCTGCATAAACTTCTATAATTTCCATCAAATTGCGAAAGCGCTATGTAAGAAGTGTGCGTTCGTATGGAGAGCTAAGCAATAATGATAAAGAATAATGCTACCAGGACAGAAAGAACCCGGCAGTAGCTGTGTTTTAATACAATCCAAGATGAAATGCGCACCATCAGCTTTTATGAACCCTGATCCCTTCCTTTCCTGTGGTTATTGAAAGGATCGTCAAGGAAAAACAGTATTCACCACACCACTTGAACCTTTCAGCGGGTTATGCTGGTACAATTTTTTCGCACATTTCTATCGATTTATTTCTATGGAAGCACTAACATCCATATCAATCTATGCTACAGGAGGCGTAGTTAGAAAGCTTCTTAAATTTGACCAGAAAACAAGATCCAAACACATATTCTTGTACGAAGCAATACTGAATTCAAAAATGGCCGATATCCAGTCTCACAGATGTTATCGGAATCCAACGACACAATAACATAGCTTATGAGATGGATCAAATCTGGGGCCCCACCACCAAGAGAAGTCACAACGGATTGTTCAAATGCTCTTTTGAATGCTGATGCAGTATTTGCATTTACCAATTATATGACTGTTGAGGACTACGCAAATGCTTGCACTAAAAGCGACCTTCCGTCCTGTTATATACGCTTAGATGTGTCCCACTTCATAAAAGCATATTCGAATTTCTTCAATTCAACCATGTCGAGGGTTCGAACTTTCCTAGCTATGGGACAATAAATCATGAATGAAGATGAAGGTACTGCGAGGGAAATAATCAAGTCATTCCTAGTCGTCACAAAAAGTGAAACAGACGGATTTACAATTGATGGAACTTCTACTCCATTCGAACTTCACAAGAAAAGACTGCATAATCTTTTCAAAACTAGTCATAAAGGTACATAACAAAAAGCTTTTTTATTAATGATTTGATGTAGGTAGTACAGAATGATTGAAAACCTTAACTGAAGAAATGGAATCCTGCGATGATTCCGACCAAACACCGGATAACAGAATATTTAAAGACTGTCGGCCTTACCAATAATCAACTTTAGTCTGGCACTTAACGAAAAGACTCCACACTTTCCAAAATCCCTTTACCAATAAACAAATATAGTTGCCAGACTATCGCTAACTGTAGGGTTAAATGTTAGTGTTGAAAAAGCCATGTTTATCTCGGGCATTAGCTAAATAAATCCTCCCTTATGACATTTTGAAGACAAGTGTTGCTCAATCACGGAATTACATTTCGTAATAGGAGAAAATTTAATACGTTGTTGTTCTGCCTGAGAGTTTACAATTATTAATTTTTTTTTTAATTGGGAATGTTTTCTAATTGGAAATTGTGCGGCTCATATAACTATTACCTAATTCGGGAAACTTAGAAACCGACAAAAGTTTAAATTCTCGCGGAAAAATATAGAGCGCAAATTTTTATGCACGAAAGCTGTCTACTACCTGGTATTCCTCCAGAAGTTCTTAAATTTATTATTTCGGGTGTATTTTGCTGAGTGGGGATAGTTATATTCTTATATCTATATTTTCCGCCAAGTCAACCTTTGCCTACCAACCATTGTTTCATTCGAGATCGGCATTCTCGGCTAACAAACTCCTTTTTAAATAGTTTGATGGGGTATGGTACAGGTAGATATATTGCTGCAAATCTGCCTTTACCACTTAAGGCACTGAGAACAGTTAAGTGAACGTATTATTTTATTTGTGACGGCTTGCCTAGGAAAGATCCCAAACTTATATTAAATTTACTTTTTAGTAAGCATCCATTAAAAAGCAACCACTAGCAGCTAAACAAGATAAAGTAGAGAAAATCATTAACCATTACATTTAATCAGAGTGCGTTGAAGGAAATAAATGTAAGCACAGAGATAATTATATACTTTTGGGGTTTAGACATAAAACTAACATGCAAATCAGAAACCATTTACAATTAACTAAAATTAATTTATATTTATAAAGTATCAGCCTGAACAACAGGGTATTTAAATTAACTGCCTAGAGACCGATATTTGTTTATTGGTAAAGGAATTTTGGTACGGCCCTAGTTATTGCCATAGGTACGTAAAACGAAACCGTAAACATTTTCTTTTGCTTTTTGAAGATTTAAACTTAAGTGTTAAACTCAATCTTGGTCTTCAAATGTTGCTTTTGAATTAAAAAGCTAGTTTATCACAAAAAAAAAAATAATCTTTAAATTTTCTAGAAAAATAAGTTATTCATTTTGCTGTACGAACAACTTTTTCCGATCTACTTCTTGGTCAATTCCACAACAATAAACCAGATTACTCCACTGAAATACTTCATTTCTTTACTGTTCCATCTGTCAGGATTTTTTTTCTGATGGAATACAATCAGGAGTGGTTGAATTGTTGTAATTCTTTTCGTAGGGAAAATTTTTTTCTGATAGAATTGAAAATTCGTTCTTGGAGATATTTGAATGCAAATATTTAGTGCTCTGTTTTAAAATTTTAGGTAATACCTAATCAATTGTCATAAGTGTGAGCGACTCAAAAATCATTTTTTTAACACAGAATAATAAGGCGTTTATCAATTCACTAGACATGTTCTCTTCCATATCACCCAAGGGGTTGAACATTAGATGCGTTTTTTTTTTTTTTAGGTTTTCGTTTCCCCAGTAGGCCTAGTCCTCGCTGAAAATCTGGGAAGAATTTTGTATATATACGAGTTATGTACCTACTTATGTATCAATAAAACATAAACATTTTTAAAAAAGGCTGTTTTAAATACAAACGTTTATTAACGTAACCACAATTAGCTTGAATGTGCACTTAAATCCCTGTTATTTTTCCTTAAAGAAAATTTGACTAGCCCAATAAAAATAAATTTAATTATTTTTTCACTATGGCTCAAGATGGGACACGTCATGTCTTTAGTCAGTTCAAACTGGTTATCAACTGTGACACTAGGGCTTCAACCAAGTTTTCTTGCTTACGGTCCTCAGGAAAATAGCATGCATTTTATATTACAATTTTTTCAAATTTGTCGGATTGCACTTTAAGGTGTCCAAACTCCGACGATGTGGGCTGAGGTTTATAAGCCTTGAAGGGTATTAGTACGTCTTCTTTTCTGGATTCGGTGCAAGCATCGTAATTTATCGTTCTCTCGAGCTTATAAGCTGCAAATCCGGAATAAAATGTAAGGGCTACCTCCTGCTGTTTTCTGAGTATCCTTTAGGTGTAGCTGAGTTTGTGTTGCTGGAATTATCCTCGAATTCTTCATCCAGGTCATCGTATTCAATTTTAAATAAAAGTCTTCAATAGTAGAGCTTCCATAGAGTAATCTTCCTCCACCTCTGATTCCACTTCCAAAGAGTATACTCTTCATTAATTTCTGATTCCATTTTCATTTGCATTAGCTCGCCTAGCTTTTGCTGCAGCAAAGTCTCAAAACCAGCATACTCACATCCTGCGAAGGAGGAATTTAAGTTTTTAATAATTATTGGCCTTAGATTTCGAATCCTTTCCTTTCATACGATCCTTTATTAGATCGCGCCATGGAGAACAAATTCTCTATGACATCTGTATTGAGGTGTCAAAAAGGAAGAAACTTCTGCTTGCTGCTTTTAAATGTTTCCACATTTGCTCAGTTCCTAGCAATGTCTGCAATAGCCCTGAAAAGCAGGGGGCTTTTGAAGTGGTCCAGTATATTCCCATGATGCAATCCAAATTCGCGCAGTTTTTATTGACTGTAGGATCTTACTTGTTTCCGTTCGGGTTATCTGAATTTAGATTGTGACAATTAAGATAGTCAAACATTATCATTAATTTTTTGTTGGTGTTGATCCAGACACTTTTTCCTCCTCCTCTATTTTGTAACAATTTGTTTCAATAGCGAGAAAAATTCCGGCAGCTAGATTAGAGCTGAACACTTGCGTTTGCCAGTTTAACTGATAACTTCTCAAAGTTGTTGGGACACTTATGTGACTCTTTGTGAGATTGTAAAATACTTCCGAAATTAGGAATTTATGTTTAAGTAATATTTCGCACGCTCCTAAGAGATGCGGATATTTAAAGAGCAGAACAGTTCTCTGATTACCCGCACCATTATAAGGCTTTTCTTCGGAGGGTCCTGGCAATTTGTAAGCCAACATATATGTAATTTTGTCGATGGCAATTTTAAGCATTTGGGCAATACCGTTACCCTTTCGACTTCCACGTATATATTGGAATAGAGTTTGTTTCCAATTTGTATTCAGCCGCCTTAATGCGAATACTTTGGTTGTTATAGTGTTTTTTCTACTCTCCAAAGTCGGTGTGTCAGCACCTAAATTAAATCATCCTTGATATTGTTTTCAAGTTTCTTTTCCATTGCTGACATCACTAGGGCTCTGCTACTGAGTAACATGACCTAAAAATCCAGCTGGTAGACTTAAAGCAGAATTCCAACGGTAAATAGTAGTTACTTACCGCTGGCAATTTAAACAATGTTTTCAAAAAATGTGAGTTTGCGGATGGGTATTTTTGAAAGAGTTTGAGACAGACATCTTTTTCGTCATTATGAAACATTTTGCCAAAAACAATGTCTGGACATCAGTTGGGAAACCCTCCGGAGTAACAGGTAGTGTGCATAAAATTGTGCGCTTTATATTTTTCAGTTTAAGTTTAAACTTTTGTCGGTTTCTAAGTTTCTGAATTAAGTAATAGAAAGACCTACGCCATAAATTTTTTTTTTAGGTTAAATTGTA
The DNA here is from genome assembly GCA_949126925.1 of Cheilosia vernalis. Lineage (NCBI taxonomy): Eukaryota > Metazoa > Arthropoda > Insecta > Diptera > Syrphidae > Cheilosia > Cheilosia vernalis. The sequence goes on from OX421358.1 coordinate 32,537,415, forward strand.
TTTATTTTCAAAACCGGAAGCGATAAGTTCTTTTAATTTAATTTTTTTTAATTTATTCTGAAATGAATGAGCCGGCTATTCTATTTCTATTTTCAAAAAATATTCACTTGCTAACGATTCAATTGTGAGGCTTAGACCAACAATAAGTTTTGATTTGCATCATCAGCCTACGAATAAATCAAAGCATTCAAATAAACCGGGTTCCGTTCATTGAATAATTTTAAAGGGATTTTGTTACGACACAAATGCACTCATAAAACAATTGAAAGCGTATACTATAAAAACTACTGAAAATTGTGTACGATCGAACGATATGGCATTACTGATTTGCAAGTGAAAATTGACAGATTAGCGGATATTTCGTTCATTTCTTATTTTGTGTTTTATTTTTTGCTTGTAATAAGCCTCAAAAAGCCTTTGAAAGATATTTGTTGGGCAAATTTAACCCGAATCATCCTGGCGTGTCCATATGGCAACGCAAAACTTGTATCCGTTCTAGCGCCGCTCAGCCGGTAAAAAATACATACAAGTATCCATTTTTACATTTTTTTCAAATCGCAATACAATAGGCGTTGCATATTGGAGAGTCAGTTTTAATTGTGTGCTTAGCTGTTTATAATGACAGGGTACCAAATTTGGTCGTAAAAAAAAAGTTCGCAAAATCTTATAATGGCTGACAACAAAAAGTAAGTATGTCAATATTATTTACAGTGTACATTATTTGTAAGGCAAGCGTAACAGTGTTGATAGTGTTTTGGATGTACAAAAGCAAGAAAAAGTGAAAACATAAAAAAAAATGTTTTTTTTGTGCTATTTTTCCAAATTGTTAACAACGTGTCCATATGGCAACGCCAGGAGCGACAGGGTACAGGTTTGCATGATGATGTAATCATTTTTTTTATCTATATGGATTTCCAGAAAACTGGCACTGCAAGCAGTTCTAGATTACTTAGAAGAGCTTTGTTCGGATGATGATAGTGGTCTTTCAAACAATCTCCACGCCTTGTATATTCAGCCACCAGAGAATGAAGGTGATTTGAGCGGAGAAGATGATGCTGATGAACTAGAAGGCGGTATTCCTGACAATGTATGAATGAGACTGGAATTCGTCTTACAAAATGGATGGATAATTCCGCTGTCTGTATGTTGTCTACTGCCTTTGGATCCACACCAATATCTCTTGCATCGCGTTATTCCAGAGAAGCTCGAAAGAAAGTTGGAGTACCTCGACCGTGTGTTGTGTCAAAGTATAACCGTTACATGTGTGGGGTCGACAGATTCGACCAAAATGTTTCTCATTGCCGTATTGGATATCGCGGCAAAAAGTGGTGGAGCTGCATTTTTACATGGCTTATAGATGCATGCGTGCAAAACGCATGGCAGCTTCATCGGCATGTGGACTCGTGCATGCCACAGAAACATTTCGGTGATCCACCAAAATCACACAGCAGTGTTACAAGCCAAAAACGGCGGTCGGAAGCCGGTTCATTAGCTAATACTCTTCGCTATGATCAAACAAATCATCTTGTCATTCCTTTAGAAAAGAAGAGACGCTGTGATGGAGACCTGTGTAATTCGATTGTACGAACTGCTTGCTCAAAGTGCGATAAAGGCCTTTGCTTGAAATGTTTCAAACCTTATCATACTGCAGATTTGTATTAGATAGATGCTCATTCGTTTAAAACTCGTACCAAACTTGTAAAATCTATTTAAAATTAAATTAGTAAATAGTATAAAAAATAAGGAAAAAATGTTTTATTCAATAAAGTTATAGCTTTTAGTATGAAAACCCTAATTTGCTATGTTAGTATAGACCTGTACCCTAACGCACCTGGCGTTGCCATATGGCAACAGGATATTTTGGGAGAACTAGGACCTATATAAAAAAAAATTGTATACAGTTTTTCTATTTTTGCTCTAAAGAAAACGTACCGAAATTAATTTTCAGAAATTCCAAAAAATAACGTTCAGGATGATTCGGGTTAATTACAATTTATGTATTCCTTTTTTTTAGAATAAAATCCTCTTTGTGAAAGAAACATTGTTTTTCACGAAAACTTATTATGAAATTTTAATTCTGCAATGACAACAAATAATGTAATCCGCCGTACTAATAATTATTTTAAGTGTTTTTTTTTTTTCTCGAACTCGAACCCACAATGGCGAACTTTTCCATACAAAATTGCAAATTGTAACCTAGAAAATATTTAGTGTGAAGGTTAAAAATAATTATTAGTAAGGGCCAATGATTCTAAGGAAGCACTAGTAAATGTTAAGGTCTAATTGTTTATTGGTACCGTTTCACAAATGCTGTACAATTTTACCAAAAGCTGACATCCAACTAATTGTCGACAGTTTTTTAAACTTTTCAAATTTAACCTGTCTCTTGTCGGCTGAGGGTTAAACAGTTTTTTTTTTTTGTTTGTTGGCGAATATTAATATTTAAATGCGTTGGCTCAACAACAGGGGCCCAACAATATACAATGTTTGTTTTCTTAAAACTAATTTACATAAATTGTGGCTGTTTTCTCGGATTCATACCCAACTCATGGTATGCATCGTTGTCTGGGTTGACCTCAGGGTGGTCAATTCCGGGTGTTGATGTCCTTGTGGATTTGGAGTGGTTGGTCATCTTGGTATTATCCTCGATGGTGGGATGTCTCGTTCGATTCGTAGAAGGGCAGGACTGCCGTGTCTGTGTCGCCTGTGTCTCCTCGTTAAGCAAAGCTAGTACATGAAGGTACCAGTGCTCTGGGATGTGTGGCAGATCCGCGATCCTTCGGACTATTGAGTTTGAATGGCTGGAGGCATTTCTGAGAATTTTCCCGAAGAGTGTGACCATATAATTTTCCAGTGGTTTTTCTTCCGGGTTGGATTGTAGTGCAGTCCTTTGTATTAACGCAATAGCTTCCTCATGTAAGTCTTGGAGACGGTATACCAAATGGGGAATCCTTAGGTTACTACCGGTCTTATGTAGCAGCAGTTTTGTCCTTCTGCTTAGTCCATTTTGCTTCTTCATCAGCGGGTAAACTCGGTGAAATGCTAGTGATGCCTTCCTGAGAACAGAGTTCAGATGTGGGTTGAATCTAAATAGCTCGTTGATGTTGACTCCAAGATACTGTATGTTGTTTGCGGTTGAGAGCGTTGATCCGTCAGGCAGCTTTATTTTTATGCTGCGGCAGTTGGTGGCCGACCTAACTCTGGTTCCTCTAGTTGGTCTTCTTATGCAGATCAGTTCAGATTTTCCCGTGTTTATTCGCATGCCCCATCTTAAGTAGTATTGGAATAGCTTCCTTATGTGGGCTTCTACTCTTCGTGCTGCTATGGCTGGGGATATTGAGTTGCTGTATGTGACGGAGTCATCGGCAAAGATGCAGGTGCTAGTTGCGTTCTCGAGTTGGGGTTGGTCGGACGTGAAAATGTTGAAGAGCAATGGTCCTATCTTCGATCTTTGGGCGACACCAGCTCTGATGCTTTTCACTTGTGATTTGCAGTCTTCTAGGTCTTCAGGACCTAGAGTGAAGAAAACTAAAAATTATATCAATGAGAGCATTCGGAAAACTTAGCTGTTTTAATTTGTGTAAAAGTCCTTGAATCCATAATGAGTCAAATGCTTTCTCCACGTCTAGGAGGCACGCGACAGTAGCCTGTTGGTTGTTGAGAGCCATTGTGACATCGTGATGGAATTTCATTAGCGGGTATAGTGTGGAGTGCCTTTCGCTGAATCCAAATTGATTGTCTGGTATTATGTTGAGTTGGCTGCATACATCTTTTATTCGCCGCAGAATCAGTTCTTCAAGTATTTTGCTCACACTATATAGGAGCGATATTAGCCTGTATCCAGTTACGTTGCTACGGGCGCCTTTCTTTGGTATGGCTATTATCTTAGCGACCTTCCATTTTGCTGGAAAGTAACAGTTGTTAATGCAGTTATTCATCACTATAGCTGACATAATGGTCTGTCGCAACTTCTTCTTTAGGACGAAATTCGAAATGTTGCTGAGGTGGCGGTTCCTAAATTTGTGTTGAGGACGTCAGGGCCAGGTCTGATGTCTTGCAGCCTCTTTTGAAGTTGAACATCGTTGAAGTGCTGTACTGCGTTCTTGAACATGATGTTGGAGCAGTTGAGTTCGCTTGAAACGGCCCGATAATAACTGTTGACCGTATTCCATTCCCGGTTGCGCATTCTTTGCAGTCACTTTCTGAGGTGAAACCGTGAGGGTTTTGCTCCTTGTCGATGGTAATCTAAAATCGCGATTTATAAATTTTAGCGCAAAATGAATACGAACTCTCAAAAAGTATTTTAAAATAAAATGCGCTGGTAGTTCTTGGCAACATGTATACGGAGGTTCAGGTTCAGGGCCAGGTCTGATGTCTTGCAGCCTCTTTTGAAGTTGAACATCGTTGAAGTGCTGTACTGCGTTCTTGAACATGATGTTGGAGCAGTTGAGTTCGCTTGAAACGGCCCGATAATATCTGTTGACCGTATTCCATTCCCGGTTGCGCATTCTTTGCAGTCACTTTCTGAGGTGAAACCGTGAGGGTTTTGCTCCTTGTCGATGGTAATCTAAAATCGCGATTTATAAATTTTAGCGCAAAATGAATACGAACTCTCAAAAAGTATTTTAAAATAAAATGCGCTGGTAGTTCTTGGCAACAGGTATACGGAGGTTCGAACTGCAGTTCTTAAAACGGTTATTCGGTGATACCTTTAATATGACAATTTTCTGGAAACAGTTCACAAAAACTGGCTTCGAGATGCTTTATATTCCACGAAGTTGCCATATTGCTGGAGGGTTGTGAAGAACAAGTTCGTTGACGGTACCGAGTTGGAGAGTTTTGGAAAAGGTAAGGAGCAACTATGACTTTCGTATCATCTTCTAAAAAGCCCAGCCGTAAACATAAGTGAAACAGTTTTCTTGAACATATTCAATGGCATTTATGTCATTAGTTAGCTTTGCCTCCAAAATGCTACTTGGTCCAGGCACTACTTCCCATTGCAGCCATTCAGGGTCTTTCACTAGCTCGTAATCTGTAATGGCTTCCAGCTGCTCATTTTCAACTTCGCAATTTCCTGTTTTGACGCCCTTGAGGTATTGAATACCCCAAAGTTTTTGAAATGCGCCTATAAATTGAGAGCATGTTGGATGTACATTTGAACCTCCTGCACACCTATCGTACTGGTTACATTCGCTCCGTTGTAAGCAATAACTTTCATTGACATCAGGAATTTTCTGGCATTGCCTAAGAACTCTTTCTGCATTTCTTTTTGGCTGAAGGCAATATTCATATTTTCGTTCTGTCTAATGAGGGAAGTAGTGAATATATTGAAGAGTTGGTCAAAAGATTTTACAAACTCAGCTGTGCTTTCAACAGTTTTTTTTCCCATTGCCAGACGTTAAGAGCCCCGAAGAAACCGTGTTGCTTAGAGCCTGAGTAGCCAGCCTGACTTTCATTCGCTCAAAGGTGTTGGGGTATTTTTTGTAATACCAAATGCATTATGAAACTTGTCATTTTCCCTTCGTACAAAAACCCCAAGTCAATACTTGTTCAGTAGTACAAGATGTTACAAGAAAGCATTAAACACTTAACATCGTCTTCTTTCTAGCAGGTTGAAGTGAAATTAATTATTTTCTGCTTTTATGATCAATAGGATTCCGCGCTCAGATCCGGAGTTGACTTCTTTTTTTCACTCGACTTACAGGGAGCAGTTATTTCAAGTTGGTGCTTTACATTTGCGAATATTTTCACATTTTTCGACTTAATGTTACTGCTTTTTAACTTTATTCGTTCAATAAAACCGATAATTTTCGGGAAACTGACCATTTAAGCTATAAACGCGACAAACTACTGCAGGACGAAACTGATTTAGTTGGGGGGAATGGAAACTAGTTTTAGGCTCAAAATCACCAAATTAATATCTAATAGGTACAAAACTACAAATAATAAGGGTGAAAACAAATAATTATTGGCTTGGCTAGCATTGTTCTTCGGGGCCTTAAATGTGTTATTGGGGTACCTGCGTCCGTGCACGCAATTCTGAGTCCTTTTGGTTTTTTTTGTTTGTGCCTGTACGTCGTTAAACGCTTTATCACAATATTTAATTAATAAATTAATTTAGCTTACCCTTTACTTACGTATTATATTATAACATGAAATCCAATCCAAGTTCTACCTATATTTTGGTCTCAGAAGTCAAGAAAACCAGCGTAAATAAACAATTTGACAAGTGGTGAGCCTTGTGTCAGTCGACAGTGGTGAGCTGTGACAGTGCTGAGAAATACACTTTTTTTGATTAGAAATTAAACATAAAATTGATGAATAAGTAGGTACCTACATTATCTCGGTACATTTTCATATTAGTTTTTTCGTTCCGCATTTATATAAAGGTCCTAAAATCATAATATAAGGGCGTGTGTCAGTTGGGCTTAATAATTATCCTCGGAAAATGTTTGGACATTTCTGCGTGTGTTCAATAAAAATTTAGCTTTGGTCAAATCTGGCTGTGTAGATTGGGCTAAATTTTTTACATTTCCCAGTAGACTTTTGACTATAGCACAACACAATACCGCTACTACTTATGTGGTATTTTTAAAATCGTCTTGCTGCTTTCTGTAAGATGGTAGATTGTTTAACGTTTACCGCTTAGAAGACCACATCTTGTATTTTTGTAAAAAAAATTGTCCACTGCTTCATACACTGGGTAGCATCTTTCTTCCTTTCAAATCGCTCAGCTATAATCCTACAAAACAAAAGAATAATAAGTATTTTCATACCATTTCAATCATCATAATTAGGGTAAGGTCGGGAGGTTTTGACACGTTAACCAACATTTGGAGATATCTTAAAATCCAAATACAATTTAAAATTATCAAAATTTACATAAGTTACAACATACTTTTAGCAATATAAAAGCTTTATTGATTAATCGATATAAATACTTTTTAACAGAGTTGTGAGGTTTTTTCCAGAACTTTACAAAGTGTCAATTCCTCCTACCATGAAGGAGGATTTGCCATCTGCCTAAAGAGGTATATTTTGAACTGAATTGAGCATTAATTTGTTGAACTTCGTGTTTTTTTTAGTTTGAATATTTAAGTGGTACGTTTAATAAACAATTTTTGGGGCAGCACTGCTTATCGACTCTGTTTTGTTTTGAATGTCTTAAATGGCATTCTCAACACTTGTTTCATCGATGTTGCGGTGGGGATTTTTGTTCTTGTAAATATTTGGCATTTTTGCATTCTAACAAATTGTAAGAAGTTGTTTTACCATAAAATTTTTATTTTGACTCATAAATTAGGTTTGGACACTCTGTCAATTCCTCCTTCAGCACAAATGTCATATCCTCCTTTTTGATAGCTTTTGCGACTACTGCAAATAAAAACGTTTGTGCTGGTGGTCAGGATAAACGATTATTTATTCGTGATTTTAAAACGAATGAATGTGCACTACATTGCACTTTCAATGTCAAAAGCTACATAATTTAAATATTACAGTTGGATTGCTTACCATAAAAGTAAGATGAAATGGGCACAAAAATAAAAAAGATTTCCACTTCGCTTATCTCCTAGACCACAGTAATTGTTTATTTATCACTCAAAAGAATCGTTACTAGCTTCGTTTTCTCATCATTGAAAGAGCTGCCAAGGTCTTAGTTTTTCCGAAAAGTGCTGATGTCAACTCCTCCTGCCTGTCAACTCCTCCCTACCTTACCCTACTTCCAACATTGGTTCATTATCGAATTTTTGTTCGTAAACATTTGATTATGTTCGGTCCGTAACCGAATCAACTATTTTTTGTCATCATGCGTCCTTATAAATTAAAGAAAGTTCTATTAAAAACTTTATTAATTTTCTTTCATTATTTACTTACATAATGTTGTACGGTTTGTTATTATTTTTTTCCTTTCGTTGATTTGCTAACATATTACATAGTGATTTTAGTCAGCTTAACAATAAACGAAAAAGTGAAGTGAATATAGAAATGTTTGATTTATGTTTAAATATTGAAATACGTACTTGCAAGATTGGAATAAAGCCACGTTTTTTTTGCAATAGTATTTATATGTCGCCAGTTGTAACTTTATAAACAGTAGAAAGTAGAACAAGAAGCTATTGAATTAAATGACTTTCTGATTTTGAATTGCGGCCACTTTCATTTTAGTAGGTAATTCAGTTGTCAATTAAACGTTGTAAATTATAACTAAACTACATAAGTAAACTTAACGACACTTAATAGTTTCGTGACATTTGTCAATGCGAATTTCTCCGGAAAAATGTAGCTTGTAGGAAAAGTAACAGGAAATCGGCCGAAGTTGGGGGTTTCAGTATATGTCTCTGGTGGAATCGGTTTCGCTCGGAATTCGTTTCTGTACATTTCAGTCAAAGGCTTATGGATTTCTCTTAATATTGCCTAAATCATTGTCATCATTTATATGGAACTCCGTTCAAAAAATCCATGTCGAACACATGAAAACTATATGACCATATGGCAATAAAAAAAAAAGAAGAATATAACATACCCTTTCCAAGAGCCATTGTTAAAAACCCACAAGCTTGTTAAATATGTAAACCGACGTCTTAAAGTCGTTCAGTAATACAAGAGGCAACCCTTACCTAACCCTGTCGAGATTTAACAATGAAAATTACTGTTTAATATACATTAACAAAAACCCAAGCACTAAAAGAATTTTGTTATCATTTCACTATATCACGAAAATTATGCAAATTAAGGGTTACTCGACCTGCTGAGCACGATTTTATCGAAAAATTTAAATCTATATGCTGTACCTGTGAAAATAAGCTTTAACTTTTCCCAACTGGTTAAAAATACCCATATACCGTCAATAGCATAAAAGATTCTATGTGTACACTTCACACATTAAAAGTTACCGGTATAATCCTGCTTTTATGAAAACATCCTTAATCCGAAAGCAACAAACATTTGGAGAAACGGCAAAATTAAATTTACATATATAGTGGTCTAAAACTAAAAACCATAAACAGTGCTCAGAGGATTACCTGCGGAAGGATGTGGAAAAGGAAGTTTATACGGATATTTAAAAGTAATGAGTTTACGAAAACATACGGTGGAGGATGTCCCTAAGAGTTACCTATGATTCCATGTTATACGGATAAACGGTGCAGTTGAGCTTCCAGCAGGATATATGCTATGCATACATAAGCACATAATTGCTAAGTTTGACTGGTGTTCTGAACTGAAGTGGACAGAGGTTGCAGAGCAAAAGTTCGGTATATAAAATGGGATGAGATTTCAGCTATCAGACAAAGGGAGAAGTTTTTTTTTTCCTCCTTCATTTAGTCGTGTTTATCTACTGCAAACGAAAACTGGGTGAATTTATTTTTAATGTTTGTTATCAGTCCAATTTGCTTTTCAAAAGACATCTCGGGGACTATAGTAAATGAAATGCAAAAGTACCTTCACCAAATTATTCATTAAAGTACATTGAATGAATTCCAATACAGTTTGTCACATCTAAAAAAAAATATAGAAATAAATTCCAAACAAAAACCGTTCATGGGATAGTAACACCAGTGTAAACTGTGAACGGAGGAGCTGATATTATTGTGCATGTTTGGCTGTGTTGTGTATACCAACCAAGGGACTTGGAGGAATAATTTACGAATTAATTCAAACGGAAAGCTGTAGAAGGGCGGCTTTGGCTGGGAATTTGTTTGTATATCCATTGACAGTTTTTTTTTTTTTGCTTGTCAAGTTTTTCGTATTTGCCCATTCAATTGTGGCAGCAATGGCGGACATAACGTGCCTGAAGAGAATAAATAGCACAACGGCACAAAAAGAAACATGTGATTCCGGCCAATTGTCTATGACGGTGAAAAATGTGAATGAAACTTTTTTCCGCTCTATCTGAGCCTTGGGCTACAACAAATAAATGACTAGGAATGATGTATGTTTTTGTTTCAACAAATAGAGTGATTTGTTTCGTTCGTTTGCGTTTCCTCGTATCTAGTGTTGACTGAATGGTAAAAAATGATTACATGATGCTGTGCTGATGAAATCTATAGAATTTTCCATTCGACGGGTAAATTTCGATTAATTCGTTGATCCGTAGTTACGTAATATTGTACTTCTGGAACTCAGGAAGTCAACAATTTAAGCGGATGTTTAAAGTAAGTACAAATATATGTGAGTTTATTGAAGCAGACAAAGTTAACGCGTATGAATAGTATCAGACAACAGGAAATGAAAAAAAAAAAAAAAACAAACAAACATTAAATCTTGTAAACGCTAGTTTAAATCTAACCTATTATATATTTACGCCAGATTACCATAACGTATCATTTTAAAAATATAAACGTCACAACTGCAAGCCTCTATTTGTTACAAACAAATGTGCAGTCAACTTGGCAAAAAGTGTGTTGGGAGTGGAGCGAAACGCTTTGTAAATGCTATTTTTTTAGTGAAGTTGACAAAAACAATAATTCTTATTATTTGTTTATTCCCGCCTAAAAAATTGAGTTTTTTTGAGAGGAGAACCTTTTTCTTTGCAATTGGACCGTTGACGTTAATTACTACCAGTGTCTCGATTCTGTCACTGTTAATCATAATCGTTCTAAGTCAGTAATTTTAGTTGGTCATAATCACCGCAATAAATTATTTTCATCGGCAATTTTACGTTGTTGAATATGTTTCCTTATAATTTGTGTCTTTGCTTGCGTGAGAACTTTTGCTGGGACGAAAGATCTTTTTTACATTACATATTTTGTATACGAACTTAGGTGGAGCGGTTGTCGAGATATGAAACTTTTTTTTTAATGTTCTTGCACAGTGGAGCTTTGGAGGGATCTGGTGAATGTATTACGAAAATTGTGATATGGTTAGGCAACGTAAGTAAATCGTTTCGAGTATTTATTCATAAAAATAAAAAAAGTTGTTTAAAAAAGGAATTGCCATGTTCGTAATCTAGGTCTAAAAAAAACTAATGGATCGTTTTGAAGAGTTATTAAAAACCGTTTTACATGTTTAAGGGAATAAGAATAAATAATTTAAAATATATACCTATATATAATTAACTAATTGTAATTGGTATTGTTGTGTGGCTTGTTGCCCCGTATTGTTGAAACCACATATCTTCCAAGTCATGATCTTCAATCGCCGGCCAAAGAAAATCGGTTATCATTTGACCATATCGCTCCGAATTGATAAATCGATAAATTCGGAACATCAGCTACATTTGCACTGGTAGCAGCAATATTTTCGACTGAGTGTGTATTACAATGATGCATAGACCTTACGAAATCAGTAACGTTTCCACTCTCTTCAAATTTCTTAACAATTTCCCCATTTTACCGATTCCTTGCGTAGTCATCATCGTGTAAGCACGAATAGTGGCTACCACTTTCGTAGTAATTTCTAGTAATTTTAACGAGTTGTTCGATTGTTAAGCGATCCATTATCGTAAATGATAAACATTATAACACTTTAAATGACAGCTAAGTTTGAAAGCTACGTCAAATACCAGGGCTGCCAACTTGAAGCCACGAAATGAATGACCCTGTATATCATTCGACGGCTTATAGGATATACTGATGCACCACAAAACGAAAAAAAAAAAAACTCCTTAAATACTTACTCATCCACTGTGGTAAAACAAATATTTTGGATCACCGTGTGAACAATTAAATACCCGCAGACCTTTTTTCACAAGATTCGTAAAATTTTACCTGTTTTTAAAGATTTTCTTTAGTTCCTTTCTCTGTTAATTCCTTTTTCGAAGAAAGTCTTATTTCAGCCTAAGATTTAGAAGCACCCTGTGAAGCGTTATTATTATAAGTCACTATTTTCTCAGGCCTGTAAATTTCGTTTTAGTAGACAAAAATTGTTGCTATATCCTCATGCGAATCATTACCCAATACGATTTTTGTAGTTGTAATAAAGACGATAATCCAATTTGTAAAAAATGGTTTCTGCATGTGCTGCAAAGATACCTAGGTCATTTATATGTTCTTCTGATCTGCTGCTATTCGTTGAGGAGTGTAGGCAATTAAATGTCTGTGATTCGTATGGGTAATAAAATAGTTGGCGAAAATAGATACAGAACTACGCACACTTTATGAATTTGAAACGTTACAAATTTTCTTTTGTATCCTTACGATTTGTTACATAATTGAGATAGGGAAAAATTTGGACAAATTATAATTAAGTCCATGTAGGTACATAACTACATTTATTATTTATTTAATGAGGAAAAGAATAACAAACACGGAGACACTTTGGTTTGGTTGTTTGCTTTACATAATAATGTGTTTTTTTTTTTTTTTGTTATATAGCTACTCGAACCAGATTAGTTGTTCCTATAACAATAAGCAGGAAAATGGCTACACCTCTTAGGTGAAATGTTTTGCGACAACAGGGACAATCTAAACTGTTTTGAAGTCGATTAAGGGGTACTTTGTCCTTTTCACCATAAGCTGAAAAAACTTCAACGAAAAAAAGATGTTCCCTTTAGAAATAAACTTGCGTTAGCGGCACCAAAGCAACATGGAGTGTGATATTGTCTTGGCATATTGAGCTGGAGAAATATCTTGACACTCTGCTTTCGTGATTAGATCGAGTGAAAGGCTGTTGAGTTGTTTTTTAATTTGTAAGAAATTAGTCAGACATGTTATTTTTTCAATAAAACTAGGAACGGAATGAAACAAAAGTTTGCGCATCTCCGTTATTGTTGCTCTGCAATCGAAAATGTAATTGTTCATTCCACTCAAGTAAATTATACCTATCTTCCACTTTTGAAAGCTTTAAAGTAGAGCCGCATGAATTAATAAAAAAAAACCGGCCAAGTGCGAGTATCACTCGCGCACCGAAGGTTCCGTATTTGGCTAAAGTCCAACACATCAGATATTATTTGAAATCTATATCATTCAATCTTTCCCCTCTTCATGAATTCACCACAATTTAGTTTAATTTAATTACTTAATATTTTTACTCTCAAATTTTCTAATTATTACCTAGTACCCAAAACCCAACCCACGCCAATTTTCCATTTTGTATGCGACCTGTCCCAATTAAAAACTATTGACTAAAAATATATTACTTTTATTTTGTTCTGTACTCCTCAACAAAAATGTATTATACTCCCCAACGAAATTAGCAGGCGGGAACCCTGGTGGGGTTCTGTCTTTGATGGGGTCAATTATGCACAACTGCGTAGTAGAGATTAAAACTTATGAGAGCAACGTATTTTACATGGTAAAATTATCTTTTTTGAAAATATCTTGTAAACTATTAACTTTTCGGCAAAACAGTATTCAGCACATATATAGATAAGAGCATGATCTACAAAAAAGGAATTTATGTATTTTTTTGTGAATCAAGAAATAAACCGTTTTTTGGGCGAATCAAAATATTTTTTTCACCAGATTATTAATCTAAAACCAATCGATGTATTCCTTCCATTGGTATTTGTCGTTTAACTAGAGGTTATACCGGATGTTGTGTGTAAATTTTAGCCTCCTATGTCAATCGGTTCTTGAGATAGACCTGGTAACAAAATTGGCTTAGTGGGTTCGGACAGACAGACAGACAGACAGACAGACAGACGGAGAGACATCCGAGCGAAACTAATAAGGTTACGTTTTTTCCCTTTGGGTACGAAACCTTAAAAACAATTGAATTTCGAAGGAAAATATCCAATGCTGTTAAAACACACGCTGCGGTACTTATAATCATTCTTAGTGTCCACGATAAATTTTTCGAGCTCATGATGGCGAAATTTTCCATACGAAATTGCCTATTATTGCATTTTGTGATCACCATACGACCGCAGGATATATCTCATTAAGTAGATAATTTACAGGCTGTATGAAATGTCGCAACGTCTTGTTAAAGATAGAGCGGTATCTAGTACCAGTAACAGTAACACAAGGAACAGTGTTTTTTATTCTCAATCATATATGTAGGTTCTCAAATGCAGAAGTCTTAAATTAGCTCCATCGCTTTTGTGCAAAATATTCCAACTTTAGCAGTCAAACTCTTATTATTTTTCTAAAGTGCCTAATTAACCATTTTTACGAACCATAAGCTTGCAGTTGGCCAAGGTTTTTTTTTTTTCTTTTTTGCAACACAACTGTCAGTTCCTGAAATTATTCCTCACATTTTTTTTGTTGTTGTTTGTTTGCCGTTATTATAAAATAAATATGCACATGATAAACCTCTTTGCTCTCCACCTCCCACTATGCCAATGGATGCATGTTATCTCATATTAAGCTACCGCAAATTATGCTACCGGTCCCTGTCGGCAGAAGTTGTACTTGCTACCACTTTCCAAAACTCCGACAATATGAAAATTAATCAAAATATTCCACGTTCTAGTTCGAAGATAAAGTTCAACACTGTCTAGACACGAGACGAACAAAAATAACATCCAAACGAGCTCAGACAAAAAAAAAAACATTTCATCCAGTTTACACACACTGCAATGGTCGTTCCACTTTCGACCTCCCTACCACAATCCTCCAACAATGGAACAAATATTAGACTTCTTGATGGCATAAGCCAGCACGAATGCCCTGTTTGTTTTCTTAATTTAATGTGATTTTATGTGACACTATTTTTCAGAAAATATGAGAAAACAATCCTGGCCACCCGCTACTGAATAACACAAACAATAACGACAACGTTGACAGTGCATTCTGATTCTCACCCGTCGTGGTGCACACCGCTAAACAAAAACCAACTCAACTTTTCTGCCTTAGAAACCAAATTAACAAACAAAAAAAAAAATAACCCAATCCAAAACAATGCCACGTGGACTTTTAATGCCGCCCGTCCTCAGCCATACTTCATAACGCGTTTATCTGGAGCAATAATAAAACCCGCAACAGCAGCAGGAACAGGAAGAGAAAAGCGCTCTGATATTAAGTATAGCGCAGCAGACTGCTCCTTTGGTTTCCTTCATTCCGTGGCGAAACCAGAGGAGGTTGCAGAACAGAATGGGTATTGTGGTGTGGTATGTGTAAGAGAAAGGCATCAGGTGTACTATGGCCGTGGTTCACCATCTGGTAAGCGGAGCTAGGTATCGGGTCGAATGTTAGGACAACAAGCTGGTTCTCCTTTTGCGGTGCTTGATGGAATACAAAACTTCAGCTTAGGTGTCTGGATCAACTGCTGTTTCTCTTGTGTATATTTGTATGTGTGCAACGTCCTTTGTTGGAGCACCTGTTGATTGGACTCGCTTTGCGAAATAACAGTGAAATTTAGACATACGTCTTTGGCATGCACTTTTGGCAGGGTTCCAAGCAACACCTCATGGTATGCACTTTGATTACCTTTAAGTCAGCTCTTTAAATTTCTCGTCCAAATTGGATGCAAAGTAATTGAAATAAATAAGTTATTAAATACCTACTTAAAAGTATGCCTGATGTTAATTTGGAAGTGTAGCCATTTGTATCCGTTTTGTCAAAAATTGTTAATTAAAAGACTAGGGAGTACTTAAACTTTCACAATTTGCAACTTAAACATTAATTATCAGTTTGCCTGTCACCAAATGCCGTGAGAACTAAAGTGCCTTTTGTAATTATACTGATGAGGCTTTCTCTGTCCTCTTTTACACTTTCAAAAGAACATCACTATCGCTACAAGAAGTAATGAATTATTCATTCAAACTCAGTTCAAGGGGAACCCTTTGCAGGGTCATTAAAGTGTATTTCTTCTTATTGATAAACCTGGGATAAGTTGAAATTCATTTCATGTACGCATTCGTTTAAGTCGCAGCAGTTGCTAGGTGCTAGGAGTGTTAGGGTTTTACAGTCGCTTGTAACGAGTAAGCTCTCTATCTAACACATGAGGGTCTAAGCAACCATGGATTCAGGCTTCTGCGCCAAAAGTTTCGAAAAAACATTTAGATGTTTCAAGCAAACTGGTTTACGAAATCGGGTGGAGACAACTCTTTTAAAGTTTGAGCTCATGAGTGATTCTTAATTGAGGAAGTTAGCTAGTCTTTTATTGTAATAAAGGGTCCTTAGTTTTTCCGTTTCGAAAGTGAATTTAAATAAAGCACAAACAGCGATACATTTTTGACGCCGCTTCGAGCAGATTCGCAGCATGCGATTCTTTTATTTTGAGTTAATTTTAATGCACAGACCTCATAAAATCAGTAACGCTTCCACTCTCTTCAAATTTCTTAACAATTTCTCCATTTTACCTATTGCTTGCGCAGTCCGTCGATTATGACGACCATAATCATCGTGTAAGCACGAATAGTGGCTACCACTTTCGTAGTAAGTTCTAATAATTTTAACGCGTTGTTCGATTGTTAAGCGATCCATTATCGTAAATGATAAGCATTCAACTAATATTATGACACTTTAAATGACAGCGGAGTTTGAAAGGTGTCAAATACCAGCGCTACCAACTTGAAGCCACGAAATGATGAAATGGACTTATGTCTCATCGAAGCGGGACATAAGTTCCGAAATTGTTTTGTCGAAGATGGGACATTAGTCCCAAGTTTAACCATAGATAATATATAGCAAAATAAACCTTTTTTTCACAAGATTCGTAAAGTTTTACCTGTTTGTAAAGTTTTTCTTAAGTTCCTTTCTCTGTTAATTTCTTTTTCAAAGAAAGTCTTATTTCAGCCTAAGATTTAGAAGCACCCTGTGAAGCAATGTTAAAAGTCACTATTGTTATGGACATGGAAACAAACCTTGTAGCGATATCCTCATGCGTTCAAAAGTAATAATTTTTTTCAACCAAAAAAGTAATTTTTGACAACAGTGCACCGTCTCTGGGTAGATGTTTAGGGTGTGAGTATCTACGTACGAGAATATTGCACATCGGTCCGTAAAAAAAATACTTCGTTGACAGAATTTTGAAAGGAGAGAAAATTAGACGGGACATTTAGCGAATCATTACCCAATACGATTCCTGTAGTTGTAAGAAAAAACGATAAGCCAGTTGTTCTTCTGATCTGCTGCTATTCTTTGATTACGAATATCGAAGATGTCAAATGGGTGGAGTGTAGGCAATTTAAGGTCTGTAATTCGCATGTGTAATAAAATAATCGGCAAAAATAGATAACGAACTACGTACCTACACTTTATGAATTTGAAACATTCAACTTTTTTTTTTGTATCCTTACGATTTGTTCCAATCCAAATAGGATATGTTTTTTTTTTTGGAAAATTATAATTAAATCCATTTAGGTACATAACTACATAGACACATTACAAACATTATGTAACTACATATATGACTAAGGATATATATGTAAAAAAAAATTCCCCAAGTAAGTGATAGTTATATGTAGGTCCCTATTTGTGTTTGGGATAACAGAATTTTGTAAGCATCTAGGTAAATAAGGACATTGTACCAAGCAAAAAAAAAATAGTTTTAGTTAAAAATATCAAATATGTAAGTACATTTATTAATTATTTAATGAGGAAAAGAAAAACAAACACGGAGACACTTGTGTTGTTTGCTTTACATTAAAATAATTTTTTTGTCGTATTTGAACCAGAGTGGTTGTTCCTATAACAATGGGCAGAAAAATGGCTTGTGAAATGTTTGCGACAATAGGGACATTCTTAACTGTTTTGGAAGATGATTAAGGGATACTTTGTCCTTTTCCTAAATAAACTTCAATGAAAATAGTTTTTCCCGGAAGAAGTAAACTTGCGTTATCATAACCAAAGCAGCATTGAGTTGGACATTGTCTTGGCATATTGAGCTGGAGAAAACTTCCAATATCTTGACAGTCTGCTTTCGTGATTAGATCGAGTGAAAGGCGTGAAAGGCATGTTGAGCAATATTAATTTTTAAACAATTAGTCAGACATATACCTGGTAGTTTCAATTAAACTGGGAACATAATGTAATGAAACAAAAGTTTGCGCATCTCCGCTATTGTTGCTCTGCAATTCAAATTGTAACAATTAATGTTTGGATGTCCAGTTTGTCTTGTTTGAAAATATTTACACCGAATTTGATATATTTTTTGATACCTACGTTGGATATTTTAATGTTTTAAGTTCCCTACATCGGGGCATAAATTATTTGAAAAGTTTTAAATTTATTAGTTATTTAATGAGGAAAAGAATAACAAACACGAAGACACTTTTGTTGTTTGCTTTACATAATAAATAATGTTTTTTGTCTTCTTTGAACCAGAGCGGTTTGTTGTTTTCTGACAATAGCAATAGTCAGAAAAATGGCTTATAGCTCTCAGGTGAAATGTTTGCGACAATAGGGACATTCTAAACTGTTTTGGAAGATGATTAAGGGATACTTTGTCCTTTTCATCATAAGCTGAATAAACTTCAATGAAAATAGTTTTTTCCCGGAAGAAGTAAACTTGCGTCAGCATAACCAAAGCAGCATTGAGTTGGACATTGTCTTGGCATATTGAGCTGGAGAAAACTTCCAATATCTTGACAGTCTGCTTTCGTGATTAGATCGAGTGAAAGGCGTGAAAGGCATGTTGAGCAATATTAATTTTTAAACAATTAGTCAGACATATACCTGGTAGTTTCAATTAAACTGGGAACATAATGTAATGAAACAAAAGTTTGCGCATCTCCGCTATTGTTGCTCTGCAATTCAAATTGTAACAATTAATGTTTGGATGTCCAGTTTGTCTTGTTTGAAAATATTTACACAGAATTTGATATATTTTTTGATACCTACGTTAAAACTTGGATATTTTAATGTTTTAAGTTCCCTACATCGGGGCATAAATTATTTGAAAAGTTTTAAATTTATTAGTTATTTAATGAGGAAAAGGATAACAAACACGAAGACACTTTTGTTGTTTGCTTTAAATAATAAATAATGTTTTTTGTCTTCTTTGAACCAGAGCGGTTGTTAATATAGCAATATTCAGAAAAATGGCTTATAGTTCTCAGGTGAAATGTTTGCGACAATAGGGACATTCTAAACTGTTTTGGAAGTCGATTAAGGGGTACTTTGTCCTTTTCATCATAAGCTGAATAAACTGCAATGAAAATAGTTTTTCCCGGGAGAACTAAACTTGCGTTGGCATAACCAAAGCAACATGGAGTTGGACATTGTCTTGGCATATTGAGCTGGAGAAAACTTCCAATATCTTGACAGTCTGCTTTCGTGATTAGATCGAGTGAAAGGCATGAAAGGCATGTTGAACAATATTAATTTTTAAACAATTAGTCAGGCATATACCTAGTAGTTTCAATAAAACTGGAAACATAATGAAACAAAAGTTTCTCCGCTATTGTTGCTCTGCAATCCAAATTGTAACAATTAATGTTCGGATGTCCAGTTTGTCTTGTTTGAAAATAGTTACACCGAATTTTATATATTTTTCGATACCTACATTGAAACTTGGATATTTTTACGGCATTTTTCGTCTATCAAAGCGATAAATTTTACAATTTGCTCTGATAGAGTGAACGAAGAATATTCTCGAATCTTTTGCAGGTTGTTATAACAACTGAAATATATCATCAAAAGCACAGGTATTAACGAAATCAATAGGATTTTTACCGTCTATAATGGTCCCGCAGCTACTTATTTTGTCCACTGCCTAAGCACTGAATTTTCTTAAGCTTTTCTTTCTTTGTCGCAGACCGAATTTATTTGGGGGAGAGGTTCTCTGAAGATACAGTCCTTGATTGGCTTTTTTCATTTTTCATAAAGTTCGGTTTTGTTTTCGTTGCAATGCGATCCTGTCAATTTCGGCGCTTCTGGATCTGTAGTACAACGAATGCAAATTTGTTTCTCTCTACCACATTCGTCATCATCACAAAGTGGCTTGGAACAAGTTATTAACGCATGAACACTACGTTTGCATATCTGAAACACAAAGAAAAGTATTTTGTAATGTAGGTGTCTATATTATGATTTGATCATCTGGTAGGTATATAGGCAATTTGTTTTTTGCTTACCATTTGCACATGCCGGACACTTATTCGTAATTGTGTCTACTGTATATTGTGGGTCATCAATTAATTCTTCGTCATTCCCTGTACTAATGTTTTTTTTTTCGTCAAGCATCTAAGCGTCGAATATCTTCAGTTCCGTCAATATAGTCCTTATGGATGCTGACGAAAACGTCAGGAGGTATTGGAAGTCGTACATTTTTAAGGAGAAGAGTTTTGATATCAAACTGTGTCTCAGCTGGTGTATTTGAAGGAGGACACCTTCCATCAAAAAAAAAAAACTCCGCGTATACACAGCTCCATAATGGCAGCTGCTTTATATCCTGCAGCAATTTGCCAGCAAATGTTGGAAGCCATTATGAATTGATTTTTGTTTCCGATGGAACTGCTATGTTACGCTTTACTAATTCGTCTACTCTTTGGGCCCACACAAACCACTGAGTGTAATTGCCATCATCTGCAGAATGGGTCAAACTTCCAATGTCGTCATAAATTTTAAAGTCTGCACAGCTGTTTGTGACAAGTATTTCTTCCATGGCTTTGGTTTTGGCGACCACAGGCTGATGATGATGACAGGGTGTCTGCTGCAGTTGGTCTCTCATGTGGGTTTCGATAAATTACCAACAACTAATAAATGAGTGTTTTGGCGTCCTTTAAATTGCGGCACGCAATTTTTCTTTGTAAAAAGTCGCCACCCCTGATCATAAGTCCTTTAGAAAAACAGTCCACATTTTTATCGTGAAATATTTTGTTTACATTGCTGTGCATGAAAGTTAATCACCGAAACTAGTTTTGGACTCTAAAATAAAATTCCTTGTTAATAATATTTTACCTCAAAAGTGTCTCTAATAAATTTCCGGTGTTAGTAGATTTGTCGACTCTTAACACAATTACTTTCGCTGATGCTTCCTGTACATCACTATAGTTGTTGAAAATTCTTGAAGATTTTCCAGCCCTGATTCTTCAACACTATTTCTGTAAGGAAAAATATTGTTAACAATTCAGGTTATATTTAATAATTCATCTTACAAAATTTCTTTGGCGTTTTTTTCTTTTTTGACATCTCGCTTATTTTCCCTTCTCTTGCCGCTAGTGTCGCCATAGGTTACAGAAATCCCATTTTAGCTTATAGCTGTTCTTGGGGGAGTAATGAAGCATTTGATGCATTACAATTTTTAAGTATTGATCAGCGAAAAAGTGTTTGGAGCACATAAATGCATTTTTTGTGTTGATTGAGTCTTTTCTACCACACTTTCAGCAAATTGTTTTCCTTAGGAAATCGAAAGAATTTTGTTTGTTCGCACACATTTTCTTGTTTATTTCTTTTAAGTCTTTTGTCATTGTCACCATAATCTTTAATTTAATTGTGCACCAAATAATCACCAGAATAAATTTTTATATATTTGCAGCCAAAAAATCCGCTAACTAAGTACGTCAAAACACGATACAGGTGACGTCAATTTATGTGAGGGAGATGTAGACATACGCAGTTCATACCATTATATTCTATATACCTTGTGCTACATCAATCCTCACGTAACAGGAGAGTGGTTCTTTGCCGTGTAAAAATATTGTCCTGAAATTGGTGAACGCACGAATACACGCAGCAAAGAATTGCACAGGGCAATTGCATTCGAAAGAAATATCGGTCAAAGAAATAAGCCAAAACAAAGTAACGCGAAAGATAACATGCATTATTTCGACGTATATGATATTTTTCGGCAGGTATGTACATGTACGAGTAGGTATCTAATCGTATCAATGAAAGTAGTGCACTTACCTGTGCGGCACGTGTTTCTACTGCTTCCAGCTATTTTGGTCTACTGAGTTGGCAGGAATGGCGAGTGCAGTGACGCCATATACGCACGAATGACATTCCGCTGTACTAATAATCATTTTTAGTGTCCAGGCTAACTTTTTCGAGCTCACAATGGCGAAAATTTCCATACAAAATTCCATATTGTGACCTAGGAAATATTTAGTGTGAAGGTTAAAAATGATTATTGGTAAGGCCCATTGACGACGTCCATTCGTCGTAGGTTATCTATCTTGGGTTAAGGAATGCGTGCTTCTGTTTCAAATTTATATTGAAATCAATGTTACTTTCTCTTGCATCATTTAATTTCGCAGAATTGGTCTAAATAATAAACATAGAGAGAAAAATAGATAAACTCTAAATGTTTGGAAATAATGTCCTAAGGAAATTACTTGGCTTGGCAGAGGTAAATGCAGAAACAACGCAATTAATTATTAATAGAACAATATACGTAGGACCACGTAATGCGTCAGAGATATAATTGCTTGCAGATTTATGAGACAGTATTAATGAGAACTATTATTGCAACCCTACTACATACAAGTTTTATGAACGTTGCAATATTGAAAACTAATAAGACAGGGTGCAATAGATTAAATGTCTAATTATGATAAAATAATAGGTTTTCGGATATCAATACAATTTATCTGAGTCGTATCTTAATTGAGCGTGTATAGGCAAGGGAATTAAACAAAAGTTTCATAATACATATTTCAACTCCTAACGTAAACTTAATTTGGGAAACAATTATTTCAAATCAATAAAATTATGTTAGGTACCTATAATAATTTCCTTTTTTAGGTCATATAACATTGCCAACGGTGATTTAATATTGTCGCTTTTCCTTGACATGACCGAACGTTCTTCAACTAAAGTCTTATCAAAATCAACGGATAAAACTCTTGTCTACGTTCCATTGAACCATCCAAGGTAGAAATGTTATGTAGGCTTTCCACTAAGGTGTCAGGATTTTCAGATTTAAAATTAGGATATAACTAAGTTGGTATTCCATCATGCCTACATGCAACATAAATATATAGATAGCACGTTCAACATTTTAACAAAATTCAATTCCTTCATTGTCATAGACCATACATTTTCATAATTGTAACAATGGAGCGGCCATCTCTAAGCCCAATCTTATTTTTAAAACGGATCAACACACCTTACATTTTTTTCTGTAAACTTTACGTGGAAGTCCACGCTTATGAAGAGAAGAAGCATCCATTTGCAACAGTTCTTATTTAGTATATATATATACATAGTACATTTATTTCACCAATTTAAATTGTTGCTTCTTCTTAGAAAATACTAATTTACACTTTGCAGCTGCTTTCAGAAAGGCAGTTTAAAAACTGGTAAAATTCTAAAGGTAACCTAAGAGTAATAAAGTACCTATACTTATTTTCAACAAATTAAAAAAGAAACAAAAAACTCCTACATAAAATTTTCTAAAATATATACACCGAATAAATTCATCCGCTAAGCGCAAAATCATAAGCCTAACATATTACTATAAGCACTTAGGTATACAAATACTTGAAAACGTAGAAACAGCCAACTTTTTTAATCATTTTCTTGGTCAACAAGTAAGTTGATACCGAAACATTACCATTTCTCCGAAATAATAATTCGGAAGCCAAATAACATATAATTGGCAAAAACGTTAATGGCTTGGTTTCCCGATCAAAGGAATAATTGTAACCGCATTTATAAAACTGCAAATTAGCCACCTTATGAGTTTATTACCGTTATAAGACCAGTATGAACGACTTCTTTTTCTTTTTGATGTCATTGCCTAACCCACAAACATTCGATTTTTTTTCGGAAGTGACTACCTGTTATGGTAGAAGCGAAAGGGGTTAATCATCGTTAAATGCGGGTTCAGCATTGAGTTTTATCCGATTTAATATCACTTTTAAGATTCAAAAGCTTAGATTTAAATTCTTTTGGACTTTGCTACAGAAGATGGTAGAAAGATATGCTGGTAGATATTTCTCCTACACAATTAAACAGGTCTTCATATTTTGCGAATTGGGTCACAATCTGAAAATCTGAGGTTTTTGGGTTTAGGGCAGATTATAATCTACTTACTTACAGTAGGAACACTCTGACTACATTATGCAAACTATACAAAAACAAATTACAACAAAAATATGAAATAAGCGGAAACAGGGAAAAAGTATTGCTTTTTACCCTTGTACCTACGGTCGCACGAATAACGAATTCTCCTCGACCCATTGAACGAAATTTTTGAGAGATGAAGCTTCACTTTCCCAGCTTTCAGTGATTAATGCGAAAATGACGAACGAGCAACGAAATAAAGTTGAGACTATGCGTTGTAATCTTATTTCTTTATTGTTACTCCCATAATAGGAGAGCGAATATGCGAAAATTGATGTATGTACAATACATATAAGGTTAGACACAAAAGAGAGTCGATAGTATGGCGACAGTAGTTGGTAATATAGTGTCAAATCCAAAAAAAGGGATATTTTTACACTTGTGTATACTAAGTAGAGTGGTTTACAAAGCTAACAATTTATTTTAGTTTATTATAATAATATAATATTTAATGGCGTGACCCAACAACAATTATGTGCATCGCTAATGATGAAAGAGTACCTACACCCTAAATTTTACACCCCATCGATTAGAAAGAATACTTTGGAGTAAAATATTTTTAAATACCGGACAATAGTGAGAGGTTAGCAATTTAAGCTATAGCTAAATATCGGGCATTGCATTGCATTAACAAAAAACATTTATTACGCAAAACAATTCGAGCGATTTTAGGATCTGCAAAAGACATTAATTTTGACGCTTTGAAAAATGTTACCAATATAACAGAAGTCCAAATATGAACGTGAATTTAAGATTTGTGACAGAAGAAGCGGAAACCAATAATAATAGTTGGCGCAACAGGTCTATAGGGACCCTGGGTGTAGCTTCTCACAACCATTCGTTTTGTGTGGGTTTTTAATTTTTGGAACGAATGTAATGGATCTACAATTTTATGCCGATTCCAAACGGTCGATTGAGAAGCTCTTTCAAGACAGTTATACTCAGACAGTTATACACTGAGTTGGAATTTGGGTTTTTGCAGGATTCGAACCTGGGACCCTTCGCTTAGTAGTTTAATTAAAGTAGATGTTTGAAGGCTTTCACAGTAAGATATCATATATCTTTTAAAATAGTGATAAGCTCATTAATTAAGAAACAACGAAGACTACCATAAAACGGAGAGAATATTACTTAAAAATTTAAAAATATAAGAATATAAACGGCCGACTAAAATTCACAAACACAATAGTTTTATGAGAATTATATAAGACAACTTACAACAAATTAGAAAAAAGAAAATTGTAAAATTTCAAAATTTACAAGGAACAAGTAAAACTGGCAGACAAGAAAGATCTTAGTTCGCAACCCTATGTTTAAATAGGTATAATTAAGGTCTTAGCTAAGAGGATCCACGTTTTCATGGGAGTGAAGTATTGAGTCGTCCAAAGAGAACGAAGAATACCATAAGCTTTGCCAACTGTTACGTTAATGTGATCACTCCACGTTAACGTTTGATTAAGTAACATACGCAAATTTTTTGCGGTCTCAACATATTCGATCGGTCCATCGTTAATGTAGATAGGTGGAAAGAGTGACGTGTTTAAGGTTTTCCTAGAAATGACAATGCATTTAGACTTCCTGGGGTTAATAAGGAGCGAATTCTGTTGCGACCAACTAGATATTTTATTCAAATCGAAATTTAAGCAGCTGACGCAGTTATATGTAGCTGAGTATCGTCAGCATACATTTCAATATAGGAGTTAGTGACTATGGAAGGCAACTAATTGACATACAGGGAAAAAAGTAGGGGCCCTAGGAAGGAACCTTGGGTAACTCCGCATGTTATGGGAAGAAAGTCTGACATTCTACTGTTCACATACGCAGCCTGCAGACGACCAATAAGATAGGACGATATTAAACGCACTGCGGAAGAAGAGAAGTCGTATATAGTTACTTGTGAGCTTATTGCATAGTATTGCGGGATTGACGGTGTCAAATGCCTTGGAGAAATCAAGGAGCACAAGAAACGTGCTATGATTTTTATCTAAGTTCTGCCTTATGTCGTCAACCACAGTTAAGAGTGCAGTGGTACAACTATGCTTAGCAAGAAAACCAGACTGATGAGGACACAATACATTTTTCGAATTAAGATACCTATTCATTTGCTTCTGCATACTGTCCAACACACTAGCCACTAAGCCACTGCGCCTACAGAAGCGGAAACCGGTTATATTCAAAATAATGCGTCAACACTCCAGTGGATGAAGGAGATGATATGAGTGAAGGTAATGCAGCGAATAGGATTATAGGCGTTTTCGTAAAAAGATCATGAAAAGGACATAAATCGAAGAAGAAGGTACCTAATTCAGTTGTGCAAATTTTAAAAGAGAAATAGAAATGCTCAAGAAAAGAAAATTATTCGGAGGCAGTTTATTTAGAAAAAAAAAAAACAAGAAATATGTTACCTAAACGACTATTGTTTAACATCAAATCAATTATTTAAAAAAAAAGCCTAGGGGTGGAGCTACTCTATGTTATTTAATGCTTCCAAACTTAAATTACAGATTCTTCCAGAAATTTCCCAAAATTGTGTTATATGTCGAGATGACATTTGTTTGAGAACCCATCTTTATTTCAATAGATATAGCGGAGAAATTAAAGGGTTGGAAGACGATGGACAAAAGAACTCTGCACTTGCTGCAAACTTTGCCATTATTGTTGTAATGGTTAGGGGTATTAAACAGTAGGTACAGCAATCGTCCTTTACTTTTGAAACTGCAATTAAAAACACGGACAAAAGCATGTTTGCGTTCAGTGCACCTAAAAATTTATTTTGTATTATGTTTAAGTATACTTATCTCTTCCATTACATGAAATTGTGTTTACAACCTCAGTGCTTCAGTGCATGCTCTGCCTAAATTTCCTGCCCAGCGGCTTCTAATGCACCAACCGAAAGAGTATTTTCAATCAATGTTGGGAGTTGTAACAAATCACAAATGACTGTAAATACTGTTGAAGCTATTCTATTCATATTTGTAACTAAATGTAATTTCGGAAAAATTTGCCTAGAATAAAGAGATGTTCTTAATGAAAATGAAGATGTTTTGAAATCCATTCGCTCTTCTCTATAATACGGAAAATGAGAATGGTAAGTAAGCAATTTAAACTACTGTGGTATGTAGCTTTTGAAAAGGTTTTCATAAATTACTACCAATATGTCCCACTCATTATGTAACTTTATCCAATGAAAAAATTTACATTTTTTTTCTACATCTCTCTATATATAAAATTGTTGCAAGTGCGTTGTGACTTTATAACTCACGAACGGCTCAACCGATTTCAATGACTTTTGGTGTGTTTTATTCGGCTTAAACCAGGGATGGTTTATAAAAAAAGAAAAGTTGGAAAATTCTCAACAGGTGGCGTTGAAGGCACACATTTCGTTTTTCATGGGGAAAAGCACGTTGAAAAAAAAAAATAAACTGGATTGAAATCGAGTAGTGACATTTCAAATACAAAAAAAAATATTTTATATTTTCAAAGCAATTGTTGTTGTCAATTATTTTAATTAATTTCCAAGCAAATTGTTGTTGTCAAAAATTTTGAATTTTTTTTAAATATACCTACCTACCTAATAAGTTTGCTTATGCTTACTATGTTACATTAAGTAACTTTTTGAAATGGAGTAGATACTTTTTTTTATTACACGGTTTTTGAATACCTACATCATTTTTATTTGACATTTATTTTCAGGATCCTTGCATAAGTATGTGTGAGTAATTTGAAATGTAGGGGTAATTAAGATGACGCGGACAATGATGATCGGCAACAGGAGTTGTGGAGCGTTTTGAGTTTGCACGTAGGGGTTGTTACGAAAAATGGGCGTGTAACAATTGTCGTATTCCGTTCATTAGTGAATAGGGTTATGGGGAGCGCAACTCAAAGGTACCATAACACCTTCGGAAGGGAAAAGGCTTACCATTTACCAACCAAGTTGATAGGTGCGGTTAGTTTTCTTCATGGCTGTTAAAGTTACAAATATTTCGTCGGTCGCTGATGGACTATATTGTTAAGCATCGTATCTTTGGTTATACTCGATGTTGGATGTATTCGATTGAATGGCAAAAAAGAGGCTTGCCTCATACGCACATTCTCATTTGGTTAGTCGAAAGAATGCAACCAGACCAAGTTGATGACATCAAATGTGCCGAGGTTCCAGATCCCGAAACCGATCCAGACCTGCATGATGTCATAATTACAAACGTTATTCATGGGAAGGTTTGAAAATGGTGTCAGTATTTTTATTTCACATTTTCTGTTTCGTGCGAACCAACATACAAACACATGAAAACCAATTTAACAGCTCACTAAAATTCGATTACATTTCGGTAAGAAGTCATTCCCAAATACATTAATACACACTGTTACTGTTACGGAAATATTATCTGAAATGTAAGAACAGCGCTTACACTATAACCATCAATTTCTACTTGAGTTCTGGACCCGATAGGTGGTGCTGAAAGATAGGATACCACTCTGTCTGTAGGGACCCAGGGCCTAGCTTCTCGCAACCATTCGTTTTGTGTGAGTTTTTAATTTTTTGGAACGAATGGAAGGGATCTACAATTTTATGCCGGTTCCAAACGGGCCGATTGAGAAGCTCTTTCATGACAGTTATACTCTCGGATATTTGTCAGACGTTCGCGAGAGGTGGCGCAGTGAAAAAAACCCTGAGTTGGAATTTGGGTTTTTGCGGGATTCGAACCTGGACCCCTCGCTTAGTAGTCCAACACACCTGGACCACTTTGGGAATCACTGAGCTAGTACCTAATATAAATAAAATAATGTTTCGGGGTGAAACTCGATAGCCACTATGCTAAATTTCATAATTTTGCTTTTGTTGTGTTAGTATTGCTGTATTTCAGCAATCTTAAAAGACAGGTAATTTTTTACCCTGTAGGTGGTACTTGCAAAACATAGGTGCGATAGGAAAACGGGTTGTGACACCTCCAATTCAAAAATAAAATCAAACGCTATTTACTAAGTTGTATATTTAGAATTATTAATGTATATTGTCCAAATAAACCACTTTGCAAAATGTGAGCAAGACTTAATACGAAAGGTGCCGAACATATAAAAGATAATGCTCACTCATAACTCGGGAATGGATCTTTCGTTTTTATGATTTGGTTTGGTTTAAATTCGCATTGACCCAAGAATTGACATTATGCTAATTTTTGTCGTGAAAGCAAAACTTTATGGGGATTACCTCATTTTGAAAACGATAGACTGGGGAGAAAAACGGGTAGTGTCACTTCCAATATATAGGTGCAACAAAAATTATGGAAAATTTGTAATTTTTTAATTCTTTTAATGTTCGGGGCTCACCACTACACGATTTGAAATTTAAATTCGGCCCAGTTATAATTTTGTTGTGAAACCTCAATGCACCGAAAGTTTGCAACGAAACGCGTTTGATTTGATTGTTGAAGAATCCCAAATCAGAACGATTTGCCATTGGTATTGAAGCGTCTTTAATTAAATGTGCGTCTCGCTTTGGCTATTCCAATCGCGGTTTCAATGAAACACTTCTGCATTACTATAGGTAAATCAGTTATTTCTATTACATAACTATAAGTTTTGAATAAGGAATTTGAATTGGACGAATTACAAAATGCAGTAGTACCTACATTGTGATGTCCATGCTCGAAATTATTATTTTCGTTACATTAACGGATTTGGGTGGTTCAGCCCTTGTATTTTATTTGAAATTGGTGATATCTCTTACGCGTAAACCGATTTTGTTTGGAAATATACTCATCTGGTTGTTTATTTTCCTTTTTCCCCTGGACCAATACTGCTCCTAGGGCATACCTGCTTTTCTGTGTATATGGTGTTGTCCGGAGACAGACGATACTGAGACCTCCAACTCACTAGCCGCTGGCACCCTATTTTTTCTAATTCGCCATTTTGTTTTTCTATCGGTGTTATTTGAATTTAGAATTCGTGTGACATGCAAAAAAAAAAATTAAAAACAAATGCTGTCAACCGTGGCGGATTGTAATAGAGTTTGGAAATACTATATTTTTGCATGACTGAATGCTATTGGTTTTTTTTAAAGGCGAATAATATAATTTGTTCGGTTTATAAAACTATCTAAATGAGATGTTTTACGTACTAGAAACATGTCAGGATAAACATGGTTGTGTATTTGCAGCTTTTGAATATCATTAACTACGATTTCATGAGTACATTTTTCTTAACTGAAAAAAAAAATGCTCAAAATTTTGTTATTTTTTCATAAATATTTTAACCACACTTATTCCTAAAAAAAATACTACCTATCCAAACGTAACGAATAATTAAAAATTCAACGGATAAAATTCTATGAACGCTGACAGTGACTTTGCCGACAGCGGAAGTTGCTCATATTTTTTTAGAGTGTGTTGGTGAGCCGGAATTTTTTAAGTTTCGTGACATTTGTCAATACGAAAATCTATGTATCAATACTAGAGCACCCAATCAAGGCACTTCCGCAAAAATATAGCTTGTAGGCAAAGTAACGGGAAATTGGAAGGAGTTGTTGGTCTCAATATTGTCTCTCCGAAACCACATAACCGATTTCAATGAAATTTTGAGGATGTGTATGGTTTTAGAGCTGTTATTGAGATAAAAACAAGTAACAATCATTATTGCATTTGATGGTCCTGGTTCCCTATTTCCGCACACTTTATGACCTGAGCATAGCGAAGTGGGGAATTAGATTTGTGAAAAATGTCATTAATAATCTTTATACTTCAGTTCTAAAACATTTATGTGTTCATATTTCAATAGTATTTTATATATTTTTACTAACTTTGTGTACGAGTTCAGAGTTTTATCGAAAATGTTGTGCCAATTTGAAAGTAACTATGCCGTGGTTACCTATCGAATCACAACAAACCTCACAAGAGCTTGTGACATGTGAGGGCTCACAACGGCAGAATAGGGCTGTAAATCTAAGTTGTAACCACATAAAACCAAAATCCAAACAAAAACTATAAAAATAGAAAACGTTTAATTGACCCGTAAAAATTTATGACTTTTTCGAAAATTATTATTGTGGGTTTTTGGTAAAAAATATAAAAATTGCATATCTTACAAAGGAACTGCACCTAGCCTACAAGGTGATTCAACAAATGTTTAACAGAATGTTGGTCGATTGATCTTTTTTTATCTCTATAATGCAAGGTTTTGGTTTGGTGAGTAAGTCAAGTAGATAATTGGAAAATAAGCATGACGCCCAGTTGTAAATAAAAATTTGTAATGTGACTTTGATCAAAGAATGTACCAGATTTACAAAATTGAAAATGTATTTTTGTATGAATTGATTGTAAAAAACAATTCACAAAAAATTATGCCTATTTTCTAAAAGCTATTTTAAATTATAAAGTCTCATTTGTCACAAGCGTTTTATACTTTTTCGAATTTCCCCTTGCTTTATCTGTCAAGTCATAACAATTTTTGTTTATTTAGTTCACATCATCGACAACTTGAAGTTTGCCTCAGGTGACAAAAACTAAATTCAGCCACAATAGATTGCTGACGTTGATTTTTGTTAATTTAGAGCCAAAGTGGACTTGGGGATCGAACTTTGTTCTTTTCCTTTTCTTTTTAAGTGCCATAGTATTTAATATACCTAAATTTTGAAACAAGAATTTGAATTGACCGAATTGCATAAAGTAGCATGTGCAACTGTGCGTTGTGCATGCTCGGAATTATTATTTTCATTACATTAACGAGTTTGGGCGGAAAGAAGTTCGCCGGGCCAGCTAGTATGATGGTTTTTTTTCTTTTAATTTGTTTGTTTGCATCAAAATCTATATGATTTTCAATTATCGCATATTAGTTACTAAAACATGAACCTACGAGTAATTTTGCAGTGGCGGAGTAAGCATTATATTTTTATTTTGATCTTCATTCATTATATTAATATTTATTGGGTAAATTTGCATTCACATTTTTTTGAGTGCATCTGCGCGCTGCGCTTATAAACCGGTATTTTTTTCACACACTGTAAACACAACACACAATACATAATAAATTTGTTTAGACTCATTTAATTTGCTTTTTACCATGCAACATGCAAAATATATCACTAGATTTGTTTCGTATTAAACGCGAACGCGGTAGTTTGGGAGATTAAACAACTTTTGACGCAATGTGGAGGGAGGTGAAGGGTGTATTCAGAAAAAAAAAAAACGCGTGTATGTTTTGTTAACACTCAGTTGGGACCATTCATTAAAATTCACTTTTGAAGTTTTGGTAATCCGACAGGTAATATTAATAATTAAGTATATTTATATTTTAATTTATTTTTATTTAGTTTAAGAGAATAAGGCCTCAGAATTAACATTTTAAGTGTATCGTTGCGTTGCTCTTCGTGGCTTATGGTTGGTGGCTTCACCCTGGTGAAGGTGATGCGTGAGCGTGATGCTTGTGTTGTGACCAAATATCATGGTGGGGGGTGAAGAGTATGGTTTGAAGCTCTCTCTCTCTCTCTCTCTCTCAAACCCTGTTATGGACGACTATTTGTCGACTGAAATTGGAATTGGACTTGAAAACATCCCAGGATCTTTGTACTTCTTGCAAGTACAATTAATTTGTACTGTATTTGTAATTTTAGGTCCGCTTGGCAAAGAACAGAAACAGAATCCCATACATTTTCAACAGAAACAGAATTAGGAACAGTTCTTGTTTTTCAGCAACAAAATTTAGCCACAGAAAAATGGCTGTTTGACGACAAAACTTAAACAAGTCTACATATATTGATTGTTTCTGTTGCTGCCAGCACAACAGAAATGCCAATTCTGCATCTGTAATCTGGGTGTTTGATTCGCATCGTACTATTGTATATTGTAATGGCCACGAATGAATAACAAATGATACGCCGCAATTCGACAATTAGCTGTATGTAAATCGCCTTCGATGTTTATGGATCTGTTTCTGTTTCAGTTTTATGTAGCAGAGCGAACAATGTAAACAGAACCAGAATTATTGTTTAAGGCTCTCTTTTAGGGCGAGTTTTGTTTCTTGTCTATATCAACTCATTGTTTGCACTTAAATTTAAAGGCTCACCAACGGCTTTTGCAGATGATATAGATTATAGGCTATTCTTGTGGTTTGAATAGTCCCTTAGACCTAGTCTCGGACATAAATTGGGATCTAAATTTGTTAAGGATCTGGTTTGCTGAACATAATCTAGTTCTAAGCTCAAAAACTAAAGTCATGTTTTTCAGTTTAAAATTGATAAACAGTTTGAAAGCTAATATTTCATATCACGCACCTGAATGCTTAAAATACAAACTTTTAAATTGCTACTGCACATATAGCTCTTCTTTTTGTGACAATGTAAGCTGTAGTGGGGCTTACCATAGATGCTAGAATGAGCTTTTCAAATCATTCAGAAACTCTGAGGAAGTATTTTCGCTCCACCATGCTCCTAAAAACAATTTATTATTTTATTTTTCATTCTTAATTGCAGTATGGAATTGCATTTTGGGGAGGTGTTTATCTAAACAAAATTCAGCCACTATTAATTCTTCAGAAATGTATGCTACGAAAAATATGCCGCAAACCTAGGAGACATCTTTGTTTTCCTTTGTTCTGTGAACAGAAAATTCTTCCAGTTCGTCATTTGTACTGTTTTAAGGTTATGAAATTTTTTTTTATGAAGTCCGGGAATCGTAATTATCGGTTAATTTCAAACTACAATTTACGTGGAAACTTTTTAAATATGGTCTCTGTTCCAAGTTTCCGTACTACCGCATATAGCAATTTTTATTCTGTTTCATCATACCGTTTATAAATAATAAACTTCCTGAGTCAATAAGGATGATGCCAACGCGTGGAATGCCTTTAAGCCATGTAAAACGCTGGCTTTTAAATTTTTACTTTGTTAATATAGAATCTCTACTCTCTGACACTCTGGTTAAAATTTTAGTTCTATCGAAATATGTATGAATTTATTATTTTTTGCACTTACGTTTGAATTTCTTTAAAGTAATCTGCTTCTCTTATTCTATTTGAGTTAAAGTTCTTACTCCATTTCTATATTTTTTAATTATGTTTGTGCTAAATTTTTTAAATTTTTATTTCTATTATATCCTGTTGCTTTATGTTTTATAGGGTCACCCCACTTAAAACTAATTTTATGAAATTTGTAATAGTTCTTTGAAGTGACATTCAACACTATTTTTTGCACTCAGTGCATAAAATACAGAACGTCTCTATTTTTCTTAAATTCTTTACTTAAAGTAAGCACTTATTATAATAATCTTTCTTATTTCGAATTCTTGTATTTTGTATTGAATTTATAGAAATAAATTATATCTATCTATCTAATTTACTACAGAACGAATAAACTTTCTGTTCTGTTTCAGTTTCTGTTTTTCGTCACTTGGTGCCTTTAGTTTACTTATAGTACATTTACACCGCACCTAAATTCAACATTTCGGAAAAAAAATTTCGAAATCCAGTTTGCCGTTCCCACTGAAACTTCAACATTTCAAATGGCAGCTAGTATCGAATTGATTACTTTTTTTCTGTTTAGAAGTCAGAAGTGGGTGAATCTAAAGAACTTGTTTCTTAGCTATATTATTTTAAACATGAATTTAAATAATAATTCAAACATATTAATTATATTAGCCGTTTTTTTTAGCTTCGCTCTCAGCAAAGCAAAGAAAAGTAGGATTTTCAGCACGCAATTGCAACAACTATTGCGAGTCCCGAAGTGTGAAGCCAATAAATGACGTGCGGAATTTGTAAAGAGGCTTGTTCGATTTCACAAACTTACAAATGCAGCGACGAAATTCAACATTTCGCTGAAATCCAACATTTGGGAAATTTTGGAAATATATGGCGAAATGCTGGACATTTGGCCTGAAATGTTGAATTTAGCCGAAATGTTGAATTTAGGTGCGGTGTAAATGTACTATTAGGGCCGATTTTTCAATAGTCAGATAAATCGTCTAATAATAACTAATAATTAAATTTATTTCACTCTATCTGCTAGATATAAGCCTTGAGTTTTTCAATCATAAAATAAGAGCTATATAACTATTCGAAGGTAAAGTTGTGTGAGTGAGACAGATGGATTGACTATATTCTGTGTTAAACCATAGAAGATAGTCATGTTCAAAGTTTGACGTTTGTTAAGAATAATGGATTTGAGGACGAAATGTCACAGTACCTAGTTTGTCTATGCTATATAATAAGTAACCATCATTCTGAAAGGATTTAAAAAAGTTTATGTTTTCACTAATCACCTTTTGTCGTAGGTCTGTTAATTTTACGTCTTCAGAAACGCGACTGTTAACTGTTAAAGTTTCAAAAAACTTTAGAAAATGAAATAACCGATTCCGTCACAAACAAGGAAAAGGATGCTGCATGGAATAAAATTGCCGAATTATTTAATGCTGCTAGTGGTGTGACCTCAA
This sequence comes from Cheilosia vernalis, assembly GCA_949126925.1. NCBI lineage: Eukaryota > Metazoa > Arthropoda > Insecta > Diptera > Syrphidae > Cheilosia > Cheilosia vernalis. The sequence goes on from OX421358.1 coordinate 32,572,669, forward strand.
GAACTGCAAAAACTTTAAAGCTAAAGTATGAAACTATTAAAAAGAAAAAATACATAAAAACCCGCTCAGAATCGTCAAGAACTGTATAAAACGGGCGGCGGAGAAGCAAAACAGGAAACATTTTCAGCTGCTGAAGAAAATGTACTTGCGATATGTTCAAATATTGACGGCTTGGAGGCTCGGAACGACAGTGACTTAAAGTTTTAAGTATGCGTTATAAGTTAGACACTTCCTACACTGCATCCGTAAATTGTCTTTTAGAATCCACGAGTGCTTTGTTCATACCTGCTAAAAATGAAACGGGCGAAGAATATTTAGATGATCCGTTGAACAGTAAACAACAATTGCCTGGTAAATTAAATTATTGTAACTTATTCATAAGGATTCAAAGTACTCCAGTAGTGTATCTCTTGTGCCTTGATTGCCTTCGAAGTCTGAAGCTGGAGGTATTTCTTCAACGAATTCATTACTTCCAATATATATACCTCTTCATTCCTCTCAATAACAAGGTTACATATTCAGTACTGAAGTTGCAATAATGGTATCCTGCGCTAAAGGCAGTTTGCACCGCATAGGCGCATACCAATGCTCAATACAGGAAATCGTCTTTTCCATACACCAAAGCTTTTCTCAATGACATTTCTTGTTCTTATTTACGACTCATTGTACATACATCTAAACGTTGAGCTGTTGTTTGTGGTACATGGAATGGAGTGAGAAGATACTGATGTAAGCAATATCCACTATCTCCTTGTATTATTCCATCTCCAAATGAACCATTTTCAAAGTGAAACTTTGCCGCAGAATTATGAAATATAAGAGTTTCATAAGTCGAACCTGGCCAACGAGCAACAACATCAATGAATTTTAAATTGGATGTGCACAAACTTGCATTTTTATTAATGGAAAAGTAGCCTTTTCGGTTTCTAAAGTTTTCAGCGGTATCACCACCAGAAATGAAGTGTAATATCTCGTTGTATTTAAATCAGATTTTCTAATTTTAATTCTTATGCATATAACAACAAACCTGGTGAAATTATTCGCACATGAGTACAATCTATAGGAGCTACTACTCTCGGAAATCGGGCTATCTTATAAAAATCTTGTTGAATTTGTTGTATTTCCTCTTGGCTTCTCGGCAATCTTACAAATTTCGCTCTTAAGGATAGCTGCTATTCGACTTTTTAAAAATGAATTTATGTCTTATCTGACAGTTAACCCCTATCTGATTGGCTATCTGACTGTTGAAAAATCGGCCCTTAGGTTAGGTTAGGTTAGGTTGAGTGGGGTTTCGAGATCGTCACAAAAGACCAGGCACCATAGTGGGCCCATCGCCATCCCCAAGGAACCGTTACGGTTAAAAACCTAAACCAAATCGTCCAAACAATCAGGAAGCAATTTCTAGAGTAACCTTATTCACGATTCTGCATGCCGTTGAAGTATTAAAAAAAGCTTCCTGTAGCATAAAACCTCAGAGCAATCAACAACTACTGTATCATAGGTGGAACACATTGGTTTCTAAAATAAATAAAGGCGTGAACTTCATAAGAATCAAAATAATTCAAGTCCTTATAGATAGGCTTTATGTTTTGTGTGCGATTTTGGTTCTTATCATGGAAAGTACGTACTGGCAAGTATCTTTTTGGAGCCTGAATCTTTGTTTGAAATCTGCATCTTCCCATTGTACATAATGCTTATGTCTCTTTCTCACAACTCTTTGTTGCCTTGTTGGGTTGAAGTAATTGCCTGCTAATTCCTAAGTGGTGCAAGCGTTTTAATATTCCCGTTTGAGTTTTTTTAGAGGGTCTTAGGAAATGAAGTGGTCTCCTTTATATTCCTGAGATAAAACATTTGCACAGTCTTAAAATGAATTCAAAGATGTTTATAAGTGATAAACTTCCTATAATAAAACATGTACATAGGTAGTGCTTTAATTGACTAGAATTATGAAAACTTAACTTGAATTCCAAAATCAAGTGCCGCATATAATCATTCAAGTGCAGAAAACATTACAATGAAAATGAAGCTAATTAGTGAAATCAATAAAGAATGTGCAAATACTTCACTAAAAAAATGTGACTTGCGAAGTGTTTGTTTGATGAAGTTTGTGCAAAAATGTCTATATTAAAAGTGCTTCAAGTGTTCAATTTGGGGAAATAAATATGTGGTTCCCACAAGACGGGTCAAAAAGCCACACAACACGACCAATTATGATTTTATTACCTACTTGAAAAGTTTAGAGTGAGACCTTTAATTTTTTTTTTCATCAAAAAATTTATCGCTGTCTGTGTTTTATTTAGTTTTACTTTCGAAACCGGAAAATTAATGACCCTTTACTATTCAAGACAGAATGAAAGATGCAATAAAAGTAGATCCAAAGCAGCGCTTAGTGCGAGCAAAATAGATCGAATCGCAATTAGAAAACTTTTTAAAATAAACCACCACCCTGCAAAAACTTATGTACCTATCTATGCATCTGAATCGATTAAAACTTGTTTCTAGGTTGTTCGTATTTACTTTACATAATTTTAATCCCAAGTTCTAAGGATTTTTTTTTTGTGTTGCCTTCCTTGTGCTACTCATCACAGATCGTAATCCAGGAATTCCTTTAGTTTACGCCTTGCGAGCATAAACCTCATTTACTGATTGAGTGGCATGCCAGCGGAAATTGTGGTTCACCAGAACGTTCCCACTGTAAACTCCCCTAGTTTCGACGATGCACTGGATGATAAAGGAGTCTGAATCTTTCACCACTCAGCTGGTAGATGCGGTGGCGGTTGTTCCAACTCAATTAATTGGTGGAATTTTTTGCATTCGGGTTGTGGGCTTGTGGCTTGGGAGCAGGAGCAGACACTCCAGCTGTACCCCAAAGAAAGGAGCGAACTACTGCGCGGTATATAATTATTGTCCTTTAAAATGATGCATTTTTTAATTTTCGCCTGCATTTTTCTTTAGTTTTTCCCATAAAAGCTTCTTACCAGCCGATGCAAATGTTCAGATCAGTGTCGTAACTATACCATCTGGGGCCCGTGGCAAATTCTTTTGATGGGGCCCTATCAGTAAAAATCGTCGCTTTGTACTCAGTTTAACTTTTACAAATTTCGAGATTTTCCACTTATGGCTATATAGGCCTTCTCCCTTAGGCGAGACGGAATGGTCTGTAGTCCCCACGCTAGCCCAATGCGACTTTACATTCATCCATAGAACAATATCTCAATGCATTCATCATCTATTCGCTATCATTGCATTTAGAATGAAATAAAAATAACAATTTGGTTTCAATAAGATATTTATTAAGAAAAATCTTTTTTTCGAGCTTTCTGTTCCGCAAAGTGTTTATAACATCATCAAAGTTTAAAGATCGGGCATATCGGCATAGAATTTTCAATAGACAGAATAGCCAAGCTACATAACCTGTCTTGTCTCATAGAGTTTCTTAAATAGATTTTTATCAATTTTAGTTTTGATTCATAAATGTCTTTTTGATATACATATCTCAACAAATTCTAGAGCTTTTAAAACTTTTAAAGTGGAAGGCTGCAAAACACTGAAATTTGAAATAATTAGACGAGTAGAGCCCTCATAAAAAAATATCAAATCCGGAATTCCCTTAACATAGTGTTACTAGCTCGCCCCAGCAGCAGCGCCACGAAAAAAGTGAAAACAAAATGGGGAATTCCCTGATTGTCAATGCTCACTCGCGCTGCCAGCGTACCACGACAAAATATGTAGAAACCAATGGATGCGTTCTAAAATGAATATAGATGTGCAATTACCGGTATTTTGATTGATGATAGGGGAAAGGTGCGAACAGTGAGACACTTTTCTTTGAAATTGGTATATATCTGAATGTTTTCAAGCGATCGTAACCAAACTTGAAGTATATTTTGAGGCATATTTTACCTTAATGTTTCAATACAAATTTTAGTGAAAGGGCCCATGAGAGCATCACAACAAACTGAATCTTAGGAAAAGTCAAACTGTCTCACTGTTTGCCAGCGGTGCGATCAGTGAGACAGTATAAGGCGAATGGTTAATTACTAGGTAATTAGTATTTTATTAAATAAATTAAGTAACGTAAAATATATTTCTTCAGAAAAAAAACGTAACAATAAATTAAAAGTAAAAAAAAAATCAGTTTAAATTCAGATATGGTTCGTCGTCGGTTTATAATGACAGTGCAAACAGTGAGACATGTTTTACTATTTGATTTCTGGAAATGTCCCACTGTTCGCTTTTTGTCATTTCATAGAAAAGAAATAATATTACAAAAATGACAAAGAATTCTAAGACGTTTTTGTTTTATTATAAAAGAACACATATAAATGTTATATGTGAACAAAATTCTGTGTATTTTCCTGATTATTTCCCGTTACTATGCTAAATTTAAATACACTCCGAAAAATACTTTGAGCGATTTTTTTTTTTTGTGTTTACCAGGTGGAGATTAACGCGCAACCGAAACTTGTGTTCAAAAGAATCAAAACACGTTGAGAGGGAAATAAACGTTTATATACCAATACCGGCATGTCTGTTCATGCTTTAACGAAATAGAAAAATGAGTTGTCTCACTATTTGCACTGTCTCACTGTTCGCACCTTTCCCCTACGTAAAATTACTCGTCACGGGAAACGTGTACATCTCTAAAACTGAATCTACATCTCTTTGTTTAGGTTGGTTGAAATGCTTAACGATTTACTTGAAATTGTATTATGGTGTTTAGTTGCCTCACTTCGGATTTTAAGCAGAACTTATAAAAATATACTTTTCAAATAAAATAAAATACTCAGGTACAATGTAGAAAAATAGTTATGAGCTCGTGGCCCCTTGGGCCGGGGCCCTCTTGGGTCGGAGTCCCGTGGCATTTTGCCAGCCCTGCCACCCTATTGGTACGCCACTGGTTCAGATAGTAGGTATTTGGTAATATTCCATCTCATTTTTTTTTTTTTTTTTTTTTTTGTGCTTTAATCGAATATCTATTGGTCTGGAGTGCAGCGTACCTATCAAATAATACCACGGAAATATATATGTAAGAAGTCGTTGGGGACGAAATTTTCTCCTTTTTTGTTTTGTTTTTTTAATTAGAGTCAACTGAACCAAGTCCATAAATCTGTGTAAATCAAAGTAAAGGATTTTATTCGCCATTCGATTTCAACGGAAAGTCAAAATTCCAATGCTACCCTAATTTCCGAAGCTGTTATTATGTGCGGTGACATCCTAAAAGGGCTGCATGGAATTTACAAAATTTTTGGGATAATTGACTTGATAGCCATCTATAATTGTGCAGTAGAATTGGAATTCAATTACCAAACGCGAAGATGCAATCGAAATTGATTTTTTGTTTTTTTCTTTTTTTTCTTTACAGTCAGTCGGGTTTTTTGGTTTTTAAATTTATCTTCTTCACAATTATGATAACAACCCTTTTGCAATTAATTTAAAAATATAAAAAACAACATAAAAATGTTTAATTTATTAGCCAGGAATAAAAATTTCAATAGACCACTCACATTCTGCAAAAAGTTTTAGCAATAGCATGTCTAGGGTCTACCTGTATCTTACTCATCAACTACAATCCCGCATGCAATTCTTTTCACCATTCCTTCGGCCCCCTCAGCCTCACTCCCTGACGGTATGAAGAATCCGCAATTGTTTCTCAGCAACAATACACGAACGGGGCAGCAAAGGGATTTTGTCATGGCAGAGGGAACCTATTGTGCGGCAGGTAACAATAGATTCGACCAGGTAACATCGTCCTCATCATCATCAACATAACAGTCATCGTCAGATGATTCAACCTGAAGATAGTTGCATGTACCAGTACCTATCTCTGTAGTACGGTTCGAAATGCAGCAGAGTAAATTCAATAGCTTGGTCATGCATATGGAGAACTGACATTTTTCGCTGATGTTAGCATGCGGAAGGTACCTACACATAAGGACTCGCAAGCTTCATACACCGGCGGAGAGAAGTGACATGGAAAAAATATATTTGTATACCTACCTACATGTTTACGGGAGACTGCAGCTCGCAAAGATATATTACTCCGCATCCAGTCAATGACTTTCCAAGTAGCACATTGACAAATGTAATTTCCACGATGGGTTCTCGTCTGTCTCTCTCTGTCATGCAGGTCGAGAGGGCGTATTGTTGTGGATTTTCTTTGGGTTGTGCAACTAAATCAGCAAAATGGAAATCTTTTGACGGACCTCTAGTACATGGAATGCGAACTAGCGTACACGTGTTTGGTGTATAGCAATTGATCAAAAAACCTTTCAGTTTACATATAATCTACTACCTTCTTGGTTCTTGTCACCTAGACACAGGTAGGTACAGTAACAGTACTGGCAGAGGTAATCTGACAGAATGCTGCGAAGCGATTGATGTATGAACATCATTTTGGGTACCTATGCAGAATGTAATGTATTTAATGTAAATGTGCTTTGTACTTATTTTTGTTGATTTATTGATAACATTTTTACAAACAACATTAAAATGCCGGCCAAAAAGAGTAAAATATGAATTATAACGCACAACAGGAAGAACGGGAGGGTGTTTTCGGCTAAACAAAAATATAAATTTCGAAATTATTCATATTTATTACAATTTCCTGCATTTCTTCGACGAAGAATTATATAGAGATACGTTTTAAAACAAAACTTTATATTTAATAAAAATAATTTATAATAAAAGTCAGAAAGTTCTATCTTTTATTCTGTTGTGATTCTCAGCAGAATTCATAAAATATATTTCCGCACAGAATACCAGTTCCAGAGCCCGTAAAATATTTTTTGACAGTTCGAACTTTTGTATGGAAATTAATAACAGAATAACAGAACAAATGGATAAAAGATTTCTCCGAATAGGCCTGAATATTAGTTAATTTTTGTTTTCTATTTTTGATAAAAATATGACTAGGTATATTCTATTTTTTATCGAGCTTCTGGTCAAAAATTCTATTTTCACTTTTGACAGAATTTAAAAAATTTAAATCGGTTATTGGGTCAGATTTGACCGGATTCAATATTTTTTAGTGGCAACACTGCCCATTAGTACCTACCTCAATTTTTCGAGTTTAAGACACATTTATTAACCGTATCCTCCAACCTACCACAATATTTCATCTTTTACCAGATAGAACCCTCTTTTACAAAAACAATAACTAGTGTTTACTTAATATGGAATCTGACGTCACTGTATTTTGTAATAATAGGCGTTTTTCTTATTTAGTTAAGAGCTCTGAGCACGCCTGAACTGAGTTTAAAAATTAGAGCGCGCTCTGAACGTAGCTGATATTGCTTTTTTCTGTCAAATGTGACTGAAAGTGTGTACGTATATGTATATGTGTAATCAGCTTTTTACTCAGCTTGTTCTTTGAGCAGAAATGCCTTTTTTTATATATCTACTACATTTGTTACGTTTGCTACGCAACTGAGATAGTAAATGAAGTTAACGTAGCCAAATGTAGTAGACTAGCGCTTACAACATGTCTTATTTAGCAGGGGGGAGGAAACTCCATAATTATTGGATTGAGGGTGCCTTCATTCCCATTAAGTTGGAAAACGATCAAATTGGAGAACTCTGCTCGAATGCTCGAACATTCTAAAAAACACGTCATAATCCAGGCTTCAGGCACACAGTACATAAATAATCAAATAGAAACATACGTTCATACTAAAAGCCGTAAGGCTTTGTCAGGAACGTCCTAAAAAACTTGTTGGTATTCATTATACATTAAAAATAAAAGACAAAAATAAAACTTGTGAATATTAAATTTTCACTTTTGTTATTTCTTTCCCTTCTCCTGTGCGACTTAGTAATAATAACAATAATAATTTATTTATTGGTATAGATTTATACAATAAGATACAATATCTTCTTAGATAGTATAAACTCAATTAATTAATTCCCATGATGTGTTTATTAGCTGCGATAGTTTGAACGCAAATTGAAAAGAACAAAAATAAAATATAATTTTAATACTAACTTCAATATTCAGTATTTGAGAAAGAAGAAGAGAAAAAAGAATAATAATAATAACAATATAATAAAATAGGGTAGAGCGAGGAGGAGTTGACGAAAGGAGGCTTTGTCATTTTCAATTATAAAGTCACACATAACGCGAAAGAGAGCCAAAATCCGAATTTGCATTGCCTGCTATGTTATGAGTTACACAAATGAAAAGGTCGGTTGTATCTCCGCCTTACAGCCCAACACACGTTTTTTTTTTTTTATTTTGGTCGACTTTTTTGGTAATTTAGTATATTTTTTGTAACTTTAGTGATTGTGACAATAAAAACATACTTATTAAACATAACAACAGTGTTTATTGAAAATACTGCACAATTTTGATATATTGAAATATAAAGTTAAAGTGCGATCAAAGGAGGATTTAACAACTTAGAGCACGGAGGATTTGACAATTTGCAGAGAATACCCCTTTACCGCATACAACCAAATATTTTAGGATAGGAGACAAAATAAATCAAATATTTTTTATGAGTTTTTAGTGGAAGACGTTAGGCTTGCACTTTCAACGGACTTAGTAGCAAAACTTCCAAGCCCTGTGCAAATGCCTGGAACCTCCACATCCAAGGAGAAACTTCAATTTAACGTAGATTTTTCTAATCTTGATGTTCGCTGAATTAATATTTATTTTTTAAGTTTAATTTATAATAACTGATTACAACTTAATTTATGAACTATTCTGTATATTTTGATAATTTTTTTCAAAACAAAATGAACTTTGTTTTACCTTTTTAAAAGATAGTTCGTACACTGGCAAATGCTCCTACCTATTATCAAAACCTCCTAAGGCAATGTCAAATCCTCCTATAAAGTGGGAGGATTTTACACTTTTACTATATGTCTTTTTCGATCCACATTATGAGAACCCTTTAGATTACACAATTGTAATATACACCATTTTAAAGTCAAATATATAAGGAAAGTTTCATACCCCGACATTTTTAACGGTGTGCTAAATTTTGGTTCAAAATGACGTATCATCGTTTTTTTTTGTCAAACCCTCCTCGCCTTACCCTACATCAGAAATAAGAAAGAAAATCATCACTACCTTAAAGTCTCCAAGTACTCCCTGAGCTTTAATTCTAATTCTGAGCTTATGCTCTGAACGAAAAAAGTAACACAAATTCGAGGTCTGATGTGTCTGAACTTAAAAGCATTGCGAAATTATTGAATAACAGTTCAGGTTCAATAGGAGATTCAAGAACAATAGGAGATTGTCTAAGGCCCTAGTCATAGCCATACGTTAAATGAAACCGTAAAAATTTTCTTTTGCTTTTTTTAGACCACCACAAAATGCTGTTTATGAATTATTAAGTTGGTTTATAAAAAAAATAAACAAATAATCTTTAAATTATTTATTGGTTTTTCCGCACGAAAAACTTTTTCCGATCAAATTCTCATTCAACAAATAAAAAGAATCAAATCATTCCACTGAAATAACTTCTTTCTTTACGGTTCCATCTGTCAAGCATTTTTTTTTTTTTCTGATGGAATCCAATCAGTGGTAGACTGGTGTGGTGCTTGGTTTGTTATAATCGTAGGGGAACATTTTTTCTGACAGATTTCTTGCTATGACCGCCTGAACGTAAAAAGCTCGTTTTCACTCTGTTCCAACTTTTTAGGTTGTATTTTACGTACACTGAATGTAATGAGTGTGCCTTTAGTATGTGATTCCAGATTACAATTCCCATCTTTGCAAAGACCCACTTACAGTAACAAACCGCAAGTATTCCTTTCTTTGCAATTTCTCTAACATTTCCTTCCAAGTTAAATGAATCGGAAACGTTCTGAGTGCCTTAAAATTTCCTCCTTTTTTTAAATTAAAAATATAGTCGAAATAGTTCGCACATTGCACCAGATAAAAGATTTTTTGAAGTGCCATAGGTATACCTTTGATAGTGAGGTATCTTTCTCCACCTGCCGAGCAAAACGAGCTTTTGAGGATCAGAATCCATTAATTCAAAGATTTTTGGTAAAACTTTGACTTTGATCAATGCAACTAACAATATCTTCTCTTCCTCCTGAAGCTTCTTAGGATATTGTTAACGATAACAAGCCAAATCAGTTGAGAGGATTGTAGTACTTATATCAAAACGCACTAAACGATTTGGGTAACAAGTGTGTTATTATTCAACGAAGGTGTGACTGCAACTGACTGCAGTGCCCATATACCATATACATATAACTTAGTGTATTGAGAGAGAGAGAGAGAGACACAGTACCTACTCTCATACTACAGGGTACTCCTCCTTGTGGCGTGCCTCTAGGGTCTAGGCCCCATAGCTGAGCACATAATCAATTAAGCTTGTTACTGACCCGGTTTATGACTGACTTCAGCACTTTAAGGTCTTTCAGAGATTGAGTTATTGAGTAGGTTTTTTCATAATTGAAACCACCCTCATCGACGAATGCTACCACAGTGTACTCTTTCCAAATACCTAATGCTCAATTTCCCTGACCAAAGTAAGGCGTGGACTTTTCACCGATTTACCGTAGACATCTTGCAGTTCACTTATATTTTAGAGAGAGCAATTTATTGCGCCGACTACAAAGAACGAAACCGTTCGACTTGGCAAGATAAGATTAACCGCGTCTAATTTGCGGAACATGCAGGATCTTTCATTGGAAAGTAACCTGTCAAAAGTTGTTATTTAATGATAGAAAAATTGCTTGATAAGTTTTATCTTAGTTGCAGTATCTAACAATCTTTAGAAGGGTGGTGTTTTTAGTCAGTAAAAATCTGACACTACTATGAGAGCGCGCTTGCTATTCTCATAGTGTCTTTGGAAGATTTTCACCTACCCTCGGATAAAAAAAAAAAAAAAAATTATATTTTAGGGGGCTGACCATTCATCTTAAGTTGCTAATTTAATTATATAATGATTGGCGGACTCCTTAACCAATAAGTGTCCTTTTCACAAGAACAAGAAGGCAAATGTGTAGAAATTTCACGAAGCCGTAAAAGACTCCTTGCAAAATAGTTCTCTGTGCATTTTGAGGAATATTTAGCAAGGAATGATGACACTCAAAACCGGTTAGCATAACCTTGCCTTACCTACGCTTACATATAATTTCCACGTTCCACAAAAATGCACGCTCCATCAGTCGAGCTCAAAAGAATACGCTAAAATAATTTTTCCAATATTTGGATACATACCACTACCACTGCAGCCATTTTAAAATATGCATCCGCATATTTCTCCTTTATTACCCTGCTACCAGTTGCTCAAACCACAAGTAGGTAGGTACCTATCACTTACGCGCTATTAATTAAAGAGACACATTCTATGTGAAGGAATATTTCCTCAATTTATGTGAAACGACCAAACTTAAACACAAAAAAAAAAATTTGAAAATTGAAAACCCTGCTGCTCCAGGCGTGTCCTTCTAACGAAAGTAAAACCCAATGATACTCAAAATAAATCCCCCGAGCTCCGACCCTCTACCTAATTGAGTTTAAGGATTCACCGATTAATTTCGTTGAAAAGCCACTCCATGGAACGTACTCGTATAGCTGAACCGAACTGAAATACCTAGACGAATTGGGTTTTCCTATCGACAGACCGCCAGGCGTTGATGTGGGTCTACATATTAAAACAACTGCCAAAGGTCAGAATATCTACTACGTGCTAAATGATATTCCATTCTGTGAGTGTGGGATTTTTTTCATTTTTATCCTGCTGGGCTTTTCTCATTTTCTGGGATGGCTCGACGACCATCGTTGTGCTAATGAATTTTTCGCCTTTGCCTTCTTTTGTGGTATCGTTTGGCATGATTCGGGGAGGATGGTGTATAAAATCGCCCCCACCATAATAGTATGCATCAGAAGGACATGCTATAGCGGAACTAAATGTAAATGAAAATGGGAAAACTAAATGAAGCATCGATTTGAGTTTCGGTCGATCGGAGATTGTGAACCATCTTGTGAGGGCCATCACAAATCGAAACCGAATTATGGAAATTTGGTTAAATGTATTGTATAAACATATAATATTCCAACCCCACAGTGTGATGGTGTTTCAGTTTCAAGGACAATTACGTGGCACAGTACACGATGAGTAGAATATGATGATGATGATAGCAATTGATTTTGTAATAAGCAGTTGAATAGACTTGGGGATGGAGAAGAGAAGAGATGATGTGGTCAGGCACATAAGCGTATAATACCCACTCCATAGAAGACACAAATTTCATTACTCCGAGACCACTTAGCAATTCCTCAACTGACCTACTTCATTGCTTACCCATCATTCAAACCACTAAGCCAGAGCAATAACATCAAGAGAAAAACAAACCACATCATGACCGTCACGGCGGCACCGCATCCTTCAGCAAAAGCTGAAAGCTCCCAAAATTGAATTATTATGTGGCCATCGCAATGGAATTATTAAACTTTGTTAATACTCGCAATTAATATCGCGTGACGAGATAATAGTCCGATGCTGAATCATGAATGGAGAGAAATATGAAATAATTACTCCGATGCTGATTCTCATTAATTTCTCGTTAGCAAACTCCAATTTGTTTTGGGGGCGGCCCACAGCGACGTGCACACTGATTACAAATGAGGCCTTAATTCAGTAAAGCTGATAGCGGTAGCCGCCAAACACCATCATGCCCTATGCTGCAGCATATACCATCTACATCTTATCGTCCTTTATATGGTGCTGCTGACACATTTTCGCAAGTGATTTGATATCATTTGGTCGGTGTAATGGTGTTAAGGTGGCAACTGTTCCATTTTGCTGAAGATACACGTTTCGGGTAACGATTTTTGGCAAGACACCCGGCCGTAGTGTTGATTGTTTTTCGCCGGAATGATGCTGGAAGAGGTTATTTTTGGGGGGTGGAATCGTTTACTTGGGAAATATTTTCCGTGTTTATCTTAAACAGGAGCGCAATAACTATAAGACATTTAATATGAGATGAGGTGGAGTCTGTATCGTAGCTCAGCGAAATTATATGCACAATCCGAGGTAAAAATATAAAACCATCAGAAAATAAAACACAAGACAATTATAGTGGAAAAATGTTATAAAAAACCACTTTTGTTTATTAATCTCATACAACCTTCTCGGTTGGTTCCTGCTGAAAGACTGCCTTTCGTCATACAAATCTCAGAACCTTCTCGGTCTTTCGTTAAGTTTATATACATAGAACATAGTTGCTTAATACATCGACTGCAGAGTTGCAATACGCATGCAGTTCGATACAGTCCCGGCGAAAACCTACGGTTTTCTACCCTTTCGCTTTTTATTTAAACATATTTCTGCTAAAGATAAATATAAATTATAGTAATTAGATAAATCATTTCAGCTCTTCGATTGGCAGGACACAGATCTTTTGTACTGGACTCGTAAGTTGATTGGTTGCTGCTCGCAGTATAGTACTCCTCTCTGCCTGGTTTTAATCTCAATATCCGCCCAATCGCCCATGTCGATGGTGGGTAATTCTAGCTCTTTATTACGCACAACTGTCCTTCTCTCAAGCCGTATTTCACCATTTCTTTCTCTCATACAGAGTAGATAGGTACTCTTCCTTTCACCTGCTCCAGTAATGCGCAAGCACAGTTTTACGCTCCTTCCATAATGTCATACCTTTTGTATTTGGGATCTCATTCGTTACGAAAGGTAACGGTAACACGAGTTCCTCACCAACCAACAAATGTCCCGGCGTTAACGCCTATAGATCATTTGGATCATTGCTCAATGGATGAAGCGGTCTTGAATTCAAGATGGCTTCCATCCCAAGTAGTAGTGTCAAACCATGCTCATATGCTAAACCCCTCACACCAACAATTCTCGTCAAATGATATTTCATTGACTCTACCGCTGCACCTTGATGTGGTGCTGCAGGAGCCATACATCTCCTTCCCGTCCCTTTCGAACTTAAGTGTTCAAAAGTATCCTTCACTAGCCAACGCTCTTTTGCCTTCTGAAATCCTTCGCTTCACCGACAAACGCTGTATCATTGTCGCTATACAACCATTCACACCTGCCCCTTCTCGCTATGAATTGTTCGAAACAAGCAATAAACGCCACTGACGTATGATCTGATATCAAATCAATATGCACTGCTCTTATTCGAGACAAACAAAGACGGAAACCCAAAATTTCTGCTTTGTTATTTGCTCACCTGCTCTGTCGATCATTTTGATCTCAAACGGACCTGAAAAGCTTTTACTGCTGTAACTCTCTCTCTGGTGGCAAATCAGCCATCAATTGCATCTCAAAGCGACGGTTATGTCGCACACAAATCAAGCACTTACGTAGATAATCCCTCAGCTCAATTCGGAGCTTTGGATTATGTCCTGCCCTGCTCCATGCGTAGTTGCATAATGAACGCTATCCATGATTAACCAAGCTAATCGAGAACCATTTGGCATGATTGCTGGATGCCTTCTATCATTCCATCTCTGCTCTCTCTGACCTTCCCTAAACTCTCAGAATCTTTTTACCATCCAGAATTGCTTTCAAGGATTCTATCCTGCTCTTGTCAGGTAAACACCTGCGCTTCTCTATACAAGTAATTTCCTTCGCAAAATAATTTTCCTGCTCTTTTCTTAGTAAGTGATCAATTGATTCCATCTTCTCTTCGGAAGACGGTTGTTCAAGTACCCCTGCTATATTCTCTGCTCTATTTCGTGCTATGTTTCCTGCTCTTTCTCTCCTTTTCACATGACGTACAGAACGTCTCCGTCTCTTGCCATATCTCTTCTCATCATCCTTCCGTCATTTTATCTTTGCTCTAGTTGCATTGACAAAGTGAAGTACATAGCTGATTATTTTTATAGCCTTCTCTAATGTAGACGTGTATTCGATGAATGGAATACTCCTTCTCCAGCACCTCATATAAATAGATAAATTGGCTGTGAATTTTGTGATCACAAAACCCTTATTCTCATCCCTCCCCCCATCTGAAACATTTGGCACAAACTTTTCAGATGACCAGCTCGACCGAGGTTTTGTCAACCATTCCTGCCCATGTCGCCACAACTTGTTACCAACCAATGCTGATGAGTTTACTCCTCTACTTAGGAGATCAGCAGGGTTATCCTTCGCTCCAACATGTCTCCACCTTTTGACTTCAGTGTTTGTCTGTATAGACGAGACTCTATTCGCTTCACATTCCATTGTTTTGAGGACGCTAACAATTAGTCGTCCCAATAGCTCCGCTGCGGCAAGCTCAAATCGCGGTGTTGGTATTGTCACTGTTTTAAGTGGCGCAACCCGTGTTGTTGCTGTGAGAAGAATGACTTAAATACAGCCATTTGACTTTCTCACATTATTCGCTGCTCCATATGCTCTTTCGGAAGCATCCGAAAAACCATGAATTTCCTTCCGTACCTTTTCCGAGGTACCTATCCATCTCTGAATTCTTACATTCTCTAAGAATGTTATTTCCTGCCAAAAATCTCTCCATCTCTCATCTATCTCTCTTGGTGATTTCTCATCCCAGTCAACGTTTAAACGCCATATGTCTTGGGTAAGAATCTTCCCTACAATCGTAACGGGAGCTATGAACCCATTAGAATCGTAAAGTTGCACAACGCAGCTCACTACCTTCTCTTCGTAATTTCCTGCATAGTCACTGGTGTTTTCACTGCAAGTGTGAATTGTTCCTTCTCTTAAGACCAAAAATCGACGCCTTTTCATCATCTTGAAACAAGATTGACTCCTGCTCTTCATAGTTCATGTCCTTCACTATAGCCTTGGAATTAGATTTCCATTTTCTAAGCTCATAACCTGCTCCTTTTAAAACACCATCGATATTTTTCGATAATTCGATCGCCTTCTCTTCGGAATCAGCACCCGTGGTACAGTCATCCATAATTGCCTTAGCAGCTTTTGAAAACTCCTGCTCTGCTTCTCTGTATTAATGCTCTTACAGTGTTATAAGCTGATGAAGTCATACCAAAGGTGACTACCGTCAGCCAATATTCTCTCAAATTATCCTGCGGGCTTATCTCCAGAATATACGCTGCAAATCCCACTGCTCCTTGACAACCTTCACGATTCTGAACATCATTTTAATATCCGCACTAAAAATAGCAACTCGATGCCTGCGGAAACGCATTAAAATTTCGTGCAGATCCTTCTGTAGTTTTTCACTTAGCATTTGCACTTCAATTAATGAAATGCCCTTATTTGTCCTGCAGCTCGCATCGAATACGACTCTAAACTTTTTAGTGATGCAATGATGTGGCATGTGGTATATAAACCTGCCATGCACTGTACCAGTTACTGGTGTCATGTGCCCTGCTCTTTCATACGCTCTCATGAATTCTGTTTAAGTTCAGAATCTCCTGCTAGCCTTCTCTCTAAAGCAAAGAAATAATGTCTCGCTGTAAGCTCCAAGCTTCCAAGCTCCTTCTCTGATTCCTTCAAAGGAATCGTCACGACAAACCTGCAAGAATTATCACGTGAAAACGTATTGATGAAACTATGTTCCACATGCTCCTGCTCTTTTGACCTGCTTGATGACATTTCAATGCCATCCAACTGCCATAAACGCTTAAGCGATTCATGATGTTGATTGTCTTCGATGTACACAACATGTGACACCTGCTCAAGCTCAATGCCCATGCTATCCTTCTCGCTATCATACTTTCCGAGTATGATCCTGCTAAAAATAGCTTCCATCTCTAGAACATCATCAGGCTGATGCCCTTAAAAGGAAATAAAAGTCTCTGCTATAAACCTGCACACTAGCATTAGATCTACAGGACCTGCTCTCCAATAATCTGGATACGCAAGTGGCAATTCTGTAGAAATGTCCATCCGTGGCGATCCCAAATTGTGTGTAGGCACAATTGGCTGCCATTTACTTCCCTTGGGCAGTACCCAGAAATCCTGCTCTACTGAAACCTGCGAATTGAACCATGGACCTACAAGAAGCGTGGTTTTGCATTTGATGTTGAAAGACTCGCCTTCCACACCAATCACTCTCTTCGCTATTTGCACCTTTGGCAAGCCCAACTTTCTAGGTCAGGTTCTGCCCTTATTGGCCAAACTTCCTGCTATCCATCTCGATTATTACCTGTGCCGTAGGCATCAAAGTAAATTTTCGCTGCTCTTGCTCATTATAATTAAAATATGTTAAATAAATGCTACTTATAGCTGTATTTATCCTATGACTCACTCTCTGCTTCCTTCACTCCTGCTGTACTTGCTATTGCTTTTGTCCTAGTTCTGTCCAAATGAGGGCGTCTCTCGGAAGGGACAACTAGTCAATCTATCTTCTGCTTGTTTCCGCCTTCCTGCTAGCTCCTTCTCTTTTTTCCCTTTTCCTGCACATGGAAGATCATTGCTTCAACCTTCTTAAGCTCTCTCATAGAGTACAGAGTACACTATTGTATTTGCTTCCCGGTGCACTGTACGCACGGTCCCTGGAAGCACTCCTTCGGTGCATGTCTTACATCAGACAATTCAAGCAGAGTGTTTTCTCCTTCACGAAGTCCTGCTTGGCCCGCAAGTTCGACACCGCAAACTCCGGGCAACGCCATATTGGATGACTCAAAGATTTGCACGAGTGGCTAGGTAATGGTTTTTTGTCAGCTTCTGCTTCCTCTCTCTTTGCTTAGAGCTGACCACGCCTGCTGTATGGACGATACGGCTGCTCAATTTTCCTGCTTGCTGCTCCACCCAATGCGTTACCTTTCGATACGAAAATATGTAGGCGGGCACTATTATATCATTGTCATAGATCGCTGCCACAAATCAATCTCAAAACCCTGCCATTTTATAATATCACCATTGAACGATCGTCAGGTGTTCTACACATCGTGTTGGCGAATGGAAGACTAACCTGGACTTCGATGGGATGTCCTGCTCTGCCTGCTGCTCCCGATCTTGGAGTTCTTTCTGCTACCTTCTTTCATGCTGCATAGGAGGCAAATGTTTTGCCTCTGCTTCAGCAACCCTGCGTTGCAACTCAGTTGATCAACAAATCGTTGGCCAACGCAATCCTGCTATAAAACACCTTCACCTGCGACCAAGCATCCTGATAGGCTTCAAGCCTGACCTGCGCTGTTGCCATATTGGAAGTCCCAATGTTGGAGATTCCACAAAGGCCAGCATCCTGCTCATCGAAAATATTCCGGCATGAAACATATAATTATCGTTGCGTGCTTGCTCTTTTTCCATCTCTTTCACCTGCTTGCCTGCCTCTTTTTTATTATTAATAAAAAATGCCTGCTTGCTTTTCTTTTCCTAAAAAGTGTTGCATTAGAAATTTTATTTCAATAATGCTTTATCCTGGAATAAAAATAAATATATAATAGTTCGCAGTAGGTACTAAGCAATTTGCAATTTCCCAGTATGCGATATTAAAATATATGTTGGAAAAAATAAATAAAAAATATTTCGCAGTAGGTACTAAGGAATTGCCATTTCCCAGTATGCGAAAATAAATAAATGTTGGAAGAAATCAATAAAAAATATTTCGCAGTAGGTACTAAGGAATTGCCATTTCCCAGTATGCGAAAATAAATAAATGAAAAATATTGAGCAGTAGGTACTAGGCAATTGGCTTTTCCCAATATGCGATAGCTGAAATAAACAAAAACAAAAATTTCGCAGTAGGTACTAAGCACTTTGCTTTTTCCCAATATGCGAAAATAAATAAATAAGAAATATTCCGCAGTAGGTACTAAGCAATTGGCTTTTCCCAGTATGCGAAAGTAAATAAATAAGAAATGTTCCGCAGTAGGTACTAAGCAATTGGCTTTTCCCAGTATGCGAAAGTAAATAAATAAGAAATGTTCCGCAGTAGGTACTAAGCAATTGGCTTTTCCCATTATGCGGAACTAACTAAATGAAATAATCAAATTAATGGGGTGGAAAATTGTTGCTGCTTTTATAGTAGTTGTTGTTTTATGTGCTTGTTTTATAATTCAAGTTTCTCACAACAATTTTATATTGTTTGTTGCTTTTCAGAACTCAATTGAGCATATTCTGAAATATTTGCTCCTGCTGCTTGCAAGCTCCTTCTCTTAAAAACTAGCACCGTCGTGCTTTGAGTTTTTTCCTTCTTCTGCTATGTCTCCTTTTTTTTTTATTTACCTATATAAAAATCAACTAACATCTTGATCTACAGCAACCGGTGCATTTGCACTCAAGTTCCTCCTTCACTCTTTCTCTTTTATTTTTTGGTAACTCGCACTCAAGTGCTCTGAGTTCCACCTGCTTCGCTGCTCATTGTTTGTCTCGACCATATTTCTCGCTTTGTAAAATTAATGGCGACTGGCACATTTGTGCTCAAGCCCCTCCTTCCCCTTCTCTTTCAATGTCTCGACAAACTAATAACTTGGCCAGAAAAAAAAGGTGACAACAAAAAAAACTTAACTCAAGTAACCTGAAAAAAAAAAATCTTAACCCAGCAGCAACAACAACCACCATAATCAGATATTTAGGTTTTTGATAAATATAATTATGTATAATAATAATAATTACTCCCATCACACAAAAGTAGAATCAGAATATCTAATTCTTGTAATTCCCCTATCACACAAGCACAAAACAAAACATGGAATTATTGTTGTTTCCCTTCACACAAGCACACAAAAAAAAGGAATACGCACACTCGCTTCACTCATTCGAATATTTTCCTTCTGCATCTGAAACGTAAATGAACCAGACACCCTGCCCCTGCACCCTCGTTGTCGACACCAGCGCACATTCACTGAAAAACTAAGAAATTTTATAGTACCGCAACCATCACCTTTCACTTGCAAACAACAAATTTTACAATATCTAAGAAATGTTAATTGTCCTGCTATCAATGTGGACTGTATTTTAGGCTTATCTTAGAAATTTTATAAAAGAATTATTGTTAGGTATCTATCTCTAAAAAATTTAACATTGTTTCGGTTTGAATTTTTCTGCCTTGCAAAACTCGACCGCTCGTTGCCCTTTTTCTTTTCGTTTTTGACGAAACCTTCCCATTTCTCCTTCTCCTAGCTGCTGCGAGTGCGCGGCAGAATATTTTTTGTAAATATTTTTCTCGATTCTCGCTCGCTGCTCGTGGTGTCTGGTGTGTCTGTGTGTGTGTATTTTCGCCGTGGCGCGAGAACACAAACACTCCTGCCTGCTCCTGCTCTTAATTCTTGATGAAGAATTTGTATGGGTCACTTCTGCTTGCAAAAGGGGTAAACAACGAAACAATATCTATTTACTTACTTACATGCTGGTAGGTACAAAATGATGTACAGTGCTATTTTTCGCACTGCCTGCTGATGATACGCCACTTCCTGTACGCATCATGTATTAATTTCCCGCTCACATTTATTTTGCGACTGCGTGATTTTCATCGTAGCGCAATTTCACCATCACCATTTTAGTTTTTCAATAAAACGAGACCTGCTCACTCACAATGCACTTATTTTTTTTTTTAAATAAAAACCTGCTCCATCACGTCACTGGCACCTTATCCGGCTCGAAGGACCAAAATGTATCGTAGCTCAGCGAAATTATATGCACAATCCGAGGTAAAAATATAAAACCATCAGAAAATAAAACACAAGACAATTATAGTGGAAAAATGTTATAAAAAACCACTTTTGTTTATTAATCTCATACAACCTTCTCGGTTGGTTCCTGCTGAAAGACTGCCTTTCGTCATACAAATCTCAGAACCTTCTCGGTCTTTCGTTAAGTTTATATACATAGAACATAGTTGCTTAATACATCGACTGCAGAGTTGCAATACTCATGCAGTTCGATACAGAGTCTATAAAGATGCTTCATTTGATTAAAGGTATCACCACTTGCCAGAGGGGGAGCGGAGCTCCTATTGCTAGACAATTACCATGATACATTAGGGACTAGTGGCTAAATAAGGGTTGTGCCATGGCCAGATCCCTTTCTGCAAGCTTTCACTTACCTAATTTGACTTTGTGCTAGGTACCTACTGTTTGCTTGTTTGTACAAAAATCTGCAAATCAATATTTTACCCACGTCCCAACAATACTGTGTGTTAGCAACCAAAACAAAACCGTTTGGCAGCTGACAGTTTGAAAATAAAACACTCCGTGAAGGAAGAACGTGTTTTCATTGTTGAGCAATATTTGACAAAAATGAAAGTTTGGCTTCCACAGTTCGCAAATTTCGTACAAAAATTTTGGTCGGAATATAGATTTAACTGTAAAGAGAGTAATTGAAATTTGCTAGATGTTAAAACGCAGTGGACGTTCAAAATCAATCCGTTCAAATCGTTTCAACAAGACACGGTGCGATACGTCGTACAACCGGTGAAACAATTCAATGACTGCATAAGACATTCTCTGGAATTATAGTCCCTCGTTTTCGCGATCAGAATTGGCGCCAAGTTCATATGATTTAACACCATTGCTTTCAATGGGGTTATTTGAAGTTAAAGGTCGATGTCAACAGGCCCACAACCGTGCGGATGTGTTATTTCATACATAACCCTATCCTATCTATTTATTTATTTATTAGATTCCCTTTCGACGCCTCTTCGATGTTGTTTAGTAAAACATCGCGTAAAGATTTACGCAGCTTCTACGTGGCTTTCCTGAAATTGTGATTTATAAACATTTTGCGGCTGTAATTTTACTAAACGAGGTTTGTATCTAAATGGGTAAGAATTTTGATAAACTATTACAGAAAACAAAGAAATCTATTACTTAGCTTTGTAAATGATATCATTTTAAAACAATTCCGAAAAGTCTTCGAAGGTACTGCTGAAAAATCAAACTGCAATCATATATCTATGTGTCTTCCTATATCCATATTCCTATTTCTGTTCTACCAACCACCGCCAAATCCAATGCCAGGCCATAAGTAGACATATTCACACACATCCTAAGACATTCCCAACAAGCAACAAAACTGAAGTCAAAGATAATGGAATACAGAGATATATAACTTTACAGTGGAAGGGCGGCTGCCTAGTGCCGACAAACTGTTTTCCATAAAAATTCATGAAGTCACACACACCTGTAAACAAATGGTTTTTGGTGGGATAGACGTACGAAAGATAACCATCTCTTTTATTCATTCATCTCTGACTGAAGTAGAAGAAATAATATCACAAATGCACGATATTTTATATATTTTTATTTATTGAATATAATTTCAATCTTACAATTGCATATGAAACCGAAATTCGTTTGGCAGAAATTTTGCGCAGCATGCGAAACGAACGAACAAACAAAAATTAATTTCACTTTTTAGTTTTGTTTACAATTCGACGACGACCAAACGACATTTAATGCAAAAACACATTTACGTTAGCTCTACGCAGAATCTAAACGCAAATTTTCGCTTTTAACTTACGCAGCCTTAAAGCAACGTTGCTTAAGTTCGAAAGAGATAAGCAGACTCTACGGTGAGTTTATAAATAAGGATGTTTATGTTTAAATTAAAGCCTAGTATCCTCGGGCTAAATTCTATCTCCCATACAAAAATGTCTACAAAGATAAAATTTAGCAGAGATATTTTTAATTAAAAACAATAGTATTGAAGGATATCATGTTCTCTTATCTCCAACACATCAGGATCTTCTGTAGTGTATGGGAATGTATAATTTTGTTTGCAATTTTGTTGAATTTTTCATTATTATAGGGTAAAACTATACAAAAAGCCCCACGCCCCATAAGTCTGGCACGTACATTAGTTAGTCATTCACTGTTGTTGCGGTTGTGTTTTTTTTGTCACTTTACGAAATATTTTGTGGAAACAATTTTTGGTGCCCCAACATATTGCGATAGGTACAATAAAAATTGTATTTCTTCAAAAACGAAAAACGTTACACTAAAGTTTTTTATATACCTACTTATAAAGTAAGTTAAATTATAATTTCAGTACAGTCTCCTACTCTATGGCGCAGAAGCATGGACGCTATCAAAGGCGGATGAAGATCTCCTTGGTCGTTTTGAACGCAAAATTCTTAGATTGATTTTCGGTCCCGTTTGCGTTGACGGGCTTTGGAGGAGGAGATTTAACAGCGAACTCTACGAGCTGTACAGCGACATCGACCTGGTCAGAAAAGTGCGCATCAGTCGACTAAGATGGCTAGGACATGTAGAGCGAATGTACACCAACGCTCCGGCCCGAAGAGTCTTCGACTCCAACCCGGAGGGACAACGCAGTAGAGGAAGACCTCGCCTTAGGTGGCGAGCGCAAGTGGAAGGGGACCTCAACCAACTTGGAGTGCGCAACTGGAGGCAGTTAGCCAAAGATCGCGCTAACTGGAGTGGCGTATTGGTTGAGGCCCAGGTCCACCCCGGATGTAGCGCCACCTACGTAAGTAAATTATAATTTCAGTACAGTTTTCCTCAGAAAGGAATGGGATTCTCTTAGAAAGGAATGGGATATCCATAACTTTAGTGGGGCGTTTTGCAAGCCTTAAACGCTTCACCCAATATTTTGGTAAATATGGTTATTAGAACTTCTTTCGATACTTATTTTTAATAGAAATGCAGTGGAATTACAAAAGTACTACACTGCGGGCATCATAGTCTGAAAAACACAACCAAAGACGAAATTTTAGATGAAGATTGTAAAATTTGTATCGAGAGTACTGAAAATTATTAAAGGGACCGCTCCTTTAGAAGATTGGATCCAGTGTAGGTACCTACATTGTGCTGGTTAGGTATACATGAATTTTGCCGGAATGAGAAAAGACGAACAATGCGACGTAGGTACTCAATAACTTATTTTTCATACTTTTTCTTGAGGGCGTTTTTCTAATAAATTGGGGCTTTTTACCCAACAACCTATTTACGAAGCGCCCCACCTAATCTATTTTATAAAAAAAAAAGAAATAATTAAACAAATTCATAAAAATATTAAATGCCAAAGTCAAGAAAAGAGAGTTTTTTATTTGTATGCAATAAAATATCTTTTATTTTCTTTTATTTTTTGTCTTCTATCGATTATGAGGCGTATTGTATAGTTTTACCCTATACACCATCAATAATCTTTTTAATATTTCCTTTCAGTTGATGAATGTAGTTCAACGTGGAAATACCTAAAGGACAGCCGCAGCTATCACACTACTAGCCGGAAAAGGGCTACGTCAGGTATCTCTGCGGATGATACCTACACAAAGTGTCGATGACGATGTTTTCGACGATGAAAGTCAAAGCAGTGTAAAGCTGGGAGTTCTCCGAGTGCTTAGCATTTCGGAGTTCGGAGTAGCATCTTCAAAGCCTATCTTCAAAGCGAAGGTAAATCGATTGTCTTAGCACTATTTCTTCTACTAAACTTATTTTTATTACTTAGTAGGACATTTTGCAGCAATATTCAGGATACATTGCTTGCATTAACAGATGATTATTACATTTTCCTCCAGCTATACTTATGTGAAAATTATTTTAATAGGTATAACATATTTTTCTTAGTCTAATGCTTCTTCTTCTCTATCCCAACTTCCTTAACGCCCGCGCTGTGTACTTCAAACTACACCATAAGAGTAGTCATAACCTCTTTAGCGCGTGTTAATTATAAAAAAAAAAATGTGGCTTGTTTTACAGTTGGTGCAACTCCTGTATCGAACTGCATGAGTATTGCAACTCTGCAGTCGATGTATTAAGCAAATATGTATATAAAGAAGGAGAAGGTTGTATATGAGAATAATAAACGAAAGTGGTTTTTTATAACATTTTTCCACTATAACTGTCTTGTGTTTATATTCTCTGATGGTTTTATATTTTTACCTCGGATTGTGCGTATAATTTCGCTGAGCTACGATACATTTTGGTCCGTGTCGAGCCGGATAAGGTGCCAGTGACGTGTTGGTGCAGGTTTTTATTTGGGAAAAAAAAAATAAGTTCATTATGAGTGAGCAGGTCTCGTTTTATTGAGAAACTAAAATGGTGATGGTGAAATTGCGCTACGATGAAAATCACGCAGTCGCAAAATGAAGAAAAATGTGCGCAGGAAATTAATACATGATACGTACAGGAAGTGGCATATCATCAGCAGGCAGTGCGAAAAAAGAGCACTGTTCATCATTTTGTACCTACCAGCATGTAAGTAAGTGAATAGACATTGTTTCGTTGTTTACCCCTTTTGCAAGCAGAAACGACCCATACAAATTCTTCATCAAGAATTAAGAGCAGGAGCAGGTAGGAGTGTTTGTGTTCTCGCGCCACAGCGAAAATACACACACACACACCACGAGCAGCGAGCGAGAATCGAGAAAAATATTTACAAAAAATATTCTGCCGCGCACTCGCAGAGTCGCAGCAGCTAGGAGAAGGAGAAGTGGGAAGGTTTCGTCAAAAACGAAAAGAAAAAAAGGGCAACGAGCGGTCGAGTTTTGCAAGGCAGAAGAATTCAAACCGAAACAGTATTAATTTTTTTAGAGATAGATACCTACCTAACAATACATTTTTTTATAAAATTTCGTAGATAAGCCTTAAATACAGTCCACATTGATAGCAGGACAATTTACATTTCTTAGATATTGTAAAATTTTTTGTTTGCAAGTGAAAGGTGATGGTTGCGGTATTATAAAATTTCTTAGTTTTTCTGTGAATGTGCGCTGGTGTCGACAACGAGGGTGCAGGGGCAGGGTGTCTGGTTCATTTACGTTTCAGATGCAGAAGGAAAATAATATTCGAATGAGTGAAGCGAGTGTGCGTATTCCTATTTTTGTGTGCTTGTGTGAAGGGGAACAACAATAATTCCATGTTTTGTTTTGTGCTTGTGTGATAGGGGAATTACAAGAATTCCATATTCTGATTCTACTTTTGTGTGATGGGAGTAATTATTATTATTATACATAATTATATTTATCAAAAACCTAAATATCGGATTATGGTGGTTGTTGTTGCTTCTGGGTTAAGATTTATTTTTTCTCAGGTTACTTGAGTTATAAGTTTTTTTTGTTGTCACCTTTTTTTCTGGCCAAGTTATTAGTTTGTCGAGACATTGAAAGAGAAGGGGAAGGAGGGGCTTGAGCACAAATGTGCCAGTCGCCATTAATTTTACAAAGCGAGAAATATGGTCGAGACAAACAATGTGAATGAGCAGCGAAGCAGGTGGAACTCAGAGCACTTGAGTGCGAGTTACCAAAAATAAAAGAGAAGGAGTGAAGGAGGAACTTGAGTGTAAATGCACCAGTTGCCGTAGATCAATTTATTAGTTGAATTTTTATATAGGAAAAAAAAGGAGACATAGCAGGAGAAGGAAAAAACTTAAAGCACGACGGTGCTGGTAGTTAAGCGAAGGAGCTTGCAAGCAGCAGGAACAAATATTTCAGAATATGCTCAATTGAGTTCTGAAAAGCAACAAACAATATGAAATTGTTGTGAGAGATTTTGATTATGAAACAAGAATTTAAAACAAAACAGCTATAAAAGCAGCAACAATTTGCCACCCCATTAATTTTTTATTGATTTATTTATTTCCGCATACTGGGAAAAGCCAATTGCTTAGTACCTACTGGGAAATATTTTTTATTTATTTCTTCCAACATTTTTTTTACTATCGCATACTGGGAAAATGCAAATTGCTTAGTACCTACTGCCTTATGTTTTTTATTTATTTTTTCCAACATATATTTTAATATCGCAATACACTTTTTAGGAAAAGAAAAGCAAGCAGGCATTTTTTATTAATAATAAAAAAGGGGCAGACAAGAGGGTGAAAGAGATGGAAAAAGAGCAAGCACGCAACGATAATTATACGTTGCATGCCGGAATATTTTCGATGATGAGCTGGCCTTTGTGGAATCTCCAACCATTGGGACTTCCACGATGGCAACAGCGCAGGTCAGGCTTGAAGCCTATCAGGATGCTTGGTCGCAGGTGAAGGTGTCTGATAGCAGGATTGCGTTGGCCAACGATTTGTTGATCAACTGAGATGCAACGCAGGGTTGCTGAAGCAGAGGCAAAACATTTGCCTCCTATGCAGCATGAAAGAAGGTAGCAGAAAAAACTCCAAGATCAGGAGCAGCAGGCAGAGCAGGACATCCCATCGAAGTCCAGGTTAGTCTTCCATTCGCCAACACGATGTGTAGAACACCTGACGATCGATCAATGGTGATATTACAAAATGGCAGGGTTTTGAGATTGATTTGTGGCAGCGATCTATGACAATGATATAATAGCGCCCGCCTACATATTTTCGTATCTAAAGGCATCGCATTGGATGGAAAAGCAAGCAGGAAAATTGAGCAGCCGTGTCGTCCATACAGCAGGAGCGGTCAGCTCTAAGCAAATGCGAGAATGTGCGAGCAGGTGGCAGCAATGTTCGGAGAGAGCAAGCAGGAAGGCGGAAACAAGCAGAAGAGAAATTGACTAGTTGTCCCTCCCGAGAGACGCCCTCGGTTGGACAAAAGCAATAGCAGGTACAACAGGAGTGAAGGAAGCAGAGAGTGAGTCATAAGGTAAATTTACTTTGATGCCTACGGCACAGGTAAGAATCGAGATGGATGGCAGGAAGTTTGGCCAATAAGGGCACAACCAATCCTAGAAAGTTATCAGCTTGCCCAGAGATTGGGCTTACCAAAGGTGCAAATAGCGAAGAGAGTGATTGGTGTGGAAGGCGAGCCTTTCAACATCAAATGCAAAACCAAACTTCTTATAGGTCCATGGTTCAATTCGCAGGTTTCAGTTGAGCAGGATTTCTGGGTACTGCCCAAGGGAAGTAAATGGCAGCCAATTGTGCCTACACACAATTTGGGATCGCCACGGATGGACATTTTTACAGGGTTGCCACTTGCGTATCCAGATTATTGGAAAGCAGGACCTGTAGATTTACCTATTGCTTGTGTGCAGGTTTATAGCAGAACATTTATTTCTGTTTTAGGGCATCAGCCAAGTGGCGTTTTAGAGATGGAAACAATTTTTGGCAGGATCATACTCGGAGATTATGAAAGCGAAGAGGATAGCATGGGCATTGAGCTTGAGCAAGTGTCACATGTTGTGTACATGGAAAACAATCAACATCATGAATCGCTTAAGCGTTTATGGCAGTTGGATGACATTGAAATGTCATCAAGCAGGTCAAAAGAGCAGGAGCAGGTTGAACAGAAATTTATCAATACGTTTTCACGTGATAAGTCTGGCAGGTTTGTTGTGACGATTCCTTTGAAGGAATCAGAGAAGGAGCTTGGAAGCTCGGAGCTTACAGCGAGGCATAGGTTCTTTGAAGGTTAGCAGGAGATTCTGAGTTGAAACACAATTCATGAGAGAGTATAAAAGAGCAGGGCACATGACACCAGTAACTGGTACAGTGAATGGCTTATATACTACATGCAACATGCCACATCATTGCGTCACTAAAAAGTTTAGAGTCGTATTCGATGTGAGATACAAATGCAGGACAAATAAGGGCATTTCATTAAATGAAGTGCAAATGCTGAGTGAAAAGCTACAGAAGGATCTGCAGGAAATTTGAATGCGCTTCCGCAGGCATCGAGTTGCTATTAGTGCGGATATTCAAACGATGTTCAGATTGGTGAAGGTTGTGAAGGAGCAGTGGGATTAGCAACGCATATTCTGGAGAGAAAATATGCAGGAAAATTTGAGAGAATATTGGCTGACGGTAGTCACCTATGGTATGACTTCATCAGCTTAAAATGCTGTTAGAGCGTTAAAACAATGTGCAAGAGAAGTAGAGCAGGAGTTTCCAAAAGCTGCTAAGACTTTTATATGGATGACGGGTGCTGATTCCGAAGAGAAGGCGATCGAATTATCGAAAGATATCGATCATGTTTTAAAAGGCGCAGGTTATGAGCTTAGAAAATGGAAATCTAATTCCAAGGCTATAGTGAAGGACATGAACTATGAAGAGCAGGAGTCAATCTTGTTTCAAGATGATGAAAAGGCGTCGGTTTTTGGTCTTAAGAGATGGACCAATTCACACTTGCAGTGAAAACACCAGTGACTATGCAGGCAATTACGAAGAGAAAGGTAGTGAGCTGCGTTGTGCAGCTTTATGATTCTAATGGGTTCATAGCTCCCGTTACGATTGTAGGGAAGATTCTTATCCAAGACATGTGGCGTTTAAACTTTAACTGGGATGAGAAATCACCAAGAGAGATAGATGAGAGATGGAGAGATTTTTGGCAGGAAATAACATTCTTAGAGAATGTAAGAATTCAGAGATGGATAGGTACCTCGAAAAAGGTACGGAAGGAAATTCATGGTTTTTCGGATGCTTCCGAAAGAGCATATGGAGCAGCGAATAATGTGAGAAAGCCAAATGGCTGTATTTAAGCTATTCTTCTCACAGCAATAACACGGGTTGCGCCACTTAAAACAGTGACAACACCAACACCGCCATTTGAGCTTGCAGCAGCGGAGCTATTGGGACGACTAATTGTTAGCGACATCAAAACAATGGAATGTGAAGGTATCGAGTAGGCATTGGATAAAAAAATTACCATTCAATTTGAAAACAATTTTAGCGAATAGAGTCTCGTCTATACAGACAAACACTGAAGTCAAAAGGTGGAGACATGTTGGAGCGAAGGATAACCCTGCTGATCTCCTAAGTAGAGGAGTAAACTCATCAGCATTGGTTGATAATGGAATGGTTGACAAAAATGTTTCAGATGGGGGGAGGGATGAGAATAAGGTTTTTGTGATCACGAAATTCACAGCCAATTTATCTATTTATATGAGGTGCTGGAGAAGGAGTAGGTATTCCATTCATCGAATACACGTGTGTATTAGAGAAGGCTATAAAAATAATCAGCTATGTACTTCACTTTATCAATGCAACTAGAGCAAAGATAAGATGACGGAAGGATGATGAGAAGAGATATGGCAAGAGACGGAGACGTTCTGTACGTCATGCGAAAAGGAGAGAAAGAGCAGGAAACATAGCACAAAATAGAGCAGAGAATATAGCAGGAGTACTTGAACGACCGTCTTCCGATGAGAAGATGGAATCAATTGATCACTTACTAAGAAAAGAGCAGGAAAATTATTTTGCGAAGGAAATTACTTGTATAGAGAAGGACAGGTCAGGTAACTGACAAGAGCAGGATAGAATCCTTGAAACCAATTCTGGATGGTGAAAAGATTCTGTGAGTTTAAGGAAGGTCAGAGAGAGCAGAGATGGAATATGAGCGAAGGCATCCAGCAAATGGTTCTCGATTAGCTTGGTTAATCATGGATAGCGCTCATTAAGCAACCACGCATGGAGCAGGGCAGGACATAATCTAAAGCTCCGAATTGAGTTGAGGGATTATCTACATAAGTGCTTGATTTGTGTGCGACATAACCGTCGCTTTGAGATGCAATTGATGGCTGTTTTGCCATCGGAGAGATTTAAAGCAGGAAAAGCTTTTTTACACACAGGTGTATTACGCAGGTCCGTTTGAGATCAAAATGATCGACAGAGAAGGTGAGCAAATAATAAAGCAGAAATGTTGGGCTTCCATTTTTTTGTTTTTTGTCCCAAATAAGAACAGTGCATATTGATTTGATATCAGATCATACGAACACTTCGAAAGGGACGCGATGGAGATGTATGACTCCTGCACCACTACATCAAGGTGCAGCTGTAAAGTCAATGAAATATCATTTGACGAGAATTGTTGGTGTGAAGGGTTTAGCATATGAGTTTTATAAGCCTTGAGGCGTATTAGTACGGCTTCTTTTCTGGACTCGTTTGTCTGATCAATCATAAATTGGGTGAAATCATAACAATTTATCTTTCTCTGGAGCTTATAAGCCGCAAATCCGGTATAAAATGTAAGGGCAGTTTTTCTGAGTATCCCTTAGGTGTAACTGTGTTTGTGTTGCTACAACTGTCCTCAAATTCTTCATCCACGTCAACGTATGCAATTTGGTTTACTATGTCCATCTATAAAATATGGTCTTCTACTGGAGCTTCCATAGAGTAATCTTCATCCATCTCTACTTCCATTTCCAAAGAGTACTCTTCATCAACTTCTGATTCCATTTCCATTTGCATTAGCTCGCCTAGATTTTGCTATAGCAAGGTCTCCATCCCAGCATCCTCGTATCCAGCAAAGTCGGAGGAATTTAAGTTTTTAAAAATGATTTGCTTTTGATTTCGAATAAATCTATAAGCTGAAGGGTTCCTTTCATACGATCCTCTATTTGATCGTGCCATGGAGAACAAATTCTCTGCGACATCAGTATTAAGGTGTCCAACAAGAAGAAACTTCTGCTCACTGCTTTTCAAATGTTCCCACATTTGCTCAATTCCTAGCAATATCTGCAATAGTCCTGAAAAGCAGGGGGGCTTTAGAAGTGGTCCAGTATATTCTCATGATGAAATCCAATTTCGCGCAGTTTTTATTGACTGTAGGATGTTATTTGTTTCCGTTATTGGCTTCCGATTCGGGTTATATGAATTTAGATTGGGACAATTGATCTAGCCACTTTTTTCTCCTCCTCCGTTTGTAACAGTTTGTTTCAGCAACGAGAAAAATTCCGACAGCTACATTAGAGCTGAACATTTGCGTTGCCAGTTTAACTGATAACTTCTCAAAGTTGTTGGGACTCTTTGTGAGATTGTAAAATACTTGGAATATGCACTTCGAGTCTTCTTCATACAGCTGAACAAGCACATTTCAGTCAGCAATATCTTCTGAAATTAGGATTTTATGTTCAAGTAATATATTTCACACGCTCTTAAAGAGATGCGAATAATCAAAAAGCAGAAAAATTCACTGGTTACCTGCATCGTAATAAGGCTTTTCTTCGGAGGCCCCTAGCAATTTGTAAGCCAGCACATTATTACTTCCTTGGTCACAGCTTGTCGCAACAATGTTAAAACCACATTGTGTTATTTTGTTAATGGTAATTTTTAACTTGGGCAATATCATTCATCCTTCCAAGCTCTCCAAAATCGTTCAGTCCATATATGATATCATCCTTGATGTTGTATTCAAGCTATTATTTTATAGCCATCTCGTCAAACAAAAGAACGCATTTCACTTGGGCTCGGCTACTGAGTAGACTAAACACATAGTCTCACCGCTGGCAATTTAAACCCCGATTTCAACAAGTGTGAGTATGCGGATGGGGATTTGTAAAAGAGTTTGACAAACATCTTTTTCGTCATTTCCCCAATGACTTTGAGGCTTATGAAACATTTGGGCAAAAACAAATGTCTGGACATCAGGTCGTAAACCTTCCAACTGGCATTCGATAAGTTTCCGCAAGTTGTGGTCCTTGTCGTCTTTTCGTCTTTTTGGTGTTTCAAGAATGTGTTGGGCTATAGCTCGCTCCGGTTTTGACTGTTCCATTTCGTAGGAATAAAGACCAGGAGAAGGAAATTGAGAGGGTGAAATGTGGGAGCAAGAAGGTATATCTGAAAAAGAATAATCTCTAGAGTAGGTTTTGGGCCTCGGAACCCTATTTAAAAGAGAAAGAAATTAGGGGCTCGAGTTATATGGCTCATTTGGCACTTCTAAAACATCAGAAGGATTAAGACAGTGAAGTATCGATGTTTGTGTGGAAGTCCGCAGATGTCGAGAAGTAGTTGTGGTTTGAGGATCATTCGGTATGTTAGACAATCCCGTTGATTCAGAGAAACCATGGACCGATGTTCCCAAAGACAAAGTGGAAGTCGGTTCCTCTAGCGAAACCCCCGAATTCATACAAAGAAAACACGAATTATCTAGAGATAAATTGGAGCAACTGCAGCCCGAATATGATATAGGCAACGCACCTTTTCTCAGGAGTTTCCGAGTGGCTCCAACTTTTATGTCTTTAGCGTAAAAATGATTTTCGCAGACATATGCGCATTTAAGTAAACTCTCACACTGTAGATGCCTTAACCAAATCGGCCGTCTTTGGTCATTCGGAACTTTAAAAAACCACACCGAAGCAAATGCTTTTAAGTTTTCACAGCCGTTATATAAGCACTTCATAGTATTTAAATATTTAAAATTGTATGTAGGTAGGTATGTGAAAAAAAAAATATAGAAATAAAATATATTTCACAGAATATAATTTGGTACTTTTCGTAGATTTTTTAAAACACCAGCAAGATGGGATTACACATAAAAATCGTCTTTTTTTAATTTAAATCTTATTGAACTTGTTTTTCTTTGTGTCAATAAACTCGTATGCACACACACTAGTAATTATTGTTTTGTCTTTATATATTTTGTTATTAAAAATAGACTGTTTATTTCAAAATCTGAATCACACACACTCGCACAAAAAAGCTAATATCATGTTGTTTTTTTTAATTAATTAATATCAATTTTAGTTAGTTTACTTGAATCAATGAATGAAATCAATTTTTATGCACTCCAAATATTGCGAACTAGTTGAATTATTCGAAAAATAAGTTTGACTTTATTTTCAATGAATTTGGTTCGATATCTAGGTAACTAAATAGTTAAGGATCGCAAGGAAATCAATAATGTGGCGAAAAATGTACCTATAGGGTTCTAAACAAAATAAAGAGTGGTGTTTTTGCCCACAAATAAAAAGAAAACCCAATAAAAAGTTTTATTATATTGCCCAAAACCGTAAAAAATTAAATATATTTAATTATTTATATTTATATTAAATATATTTATCAACTATACCTGAATTCTAAATTATTCTTCAATTACTGAGAAACAGAACTTCCCATAACTACATGTTTTTGCAATTATTCCGGGAAGAGTAAGTTAAGCTAGATTATGTAAAAAAATAAATTGGCGGACAAATCCTATAAGGGTTACTACCTAGACAATTCTTAGATTCTAGATTTATGACCCCTTCTAAAAATTACACCATACCACTAAAACAGAAAACATTATTATTCGGATGACCGGTAATATTTATGTACATTCGGCAAAACAGTCAGTTTTTTAAACCGTACACTCGAAGCCGTACCTATATACCAGTGATTCCCAAAGTGGTCCAGGTGGACCCCCAGGGGTCCACGGGAGACTCGACGGGGGTCTACGTTGGCTAATCTAATCTTCACATTTTTTGACGAGTTTTGGGAATATGGTAAAAATGTAGCAGCAGGGGGTCTACCGAAACCAGGTTAATTTTGAAACTGGTCTATAAGAAAAATAAGTTTGGGAACCTCTGCTATATACCTACATATTTAGGAAAAGTAATGCCATTGTTCTGATTTCTTCGTTATAAAATATTATACCTACTCAGTAAATGGGCCTTAGAGCATTGGATAGCACCAATATGACAATACGCATCAACACAGGTTAGAGTTCGATTTATGAATCAATACCTATTATTTTTATGCCTTTATGAAATAAGTATGAAATGCATGGGAAGAGAGATGAAACAACGATAATACCATTTCAGAAATGACGACCTATCCACCTGTTCATAAAAAGTTATACATTGTTACGGGGCCATATATATTGGCATCATAGATTACCTACCTGAAAAAAAAAGAAAAAAAAAAAAAAAATGTTGTATTACTACCACGGATGTAAACAAAAATCTCGATTGGAGTTTACCGAGGGAAATTTCCATGGAATTTACATCCTGACAGGCAAACTCCAATATTAAAACACTCTACGTACCTTATTAAATGTTTATCCCACCCACCTGTAACGAAAATCAAATTAGTATTCCGCAATTAATAAAATAAAGTTCCTTACCAGAAATATGTCCATCCGATGTCCCCATGCTTTTTTTGTTTTGACGTTTTGCATTTTGCAAAATTTGTCAAGTTTTGTTTCTCCTCGTTCCAATTCCGTCTGTTCCGTTTCGCGCAGTTCTGTCTGTTGCACTCCGTCAATGTAATATGTGATCGTTACATTGTAGCTTATGTTTATTTATTTATGTTTTATATATTTATTAATTTATTTATTTATTTATTTTTATGTATGATTGAGTGTAGGTATTTGTTATATGATTCATGTAGAATGACAGAGGTAAAGACTGACTTGACGAACATGACAAAAAGGAAGACAGACAGCTTTCTCTTAAGCTCTATTTTGACTCTCTCTCATAAGAAGAAGAGGGGAAACTGAAAACAGTAAGGAGGACACAAATACACGAATAATAATTATAAAAGAAAGAAATAGACGAAAATAGAGGAAGTAAGCGATTAGGACGTATTGACAAAACAAAGATAGAAATAGGAAATACTTAAAAACAAAGAGAGGGGAAACTTGTGCAACAGAGTTTGCGTTTGCTTTTGTCCGACGAGCCGACAATCAGCCATCTGATTATAGAGTGCGGTCAATGAACCATAGCGGCTATAGTGCAGAAGCATTTTTCTTGGCTATCGCACAGTTGCGAAAAAAAAATACCATCCCAGCGTGAGGAAGCTCAAAAATATTTTTTTATAAGAATAATCGTCGCCAAAAAAGTGGGAGATTAGAGGAAAAATAAGCAAAAAGACTTTGCTACAGAGAGAGAGATATCCGTACGAGAATATTCTCCAAATTGTTGGCAGGCGTCCTAGCTCCCGTTGCTCGGCTTGGACATTATTAGTCCCAAGCCAGACGGAACCCAACGAGCGACACCAGGGCTCAGCGGCCTCCTAGCGGTCCTCTCCCCCACGGTCACCCGTCCGACAAGCATACCGGAACTTTTCTGCGGCGGCAGGTTTGGCTCGGGAAAGCATTCCCTCTAACAAAATAAACTATACAACAAAACCGACACAGCACATCAAAAACAACGAACGGCAACAAGACATAACCCCCCCAACGGAATAGTGGTGGTGAAGGCAAGGTGCTCCGCCACCCTGCACAAAGCAAAGTGTCCCACCAAAACGGGGACCCCACAAACTCAGCAGCAGCAACAACCTTTTTTTGTGAAGTGCCAATTGTGTTTTTTTTTAGTTTTAGCTTTGTATAGATTTTGTGAATTTGATTTTGAATTTTAATTAGAGTAAGGTTAGGGATTAAGGTTAGGCATAGTTAATTTTAGTAGTAGTGGTTACAATTCTGCGTTTAGCATTTTTGGTTCTTTTGTTCGCGGGTAGTTTTAAGCCATATTTGGAATTTTGAAATCTACGTTTCTTCTTGTGCTGCCGGCAGAACAACGGGGGACGAAATTTTGCAACGTGAGTACATTTTTATATATATATTTTATTGAATTTTAGTAGTAGATAGTATTTAGTGTTAAGTGCAGAACTTTTTTTTTGTAGATTTAAGTTTTTTTTTTCTTTTTCTTTTGCCCTTTTATTGCTTTTCTATTAGTTTTTTTTATTTTATGAGTTGCGGTATTGGTTTAATTAATAAGTTAATAATAAATTGGCACTATTCATATTGTAGTTGTCGATTTTTATATTTTTTTGGTGGAAATTACCCATTATACTGTGCGGTTAAGCTCCAAATAGCATTCGGTGTGTGGAGTAATGGGAATGCCGTCCTTCTATGGTTTAACGATGACGTAACGCGACGTTCACGAACTATGACGACATGAAGTGACGACTAACTTCGCTCGTTCTTTAGGGTTTAGGTTGTGACTTGCGGAAACATTGAGGGGCTATCACTCACAACATCGGCCGGAGTGATAGCGATTGGATTATGTCATTGAACATAAGGGTGGGCTGGCCATTCCGTGCCATCAACATTCAACATCTGGCAAGTCTCGGGTTCATGATGAACCTTTACCCTGGAGGGACAATGGGAAGGAAAGTTGCGTTTAGGGTTAGATTAGCCTAGTTTTAAGTTAGTGTAGTAGTAGTATAGGGCTAGCTTTAGTGTTAGGTTAAATTAGGTACAGCTTAGGATAGATAGGATTAGTTTCGCGGTTCTTACCCGTCCTCCCTCAGGGGTATTGGCATAGGTCCTTGGAGCATTTTTGCTTCTTTTTCTTTCTTTCTTTTCTGTCCTATCTTTTTTGAAGTCCGTCCGCAGTCTACTTAGAGTAGCTTTCTCTCTCTTTCCTTTTTTTCATTTTTTTGGCATGGATAAAAAGTTTGTTGAGCAGGTGATATGTGGCAAGGGGGCAAGAACACCCCCGTCCGACGAGCTTTAGCCGAGCAACCACAAGCATGCTGCGCCCTCCTTGCCCATGTCGAAGTTGCCCCTGTGGCTCGACCCTGGCTCACAACAACATATATGTACATCTTTTTTTTTACTAATAACTTATAACTGAGACCATAGGTACATCAATTAACATTATTTTCCTTTTTCAAAATCCTTTTCCTGCATAATTCTACCCCCTTAACAAATTAAATATACAATTAGTAAATCAGGACAATCAATCATATGCCCATAGAAGATACAAGTGTAATTGGTAATGCAGAAATTCTTCCAAAGAAGAAGAAATGCCCATCCAAGCACAACTACACAAAAAGTAGGTACCTGCTCATCTCATTCATAAAAGCAACAGACGAAAAACCTGCAAATTTATGAAACCGAACCAAAAAGCGAGAGAAAGAATAGATTACAAAATCCACCCCACATCAACACTCTGAAATCGAAAAGGGAAAACATATCACAAAACAGCGTCCCAAAAGCATACGCATTCACTTGGGTGTTTTTTTTCATTTAAAAAAATATACCAGCCATAAGCGCTGAAACCAATACAACCGCCACCAATCCACCATCGAGGTTTCTGCGCCAACTAAATACTAAACTAAACCAACGTTATCTATGATTTTCACTTTCACCCTCTAAAATATTTCAGCTTTCGTACAGTGCCGATGGTGGCGCAATGATCTTCTCGTCGAACTGATAGTGATTATTGATAGTCTCTATCAGAGTATCAGAGTATATCCATTAATGAGTAGGGACACTCTCTCTACATATGCATTTGCTACTACCGTAAAGCAAAATGCAGAAAAAATCGTACAATAAGTGGAAGCAGGTCAAAAGAATACTTTTTACATGAATACAACGACTGCTTGAGAAGAAAAGGGTACACAACACATTTTACATGAACCACTACATGCGGCTTGCTGTGTACGACGAACGATTGTGGATTTTTTCATAAAGCATTTTTAAAGGCGGGCCGGAGTGACTGTCAGTATATTAGTATCCTCTCGGTATGAATTAATATGTTCAGGTAACCAGCTTTGCTGTAGTAGAATTGGTAATATATATTTTTTTTTTGCCATTGGTTATTGATTAAATAGTCTTTGTTATGGACATGAAAACGAAATGTTTCATTCTATATCACGAAATTCAACCCTTTTGCTTTGTTACGACTTCGTTAATAACCATTTTTTACAATTTGAAGTTTTATTGCCAGCACTTTTTAGGTAATATATTTCATAGCAGATGGTCAGATGGATGTAGAGGGGACTGTTTACATTTTTTCGCACGTATTTTTAAAGGCGGGCCGGAGTTGGATTGTTATCAGTCGTTCATTAATATCAATTGACGAAAGAAAGGGTGTTCCGTGTCAGTGCGTGTAGCAAACAATTAAAAGTAGTGAAATAGTGAATTTGAAGTGCAAGTTTACATAGTTTAAAAACTCCAAATAAAATAATGGGAAAACATTATTTTAAATGTTTGGCATGTGGGCGAGAGGAGAAAGAAAATGTTGGAGTTAAATATTTCAAAATACCGGATAATAGTGAGAGGTAAGTAATATAAGTTATAGATCGGGCAAGAACGAATATAAATCCGTGTTGTATTTCTTTTTTTTTTTTTAAGAAAAGCGAAGTGGTTGAACTGCATAAACAAACAACACTTAATACATAAACAATTGTCGAGGGATTCTAGGATCTGCGAAAGACATTTCTCGAAAGACATGTATGGCAAGTCAACGATGCGCTTAAAATGCTCGGCAACACCTAATTTCGAAATTTTGAAAAATATTTCCAATATAACTGAAGGTAATAACAAACACTGAGTGTAAAATAACATAAAATTGATGAATTATATTTTCTTAGGTAATAATGATCACTCAGTCACGTCTAACGAAACAGAGGGGTTTGAAGTTTGAACATGTTAACGAAAATGTCCAAATGAAGGAGAGTTTAAGCTTTGTGGCAGAAGAAGGTGATATTCAAAATAATGAATCGATCAATACTCCAGTAGAAGCAGAGGATGAACCTCTTAGTGAAGGTTTTGCGGCGAAAGGGGTTACTGACGTTATCGTAGAAATTTCATAAATCAACGCAGACGTCTTTTGCGGAAAGTGAAGAGGTATTGCATTTGAAAAAAAGAGTGTGAAATTTAAAAAAAAAAATTGAAACTCTAAAAAAGGAAAAGTATTCGGAAAAAGTATATTTAGAAAAAACAAGAATTACGTTACCTAAGGAATTAGCGACCAATGCTGAGAATCAAATCAAAAACTTAGAAAAAAAACGTAGGGGATGGAGATACTCGAACGAGTTTAAAAAAATCTGTTTAAGCATATATTTCATAGCGCCAAATTCTTATTACTTTTTAGAGCGAAATTTAAATCTACCATCCAAAAAAACATTAACTAGGTTTACAAAAAATTGGCCTTCTGGTCATGGATTCCATAAGACTTTATTTAACGCTTTGAAACTTAAATTACAGATTCTTCCAGAAATTGCCC
This sequence comes from Cheilosia vernalis, assembly GCA_949126925.1. Classification (NCBI taxonomy): domain Eukaryota; kingdom Metazoa; phylum Arthropoda; class Insecta; order Diptera; family Syrphidae; genus Cheilosia; species Cheilosia vernalis. Next base: position 32,612,060 of record OX421358.1, read on the forward strand.
AGAATTGTCTTATATGTCTAGATGAAATTTCTATAAAAACTCATCTTTATTTCAATAGAAATAGTGGAGAAATTGTAGGATTAGAAGACGATGGGCAAAAGAAAACTGCACTTGCTGCAAACTATGGCATTGTTGTAATGGTTAGGGCAATCACCCATAGTTACAAGCAGTTGCTCGGGTATTATTTGGTTAATTCAGCCTGCCCAGCTAGGGCATTAAAAGAAATTTTATTTACATGCATTAAACAATTAATTGAAGTGAATATGAAACCGAGGCTTGTAATCTCAGATCAATATGGAAATTTCATTTGTCTAAATAGACTCCTCGTAGAAAATACTACAATATTTTATATGTTTGATAGCCCTCATCTTTTAAAATCATTCTGGCGAAATTTCATGAAGTACCAAGTACGATATTGCTGTTGGTAACAAAAAAAGCAAATTGGAAAGACGTTGTGAATTTTTATTTATGGGAGAAAAATAATTCATTTCGAATGGCTCCCAAATTGACAGATGAGCACATTTTTCCCAAGAATTTCCAAAAGATGAGGGTGAGGCTTGCTGCTCAAACGATAATTGCAACAGGTGCAGCTGGCATTTATACTCTAGCTAGTCACGGTGCTGTATCTTCAACAGCTATTAATACCGCTGAAATTATTGACAAAATAGATAAGTTATTTGATATTTTCAATTCATCTAAATTTCGAGAATCCAAAATCCGCAAACCCAGAACAAATTACTTTTTTGCATGAAATGAATTTTTTTTTTGAAAATATGACTTTTCATGAAAATTCTAGAAATGTAACTAAAAAAATGCGTTTTATAAAATGATGGCAACAGAATATAAATGCCTTAATTGACATTTTTACAGAAATAAAAGAAGACGGTATACATATTAAGTTTCTTTTAACAAGAAATCTTAATCAAGATTGCTTGGAAAACACATTTGCTGTTTTACGTAACCGAGGGGGAAATAACAAGTTGCTGACTCCATTTCAATTCATTTGTTAATTTAAAAGATCTTTTTCGGCAAAATATATGGAAGATATTAGCCATGGAAACTGTGAGCCAACTGCTAACATGGAACTTCCAGACATTGAAGTGCAGATGGAACCACAAAAACAAAATAAGGACAATTTGGTTTACGCTTTCAAAACTGAACCTGATTATAAAACTGTGAACTTTGGTATTGATAATGCATTCTACTATTTATATTTTTAAAAAATACCGCCAAAACCACAAGTGTGAGTTAAAATTGAGTCCGCAACTTAACGTTTCCACCCTTTTTACAGATTTTAAAGAATATGAAGATGCGAAATTGGCACGGCCTAATCAAGAATTTTTACACTCGTTAGAGAATCTTGAACAAAAATTTACTTCTCGTTTTCCATATATGTACTACCTAAATAATTTTGAGGGGAATATTTTTAACTTTTTGAAAAATTAATTTCATTACAACTGTTACAAAAATCAAAATAACGAATTTCTTATCCGAATTTACGTCCGAGTACGGGTTTACTTTATTCTAAAACAGTTCAATAAAAATAACAAAAATTGTACCAACAAACAAAAATATTTAAGCCTAGCACACATGTGAATATATATTAGATATAAAATGTTCAATAAGAAATATAACAAATTGATTTTGCTTTTTTTTCGTCACACCCTGTACCACATTTTGAAATAATTCAACTACTCTTCCATCCCTCTTTTACTAGAGCACTTTTATTGTCGTCGTGACACGTGGAGAGTGTCCCTTCTCATTAATGGATATACTCTGCTGCAAACTCAGGGGAAAGCAGAAGCACTCAATGAGAGAAAGACATACGAAAGGGCATTGACACTTACCCAGTTAGAAAATATAGGTCATTACCAATCGTAGCTTCTTTACGAACAGCTGTGTATCAATACAGTTGCCAAGTCGTGGTGTGCCATTAATCCGACCAATATAATTTATTAGTACGTAACTTGTAAAATGTACCTAAAGCTTAAAGGTTCGTGTGAATGTAATTCGAACTAATTGTCTTAGTTTTAATATTAAGTTTCTAAGTGCAGCAAATAAATATAGTGAGGTAATGAAAACAAATTTAAACCAACAACGATACCTACTCATTGGCTTTCCTTTGAATAGAAAAAAAAATAAGCCGATTCGTTTCACAGGGTGTCCCCACCAGCACCAAGGAAAGGATAAAGTATTCTATCCTTGGGCAGAGGTATGTGTTATTGGTCATGGAATTGAATGACTTATTGAATATACTCTCCTGTACATGATTGAGGCCATTGGTCGTAGAAAAGATCCAGGCCTATGCTGATTTGTTTGTCCCCGTCAAGGGCTGAATTAGCCACCGTCTACGTCTCCTATACTATGCCGATCCAAGCTCAGAAACCGTTGGAGGTCCCGTTTTCTGGTGAGCCGAGTTTTTGCAACGGTCGCAAGAATCGTATGGGCACACAAAACCTCTCAACGAATTCTCCAACTGAAGGTCACCCCTACAACAAAAAAAGTGTCAGCTTAAAATCCCCATCGGAGGGCACACGAAGGACATGAATTTTTTGAACTTAACACGCTAACATTTAAGTTGCTAAGTGTTACAACAACGTTTTCTCCAAGTGCTGCGCGCAGGACGACAAGGGATCCTCACCACCTTACCGAAACGGAAGTTGATTTTTTAATATAAATTTTCTTGCCTGAATTATTTGAAGTGTAGTTTTTAAATAGAATTGAATTGAACGTAAGTATCTTGACACAATAGCTTTCCAATTTGTTTTATTTTTTTTTGTTCCTTTTAGTTTCTTTTTGAATAGGTTAAATTAAGAATAAGGTAATTTTTTATGAGCCTCGCAAATAAAGATTTTGTTTTATTTCCTTAAAATTTGAAAATGGTTTTGTGTCGCAGAATGCAATAGACTAATAAGAAGGCCGTCCTTCCCCGGGTTTGATAGGGGTTACATCGTGAGACACAACAGACGAATCTACGTACTAATGACATAACGAACATGGATTGACGATTTGCGATTTAAGGGGTTGTCTCCGATTTCTTGGCCAAGGAGATAGCCAGCAACATCGGGCACATCCCCGGAACAAGATTAACCTGTACGGAGGAACGACAGTGGAAAGATTCTTAGGTATATATTAGACTAGGTAATAGTTTAGTGCGTTCTTTTGGTGTCGGGCATAGTTTGGGTTAGTTTGGGAATTATATTCGAAAGCATCTGACTTTCCACCCTTGTCCATCGGTATAGGTACAGGTCCCATTGAGCATTTCCTTTCTTCATTCCTATCTTCTCTTCTCTTTCGTCTATAATTTTTTTGTCCGTCCGCCGTCAAGTAACTTTAGTTCTTCTACTGTCCCTTTTATTTTTGTTTCAAGGCACGATTTTTCTTGTGAAGAGCAGGTCGCTGGTGTGCAGGCAAGACAAGCACTACCCCGTCCGACGAGTTAATACAGTGAATTAATCGTTTAAGAATTTTTATAAGTGATATTGATTTGGTCTAGTAAATTCGTCCTGATTGTGGCTATGCCTGTCTGTAGAGGACCAACATATCTGTTTCAGAAATAAGCTGCATACACTTGACTGAATTTTGTTAAAGAACTTGCTCATACATTCATATCACATTTTATCTTCGATAACGCTAGCGCCCCATACATCCGTATCGTCTCATATGCATCTTCATTCTTCATCCTACGTCTTTGGCCTGCATACGTAAGAAATTCCATTGCGCTGAAAAATATCTATGCGACACAGCACAAAAAATTAAATATCTCCATCGAAGCGCAGAGTTGCATTTATGTAGAAAGGCTCTATCCTTAGTGGATTCTAGAAGACATCAAGGATGCATTTTCCCGATATACACCAAGCAATTGTGAGCAAGAAGGATGGCATAGAGTAAGCGAGGACACTAGGGGATTAAGCAATTCCATGATGGTGCTCAAGGGTGGCACGCAACACACAATTGAATTCCAACATACCCGTAGTTCAATGTTTCCGGCCATCTCTGCACTCTCATCGGGCGAGAAGTTCCACACATCTCCATGGCTATGTCAAATGAATTCCAAGCGACAAGGTGTTTCAGCCATAAGTCTGCAAGTGAGTGAGTCACGAGATATACTATAAATGGATTTCCCCAACACACCCCCTCATCACTTAGTCGCATCTGCACGATCGAATTCTTTGTCGTGTCAACGAACCATTTGGGATGAGGTGGACTCTTAGGGATATGCGTGTATGTGTTGGATAGCCTTCATTGGCATTCGCTCCGCATGACGCCACTATGCCAATGCCATCATTTGGCTTTCATTCGATATTCGATGGAATTTTCGTTATACTGTTGTGTGTATGTTTGTGCTTCAGCGGAAGTAGTTTCATTGCATTTTTATTACACAGTTTGATTGCTTCGTTTGGGAATTCCGTGAATGATAGCATCGAAGCATCCCTCAGCATCAGCACTAACTGGATGGTCTACGGTTGTCGTTTTCATTTGCTTATTGGGATTACCTAACCGATTTCCTGGTATGAATGTTGTGACTTGTGGTAAAGACTGAGAATTGAGAAACTATGTTTGTGGGCGGGTTTCAGTTCAAGGTATAGCTACAGGTGGAGACGACCATGTTCGGAGCAGACCTCAACAACGTTTTGTATTGGATATTAATATTTGTAGTTAAAGAGGTCAGGTTTGTTAATGTTATGTTGCCACAGGTCGGATGAAGACGATTGTCTTCCTTGCGAAGGCAAAGGATATTATATTTGAATGAGAGTTTCAAGTAGGTTTATTTGTTGGTCAGAGATGCTATTCAGATTTTTAGTTACAGTTCCATAGCTATACCAATATAGCAAAAACATGTTACAACATGGTTAACAGTAAGTGCACATACCTTTGTATAATACTCATGGCATTTCATAATGTTCAGGCTGGGTTACAGAAATGCCAATTACCTTAATAGATCATTTGATTTTCAACACAATATTTGGTAAATCCGATAAATTACTCACTTTGCTCGTATACACATTCTATTTCCAGTTATTTAGCATAACGGCGATTTTATTTAAAATTCACAAATAATTACTGCTCTAAAACAACTGTGAACTGTCCGCTTCCACAACACACTTTTGTTATACACTCCGCGCCACTTGAATAACACATGAAAAAAAAATGTTTCTAAACGAAAATTTTCGGATCCAGATAAAAGTTGTTTTTTCATTTATTTTTTTTGCTTATAATTATTATTAATTCTTAATACAGTAAATTTTTATTTTTTAAATGAGACGGTTAAGTTGATATATATTTTTGCATAAACTAACTATAAAAAATATACTCTGATTTTTGCACCACTTGAATATTATTGGATTATTTCAACTCAGTAGTGAGTTGTGCCTCCTTTTTGCTCCAACACTTCACAAATCCTCTTTGGAATCGACTCGTACAATCGAGTGAAATTGAGCTCCAAGCTAGTTTAATAGCTTCGATGAGTTCAGTAATAGTTGTGTATTGTTGTCCCGACTCATACACTTTTCGGCTCCACCAGCCCCAAACATTTTCAATGATGGTAGATCCGGTGAATAAGGTGGCCAGCTTAATAATTCCGAGTTTTGGCTCTTTATAATATTGTGATGTGCTTTTTGTCTGCGGCTGGGGTACACTCGTCGGATCCAGAGTTGCCCCCAAAGAAACACTAACTTTGGGGCGATATACAGTTCTACCTTTTATTGTTTATTCTTAACAATTAGTTAACAATCTTAAATGTTCTTAATTAACCTTAACAATTCATTAATACTTTGTTATTGTTAACTACGGAGGCAGTGGCAGTGGCAGTGGCAGTGGATAACCCACAATACAACCCTACGGGGGAATGTCATCTTTAGTAAAAATATATAGCATTTGTGAAACGGTACCAATAAACAATTAGACCTCCACATTTACTAGTCTGACAACTTTCTTAGAATCTATTACATTTGTTGTCATTGCAGAATTCAAATTTCATAATTTGTTTTCCTGAAAAACAAGGTCAATGGTCACTTTCACAAGGAGGATTTTAATCTAAAAGAAGGAATACATAAATTGCAATTAAATTTGCCCAACACATATCTTTCCAATGCTCTTTGAGACTTATTATAAGCAAAAAACAAAACACAAAATAGGAAATGCACAAAATATCCGCTGATCTGTCAAATATCACATGCAAATCAGTAATGCCCTATCGTTCGATGGGACACAATTTTCAGTACTTTTATGGTACGCTTTCCATTGTTTTCTAATACTACCTTGCGATTTCTTTATGAGTGCATTTGTGTCGTAATAACATCTCTTTCAAATTATTCAATAAACGGAGCACAGTTTATTTGAATGGTTTCATTTATTCGTAGGCTGACGATGCAAATCAAAACTTATTAGAGGTCTAAACATCAGAATTGCGTCGTTAGCAAGTGAATATTTTTGAAAATAGAAATAATATCTGGCTCAATCATTTCAGAATGAATAACAATCGCATGTAGGAAGCGTGTTAAGAACTTATCGCTTCCGCGTTTGAAAATAAATACAATTTAACCTATAAAAAATTTAATGGCTTTTATATTAATTAATTCGGCAAACTTAGAAATCGACAAAAGAAAAAAGCACATTTTTATGCACACATATTCTCGTACTACCTGTTACCCCTCCAGAAGTTAATAAACTTGTTTTTTTGCATGTATTTTGCTGAGTGCGGATAATTCTATTTTTATAACTATATTTTCTGCGAAGTGAACCTTTTCACACCAACCATTGTCTCATTAGAGATCCTCATTCTCGGTAAACAAACACCTTTTGCAAAGAGTTTGAAAATTGTTTGGTTGCAAGAAAATATCTACCTGAGTCCCCTAAGGTACTGAGAATTGTTGCAAAAAGGTATGAACCGTCCAAACTTAAGTAAGAAGATATTTTATTCTGTTTGCGACGACTGTCAAGAAAATCTTGAAAATATCCCAAACTTATATACAATTTAGTTTTTATTAAGCAACTAATTAAAAAGGAAAACCAATCAAAGAGCAAGAACTAGCGGTAAAACAAGATAAAACGAAAAAAAAAACGGAAATATATGCTTCACGTGTTTAGAAATAAAATAAAAATGAAATTTTTTTCAATATTTTGCATACATTTGTACAAATTCGTGTTTGTTAGACTTAAAAACCATTTGCATTGTTGTATTGCAACGAATAAAATTAGAAAACATTCGCAATTTACTAAAATGAATTAATAATAATTGTAAACGCTAAGGCTGAACAACATCGTATTAAATTCTCTCCTATTACGAAATTTAATACCGTGATTTTGGATGGTTGGGCAACACTTGTCTTCAAAATGACATAAGGGAGGATCTATTTAGCTAATGCCCGAGATAAACATGGCTTTCACAACACTAACATTTAACCCTACAGTTAGCGATAGTCTGGCAACTATATTTGTTTATTGGTAAAGGGATTTTGGAAAGTGTGGAGTCTTTTCGTAAAGTCCCAGACTAAAGTTGATTATTGGTAAGGCCGAAACACTTTACGAAATTTTACAGACAATCCGCGATACCAATAATCATTTTTAGTGTCCAGGCTAAGTTTTTCGAACTCACAATGGCGAAATTTTCCATACAAAATTGCATATTGTGACCTAGGAAATATTTAGTGTGAAGGTTAAAAATGATTGTTGGTAAGGCCCAATGATTATTGGTGTGGCGGAAGGTCGTTAACATGATTCTTTGTAGCTAACACCGTAAGATATGCCTCTATTTAAATTAATTTATCTTCTTATTATATAATGTACCATGAATATTATTATTATTTGCAGGTGGTTTAAAGTTCCTTTTTCATCCACCTTTAAACAAAAACAACCTGTAATGCGTATACTCTCATTATTTCTTAGTAGCATCGACTAACTCCATTCAATTGTAAAAAAGACACTGGGCCTTACCAATAAACATTTTTAGTTTCGACTTTAAATTTTGGAAGTTCACAGTGGCTAAATTTTCAATACAAATTTTGCAATTGTGAGCTTCCGCACATTTAAAGTCGAGACTCAAATTGGTTATTAGTACTGTGCACTGTGAACTACCTACTTAAATTTAAAGTTTGAACTAAAATGTTTATTGGTAATGCTAACTTTCTTACAAATGATACCATTTTAACACGCAGAAAATGCTATGCACCCCTATGCCGAATGCCAAATAGCACAACAATTTCAAAATCTTCTGTTAATAGTCATATGTATAACACTTATGGGTCACGGGGAAAATAAAAGGTTCGGTCCAAAGATACGAAACTGATTGGTTTCAACTTAGGATAAGTAAAATTCTGATACGGTATGGCAGTGCTGTAAAAAAAATGACTGACACTTAAAGTGTGACCAGGGCCCTTTTCACTTTGCATTTTGCAATTTTTCACTTTATCTCTGCAAATCTCGTTTCACCAAAGGCAAATTTTGCTAATAGGAAATTATTCCTTTGCAAAATTAAAAATGTTCCCTCTTTGCAAAACACAAAGTTTCAAAAAGCAAAGCATTCTTTGCATATTGCAAAGTTTTGTCAATTTGCAAAGAATTCGTCCATTGCGTTTCACCAAACTTATTTGATTTGCAATGTTTACATTCAAAATCGTGAAAAGTTTGTCAATAATATACAAGGAAAAAAAAAATCATTTGCAATTGAGCTTTTGTTGTGAACAGTATGTGATATAATTAAAAAAGTATGTAGGTAATTGAAGCACTCTTTGAAAACGAAGAGAATACAAAAAATGTACAAAGGGTTGTAAAATTAAGGACAAATTTTGAAATTGGAGATCATTTTTCAACTAAGAACGAATTTTGAAGAATTGAAAAATTTAAAGAATTGGTTTTCCCTTCGTTATAAAACTCCGTGAGAAGAAATGGCGTTTTATTTCGCGAATTGATTGGGTGGTAAAACAAAATGGTGGTCGCCGGTGAAATGAAAATGAGATTTATATTTTATGTCCTAACTAACGCGGTTATCTTGCTTCCTTTGTCCCCAAAGACTTGTCCTGGTAGGTAATATTGTGTCTGTTCTGCCGCTTGTGTTCCTTCTTTCTCGCCTGCTCCTCTTCTTTCCTTAACCCTTTTATTAACACTTCCTATTAATTTAACTCTGCTATTCAACTAATAGCCTCTTATTTTTCTTTGTTTTTTGTTCAATAATAATTTTATGTTCTCAAAAAAAAACTTCTCTTTGATAAAACCCGTACGGATGTTATTCGAGTATAATAACATATAGTCGATTTCGTAGCTAACCAAGAAGTGAGCTTTGTTTCCCATGGTTTTCCCTTTACCCCATACATACTGTTCTTGCATTCAGCAAAACGGGACTATATTATTGTCCGCGACTGAAACACTTCGTTTTTCTTTGGCGAAGGTTTGTGCGGACTCCCGTTCTTACTCTCATTTGAGCAATTTTAGAATTTTAACGACCTTATACAGCTCGAATAAAATCTGCGTTAGAACTGGTTTGCGACATTATTCCCCTAACGGTTTTAGCCGGCGAGCTACTGCTTAGGGCTCAAGAGACATTGTTCCTATGTATGGAAAGCAGTATCTTGGGGACAGAGGTTGCTATTCAAAACATATTTCGACTTTGATTGTTCCCTAACTAATTATCTGGGCTTCCGCGCAGATTTTGGGGGTTGGGGATGAGCCTATAGTGTGTCATTTCTTACATCTATCTTTTTTAGGTTGGGGCTCTTAGCCACTGGGTGCTGACTGTTTTCGGTAACGTTGGGGTGGACATATCGTATTTTTATAACACCTCAATCATTGAATACGGCGGATTGACTGCGGGACCTTATCCTATCCGAATCCGTTCACTTACCCTATCACTGAAACTGACGGATGAACTGCATTATCGGTCCGTAAAACCTCTTTATCGAAAAATTCGAAACCAGCTGTTCTGCTGTCAAATGAAACATTTTCAACGAAAATTATTTGAAAATAAAGTTAGAAATGGATGCTATCGCGTTTTATTTAAATTTTGCAAATGCAGTTCAAGGCAAGTTCGAAGGGGCATAAGCAGCGTATCCGATATGTGGACGCAAGATATCCGGCTGCCAGCCATGACTCATCCATATGGGGAAATAGCGAATCATTTTTTTTATTCGAAATCGCTATATGATAATGGAGGTAGAAATATACGATTACTAGGTAAAATACTTTTAACTTTAAATCGGTTATTAATTAATTATCTTAACAGTAGACTCTGGGTCTGGGTACCCTTTGTCGCCATGGCTGATCCCGTTTAAAAAGTGCTGGTGTGAACACACCAAAAAGCAGATTTAACCGGAGTCATAGCAAAGGCTTTTTTGTTTTATTTTTCTCCATTGCAAGATGTTCCATGCGCGCATTGTGCCTCTTTGTTTAATCAACTAATGATTGATTGATTTGATTCGCCTTCTTTTGGTGTTCAACCAAGAACCAACCGATCTATTGAATGATACACTTTTTTAATTAAGCAATTAGTATCACTGGATCGTTCTTACATTTTTGAGATGCCTGCGGAAACCGTTTCATACAATTTTTCTTGTGTATTTAATTGTCGTTGAAGAAGTTCCAACTGTTTTGTTACTGTTTTTTTTCTGTGGCCGGTCTGCCATATTGGTGGTGGTAATATTGAAGAGGTTTGGGTTGTTTTCTGAGCCGATGTTTGTTCCCGGGTCATCCACATCCATTTCGGTATCCGAAACTACCCCTGAGTCTTCGAGCACAACGGATGTGACGGCTGCTTCGTTAAGATGTTTCCGTGTAATTGGGGCCCCATAGCATAGTTCTGGGTAACTCCTCTACGCAGTCTTTCAAACAGACTCCTCTCCTCTCCCTTGTTTTCACCGCCACTAGTAGCTTTTAATTCCCGTCTGTTCTGGAACAGTTTCTTCCTTAAAACGGACTTCTGGTCTGATCAAACCTAATGTAAAGTAATGTTAGTAGAAAATCACTTACATTTGATTGATTTACTTATCTTTTTCCATTCTGAAACTTCTTTAGCAGGTGAGGCTTGGGGCTGTTCAACTGATTCCTCTGATTTTCCCAAAACATTTGGATCGTCTCCGAATCTTTTTTAGTTAAATTCCTAGCAATGTCCGGATTTTCTTTCATTTGATTTACTATCGCTGGGAATTGTTCGTTTCCTTAAAAATAGAAGTATTTTGATAATTGATTTGTACTTTTAAACCTTTTACACTTTACCTCACTTCCTGATCATTACACAAAAAAAATATGACTGTTTTTTGTTGAATTCTTTGAATTCGCAGCTACTTTGGTGCGGATTGAAAATATAAACAAGTGTATGAGCTGCGGATGGTCTGCGCTCGCAGTGATACCAATGTTCGAAAGCTTCCTTACCGACAGTTGTTCACTTACCTACATACTGTCCGACGGTTTCAATGACTGAAACCATACAAAAAACAAGTGCTATTCCCTCCGCAGTAAATCCGACGGATTTAATGATTGGGTGATGTCTAGCGTTCTAGCATTCTCTTTTTGTTTTCTTCTACTTTTTCCCATAGGCGTTTATATATATATATATATGTATGCTATTGCGTTTTACATACATAGACGTACGTTTAAGCGGTTTTTCCAGCGATTGTTAGCACTATAGATGCTGCTGGCCGTTATCACTGCACTGATATATAGGTCTTCGGTTGCTTTGTGCAACGGGATTTGGTGGCTGATGATGCTGATGATCAAGCTGTAAAATTCTCCAACTGAATGGTTTGAAATGGTGAGAGGTAGAGGCACGGGACTTAGCACATTTGCTTAGTAAGTGCAACTAATAAAACATGTTTTTTTTTCTTTTTTTGCCAAAGTCGTCAGGTATTGCGCAGCTAGGATTTGAGTTGATTGATTTCCCTTACTAATCAATTCACTCCCATGTGATAAAATCGAAGATAGGTACATGTAAGGTTCTCCGTAGTTTATTAAAATAAAAATTAATTAAAATCACCTGGCTTAATTTCGTAATGTGGCTTAAGAAAATTGATGGCAAGTCTAAGAGTTCTGTCCGTCCTCGATGAATGCTTGACAGAAAAGAACTCTTTTGGAGCGAGGTAATGGAGGTCTACACCAAATTGCCAACTCGTCTTCCGGTTAGCGAAACTGAGCAACAACAAATGGCGAGGGATATGTTCAACAAACAAGTTGTCGGCCATGCAGTTTAAGGGTTTCTCGAATGCTAGTTTACACGCCAAGTGGAATTTGTTATTATGCATATCGATTTGTTGTTAAGACCTTTTCGTAACAGGTTTTCGGACGTAAACCACTCATAGTCCGGTGGCGAGGAGATACGACAGCAGAATGCCCACGAAGGTATCCGCCGACATCATAGCGGAAGTCCTCACTCGAGTTCGCCGCTGGTTCCTCTTACTGTTTCGGGCCCACCAGGCAATGTGCTCTTCGGTGGTTCCGTGTGGACCTGCAGCCTGCAGCGTGTTGCCCTTGGTCCGGAGGGGTCGTTGGTTGTCTCTGACCGCGAAAGTGGCGAGTGTCGGTTATGCTTTAGCGGCTGCCTTCTGGGTCACTATTCTTACTGTCGTTCGTTCTGGTCCTGGTCCCTCGTTTGAAACAGAGACCGTGGGTTGTCTACTTAGCCATCGTTCTTCGGCTCTTTTCCTGGCTTCCGTGCGCTGCCCAGACGCGTTTGCTCGATGGTTCTAGGACGCACCGGTACTGCTCCTCCGCTGGCCGGTACTATGGTCTTGACCGATATGATGGTTGCCTTCTGAAGCCGTAGTGGTGGTGTTGGCTTCTTTGGTCGTGTCCTCCGGTGGCTGGAGTGTCCGTCTGTTCCCCTGGCGTTGGTAGTCGGTGTGTTGTCCATGCCTGTTGTTCTTCCGAGGCTCGCCGCACTCTTAATACCGCCCTTCACTCTTAACACCGTTATGACTGGGGAGTCGAACCTTATGACCTCGTAAGGCCCATCAAACCGTGGGGCTAGCTTTCTATTCTTACTGTCGTCCGTTCTGGTCCTGGTGCCTTTTTTGAAACAGAGACCGTGGGTTGTCTACTTCGCCATCGTTCTTCGGCTCTTTTTATGGCTTCCGTGCGCTGCCCAGACGCGTTTGCTCGATGGTTCTAGGACGCACCGGTACTGCTCCTCCGCTGGCCGGTACTATGGTCTGGACCGATATGATGGTTGCCTTCTGGGGCCGTAGTGGTGGTGTTGGCTTCTTTGGTCGTGTCCTCCGGTGGCTGGAGTGTCCGTCTGTTCCCCTGGCGTTGGTAGTCGGTGTGTTGTCCATGCCTGTTGTTCTTCCGAGGCTCGCCGCACGACTGATGACCTCGGCTGATGTGTCTCCCTTTTATAGGGCTTTAGGTCTTGTATATGTGCGCAGGTATTTTTGTTGTCGCCCTTCATTCTTAACACCGTTATGACTGGGGAGTCGAACCTCATGACCTCGTAAGGCCCATCAAACCGTGGGGCTAGCTTTCTATTCTTACTGTAGTGCGTTCTGGTCCTGGTCCCTCCTTTGAAACAGAGACCGTGGGGTGTCTACTTCGCCATCGTTCTTCGGCTCTTTTCCTGGCTTCCGTGCGCTGCCCAGACGCGTTTGCTCGATGGTTCTTGGACGCACCGGTACTGCTCCTCCGCTGGCCGGTACTATGGTCTGGACCGATATGATGGTTGCCTTCTGAGGCCGTGGTGGTGGTGTTGGCTTCTTTGGTCGTGTCCTCCGATGGCTGGAGTGTCCGTCTGTTCCCCTGGCGTTGGTAGTCGGTGTGTTGTCCATGCCTGTTGTTCTTCCGAGGCTCGCCGCACGACTGATGACTTCGGCTGATGTGTCTCCCTTTTATAGGGCTTTAGGTCTTGTATATGTGCGCAGGTTTTTTTTTTGTCGCCCTTCATTGTAAACACCGTTATGACTGGGGAGTCGAACCTTATGACCTCGTAAGGCCCATCACACCGTGGGACTAGCTTTCTGTTCTTACTGTCGTCCGTTCTGGTCCTGGTCCCTTTTTTGAAACAGAGACCATGGGGTGTCTACTTCTCCATCGTTCTTCGGCTCTTTTCCTGGCTTCCGTGCGTTTGCTCGATGGTCCTTGGACGCACCGGTACTGCTCCTCCGCTGGCCGGTACTATGGTCTGGACCGATATGATGGTTGCCTTCTGGGGCCGTGGTGGTGGTGTTGGCTTCTTTGGTCGTGTCCTCCGGTGGCTGGAGTGTCCATCTGTTCCCCTGGCGTTGGTAGTCGGTGTGTTGTCCATGCCTGTTGTTCTTCCGAGGCTCGCCGCACGACTGATGACTTCGGCTGATGTGTCTCCCTTTTATAGGGCTTTAGGTCGTGTATATGTGCGCAGATTTTTTTTTTTTTGTCGCCCTTCATTCTTAACAACGTTATGACTGGGGAGGCGAACATTATGACCTCGTAAGGCCCATCAAACCGTGGGGCTAGCTTTCTATTCTTACTGCCGTCCGTTCTGGTCCTGGTCCCTCCTTTGAAACAGAGACCGTGGGGTGTCTACTTCGCCATTGTTCTTCGGCTCTTTTCCTGGCTTCCGTGCGCTTCCCAGACGCACTTGCTCGATGGTTCTTGGACGCACCGGTACTGCTCCTCCGCTGACCGGTACTATGGTCTGGAGTGTCCGTCTGTTCCCCTGGCGTTGGAAGTCGGTGTGTTGTCCATGCCTGTTGTTCTTCCGAGGGTCGCCGCACGACTGATGACCTCGACTGATATGTCTCCCTTTTATAGGGCTTTAGGTCTTGTATAATGTGCGCAGGTTTTTTTTTTGTCGCCCTTCATTCTTAACACCGTTATGACTGGGGAGTCGAACCTTATGACCTCGTAAGGCCCATCAAACCGTGGGGCTAGCTAGAATGCATTCCTTGCAAAAAAGAAATGGTTGAGTTTCATTTATTTGTTGTTTTTTTTTTTTGCAACTCGATCATAAGCAATAAAAACTCTCATCTGTTCCAAAAAATGCAAGAAATTTATTTGCGCTTTAATTGTTTTAATAAATACATATCTTTATTTCGAAAACACACAAAATCTGCTGCTCTACCACACCTGCGCACACTTTAGCATATTCCTACACGTTCGTAGGCACTTCGTCATCCAATATATGGTTTGGAATTTCACTCCAAAGTCCATTGGGCACTTTCACTTAACATTTCACTTGTTTTTTTATACTAAAAGATTCCTTATTCCTTACTACTTATTCATTTCTCCATTATATGCCAATTAATATAAACAAACAAAGAAAAATAAACAAGTTCAAGAAAAAAAAAAAAAACAAATTCCATAATTTTTTTGATTTCTTTGCTGTCAGAGTTTGTTTACAGTCATGTTCAAACTGTTCAAAATGAAAACGATGAACGATTCGATTCAACGATCTGACGATGATGTTATATGAAACAAACTAAAAACGATATCGTTGTGTTCAATCGTTTCGACGACTATCGTTTCAAAAGTTACGCGATGAGAGCCCAGGCGTTATAGTGCGGCCATCCTTTCTCTTAGGATTGAAATTGGTATAGTAGTTACAAGAGCGACCGGGGATATCTGTAGAAACGTGGTCGGTGGTGAGGCTCATGTTTACTGGCGTTGATTGCTAACGTGAGTTCAGGGAGATGTTCCTCCCAATGGCGGTGGTAATCCTCCACGTATTTCAAACGCTGTTGACATGTTCGGTCGGGTTTTCTTGTGGGGTATACGGGGCCTTTAAACGTTGGTGGATGCCTGCCTCTGCCAGGAATTCTCGGAATTGGTTACTCGTAACCTGGGCTCCGTTATCCGATAGTTAGACCTTGGGAAAGAAAAATAGGGAGATAACTCTTTCTCAAAGGGCCTTGATTAAGTAGGGGGTGGTTGCGACTTGTAGGGAACAGCTTCGGTCCATTTAGTAAACTTTTCCACTAAGACGAGTAGTGCCGTATTCCCTTTTGTGGAACGCAGGAGTGGTCCCACGAAGTCGTTGGTTACGACCTCCCATGGCTCACTACAAATGATCTTGTGTATCGTTCCGCTAGGCCTTTGCTGGGATACCTTGTAGCGGTTGCAGGTGTCGCACCGTCACATGTACCTCCTAATGGTTCGTACCATTCCTGGTAAGTAATATTTTTCCATTATCCGTGCCGTGGTCTTCGTAATCCCTAAATGGCCGGCGGTTACCGCATCGTGGTGCTCACGGAGGACACGCTCCTGTTCCAGGACTTGTGGGTTATCGGCATGGGGGTGGTCCCGAAAAATGTTCGGTATAGTTTGTCTCCAAGGACCTGGAAGTCTTGATATTGTTCTGGTGGTTCCAGTCTGAAGCTCGGTTGCAGGTGTACCGTGTATCCGTGCTTGGCAATGGATCTCGTGACAACGCGTCCGATTGTTCGATTGCCCATCTGGCCAGTCTTCCAGAGGGATTTTGTAAGGAGTGCAGCCACTTCTTTATTACCTCCAAGACAGCTAGATTTTTGTATTTCCTTTCACTGCGTCTCATATTTATTTTTTTAAATATGTAAAGCAAAGCAAACATGCAAACACTAACGTTTGGCCGATGCCAAAAAAAAGGACATGACTGAGTGAACATAAGTACCTATGTACCTGCTGCTATATAGTTAGAAATGATAACACGTTTTAAGTTATTACATAGTATTTACTTTTATGCCATGGACGTAGTAACTCACATGTCTGACATTTTGCATATTATGACTTGTATGCAGTGAAGGGTATCAAAGCATCTTTCAGGCCGATGATAAGGCTGAATCCAGTGCACTGGTTCGCTTTTCCAGAAATTTCAAAAATTCTGAGAGCGAAGCTTTCATCCTGACATCCTCCCTTGCCATCTGCCACGCTTGGTTGGTTTCAGCGTCCAACCGTGCTCTAACCATGTTGACAATCAGTGGATCCCACGAATCAGTCTCCAATCCTAGAGCCCTCGGGTGAGCGTTTGTCTCGTCCGTTACTTTCCAGCGGTTTATCAGTCTAGCGAAGGCCCCTTCAAGGGCTTGCTTTAGCGCATTTAATTTGGCGATGTTTGTCATTGCTCCATTGCTGTGCACCTCAGTGATGTACATATAGCGAAACTCACGCCACTTGGTGTAATCGCCTCTAAAGGTCACCAATTTAGTGGGACGCTCTTGTCGCACTTGGATTATACTGCCCTGTGGAGCACCTGCTCCCGTGGCTGCGGCCGCTGCACTAGAATGTTTCTGAAGCCCCAAAATGCGAGCTCTTATCTCTCCTATTGATAGATGATGAATGTCTTCGATATTAGCGAGGTAAGCATCATGAGCATCTAGCTCATCGGTGTTTGCGGCTTGCTGTAATAACAGCTCGTGCACTGACATCAATTTTTCAAATGATATTTCGGCT
This sequence comes from Cheilosia vernalis, assembly GCA_949126925.1. Classification (NCBI taxonomy): domain Eukaryota; kingdom Metazoa; phylum Arthropoda; class Insecta; order Diptera; family Syrphidae; genus Cheilosia; species Cheilosia vernalis. The sequence continues at coordinate 32,629,379 of OX421358.1, forward strand.
GCCGCTAATTTTGAGCTCAAAAGAAACTCGTCAGTAGTCTTAAAATCATCAGCACCAACAATTTTTGCTGTGCGCATCAACGATGCCCGAAAGCCGTCTCTGCGCGCGAGATCACCCGGTGCACTGCTCTTCGGATTGATTAATGCCCCTATTACGGAAGACAACTACAACCAAATCAAGGACAACCATCATACTATTAGACAACTAATAAAATGGTTGCCTTTTCAGTTGTGTGTATGTATTATAGAAGACGTTATAGAAGAGTTGTGTTGGAGTTGTCCTGAATGTCAAAATCAGACAACTGCTTATTATCAGTTTTGTTGCATTTTGCGAACGAAAAGGATCACCTTTTTTTTTATTGAATTGTGGACAAAACAACGTAAGTAGGAATAAGAATTAAAAAAGGATAATTGAATGTGTTTTTAAAAGTTTAAGTCACTAAACCAGCGCAGTTTGATCGGCTGATAGGAATCTTGAAGGATCAAGCAGCAGTGCTTATAATTTTGTTGATTCTGGGAGTTCCAATGGATTAGAGTGATCGTGAACTCTCATCCTCCTCCTCCAAATCACCAAAAAAATAAATCAAAACTACTTTCCATCGTTTTTTTTTTTAACTTTTTCGTTTTAATTGCAAATATTTCTTCGTTCAATTTCAATTTCCACAAATAAATTCACAAAATTTACTTTTAACAGTTGATTTCGATTTTCAATATGCTCCTAAAAGATGGCAATTTATTTTTTAAAGACAACTGAAAAGAGTTGTCTTGCATAATACGAAAAAGTTGTTTGGTTGTCTCAAATTTAGGCACTTAAGAATTTTATTGATTCTTTGCCCGTTAGACCGTCGACGGCTTACAGTAGTTCAGGTCGACCCTTCGAAAACCACTGCGGTAGAGAACGGAATTGGAATAGCACTATAAACATGTCTATTGCACGAAGTTACGTTAAATTTGAATTACTGTTTAATGCACGTTATGAAAAATGCTCTGAGGAAATCCTAATAATTGATTTTCACATGCACTGAATTGTTTAGTTTTTCTTTTAATACGCACTGTATTAGTTCACTGGCTTCAAACGCTTACTGTCTTAGCTGTTTGGCTCGAAAGGACCAGTGCCTTGATTTTGTGCGGTTTTTGAGGCGATGTCGCTAGGGAACGTTCCGAATCGGATTTGAGTGTGTGAGTGAGCCGCGCGCTGTGACCAACGAGACCGTAGTGCAATAATTTGGCACTTTTTCGAGGACCCTCATACTATTTGTTGCTACTTTTTCCCTTTTTTTAGTATGAAAATTCACTTTGGAAATTTTAGAATCGCTGTGATTTCCAAATGAACTTCTATAAAATATAACGGTGCTGTCTATCAGAACACGATTATAGTGTTAGGAGAGCCAACAATTGTTAAATATTGTGCGAAAATTCTTAAATTGCAGAGTAGCTTTAGAAATGACACTTTTTCTTTCACCGCTCTTTTTTTTTTTTTTTTTTTGCTTTTCACAATTTCGCAACGATCTCCCGGATTGTTAGAGAAAGGTTATAAATTTTGGTTTTAATTTCACAATACAATATAGACTGTAAAAAGATCACTCTCTCACAACGTTTCTTTTATAAATAAACCCAAAACAACCAAATAACATTAGAATTAGATGTCTTTGGTTGTTCTGCGGGTAAACTAGACAGTACCTACTTTAGATGCAATTCGTTTTCAAAAGAAAAATTTTAAAATGAAAACCTTTTAGCTTTGATTTTTATTTATAAATATATAAAAAATTAATTGAATTTTGTTTATAAATTATATCAATATCTACTTTTGAAATCTCCTTCAATTTAGTTTTAAAAAGTCCATATAAAAGGGGCGATGAAAGAAAAGTGTGCCTTTTTCTGACGCTGTTACATAAATTTAGTATTTTGTAGTATTTACACTATTTACGCGCTATTTTTTTAACATATTCATTTTGAAATCACAGTTTTTGAAAACTTTTTTAAGTACTATTCACATGAGCGCGAATTGCGAACAAATGAATTTAATTGTATTTATGAATTGAAAATTGATTTTTATACTATTTACCACCAAAGCCTTAAATTAAATTAATCTTAAGTCTAATCTAAAAAAAAATCGGACTCTCAATCGATTTAAATAGCTCAATTTACAATTATTACAGCAATTGAAAATTCTTGCGGCGAACTGTCACACTTTATTCACAATCCTACATAAGACATTCGCGGATCCACAAACCCACGAATGAAAAAATTCTATCGAATTTAACATTAAACAATGATTGAAGTAATTGAAGTGTAAAAAAATTCGCTTGTTCGCAGTTCGTTCGCCATTGGCTCTCATGCGAATAGTCCAAAAATGTGTATTTTACAAATAATAAAAAGGAACAAAGGAACAAAAAATTGTATTAGTGTCCTCGAAAAAGGTACCAAATTGTCGCACAACGGTCACGCTGTTGTCATTTCTTCTCATCCGACATCCTTCTCGCTACCTAAAAAGGTCGCGTGTGGGAAAGCTCGCCTGGAATTTGCAGGAACAAAGCGATATAAGAACAGGGAAATATTGGAAGTTGTCAGTTCGCGACATATAATCCGCCTATACGTGAACCCTTTCCGACACCGCCATTGCGGAAAAAACCGCACAAAATCAAGGCACAGATGTATAAAAATGTTTTGCTCTTGTTATGTATTTTATTAGAAAGTTTAACAATGACCGATGCTCGTCATCGTCGCCAGTCGCCACTGCGTTCGCTTTGAGTAGAAACGGGGAAAAACGGTGTGTTGTTGCTGCACTAGCTCTCGAGCTGAAGATGGTATCAGCGCGCCATGCGAGGATGCCGTTAAGAGTTTGGTTCTTTCTTTGTACTTGGCCTCGCGCCGCTTGAGCTTGCCGTTAGCTGTGTGTATCTATGGTCGAATGTCGGTGATTGTAGCGCCGCTCGAGCGGACCGCCTGTTGATACCATTTTAATACGCAAAAAATCAAAACGAATTCACGCATTTATGCCAAATAGGGCAACAAATTTCAAATCAGCTGTTAATTTTAAGGTGACTGGCAGAATTTCCATTTCTTACACCAAGAAATTTGTTGAGTAAGAACCCGTAAGATTATTCAGGGTTATCGGCAATTCCGAGGGAAAAAATTCCCCCCGAAACATTTTTGTTCCATGGAAAATATTCCTCGTATCGTGAATCTCCATGGGAATTTATTTCCCCCGGAATTTTCGAAGTTATTTTTCGAAGGCGTTGACAGATATCAATTGTGATTTTGAATTGTCAATTGGGCTCATATTTGAGAATATTTTGCAAATATTTGTTGGAAAACAATAAGTTTTGATAATTTCATCAATTATTGTAAAGTCGCGAATTCAATTTACATATTAGTATTTTTGTAAAGTGCAAAGAAAGTGTTTGATTGCTAACAATAGAACAAAATTCAAAATGCACAGCGCAGCATTTAGATTGCTGGCCGAGTAAGCAATTCAAAAATAAAAAAAAATTAAGTGAAACTAAATGGAAGAACTTTAAGAGATAAATAAAATCCCTTAGAGTTACCACAGGCGTTGTAAGTAGAAATTAAATAGCTTTTGCAATATAGATATTACATATTTCTTCTTTATTAGATTTTACCAATACTACAGGGTCAATAAACCAATACCAAGTATCTACATACAATTGGCTGCTCTCCACCCAAAACAGAAACACACATAAAATTTGATTAAATATCCGTTTATTTGCTTTCAATCTGTAATTTATTCTATCTGTTGTTTGAAGTTTACAAATAAAAACGCCAAAAAACGGCAAACTTCCACCTTTAAACCGTACAAACTGCTTACGTTTTGAACTTACACCTACAAATTTGCAAGGGAAATATTCCGGAGGGAATCCCATCAAATTCCGTGGGGAATTTTTGTTCGCGATACCAATTTATTCCGGGGGGAATTTTTTCCCTTTTTCGAAATTCATTGCCGATACCTATTTTTGAAAAATGGGGAATATTCCGGGGGGAATTTTGTTCACGATAGCCCTGTCGATGCTCTCTTTTACGAATTTTTCGAGTTATGGAACGGCAATGACGAAAAATTCGTGAGATTTAAAAGTGAAGGAATATAATATTCCATTCATTTTGGTGTCAAATAATTGTCAGGTTTTACAACGAGGAATCATGAGAATGTCGTGATCTTTCATTCTATGGCTTATATATTTCACTCATTGTGGGATGTGTTTTAGACCTATATGGATTGTGCCAGGTATAAGCTTGGATCGTAGATAGTTACGGGATGCCTCCCACTCCATTTGAAACTTGAAAAACACAGAGGGCCTTACTAATATCCACTTTGAACCTCCACACTTATTATTTTCTAGGTCACAATCACCCCTATATCGAGGTATCCGTTCGGAAAAACTTCCGATACGAAAGTCAAATCCGATACCTACCTCGAATGGAATTTCTCCGATTTCGTACAGATCGGAGAAAATTCCGTTCCCAACGGATACCTCGATAGGGGTGAATATGTCATTTTGTATGGAAACATTCGCCAATGTGAGTTCGAAAAATTTAGCCTGGACACTAAAAATAATTATTAGTACCGCGGAGAGAAACAAAATGCCCATCATCATGAAAACACAAACAATATTTTTGCTCATATACCTATATGTATTTATTTTGTTGTTTCATGTTGTTTTACAATTTTATATATATGTATTTGTTTTCTTACTTAATCATTTTTTTGTTGTATTATCATTTTATACATTATTATTGTGCATCAATGTGTTTGTGTTTTTGTATTTGTTTAAATAATTTATACATCATCCTTAAAAAGTTCATGTTTAACAAGCTTAAATTAAATATAGGTCTGTTTGTTTGTTTTACTTAAATATTTTGTTTTCTTTCATTTGCATAAATACGGTTTGTTTGTTAAAAAAAATGTTATAACATAGTCATATGTTATTACTTTAATTTTATACTCTTGTTTGTTTGCTTTTTTTTATGAAAACTAAATAATAGTGTAATAATTCACGATATTTATAATATGCACTTTGTGAGAAATTGTATTGTGTGTGTAGATTGCTAATATTTTCTTGTGTAATTAAAAATTAAAAACAGTGCTGAAAATTAGTCTTCTCTTTGTTTTTTAAATAATTACACTTTTTATTTTATCTTTTGTGTTTGTTATGATCTATGTATGTTACTTACAGTCCCATTCTGTTGAGATTTTAACTACATAATGATTCATGCTTTATATTTTTTATATTTAAATGTATTTGTTATATTGCATAGGTGATAGATTGAGAATTGTATTGATTTGAATTTCTATTTTATTTATATCGCTATGTTTTGTTTTTATACATTTTTTGAAGTCCGATCCGAAAATGCATTTAGATTATAATAATGTATTGAATTTGTTGTTAAGTTTAAATGTAGTATTTGTGTTTATATTTCTGTCCTAAGATGAGGTTTATTGTTATTATTATTGTTATAGAAATTGAAAAACCAGCCTAGGTAGAACGGTAGATACGTTGCACGAAAAAGTTGGAGTTCAATTAAATCGGGAACAAATAATTTGATAAAATATCTTGGATTGGGGGTAGCTTTTATTATGCTTGAGATAAGGTAACAAAAGAAAAGGAAAAACTAACTTGAAACAAGAAAGGTCAACTGAATAACTTTTAAAGAAGAAACGAACAAACACGATACGACACCTCCAGTTCATCATCACATTCGTTCAGGTGAACGTTTTGAAATGTGACAGTGAATTCATCGCATTGCTCACAACAATTATTCTTTTCCTTGTATGAAGGTCCAAATATTTTAAACATTCTTCATCTATTTGGGAGAATACTCGAAAGACTGCCAAAACAAGATTGTCCTCCGCAATATGTCACCCTCCATATTTTATGCAATAACTGAACTTTAGTGGTGGGTTAAAGCGAAGTTAAAGGATAACTTCTTAAGGGGTGCGTTGAAAAATAATATTTATGAACAATTGATTGTCAGATTTCAAAGTTATACAAGAATTACTTAAAAGAGCCTGATGATAAATAATAGGTGGAGTAGATCGATATATGTTGCTACAGTTGTAACCGGTTATTTGAAAACAATTTGCTCTCCGAAATTTGGCAATAATTATAATAACCAATATATAATAGTCTTGTATTAAAAATTTGACGCGCATTCTACAATACTCAACACTTGTTAGATCACCGCTGCTGGTCCAATGCTACTTTTAACCACTGAAATCTGTCATTTTAACGTGATGAACTTGCGATTTCTTTAGCTCGAGCTGTGAGCAATCATAACCGAGTCATTTTGCAATCATTTGGATCGAATGGAAAGGGACATACAAAAACAAAACTGCAAAAGTTTGACCACTAAGGTAGTCCGAAGATCATCTTGCATATTTATACTTTCTTTACAATTTCAAATAATCAGCAATTGTTTTTTTATTATCAGTTTTTATTTTACTTACATGACATAGATTATGTAAAATAAACGCCTATTATAGTACACACTGCCTTATCGATTTTAACATCCGTACCCCATCAGCGCCATCTTTTAAAATTTAAAGTTCTATCTTAAGACATTATACAGGTTAAAATCTGTATAGCCTACATGTTGTTGCAAGTTCGTTAAAGCTGCAGATGACATGAATAAAAAAAGAACCGTCGGATTGATAGCAGTGGTACTTTATCCGAACTGCATCTGTATCACAGAATCCTGCGGATAAACTAGATTATGGGTTCGCAAAATATCGCTGTCGAATAATTCGAAGTCAGCTGTCAAATTAAAATTACAGCACGCAAATAATTCGAAGGAATACGAACAGACATATCTACTCAATGGTACCCGGTACTTTAATATTTAAATGAAGTCGAGGATTCTGGGTCGATATGTGCGCTGATTGCACGCAGATATGTGCCTTAGTCTTTTGAGGCCCCAGGTGAAATCAAATCACACATCTGTTCTGATCCAAAATGATTTTACAACTAATACTAGGCCTTTTTTATCATGCCCAAATGATCTATATAGATCATTGATTTCCATGGTTTACAACAACAGTTGGATCACGTATTATTGATCATTGATTTCTACGGTTTACAACAATAATACGTGATCCCACTATTGTTGTAAACCATGAAATCAATGATCTATATTGATCATGTGGACATAATAAAAAGGCCTACTATGAGCGAAAAAGAATCTTTACACGTTTCTCTTATTTCCAGACACGTAAGCAACGTATATGTCGGCGGTGGATATCTGGCAGTCAACTATGACTCATTCGTATAAGGAAAGAGTAAATTTGTTAATTCAAATCGCTGTATGAAAATAGGGACAGAACTAAGCAATAACTGGATAAGAGTAACGATCTCTTCCATTTCAATATTAAATCGGTTTTTATTCAGGAGACCTGGGCAACTTTTCTCTCCATAGTCGATCACACCCTTTAGAAAAGTTGACACGCCAAAAAGCAGGGGTGAGATTGTGTAATGCAAAACGAACAAACGTTTTCGTGCACACGACTGATTTGACCCATGTTACACAAGCGAATTTCTTCGTGTACACGAAAACGTTTCGTTTTACAGAATCTTACCCCAGATTTACATCAGTCAAAATAAAAGTCACAATTTTGTAGAACGAACAGTTGTTTTGGAAGAATTGGTTTCAGTGTTGCCTACGGACTCGTCAACCGCAATATTAACAGAAAGCAGTGCATACTAGAATATACGTTTACACTTTATAATGTTGGCCATGGGCACTTAGACTACCTACCCCGAAAGAACGGCACTTTGGTGCTGATGTGAAATTGTAAATAAGTGTATCTAGCTATGAGCTGCGGATGGTCTGCCTTTTTCAATAATTCAAACATTCGAAAACTTCCTTACCGACAGTTTCAATAAATTAAGAAAAAAGAAACAAGTGTTACATTCTTTTCTGCAGTTACTACGCAAAATACGAGGGAATAAAAGACTTCATGGAGTAAAACAGGAACACATTATTCGACATCAATGGAACTTATCTCGCGAGGTGATGCGATTAACGACTCAATTCAAGTGCACCACAGCAGCTCATAAAATACATGCTATTAAAACTTAAATCTGATTAATGACTTACCCCTTGTCTGTTTAAAAAGTAGACAGCACGAGCACTGCAGTCAGATCATTCCAATGGCTGAGGCGAATAACTCGGATATGGGATTCTCCGTCTTACCCAGTTTCTCTTTATGACAATTTCACACATTAAAAAAAATTAAATCTTTCTATTTCATTGATACTCACGCATTGTACCTTCACAGTACTCTACAAGGCGTGCATAACGTCTCTAGCAACCGAAAAAGGTCCATAATTCTGTAGTGTCTTTGTTGGAACAATCTCAAAACATGCTTACGAGTAAACTCTGGTCACAGAACAAAAATAGGTCAAAATAAGTCTTTAAAACGTAGACACGGGGTCTGTAACCAACAACAAAGAAAAAAGCTGGCTTTAGACAGATATTTCGCACAATGCCAGCCGAACAAGCTCAAGCAGATGAGTCATTAGATAACCACACAAGACGAATAACATAGCAAGCTAACCAAACCTGTAAAACAGTAATTAGAGTCCCTCGCATCTACTCAAAAACAATACTTACAGCCTGAACTTAACTTACGTAAAATGTATAACCTATATAAAGAAACAACTGAAGATCCACTTGAATTTTCCATGTACAGTACAATTTGAAACACTCAAAACAACAACATGTCGTTTCAAAACCATCATAATCTCCCAGCTTCTGAAACCACAGATCAGGAGCATGAGAGACTAAGGCCCATTTAATTCAGTCGAAGTTGAACACAACTTGGGGATTTTTATATGGAAAACTCCCCGAGTTGTGTTCAACTTCGAGTGAATAAAATGGGCCTAAACGGAAATGCAAAAATATGCCACCAAGCGGATAGTCAACTTAAGGATAAAAATATTGCAATACTATCTTACGACTTACAAAGTGTATTTGCTATGCCATGTGTTAACTATAAAAGAAAGTCTTGTGTGTATAATCTTACAGGCTTGTGCAATTTAAACAAAATGGCGTATTGTTCTTTGTGGTCCGAAAGTGGAAACGGAATTCCGAATGACCTAGTGAAGTTACGAAAATTATTCTTTAGTCGGATCCATGCTTACCTCAAAACAGAAATCGCTTTAGACATTTTTAAACTTTTGGAAACTTATACACAAATCGAAAACAGAGCTTTTCTTTGGGACATTCAAGAATACAAGATCGGCATCTTATAAACACGGATAACCCAAATTCGTTCGGCTGACATATTGTTGTAGAACCGTCAATTCCAATCACAGCACAATGGAGGAAGACGTCGCCTTAGCTGTCGCCAGCAAGTGGACTAGAATTCCACCTCTCAGTTCCCATTCTGTATTGTAACTCTCACCAAGAAAAAGGAAGAAGAGTTATTTTGGGCACGAATGAACCTATTAATCAATTTCTCATCGGAATTGCTTAGTTGAGGAGCTTTGTTGCATTCCCCTCACAAGAGCATTAGCAGATTATTAATTTCACTGGATAAATGGGGATCGAAATTGAAGCCGCCACAAAGCACTTAGGACACTCTGAGCTCCCCCAATATAACAAGACAAGCAAACAGAAAAAAAAACAAAGTTGAATTCATGATAGAAGAAAGAAATAACAATATGATTAAATATAGCGCCCTAACCTAGAGGCATTGTTAAGATGTTCATAATGCAACGAAGGCAACAAAAGCACTCGCTTTAGTGTCGAGCATTCCCAGCGTACAATGGAAAAATGATCTCGCTCTTTTCGTCGGTACTACTCAATTAGTGTCAAATATGGACCTCTGAAGATAAAAGACCACAGAAAGGACACTTAGGAACTCGTAAGGATAACGTCTTCGTACATACAAAGCCATACACCAAAAATGACGAATGAACAGAAAACAAGCCTTCACATGCTGCATGGGAGTAGCTACAAACGTGAGGCACTCACTTCTCCACTGCCGTGAAACAAGATAGAATACGATCTGCTGGTCGGTCGGAATATTAATGGAAATCTTTACGATCACAGCAACAGCCACCAACATGAGCGACAACAAAAGGCTGTTCAAAAACTAAAGAATATGTTCCTCGGGCTTTCTCAATGTGGGAAACGAAAAATAACAACAATTTCTGCGAAATTAAAGTAGAACCACATAAATTACAACTATTGGCAACCAATCACACTTCCAAGACTCTCAACCAAATTGACTGGTAAATAGACGAAGATTTTCGCATTCATGAAGGCCACCTAGTTCATAGTACCTTAACAGTTTAATGCCTTGTGTACATGTGAAAGTGGAACAATAAAAAAAAACATAATAAATACATTATCTTAAACATCTAAAACAAAAAAAAAGGAGCATGTTCCTTAAATGCTTAATAAACACCAAAACTAAATCAGTATGTTCCCCAAGATATGTATTTTGCAAAATACCTAATCTACAGCTCTTATATGAATACCCCCCGCCCTCAGTCGTTTTCCAACAATTTGACGTAATCGCTTTCGCACCTGTAAACAATTAAAAACCTAATACTCTGCAATATTACACTACAAAAAAAAAAAAAAAACACAGAACATGGACAATGCAAAAAGAACTAAATAATTCTATCACATAAATAATTTACAATGCACATGAATCAATCGATGTTTAAGAAAGCAATGACAAAATGGAAGGGAGTTATTATCTTTTGAATATGATTTTGTATCATTTGACTTCTTTTATTTCATTCGTTTTAAGTTATTTTAAATTTTGTTGCCGAGTAGTACACGTGCTTTAAAATTTTTACAATTCTGTCTTCTTACAAGAGAGAGAAAAAAAAAACTATACATACATGTTTTGAAAACAAATCTTATGGATGAAGAGAACTAAATTAAAACTAGTCAAAACAGAGGATGAACCAAAGTAAAATCAAGGACCTACTTAATTACATTTTGGTTTACAAAATTTTAAATGTCTGCAGTGTTTTCAATGGTGCACTACAAGTTGTGCCTAAAAACGATGCCTAACCTTAACTATTTATATATTATTTCAATATATTTGTTAGTTATTTTGAATTCTGTTTTTATTTTTGTTTTAACGAATATTTTGTTTGTTTTTATAACCACTTTACCTACATATAGGATGTTCTATACAGGTAAAACTTGTAGTTTACTAAAGTAATATTTGTTTTGTTTATAAAGTTATTCATTTAAATTTTGTTTTTAAATTGTTTTCATAATTTGTGTTTGTTTTGTCTACGGCTTAGTCTAAGTTAATATATTTACAGGGATACATTGTTGCGCCGCCCATTCACTTTATTCACTAGATTGCAAATTTTTAAGGCTGGCCCCAGCTTCAGGCCCATGTACTTCATCATCATTTCAGACGTAAGCAAGAGTAATGCTTTGCCGTCGATTTCCTGTAAGAAAGTTGAAATGTTAGTAGAAATGTATTGATGCAAGGGAACTTAAAATGTGAAGGCTAGCTTTGAGCTGATTACAAAACCATAAATGAAACACTAAGTTGTTCAAGCAACGTCGATCGCGATGAACTAAATCGTAAGTTCTTATCGATTCCCTAACCTGGAACCTCAGAGATATATGGCGAAAATTCCTACGATGGTCCCATTATCCCTACAAATCCATATTTTGTTTTTACAAGATGGCAGATACCTTACGTGAGCTACTCTGACGTATTTGGAGCTAAGGTCAGTAAGGAATTTTCAGCACTAGTCAGGGTGTTGAAATAGAGATGGTGGCGGATGAACCCTTTATGGGCCAACGGCAGCACTCATATCCCCGAAGTGGGTTACTGACAACGGAATATCCGAATTATCCGACCCGCTGTCTTAGGGTCACTCTAGGGCCTGGTCCTCCAAGTTGGGGGTTGTGCGTGGGGCTAACTACCCAACCACGAAAAAAAAATACTGTTGCGAAGCAACCAAAAGCCTCGGATAAGGACGGATTCACTGTTGACGACCTTGGAAAACAAAAAAAGGACAACGACGTTCGTATCTGCACGTGGAATGTTCGAACCCCGAACCGGCCGCGTGCAGCCGAACAATTAGCGGAGGCCCTAGACTGCTACAAAGCAGATATCACCGCCAAGCAGGAAGTGCGGTGGAAGGGCCGGGCAAAAGAAGGATGAAAAACTGTGACATCTACTACGGTGATTGCTACAGGGAACAGAAACAGCGTCTATTTGGATGCGGATTCGTTGTAAGTGGCTGACTTAGGCAAGAAGTCTTGAGCTTTCGACACGTCAGTGAGCGTCTTACAACTATCCGCATCAAGGCTAAATTCGCTAACATCAGCCTAATATGCGCTCACGCCCCCACAGAAGAAAAAGACGATGCTGCCAAAGAGTGTTTCTACGAGCTCCTCGACAAAACATATGAGCAATGTCCTAAGTATGACGTTAAGATTGTCGTAGGTGATGTTAACGCCAAAATAGGAAAGGAGGACATCTTTGGTAGCACAATCGGGAAGCACAGCCTACGCGACATCACGCCTGGGAACGGACTTAGGCTAATTGACTAGCACACGGTTTCCTCACCTCAATATCCACAAAGGAACATGGCGGTCGCCAGATCATCAAACCGTCAACCAAATTGATCATGTTGCGATCGACGTAAGGCACTTCTCTAGTGTTCTAGATGTCCGAACTTTCCGAGCGGCCAACATAGACTCGGACCACTACCTTGTTGTAGCCAAGGTGCGTGTGCTGATATCTCAAACGCCACAACAACGGGGAAATACTGTAAGGAGATTTAACGTTGAACGGCTACAATCGCAACAAACCGCCAGAACCTTTGCTGATCGCGTATCCCTCAACCTCTCAAGAAGTCCTTTGCAGCCAGCATCAAGTGCTGAAGACCAGTGGCATAGATGCCAAGAAGCCATCAGAAAGGCCGCAACCGATGTGCTGGGTTTCACACGACCACCCTCACGAAACCCCTGGTTTGATGAAGAATGCCGGCAAGCACATGCAGCAAAAACAAAGCGGCGCTGCACAGAAGGACGAGAGCAGCTCGTGAGCTCTACGAGCAAAAGAGGAGGGAAGAACACCGGCTTCTCCGGAAGAAAAAGAAAGAGCACGAGAAGCGCACGATCGAGGAAATAGAGAGGTGCTACTCCAGGAACAATGTTCGGAAGTTTTACCAAAGGGTAAAAAGAACGTGTCATCCCAACAAGACCCGAACAGAGACCTGTAGAGACGAACAAGAAAACCTTGTGGTAGAGTCACAGTCGGTGCTGAGGATATGGAAAAACCATTTCTGCAAACTGTTAAACGGCGAAGAGGACCCAAATTCCGCTGTCAGGCAGAACGAACCATTCAACTTAGACGATGAAAGCCAAGACTTCCGACCACCCGACCAAAACGAAGTGAGGATAGCAATATCCAAGCTTAAGACGAACAAGGCTGCTGGACCAGATGGCTTGTCTGCCGAGCTTTTTAAGGCAGCGGGAGATGACTTGGTAGAGAGCATACACCAACTCGTCTCCAAGATTTGGTCGGAGGAAAGTATGCCTGATGAATGAAACCTCAGCATCGTTTGCCCGATCCATAAGAAAGGAGACCCTCTAAACTGCGCCAACTATAGAGGTATCAGTCTTCTTAACATCGCATACAAGATCCTGTCTGCCATACTGTGTGAACGCCTGAAACCTTTTGTAAACGATCTGGTTGGTCCCTACCAGTGCGGTTTTAGGCCCGGTAAGTCCACAACCGACCAAATATTCACACTGCGGCAGATCCTGGAGAAAACCCAAGAAGTTCAGATCGATACTCACCATCTTTTCATCGATTTTAAGGCCGCATACGACAGCATTTATAGAGACGAGCTATATAGAGCCATGTCTAGTTTTGACATCCCTGCCAAACTCGTCCGATTGTGCAGAATGACGATGGAGAATGCTCGCTGCTCCATAAAGTTCGGAAACAATCTCACCGAGACCTTTGATGTCAAAAAAGGATTTAGACAAGGTGACGCGCTGTCTTGTGACTTCTTCAACATCATTCTTGAGAAGATTGTGCGAAACTCGCAAGCCAACACCAGAGGCACAATCTTCCAGAAGTCTGTGCAACTACTTGCATACGCTGACGACATCGACATCATTGGCAGAACACAGCGAGCTGTCACTGGTGCGTTTGCAAGTATCAGTACAGAAGCGGCAAAAATGGGTTTAGTTGTGAATGAGGGTAAAACAAAATATATGCTGTCAACAAGAAGGGACAACACCGACGAATCGGTCAGAGCGTCACGACAGACAGCTATAATTTTGAGGTAGTTAGGGATTTTGTCTACCTCGGCTCCGCTATAAATTCTGACAACGACATCACATCAGAAATCAATCGAAGAATCACACTTGCCAACCGCTGTTTCTTTGGCCTAAGACGGCAATTGATTAGTAAGGCCTTGTCAAGAAGCACTACGGAGATTCTATATAAGACCCTCATCATCCCTGTCCTGCTCTATGGCGCAGAAGCATGGACCCTAGCAAAGACGGATGAGGATCTTCTTGGTCGCTTCGAACGCAAAATTCTTCGAGTGATTTTTGGTCCCGTTTGCGTTGACGGGATTTGGAGGAGAAGATTTAACAGCGAACTCTACGAGCTGTACAGCGACATCGACCTGGTCAGGAAAGTGCCCATCAGTCGACTAAGATGGGTGGGACATGTAGAGCGGATGGATAGCAGCGCTTCGGCCCGAAGAGTCTTCGACTCCAACCCGGAGGGACAACGCAGTAGAGGAAAACCTCGCCTTAGGTGGCGCGCGCAAGTGGAAGGGGACCTCAACCAACTTGGAGTGCGCAACTGGCGGCAGTTAGCCAAAGATCGCGCTAACTAGAGAGGCGTATTGGTTGAGGCCCAGGTCCACCCCGGACTGTAGCGCCACCTAAGTAAGTAAGTAAGGACAGTATAAAAATACTTCAAAGCTTATTGTCTGTAAAATCGAATGCAATGGGTCTTGATGGAGTTCATCCGGTTTTCGTCAAAGCTATTTTGCCAATAATACTACCAAACGTAACGCATGTAATTAATACTATTTTAATAACTGGTATCTTTCCTCGTCAATGGAAAATACCAATTATACCAGTACCTAAAAACTCAGCAGCTGATGAATTCAGACCCATATCAATCCTACCTTTTCTTTCTAAATTTTGTACAACTGCTTTAATAAAGGTGGTAGACGACATAAGGGAACAATTGGATAAAGACTGTATTACCTTCCTGATCCTTTTAGACTTTTGCGTTTGATATGGTTGATCACTCTACTCTTATTAAAAAGCTGCGGAATCACTTCAACATATCCCCCTATGCTTTAAAGCTAATTGCATCGTATTTAAGTGAAAGGCAGCAAGCTGTGTCTTGACGGTATTCTATCTTCTATTCCCTTATCTCAAGGCGTTCCCCAAGGGTCGATTTTGGGACCACTCATATTTTCGCTATACATTAATGATATAGCTCTTCAAATTTTGCATTCATCAAAACACTTTTATGCCGACGACATAATGTATTGACGAAGTTTTCCCCTTGGCCTTATCGAGAGCTGCGCAAATGACGTAAATGAGGATCTTCATCGAATTTCGAATTGGTCATGCAAAATCAGTTTGGTACCTAATCCAAACAAGTGTAACTGTTTAAGTCACTTCGAAAAAAAAAGTAGACCTATCGTATTTTCCATCTATTATGTTAAATAAATGTCCTATTCAATTCGTTGACTATTCAAACAATTTGGGTGTAGTATTTAATAGAACACTCACATGGAATAACCCCATAAATTGAATAGTGGGGAGGGCTTATGAGGTTCTTCCTACTTTGTGGACTGCTCAGAAGTGCATCTATGAGTCGTAGCATATATATTTCAAATAAAAGGAGGCCGGCAATGTAAACTTGAAAGAGGTCGTCTACATGTTTACCTAATTTATTATATGGGTAGAGTTCAGAAAAACTATTCCTACTGAGCCAGGGAGAACGGAGAGTAGGAGCAGTCCTGACTGAATCCCTCGACAGTGGATACATTACTTAATAACACTTGTAGTTGTAGGAATATTTGACTACTCTAGAAATCCAATTAAAAATCTACTTATCAATCCTCATGCATGCAGCCATTTTATCGGCATGGGCGACAAGTGTATATTGGCAAATTTGCTAGTACTTGAAAACGATAAACTCAGAGCACACAAGAGCATTGAATGGAGTATGCCGTGTATGGCGGTGTGATATGATACTGAAGGTCACATTATGGTGTCGAAAACAGTTTATAAGCCATAGAACTTAGTTCCAACAAGTAAGCCTTTGAGGTGTATTCATTTACCATTATTAAACTGAGTTATCGTTGGACAAGTATTAACCTAGTATTTTTGTGCGATACAAACTTACATGTTTTCGAAACAGGTCTCCGTGCACGGCCAGCGAAATATCATTCGTCTCAATGAACTGGATAACCTCTTCGATTGACCAATCTCCGGGATGGGTCTTTAGGGGTGTCGTCGCTACCGGTGTTGTTGCCGCGGCCGATGATGCAATTGCAGCCGATGTCATGACATTCATGGCAGCTACAGCGGATGCAGATGAAGACGATGATGTAGGTGTTACTGCTGAACTAACAGCAGCCATTGATGCGGCCGATGGTGATGCCATGGACATTTTACTATTGCCACCACCGCCCGCTTGTGGCGCATGCGGTGTCGCCGAAGTTGTTGTAACTGATGTGTTGATGTTATTGTTAATTTTACTTGCTTTGTTACTATTATTGAAGGCGGCAGATTGCTCTGGGTGCACTTCGGCAACTAATGGAGAATGAAATTTAGCGTTCGTTGCTGATAATAGTTCAGCTGGTCGCGGCAAATTACTTTCGATTTTGATTGACGGCACTACCGGGGCTACAGTTGCATTGGAATTGGAGGAAGTCGTGGATGATGTTGAGTTCGTCGAGTCCTTTCGCGAAGTGTTATTACTACTGCTGCTGCTGCTGGTGTGGTGTAGACGATGGTGATGTGTTTCGGCCCCACTCGTGTGATGTTGTTTCTCCGAATGAGAATTATGTTTCTTCTTCTCGGCAACAGGTGGCGGGGACTGGGATATATGGCGTCTTTTGTGGCTCTGCGAACATTTCTCACAATCCTCATTGTCGGCGACTAGAGAGATCAGATTGGGACATGCCCGGCATGTAGAACAAAGTGTTTCGATGAATGTTGCTAGACTCTCATCGTCCTTCATGCGCAGTTGGGAGGGGATTTTTACCTGAAAAAAAAGGTGTTAGGAATTTAAATTGCAGATATAAAATCAATAAGCTCACGGTGAAGTTTTTGCCAGCAGCTGTCACAATATGCACATCCCCATCTAATGCGAAAAGCAACTTTGACAACTGCGATGTATCGGTACTCGCTGCGAGTACTTCTTGCAGACACAGCTTGGCTAGTGTTTGATGGGTTGGCCCCGTAACCATCGATGGAAGTTTTGAACTATTCACAAACGGGCCACCTTTGCAGTTCATCCTAAAGTGTGCGGTCACCGGTGTGGCCGGTAGCATCGCATCCGATTCCTGTACAAATGTATACCTCTGTCGTGGACTGCGATGTTTACTTGAATTCGAATCCATTCGGCACTTGTTGCCCGGCGGTTGCATCGGGTGACAACTTCTAGCACACCAGCCGGCTGGGAAAATATCTCTTGACTGGTAGCTACACCAATAATCGAAAGCACCGCGCCATCCATCAAACGTCACATGGATTTGGTCATCCTTGATCGCGTTAACTGTTGCACAGCAAATCAGTTGTGGATTCTTCTTGTCGACAGCCTCCAGTTTTTGTCCAACTTGAAATTGATTCTCCGACGGCCCCTTTGGCTCCGGCTGAAAAATATCCTCCGGAGCCACCAATGCATTGTTGAGAATTTTGCACAAATACCCAGGCCAACTGCTGGCATTCATGCGGAATCCCAACGGTGGCTGTAACATACCGCCGTTCTTCTCACAGTGGCCAATGGCATGTATTTCATTGGAGTCCACCAAACGCCAGAAATCATTCTGACTATCACTGCCGTCCAGGCGGAGGCGTAGCCGTGAGCCCAGCACACCGACTACCGTTGCAATGCAGGTGGAGGTTACGTTGCGCGGATCAAGGGCTTCCAATTTCATGCCGATTTTAAAGTCATTGGGGGGTGGGTTTCTTGCCTGTTTGAAACACTCAGCGGGTGCCGCTTCACTGCCCGATTCCTGTAAAGAGAAAGCAGGGGATATTGCGTTACAAATTTCAACAAGGCACAGCAAGGGTGATGCCCAAATTAATCGCGTGTTCTTGAATGTAATCGAATTTGTTTTCATATAAAGGACTGACACATGTTTGATAACAATGGGGAGCTGCTGGTAGATATTTTGATTTAACTAATTAAAAGTTAATTGGGCTTTCTCACCGTTTTCAGTTTAAAGTGCTGACAACAAGGCTCTCGAGATAAACTGATAATGGTATGTGGTTTTCATCAAAGTGATTTCCGACGAAGCTTAGTATCTCAGATACCGCACATGCTATTATTGGAACATTGAAATGCGGTTAAATATATATAACTACAGATAAAACAAAGATAAGTGACGTGATTAGAAAGATTATTGGTGGTGGATAAAATCATATTGGGGCACTGTTTTGCTGGTGATTGGTGACCTTGTCTGGAAAATGCATATAGTAAACATGGGGTTGCGGTTTGCACATCTATGGCTAACCAATCCTCGTCTGTATATTCTTTTTCAACACGTAGGTCTTCAGGTCTTCCTTGTTGCACTAAGAAAATATTGTACCAATATCATCACGTCGGTAAAAATATGAATCTTCTTCTCCCATCAATAATGGGCACAGGTCTGTTATGAATGACTTCTTTAGTCATACCAACGCCAGGCAAATAAATGAACCTGCTGCATACTATACACAGTTGGATAAAGGAGTATCGAGTTTTCTTTACCTTCTAGGACAAGAACAGATTTCGTTTCCTTCAGTTTTGAAGCTAAAGACGGATATATCAATTTGTCAAAAAAATCCAAATTCCAAGCTTATGTGAATACGCATACATTTGGCATTTCGTAGTACGACAGTTAGTCGTTTAAAAGAACAAGAATGCACACAACAACCTAGCGATTTTCAGATGGTCAAATTACCAACCAAACCGACATCCAACATCCTTAGAGGATGAACTTCAGTGTAGGACGACTTAAGTACAATCGAATTCAATCGGCCTTACCAATAATCAACTTTAGTCTGGCCCTTTACGAAAAGACTCCACACTTTCCAAAATCCCTTTACCAATAAACAAATATAGTTGCCAGACTATCGTTAACTGTAGGGTTAAATGTTAGTGTTGAGAAAGCAATGTTTATCTCGGACATTAGCTAAATAAATCCTCCCTTATGTCATTTTGAAGACAAGTGTTGCCCAACCATCCAAAATCGCGGTATTAAATTTCGAAATAGGAGAGAATTTAATACGATGCTGTTCAGCCTGAGAGTTTACAATTATTAATTAATTTTAGTAAATTGCTTTCTAATTTTATTCGTTGTAATACAACAATGCAAATGGTTTTTAAGTCTATCACACACAAATTTGTACAAATGTATGCAAAACATTGAAAAATATTGCGTTTTTATTTTATTTCTAAACATGTGAAGCATATATTTCTGTGCTTTTTTTTTTTGTTTTATCTTGTTTTGCCGCTAGTTCTTGCTTTATGATTGGTTTTGCTTTTTAAATAGTTGCTTAATAAAAACTAAATTGTATGTAATTTTGAGATATTTCCAAGACTTTCTTGACAGTCGTTGCAAACAGAAAAAAATATCTTCTTACCTAAGTTTGGACGGCTCATACAATTTTTCAACAATTCTCAGTACCTCAGGCGAATCAGGTAGATACCTATTTTGTTGCATTCAAACCCTATTAAAACTCTTTGCAAAATGAGTTTGTTTACCGAGAATTAGGATCTCTAATGAGACAATGGTTGGTGTGAAAAGGTTCACTTCGCGGAAAATATAGTTATAAAAATAGAATTATCAGAACTCAGCAAAATACATGCAAAATAACAAGTTTATTATCTTCTGGAGGGGTAACAGCCTAACAAGTAGTACGAGAATATGTGTGCATAAAAATGTGCGTTTTATATTTTTCAGATCGAATTTTAACTTTTGTCGGTTTCTAAATTTCCCGAATTCAGTAATATATAAGCCTTACAATTTTTTATAGGTTAAATTGTATTTATTTTCAAACCCGGAAGCGATAAGTTCTTAACACGCTTCCATTTGCAACGACGCAATTGTGATGTTTAGACCACTAATAAGTTTTGATTTGCATCGTCAGCCTACGGATAAATGAAACCATTCAAATAAACTGTGCTCCGTTTATTGAATAATTTGAAAGAGATTTTATTGCGACACAAATGCACTCATAAAGAAATCGCGAGGTAGTATTAGAAAACATTGGAAAGCGTACCATAAAAGTACTAAAAATTGTGTCCGATCGAACGATAGGGCATTACTGATTTGCATATGATATTTGACAGATCAGCGGATATTTTGTGCATTTCCTATTTTGTGTTTTGTTTTTTTGCTTATAATAAGTCTCAAAGAGCATTGGAAAGATATGTGTTGGGCAAATTTAATTGCAATTTATGTATTCCTTCTTTTAGAATAAAATCCTCCTTGTGAAAGAGACCATTGACCTTGTTTTTCACGAAAACAAATTATGAAATTTGAATTCTGCAATGACAACAAATGTAATAGATTCTAAGAAAGTTGCCGGACTAGTTAATGTGGAGGTTAAATTGTTTATTGGTACCATTTCACAAATGCTGTACATTTTTACTAAAGCTGCCATCTAACTAGTTGTCGACATTAGTGATTGATTAATAGTAAGGCCGAATATCTACAGACAGCGCCAGAGTGAGAGATTTTAAACAGTACCTTCCTACCGGTTTTGCGATATCACAAAGCAGGTAACCATAAAAATTGTGTATGATGATGTTTATGTATACCGGAAGAAGATGATCGATAAAGCGCATTTAGAAATGCTGGCTGCAGGGCAAACATCATCAAGCCGGAATAAAAATGAAAAATGTTGAGTAGGAAGAAACTACAATACCCAACGTAGTTTCCCAATTAAAGGAAATGGAAGCGCACCGTAACCGAAACAACGTTCGCAAGTCTTTTAAAAATGCCAAGAAACTGACTTTGAACCTCAATTGCCTTGTCACTAAACAAAGTATTTGTTTGTAGGGTGCAAACATCCCGCTAATTATTAAAGACAGACGCATCCACTTCGAGTACAATATCACTGTGTGAAATTGCTTATAAATGGTAAAGGAATAATAGCCTTAGGTCCGGTTTGTTCAATTTTGGTTATCTTTAATCATGGGTTATTCCAGCTGGTAACCAGCGAATGTGCTTGTTCAGGAAAATATTAACCTGAGAATCAGTGGTTTGGTTAGTTAACCAGAGAAATCGATAACCAATGAGATGAGATCTAACCACTGATTTTATGTAATTTCGTTTGTGAACCAATAAAATCGTTTACATCGGGTTCATTGACATTTTTCAACTGAAACATATATGGAATGTAGGTTTCTTATAAAATAATGGATGAAAAGAATGTGTAAGGATATTTTAAACATTTTTGGCCGATGACAACTCTCATAAATTGAGACATAGCATACACGAATTAGAGGAAATATCGCAACAAATTTTATTGGATTTTATTGGCTTGGGTTTCAAAAAATTGTTTATTGTCTCATAAGAACAATGTTCCATTCTTCAGTTCTTAAAAAATTTGTGTATGACATTCTTTTTTTGTTTAGTAAGATAACTAAAAATAAATACATTAATAAAAAATCTACCTAAAAAAATTACTTATCAAAAACCAAAGGACCCGAAAAACAAATTAACCATTGATTCGGTAAATAACTGAATTAACAAATAAACTGGAAAAATGGAACGATTTGTTCCAAAGCTATGGTTTGGTGACCGAAGTGAAAAAACAAAAAACGCTCAACAAACACTCAATGGTTATTATGACTGACTTATAATTATTGGTTAACCTAAATCTATGGTAACCTAACCAAGGACTTAACCAGCTGTGAACAGACCGGCCCTTAGAGAGCTGTATACATTCATCTAAAATTCTATAATTTAAATGAAGGTAGAGGGTTCACGCATTAACTTTTTTTACCTATCTACCTATCAGCTCCCAAGTTTAAGTATAATATTGAATATTTAAGTGGTACGTTTAATAAAAAATTTGATGCAGCGCTGCTTATCGACACTGTTTTATTTTGATGTCCTTAATGGCATTCGCAACACTTGTTTCATCGATGTTGCGGTGGGGATTTTTGTCTCAAAAGAGTAAGAAGTTGTTTTACCACACAATTTTTATTTTGACTCATAAATTAGGATTTGACAATTCCTCCTTCAGCACAAATGTCAAATCCTCATTTTTTAATACTTTTGGGACTAATACAAAAAAAAAAAATGTTTGTAATGGTGCTCAGGATAAACTATTATTTATTTGTGATTTTAAAATGAATGAATGTGCACTACGTTGCACTTTGAATGTCAAAAGCTACATAATTAAAATAGTACAGTTGGATTGCTTACCATAAAAGTTATATGAAATGTGCACAAAAATAAAAAAGACGTCCACTTTGGGTCGTATGAATAAAACGTAGCAATTGCTTTTACTCAAGAGAAATGTCAAAATCGAAGCATTTGCTACGTTTCGTATGAATAAAAACCAATTTGAGTTAGTTCCAACTTTTGACATGTTCGAAAGGCGGCGGCACTGACCTTTTACTCAGATCGGTATGAATAAAACTTGTCAGACAAAGCAAATGCTATGCAAATTCTGAGTCTGCTATTTTGTTGACTCAGACCTTTTGCTAAATATTTTGTATGCTCATTTTTCAACATAAAACAATCTAAATATTATTAATAGTTAAGTTGAATTCTGTTTGTACATGAAAACCAACGAAATACATACGGAAAAAGCAGCAGTTGTTTCGTCTCAAGCGAAGCTAATATTTCTTTCAGATGAAAATATTTAGGCAGAATCATTTGTAAGGTAGGTATATTATAGCGGAGATCTAGGTCGACTATTTGTAACTATTTGTCTAGTTTGTTAACAAATAAATATTTCCAACAATATCGGATACGATTCCCGGCACCTAAAGTAGAACGGAAGCATCAACAAGCTATTCGGCAAACAAAAATCATATTTTCAGGTGAAATTGAAGATAAAAATTGCATTTATATTTCTGTATTTATTTTTTTTAATTTCAATTTCCACAAAAGTCGTTAGAATCTTAAAAAAATTCAAAAATTCAAATTTACTGGTCAGGTTTGACAGGAACTGCAAGGCAAGTACACGTACAGCGAAGTAAATGCTATGTTCGAATTTTCGACTTTACTTTAGCAAAGTATATTTTTATTCATACCGATTCAAAGCATTTGCTAAGGGCTTTTACTTTGCTACAACCTTTTGCTCAAAGCAAATGCTAGTTTTTATTCATACGACCCTTTGTGTATCTCCTAGAACACAGCGATTGTTTATTTATCACTCAAACCAATCGTTACTAGCTTCGTTTTCTCATCATTTAAAGTGCTGCCAAGGTCTTAGTTTTTCAGAAAAGTGATGTCAATTCCTCCTGCCTGTCACACTCACCGGAATCACTGAAACTATGCTAACGACTAAAATATCTAACGATACAGCACTGAAAGACGATCTTCGAAAATCTTCGAAATCATCAAATTGTGTCCGAACTTATTACAAATATAATCTCACTGTATTTCTATAACGATCGAAATTAGAAAAAAAAAAATATCCCCGTACAAAATAAATGGAAAATTAATTTATAAAACTTTTGTTCGATATCCTTTTAATATTTTAAAATTTTCCCGCCGTATGAACCTTCCTTAGGCGTGGGCAAACACAACAAAGAAATGATAGCTCAAATTCGTTCACGAGCTATGGCTAGCGCAATGCACCCTCACAGTTGTATGGCTTTCGCGGTATGGCCGGATGTGCATTGTCAGTCGGTTACGAAACAAGTCCGTATAGGAACCTAGGCCTTTCTTCTTCCAATCAAACACTTGAAGGCAAATATTACAGATTTCAATAACCCTTTAGAAGTGGCGAAGATATATTAAGCTTCCCGATAATGAAATGCTTAATTTGGAGTTCCCTTCCCGGAGGATGGACATTTTCCGGCCCGGTTGAGTAGAAGGAACGAGTACCACAATTTTGCTAGATTGACTCCCAGATTTTTAGTTTCGTCTGCTAAGCTCATGCCTTCTTGTCCTCTAATGTTATAATTTTAAATTAAGTCCAGATTCAAGGACAAATTGAACTTAAAAATGTAATCGCTTCTAGTAAAATAAAAAATAAGGCAACTTGGTGATTTTTATATGAAAAACTCCCCGAGTTGTGTTCAACTTCGAGTGAATAAAATGGGCCTAAATAACTTTACTCTTTGTCGGGTCTCTTCTCTTTACCACTATAAATCTTGCCCAGAGACTCCCTGGATTTCTCCAGAGTTCTTCACTGGGCTCGATTCCTATTGTTGAAGCCAGAATATGTTTATCTGAGATCTGTTTCATCGACTGGGTCTCCACGCAATTATATCCCAAGATCCTCATTCTTCTGCCAGCCAACAACGGATATTGACTCAGTATATGTGCCGCTGTCTCAGGCATAGTTTGCAGGTATCATCCTCTTTAAGGCCCATCTTCCTTAAGTGATACCCAAAATTACCATGTCCGGTAGACAAAGCCACCACCAATTTCAATGTTCCTCGATTCATGCTTAGAACCCTTCTTTGAGTGACGTAGGTCGTCCACTTAATTGTCATTTTAGCCATTTCTACATTTTTCCACGGTTGACCACCTACTCCAGGTGTTCTGGCGTGATCCATATGTGAATCAGCTGTTCAACCATTCCTCTGCCAATTGAAGCGAATTGTTCTGGTCCCAGTTAATTTTCAGTTAACCCCTGTTTTGCAAGGGAGTCCGCCTTTTCGTTGCCTTCGATCCCTATGTGTCCTCCTACCCAAGTCAGTGTTTCTTCATTTTACGGTGAACACTTATTGAGCTTGAGTACACATTCCAGTGCCAATGATGTTGTAATGTTTGCTTTTTCCATGCGCCTGATCACCGCCGAATTGCCTAGTGCTAGTAGGATATTTCTTTCCCTCCAGCTGACTCTCAAACAAGAAGTCCAACGCATGCAGCAATGCAATCATCTCAGCTGGTATACGGAAGTGTGTTCCCCGAGGCTAATATGACGGGATAGTTCCAACTATTCTGAATAGATACCGGCAACCGCTCCGCCATCCATCATGGATCCATCTGTGAAAATCACTATTTCAACACTCCTTTTTTCCGGAAGTAATCCGTCCTCAATATGAGTTTTGTGATTTCTTTCCATAATACGCACCCTTGTCATCCCATTCACAGGCCTGTTCAGCTCCCTAATCTCGTTTTTAACGAGTTCCAGGATCTTCCTGTGATTGTGCCATTTCGTATCTCGATGCAAACGAAGTGCCGTTAGGGCCGCTGTTTTCTAAATAAATAAGTCTAACGGTAAGATCCCCAGGATCACTTCCAATGCGCATGTTGGTGTTGTCGGTATCGCACCTGTGATTCCTATACATGCCAAGCGTTGGACCCTATCTAGGTGCTGAGAGGCGTAGGTGATAATGGGTCTAGTTATCATCGTATACATCCAGTATGCTGACCTAGGCGAGAGTTCCCACCTCTGTCCATATACACGTTTGCACTGATGTAATACCCTTTTGCCTTCCTGACCTTCTCCTCAACATGGTAGTTCCATGAAAATTTTAGATAGACTCCCAGATACTTGACCTTCGTGGTCGTTGTTAGTTCCGATCCGAAGAGCTCCAAACCACTCTGAGTGCATTCCTCATGATATCTTCTGTGAAGTCTATGAATTTGCCTCTGGCCATTTATTATTGCTATGTCGTCGGCATATCCCACTGTATGAATGCCAGTCGCCTCTCAAGTCTGTCGAGAAGGGAGTCCACAGTGTAGGTGAGAGAACACCTCCTTGTGGGCAACCTCTGCTAACCCTTCCTCTGATCTTTGAGGCTCCCGTCTGAATATTTGTCGCTCTTGTATTCAACATATTGTCCACCCATCTTACCACCAGTGGATTAACCAGCAGATTTTCAAAGCATATCTTATCGAAAGCACCTTCAATGTCCATTATGGTGGTCATCGCAATGCCCCCGGTTTTTAGCTCTTCGTCCGCAATGCGTAGTACTTGATGTAACGCTGTTTCTGTCTACTATTTAAAGGATACATTTTAAGCGCTGTACTAGTCCACCACCACCCTTTTCTTTGTCTGAAGGACTTTGCCTCGCTATAATATTTTTTTTACCGGCTTTGGATGAAGACCACATTTGTCTCCTTTCGTATGTAATCGGGATGTAGTCCATTGCCAGGCATGCAACGTTTATATTCCTGAGCCTTGGTGCAATTACGTCTACTTCCCATTGCATTAGACTTGGAAATTTACCAACCGACCCCGCGGTTTTCAAGGGTGAAAATATTGCTATCGTACTCTTGACAGCCTCTGGTGTTACGATCCGTTCAGCTCCCGTCCTATCCATCCTATTCGATCCCAGCCCAGGGCTGATGTGACATATAGCTTCCTGCAAAGTGTACTTCTATTACTCTTGATAGCTTACTTGATGAAAAACCGGCAGAGCCCATAACAAAACTAAAACTAAACCTAATGTACAAGCCTGACGTTGAACCTGAGAGGATTTTGCAGAACTTTAACGTATAATTCGTTTATCGATCGACAAAAGTATCGTACGGCTATGTCACAACAGTATTGTAATCTCATAACAAAGACTGCAATAAACTTTTAATTGATTTAACCTGTCAACCCATCTAGCCTTTATATCGGAAAAGGTAAATTGATATTAACTATGAGTACTCTCAACTTCCCCCACTTTGTCCACTGTGCAAATTAAAACCTGTCTGCCATCAACACCATCGTTACCATGTGCAATGAAACACATGAAACTGATTTTATTAACATGCCCCTTAACTATCTGTTTCACGGTTGAGTCGATTTTAACCATGAAAAAGTAAATCCGTGCCATAACTTGAAGTCGTGCGGAACTTTGCGCAAATTAGGCTGATGTCCTCACGTGACTCATTAAGTGTTATATAAAAGAACGACACGAATTTATATAATGGCTGACAACATGAACTGCAAAACTACATTATGCCACCAAGCAACTTAACCCATTCAAGAACAAATTTATTTGTTTAAGCGCCAACAGGTTATCGGCTAAATGCTTTATTTGAAGTGCACTTATGGGGATTCCATTTTTTCTTTCTTATCGCGGATAATTCGATTAAAAACAGAAGATCTATACAAACATTTTTCGCTCCATTGACAAAAGCACTCGTCCACGCTCAGGTGCAGGAACAAAGTGTATATTTAATACATAAAAATAAAAGCAGCGGACATTCTTCGACATGACTGACTTCTGTCAGTCTCTACTCCAGGATGGTAAATAGTTTCACCAAAACGAATGATGATATTCTGCTGGTAAAGTGTATTGAAATCAGAGCAATGGGGATGAAAAGTGCGCAATTTGTAGAAATTGAAAATGTATGCGATGGTATGCAGAGATATCGACTGGTTTTTTAACAACGATAACTAGACTTCCTTTGATGTGTACGTATATTTGAAAATATAATCGCTTAAGTCTAATGGTTACATTTACATTTGATCGCATGCCAGCAAGAACAGTCTGGGGCCAATGAGTAATGAAGACAAAGACGGTCGGCTTCGGCAAAGGATATCCCTTCAATATGGTTTGTTAGTTTAATAATTGAAAGTGCAACTTATAAAGAAAAAGGGTTAAGTACGCCAAAGATAGGTAGAAAGCTACTTTAGCTCTATTGATATCGGAGAGCATAGATAAAATGGTAAATTGTGTAAGAAGATCAAAGGATTTTAACCTTGTTGGTTGCGACCCATACGTTTGTGTTTTTATTTAGAGGGTGAGTGAGCAAATGGTCAAATGGACAACCAGGGTGAGCCGTCTACTGGTTTCTTGTTTTGACACTGACAACTTGTTTACTCTACAAAGTGACAGAAGCGCAGTTGCAAAAATGTCGCGAAATATAGCAAAATTTATTTTACAAGCGAAATAATACATCAACTGCGCTTGATGTGCTCAAAATCGTTCGTGATATTGATATTGGTTAAATGGCGCGATCGTCAGTAAATGTATCGTCTGTGTATCATTGCTTTCATCGTAGTGTTGGGTAGGACACGTATTTAAAATGAGTTTGTATGAGGCTCTAATTTTTAAATATGAAGTGGGTCGTATGAATAATAACTAGCATTTGTTTTGAGCTAAAGGTTGGAGCAAAGTAAAAGCCCTTAGCAATTGCTTTGAATCGACATGAATAAAAATCTACTTTGCTAAAGTGAGTTCCAAAAATCGAACATAGCATTTATTTCACTGTACGTGTACCTATATGCCTTGCAGTTCCTGTCAAACCTGACCAGTAAATTCGAATTTTTGAATTTTTCTTAAGATTCTTAAGACTTTTGTGGAAATTGAAACGACAAAAATTGAATTCAGAAATATTAATGCTATTGTGGCGTGGATGGTATCGTGTAAACTAAATGGTGTATGGTGAAACGAGCCCTTAGTCAGAAAACAAGTTCCACTCAAGTGTCACTTCCAATTGGAGACTGGAATCTGTCAAATAAGTGTACACCACCACTATAGCCAATTCTAGAACCGTTTAGAACTAGCTAGAAAGTTCTCGTTCAGATGGCGGAACGGGTATAAAAGGACAGCTTTTAGAAGAGGGATACGCGCCTTTTTGAACTGTCGGTACAGAAGCCCTTTCAAATGATTTTGTCTAAATATCTCCATCTGAAAGAAATATTCGCCAAATAGTCCCCAGTTCATACTTCACTTGAAGCAAAACTATTGCTGCTGTAGGTATTTTATGTGTTTTCCTGTAAAAACAGAATTAAACTTAACTATTCACAATTCTTGGATAGTTTTATGTTAAAAAGTCAACTAAATAGCCGACTCAGAATTCGCATAGCATTTGCTTTGTCTGATAAGTTTTATTCATACCGATCTGAGTAAAAGGTCTGTGCCGCCGCTTTTCGAACATATTAAAAGTTGGAACTAACTGAAATTGTTTTTTTTATTCATACGAAACTTAGCAAATGCTTCGATTTTGACATTTCTCTTGAGCAAAAGCAATTGCTACGTTTTATTCATACGTCCCAATGTCTCACCTCATAATGAGGTGCTGCTCTAAATCTCATCAAATGTATGCCATGCCGTATTTCACCTCACATGAGCTTCGGATTTGAAATCATACATTTGTACCAAAGTCTAAAGGAAGAAAATGAGGCCTCAATATTGTGGTGCCTCCCAAATCCTCAAATGAATGGTACTTTTTTGCGTATTCATAAAAGGAGTTGAGAGAATTTGCGTACTCTCCTTGTTGGGTTGAATTCAGTGTCTCGGTTGGACAAATGTTTGAACCGCAAACTGTGTTGCCCGATCTCGGTTTTGCCGCAGAAGAAAATGAAGCATTCAAATATTTTTAATCACTTTTTTATAAGAATAAAAATATTTAATTCGATCGTGGGTTGACTAATTCTTTTATTCTTATTGGAACTAGAATTTTATGAATAAAAATTGACCAAAGAGTACAATCCCTTTTATTTGTACTATGAGCGAGGTTTCAAAAATCCCTTATTTTAAGTGAGAAAATCCCACAAAAAGGGGTAAATCCCTCGATCTGGTATCACTGGTTCAATTGATAGTGAGAGAGTGACACATTATTAATATGGTTTTGGTAATGGTATGGAATTGAATGAAATCGGGTCTTGTGTTCTTCGACGTGACAAATTTGAGAGGTGGTACAAATATTCGTTTTGAGGTGTTGGGACATTTTGAACTGCGCACTATATATGCTACAGTACGAAATTGAAAATTCAAATGATAGCGAAAATAATTACAGAAATCCGGCACAGTTTTCGAGCATCACACGGTGAAGTAGGACGAGTTTGGTGGTGATCTCGATAGAACTCTCGACGACGAATGCTAGCTTATGCGGCTTTGAAGTAGTCGGAAAATAGACTGTTGGCAATGCTAAAAAATGTCGGCTGTTGACTCTTAAATTGTAAATCTTGAAATTTTCCCTATTGTGGCATCTATACTTGTATAAATTTTTATTATTATTTCTTTTTTTTTTTCAAAACTTTACGACAACTATAATTTAAGACTCAACAGCCGACATTTTTCTTACCCTGCCAGCAGTAGATATACAACGCACTTGAGTTCTATTGCAGTTCCCTGCAATACGAACTGCGCCAGTAGGATATTCCTACCTCTCCAGACTATTTAGATTTTGCTTCGGATTGAAAGCAGTTTCCTTTCAGCTGAGCTTACAATCGACTGTAATAACTAAGTCCGAACATAATTGAAGTTTTCAATAACAGGTCTCTTTTCATTAGATATTTTACACTTTTTGCGACACACAAAAGAGCTTTGAAAAAAAAAATTGCGCGACTGTATCCAACAGTCCCGAAATATATGTGTAAACACCGTGCGTGCGGTATGTGTGTGGCTTGATACACGTCATTGAGAATAGAGAGATTTGTAATAACCGTATTCTTGATATATTATGAAATAACAATAATTTATTCGTTCTGTGCTAGTTTCGGTAGAATAGATACAATCGGATTGTGGTAGCTGAAGTAAGATATACGTACATTTGAGACTTAAATCTATCTAGATTACGCTGGAAGACAGCATCGATGGTTGTTCCATATCGTGTTGTTGAAATTTTCCGGTTGGAGTTCATTTGAAGATTAAATTTATCTTATTTCATTCGGCTTGCATTGCATGTTGCAGAGGTGGTGGTCTACGACATTTTTGTTAGTTGTTGCCCAGCTGTGATTTATGCGTGCCTCGTAATTCACGAAAGATTTGGCACCGAATTTCCTCGAAATGTCCGTCACATGGAAGAAATGTGAGAACACCGGGACGCAATATCCGTCCCCGCAAGTTAAATGTGTGGAATTACTCGCTTAGATGTTTACACATCAAAAAAGAAATCAAGCAAAAAAACAATGTGTGTGCAATTCTAACAAATAATATGCCCATTCTTCCGAAGATTTCAACACAGCATCCTCGGTGGCGTGGGCGAACTCTAGTAAGTCAATTCCACCAATATAGTTTAATTTAACCTTCTTGCGTGTTTATGTAAGGTCTATGCCGTCAAACGAACAATGAATGACGTTCTGTGAGCCAATATTGTCGGCGTTACGGTTCTCCATATTATTCGAAAATCAGACATCTAAAAGGTTGACTAACTGGGGTTCTTGCATCTTATGGCAGTGGCGAAACAAATGTTGGAGAAATTCCACCTCTTTTTTATCACAGTCTGCTTCTGGATAAATCGTTGGACACTATCTTTAATTTAGCAGTGTCCTATGGTTATTTATTTGGCACTTAATCGGCTTTTGTTTTTATTTTTGCCTAATTTTGGCTATAACCTATAACGCGCTAAACTCCATAAGTAACCAGGATGAGTTGACCTCCTTTCCTTTTATACCGTGGAAGTTTGGATGTGACCGTCAATGCATCGGCTTTTTCGTTACCTTCCATACTGCTCTGCTACTTAGCAGAATTCGACCGAATACAGTCTGTAGTGATCATTGCACAACAAAACCTCCTAGCCGCCGTTGAATTGTCAACGACAATAGTAATGTTTCTCACTCATTAAGGCCCATTTTATTCACTCGAAGTTGAACACAACTTGGGAAGTTTTCTATATAAAAATCGCGAAGTTGTGAATAAAATGGGCCTAAGTTGATTGCTTTCTATGTCTTTTAGCTTTTCTTATTTCCAGATTTTGAGCTTGAAATACACTCCCTGGTTCCGGTTATCGAAGAGATTCCTGTCTCGAAATAATAGCCCGGCATTCAAGTCTGTAAATTGTAGTGATCCATAGGTCGCTATCTACACAATTCGAAACCGTGTTTGAAAATCGGGACGACCAACTTTAATGAGGCTGCCTAAAAAACAAAATGCAATAAAATCAAATTATTTCATAACTTTTAATGTGCTCTTGAAAAACATCCTCTGGATTCACTTCGACTTTGTATACCTTCATTATATGCAGTGGAGATGTATCAGTTGTACATTAAGCTTCATCAAACAAGGTAGCATTAACACCACCCCATACCTCTTAAAGAGCGGCAGGAGCATTTCTAAACGAAACTGGTGCTCGACAAGAATATATTTATTAGTCAGAAAAGAACCCTTAAACGAACAATCCTATCCGGTAACCCTTTGTCCCAAATGTGACCTTTACCAATCCCCTTCCTGACGATTAGAAGATACCTACATGGTTAGCTAAAGTAAGTCTTGGCATGCCAACACGTTTCTTTGAGGAATATTTCGTCCCCCACCTATTAGAGATGGAATGAGAAGTGGTTTGAACACTTTCAACACAGGCACAGACTATCCAATGTTTAAGTAATGCAGGCAAATCTGGTAGTCGCAGATTTGTGCACCACATAACTTGGCTCATGCTCTCGACTTTCGTGTAGCTATAACTTGTCGGAAATAACCATATAACTACAGCATAACATTCAGAGAACTGCAAGCAAATGTTCGGACAAGTTTTCGACTTTCATTTGCACAAACCACAATATCCCATGGGTCTTTGGAGAAGAAGCATTTCAACGATGATGCCGTTTAATCTGTGCTTTCAAATGAAAATTTGAAAAAGAACGTGTGTAAAATAATTGATAATAGATCTGCCAACATTTTTAAGATGGAGTCGGAGTGTAATCAAGAATCTAAAACTGGACGTAGATGCCATAAAAGAAATAGTTCAGCTGTAAGTAAGAGACTGAATTTTTATAAACATTCCACGCAAGCGGAAGTTAAAATTTATAACTGATAACTGTAGGAAAAGGGAAGGGGCCACTGATTGGTATGGTATAAGTCTGGCAATACACAATGATGTAACTGTTATTTTAAATCAATGAATTAACAACGGTTTGGCTTGTCAAATAAAGTAATAATAATAATATTCTTTAATAATAAGTTTTAAATAACAATGTTAATATAAACAAAATATTGCAGCACTAGCTACCAGGGCTTTCGGTTGTCAAATAAAGTATTGATGAACAGTATTCAAAATGTGGCTTGATTATTTTATTACATTGTATATCTATGGCCGTAGCAGTACTAATAGATCTTCTTATGCGTTTTAGAAATGCTATTTTTTTTAGAATTTTTTTGATAATAAAGTTAGCGTGTTCATCAAATTGTAACTTGCTACTAATGATAATCTATCTATTTTAGAATTTTTATATAGTAAAAACCTAGTTGTACTAAACAGGGGCAATAAGCCCACCTTTAGAAATAGCATAAGAGAAGAAGTTTTAGACCTTACTATCTCTAACTGGATAACTTATAAAGAAAACCTAGCGATCAAATCGGATCTGCTACCTCCTCCGCCACAATTACCAAGTGATGCGGATGCTGTACAATGTCAGCTAAATGACATCATTATCTCCTCTTTTAAAAATAGCTGTAAAACTAAACGTATAGTAAACAAAAGGTGCGTTCCCTGGTGGAATGAAAACCTAGAAACTATACGGAAAAGGGTGAGAAAGCTTTTCAACAAAGCACCGGCGTATGGGATCAATATCGATCTCTATTAACTACATACAACCTAGAGTTGCGAAGATCTAAAAGAGTATCCTGGCTCGAAAACTGTGAGAAGCTTGAAGAACTTCCTGCTGTTGCTCGCCTTCAAAAAGCCCTTTCGAAAGATCCTTCTAACTGCATGGGTCTGCTCATCAAAGCGGATGGCACAATCACATGTGACAGAGAAGAAACTCTGTCGACTTTGCTTGAAGTTCACTTCCCAGGGTCCCAAATCATTGACCACACAAACGAACATCTACCGGAAATTTCTTCTCCAAACAACATCAGTAGAATTAACAATTTATCCGGCAAACTATTCTGTCCGGATAAGGTTAAATGGGCCATAAACTCATTTAAACCATACAAGGCACCAGACATAGACGGTATTTTTCCAGCCCTTATACAAAAAGGACTGGATTTCCTCCTACCCACCATGATTGCCTTATTTAGGTTCAGTTTCAACTGGGGTTACATACCACAAACTTGGAGGGAGGTAAACGTGGTATTTATCCCCAAACCAGGTGACAAACCTAGCGAACTGCCTAAATCGTACCGTCCCATAAGCTTGACATCGTTTTTCCTCAAAACAATGGAAAGAATAATTGACGTTCATATTAGAGAATGCTTAACTAACAGCATGCCTCTACACCCCTGTCAATATGCGTACCAGAAAGACAAATCAACGGACGGTGCTTTAATCAATTTAACAACGCGGATAAAATAATGCCCACAAAGGCAAAGAAATCGCACTGTGCGCCTTCCTGGACATTGAGGGTGCTTTTGACAACACTGGATATGACTCCATATCAAATGCTCTGTACCATAGGAACATAGACCAACCTACCATCAAATGGGTCAGAGCGATGCTA
This sequence comes from Cheilosia vernalis, assembly GCA_949126925.1. Classification (NCBI taxonomy): domain Eukaryota; kingdom Metazoa; phylum Arthropoda; class Insecta; order Diptera; family Syrphidae; genus Cheilosia; species Cheilosia vernalis. Next base: position 32,664,049 of record OX421358.1, read on the forward strand.
GAAGGTCGCAAAATAACTGCTTCGTCAGGACCAATCTCAGTATCAGTATCAGCAATAAAAGGCTGCCCACAAGGAGGTGTTCTGTCACCCCTTTTGTGGTCACTTGTCATTGACGAACTGCTTTACAAATTAAGCAACTTAGGCTTTGACACAATAGGTTACGCCGATGACTTGGTCATCATCATTACGGGCAAAGATGAAAACAAAATTATAAGAAGTATGCAAAGTGCCCTTAAGATAGTCCTAGACTGGTGTACCAAAGAAGGTTTATCCATTAACCCCAGTAAGGCTGTCATAGTTCCCTTTACCAAAAGAAGAAATATAAACTTAGGTCAAATTTCAATAAATGATACGATCATTGAGTATTCCAACGAAGTTAAGTATCTGGGAGTAATCCTGGACAAAACACTAAATTGGAACTCCCACATCAAAAACAAAATCACAAAAGCAACAAACGCTTTGTGGGCATGCCGTCGCATGTATGGCAAAACTTGGGGTATCTCTCCAAAGATAACCCAATGGATATACACAATGATGATCAGGCCCATCGTTACATACGCTTCTGTAGTATGGTGGACTAAAATAAAACAAAAGACCGCCATTGCTAAACTAAACAGGGTACAACGACTTACATGTCTCGGTATATCCGGAGCCATGCGTACCTGTCCTACCGCGGCTATAGAAGCCTTGATAGGACTAACACCTCTCCACATTTACATAAACAAAGTGGCGATCCGCAGTTCGGCAAGTTTGATCCAAATAAAAGAAACAAGCCTCAGGGAACGTCCTGAGTTAAACGAATTGTTCTCTGAAATTCCAGAACTTGACATGATCTGCGCGGTAACAGACCGCCTCCCAAAGACCTTATAAGCGGTTCTCTACAGAGATCCCAAGTAGAGAAGCATGGGCGAGTAATAGCCCACCTACTTGCCAAAATGGCCTAAAGTGGTATACGGATGGTTCCAAAATGGAAACAGGAGTGGGAGCTGGGTTCCACGGACCTAACCATAATGTCTCAATACCGATGGGGGCTAATCCAAGCGTGTTCCAGGCTGAGCTCCAAGCCATCCAAGAGTGTGCTAGTCACATATACAACACTGGTATTAAAGGCATTCACATCCATATATTCACGGACAGTCAAGCAGCTATTAACGCCCTAAGCTCGCATATTATTGACTCCAAATCGGTACTAAGCTGTTTCAACGCCCTTCGAACGCTTGGCCTCAGGAATAAAACCAAATTATGGTGGATTCCGGGCCATGAGGGTTTTGAGGGAAACGAGAAAGCCGACGAAATGGCCAGATTGGGCTCTGCAACCCCTTTCACAGGACCTGAACCCTTTTGTTATGCTCCCAAATCGTCTATAAATCTAGCCATCAAAAGATGGGAACACACAAAATGTATTTCATACTGGGAGAGCATACTGAGAGTGCTATACAGCCGTTCAATAAAGATGCCAATAAAATTCTAAATCTAAACAGGCATGATATCAAAAATCTCACTGGTTTCCTCACAGGACATCACCACCTACGATATCACCTAAATAAAATAAATTTAACTGACTCCTCACTCTGTCGGTTATGTCTTGAAGAAGACGAAACAGCTGAGAACATAATATGTGTATGTCCAGCCCTATGTGGAATCAGAAGAACAATCTTCTACAGGGAGCTGAAGAGATGAAGAAGTCATCTGCTAGCAGCTTAATTAACTTTATCAGGAAAGTGGAGAGCATGTTAGACTGAAGGTTAAAAAAAAAAAAAAAATCATAATCTATAAATATTTTACTGCGTTCACCTGCTCGATTATTTCATTATCAATTGATAAGTTTAAAGTTTCATTATCATTAATAATCATACATTTAGTTTTGTGGACAATAAGTTTTAATTTGTTGCCTTTTAACCAAAAACAAATATTGTGGAGGTTTTATATCATATGAATAAAAGTGCGTCGTCAGTAAGTAACAACGCGTGAGTAACAAATTTCTGGGGGTCGTTAATATATAAAGAAAAGCAATAGCGGGAAGATCGACCCTTGTGGAATTGCTAACATCACTGGTAAAATCTCCGAATAGGTGTTATTCACTTTCGTAACATATTTTGACAGCTTCTCCGGAAGGATGCTTCGGTCTATGGTCTCAAATGCTCTCTTCAGGTCCAGGAAGACAGCAAGTACTTTTGTTGGTTTGAAAGAGACGCCTTCCACTGTGTTATTAATTATTAGATTACCATGTTTAATGCTGATTCGCATGCATGTAATTTGCGAAACCCAGATTGATTTTCAACAATGAGTTTGTTATCTTCAAAATATTCAAAATCCAACTACTAGTGTACTATCTTCTCCAATATGTTTTCATGTAGCGAAAGAACGGTTATTGGCCTAAAGTCTTCACATTTATTTGAACCCTTTACTTTTCGATTGGGTTAACCGACGTTTTCCACTGCTCTGGAAAAATACCGTCAGAGAGGGATCGATTGGAAAAGTTAATAAGTGTTGAGCCGATAATATCAATTGAGTCTAGTATCATACGCGAATTTAACATGTTAAAATCTCTGCTTTTTTTTTGCTCATATTCTTTAAAACCTTTTCAAGGTCCATACGGCCTATTTCTTTGAACAACATATTAGGTCTGTTCCTTTACTTTTATATCTTAAGAATTTTTACTCATTGCCATTCCCTTACTCGAAAAATTCGTAAAAGAGAGAGAGCAATATATCACCCCAACCACTGACAATCTTACGAATTTTTAGTCAACAAATTTCTTGGTGCAAGAAGTGGTAAGGCAGTCAGCCACCTTACAATGGGGACGTTCGGATACCTAGTTTATGTAAAACGCCAACTAGATTGGTCGTGACTATGAATCCGAACGCGTTTGACTAAGCAAATTGAATTGTGTTTGTATTCTCGCGGTCAGCGTTACCTTTGTTTGACTTTACCCTTTTTTATTTGGAAAAGGCTCTTATAAATCTTTAAAGAATTGTTATTTTCAAATAAGTACATTTAAAATATAACGCGGTTGCCTATCACAACACTATTATAGTCTTATGGGAACTAATGGTTGGTAAATATCATGCGAAAATTCTAAATTACCAGAGTGGCCTTAGAAACCACACCTTTTTCTCTCTTCGCGCCTTTTTTCGACTCCTCAGAATTCTGCAACGGCCACTCTGTTTATTTTAAATTTGACTCTTCGAAATGTCAACTGAGTACGCAGGCAGGATTTTCTTGATTAGATTGGTCGGCTTCCTCTCCATAAACGTCAACCAATAAAAACTGAGACGTATCTAGTCAGACAGCTGTCAGACTTACTAAACTACGAATCCGAACGTCCCCATGAATCCGAACGCGTTGACTGTTTGTTGTTTTTGTATTCTCGCGGACAGCGTTACCATTGCAAAAACTATACACGTGACCACTCTAGGCCAATAAAAAATTAAACACATCAAGTCAGACAGCTGTCAGACTTACTAAACTAGGAAGCCGAACGTCCTCAATGTGACTTTAATATAGGTATATTTGACATTCTTGAGCTGACTTCTAACCCTAATGTGTTCGATATAGCACTGAACTCACCCTGGTACAGAAAACCTGTGCTTGACATGACTTCTAGGGCGCCCTAGTTGTGCACTGAACTGACCCCAGTTATTTTGTCGGGGCAAGAACTCAGTGCTGAGTTGCGCTGTCATTTCGCTTGATGTTAGGTATTCGTTTATGTAAATATCGTTATAAAGAAAAATACAATAAATTTGATATTCAAGAGGGAATTGTTTAAAAACATCAACGTTTATGGACTAAAACTTTATATTATAGGTATAGGAATGAAAAAAAAAAAATCTGGAATCAAAGCTGAATACATTTTTAAATGCATCGCCTATATTGCAAACAATTTTATCAACTTGTTTGCATTATGACAAGCACAAGATCAGAATTGAGTTCACTCATTTTTAACAATAAACAGAAAAAAGTGTTATCATCTTCATACTTCGTTCACCAATAGATAAGAATTTTTCAATTTCAAAAACTGCCAGACTACAGGGCAGCATATTTTGCTTTCGATATGATAGCCGCATTTTCAGGGTTGTGCAGAGTTTTTGACAGGGGTGACAATTAGCTGACACTTCTCAGTGCGCACTAGTGGGCACTAGTGCTAGCCACGTCAAACAAACCTTATATTTGAGTCAGTCGTTAGAAATATTTGTGAAAATAGCTTGACAGATAGCTTTGACAGATGTAACTTCAACAATATGGCCGCTTTCAACTGTCAAAGTTCGGAAGTCCCTATTGGAAGACATTTTTTATAAAAACATCATTCGCGTAGTAAAGAATAATCTCTGCTAGTCGACGTTTTTACTTTATGCTCCAGTATTAGGGAACTAGCAAAAAACGGTTCAATAGTTTATATTTACATACTTAAAAAAAATAGTTGGCGCAACAGGTCTTTTGGGACCCTAGGCCTATCTTCTCACTACCATTCGTTTTGTGTGAGTTTATCATTTTTGGAACGATTGGAAAGGATCTACAATTTTATGCCGGTTCCAAACGGCCAATTGAGAAGCTCTTTCAAGACAGTTATAGTTATACTTTTGGATTTTTGTCAGACGTTCGCGAAAGGTTTCGCAGTGACACAAGCCCGGAGTTGGAAATTTATTTTTTGGAGGATTCGAACCTAGGACCCCTCGCTTAGTAGTCCAACACACTAACCACTGAACCACTGGACAGGACAGTACTCGTAAGTAAAGGTCATTCGCTACCACAGTTCATTCATCTTTTTGATTGAACAAACATTTGTTTTGTTCAAGTTGAGCCAAGTAATTTCAATTAAAATTTTATATTTTTGCGTTGATTGTGTTGGTGGCCACGTTCACCTAATTGATCAACCCGTTCACTAGATGACCAACGATCGCAATGATTTGGATGGAAAGAATTAAGAGCATTGTTCATTATTGTTAGTTGTGTTTAATTCGGAATTGGTGTGTTGTTCTTACACATTGGCTATCTTCTAGGTTCATTTGATATCAGCACAAACAACCGGATGAATTCTGCTAGGAGTTTGACAGACAAAGTTGAGCAAATAATTTCATTAGATGCTCCCGGTGTCTGTTATGTGCTGTTCGTTCAAGTGGACTTTCGGATGGATCGGGTTGCTTTAAAAAAAAAAAGACATTGATGTCATAAGAGCAGATAATCACTCGATACCCCCGTATGCAGAACGTTGAGTAAGCTTAACATTGATAGATTCATTATCAACTGGATTGTTAGCATTCTCGAAGAAAGACATATCATAGCAGAACTTGGGGGCTCTAAGCTAGAAGCCTACGCCTCTAGAGGAACCCCTCAGGGCGGGGTTATATCCCCGCTACTGTGGGTCATAGTTCTAAACGAGGCGCTTATGCAGCTTAGGAACAGTGGCGTCAGGACAACGGCTTATGCCGATGACGTAGTGTTGTTAGCAACAGGTAAATTCCTTCCAACACTCACTGAAAAAATTGGAGGCGCTCTCAAAACCCTCGATATGTGGGCCCGGAGCTGCGGCCTAACTTTAAACCCCCAGAAAACTGAACTGGTTATATTCACAAACAAAAGGAAAATACCACAGTTTGTCACACCTTCAGTTGACGGTATACCCCTCAGAATATCTGACAGTGCAAAATACTTGGGACTTATACTGGATAAAAAACTGAACTGGAAATTGAACACATACGAACGAATCAAAAAGGCCACAGTAGCCTACTACTCCTGCAGCAGAATTTTTGGAAAAACTTGGGGACCATCCCCTAAAATTAAACTGTGGTTGTACACGGCTATAGTAAGACCTATATTGTCCTATGGCAGCCTTGTATGGTGGCCGGCAACAAACAAATCCACCTACCTAAAGGCCATTACGAAAGTACAAAGACTAGCGTGTATTGGTACCACCAGTGCAATGAGGACAACTCCTACAGCAGGTCTTGAGGCTATCCTCAATCTGCTGCCGCTGGACATTTTTATACAACTTTCAGCCGCCATTAGTACCTTAAGAATAAGCCAATCAGTTAACTGGAAACTGAATGAAACGGGTCATTCGTCGATCCTTAAGAAATATTTTGGCTATGTACCTAACACGGACTACATCACGCCATACTTAGAGTTCACAAGACCATTCTCGAGCGTCTATCCCAGCAGGGAAGAATGGAGAGACGGAATAGTGCCTAACACGGCAATCCATAGCCGTTTTTACGGACGGATCTAAAATGGAAACCGGGGTGGGGTCAGGTGTCTTCTCCGAGTCATTGGGTATCTCAAAATCGATACGCCTTCCCGACCACAGCAGTGTCTTCCAAGCAGAGGTCCTTGCAGTGACTACAGCGGCCCGTGAGTCTGTGGTAAGGGCAATACCGCCTGAAGGTATTACCTTCTTTATCGACAGCCAGGCAGCAATAAAAGCATTAACTGCAACTTTAATTAAATCAAAGCTTGTGAAATGCTGTCGAGAAGAGCTCAAGGCTCTTGGCGCTCAGCATAAGGTATTGCACTGCTGGGTTCCGGGACATGAAGGTATTCCAGGCAACGAGAAAGCAGACGAATTAGCCAGACAAGGCTCAGCAGCTGTACTAGAACATGCCGATCCCTCTGTGAATATCCCGCCTTGCTCACTCAAGCTTGAAGCAGGGAGAAAAGCCACAAGGGAGGCGAACGCTAGGTGGACCACACTAGAAACTTGTCATACTACAAGAATGTTATGGCCAAGCTTCAATGAAGCAAGAACCGAGAGTATAATACGAAAGGATAGGAAATCCCTCTCCATCCTCGTAGGAGTCCTAACGGGGCACAACACTCTGCGGTATCACATGAAGAAACTACGCTTGACGGAAGAAGAACTTTGTAGAGGCTGCGGTGATGAGGAAGCTCTTGAGGACACAACCCACTTCCTATGCCACTGCCCGAGCCTCCAACACAATAGGCACAGATTCCTAGGGAGACACTTCTTTCACGACATAGACGAGCTATCTAGCACACCAGTAGACAAGACAATGAGCTTTATCAAATCCACAGGATGGTTTGTATCCAACGGCACAGTGAGTAATTGATCACAAATATTTATGGATAGGGTCAACATGGGTAAGGGACAACCCTTCCCCCCAATGGGCATCACAATGGGTCAACATTGACCTGAGTGTGGCACGGAGTACTCCACGCCAACCCGCCTACCTAACCTAACCTAACCTACCCCCTTGCGAAACTTTAGGTTTGATGAAGAGTGCCTGTAAGCACAAGTAGGTGCACAAAGCTCCAAAGTGAGGGGACATCAGTTTTCTCGAGTAAATTGAAATAACAGTAGAGGCGCATTGACACTTGACAGTTCGCTGGCATGAAGCGATAAGCAATGAACCTTGTTGTAGAGTTACAGTCATTGTTGCAGGCATGTTGTGCAGGCTGTTAAGCGTTTTCAAAACTATTGTCACAGAGGCGGTTAAGTTGTGAATGCAGACATAAGCAAAGCTGAGCTTTGTTGTCAAATAAAAGGACGACTAAACATCGACCAAAAGGGGAGAATACAACAAATAAATTTGCACTTCTTGGCAACAACACTTCGGAATAAAAGCCACTAGAGGTCACACTTTAGATACTACGTCTTCATATGCTACAAGATCGCTCATGTGAAATACTAAATATTGGAAGAAAGTGAGAGAAACCATGGTAAGAACGAAGATACCTTACTTTGATGTCAGAAAGGTGCTGGGAAATAAGCAGACGAGAAGCAAAATGTGATTGCAGCGACATAATTCTAATAAATCGTCCAACTGGAAGAGCCCAAGAAGTTATAATTGCGTAGCTAAACGTTTGTCGTATTGGAAAGTCGCCCTACATCTGAATTTATTGAAGAAGGAGCGACAATGGTATCCAGTTCACAGTCCACAAAATATCACAATAAAGCCTTACTGCTTGACAAAAACATTAACGCATTGACTTTGTTAGTTTTAGCAATTGAGAAAGAAAGTGGCGACGATACAGATTGTATTCTTCTCATATTATACAGTAAGCAGGACGAAGGTCACCTTAGGAATTCAATAACCCTCCCAACCACCCACGGTTAAATTTGCCCCCAGTCTCACGCAAATGAATACAGCCACGAGAACTGCACACGGGTACATTGACCCAACCGATAGTTCACAACGCAGTTTAAAAAAACTCTCACAACATCTAATCCTCTAAGGCGTAGTATGTGCAATTGCGTTTTATCTCCCAAAAGACACGTTTCGATTCACTTACCTCTAGATAGGCATCCCAGTCGAATACATGAAAACTTTCGTACTGAAACGGCCCCGTTGGCGTACACGATCCTGGACTCATCTTGTGATTGCGTTCCTGTTCGCCTCGATTATTGTTGTTATTCTGTTGCGTTGACCGATTGCCGTTCTTCTTCTGATTCTTATTCATGCACATCACCGAACAGAACTCCCTGCTTGGTGCACTTTCCCTTATTACGTTGTCACACTGAAGACAGGCGCCTTTGCTGTACGCCTTCCTGAACTCAGAGATGCACAATTCCGTGCAAAAATCCTTCTTGCCGTTTTGAGTCGGCAGCACGTACTGTAGTGGTTGTTTACTTTCACCGCACCAAGTGCAGGTGGCTGGCTTCTTTGCCGGTCGACCACGAGATCGGTTTCCGTTTACTGTGAGCGGTGTTGTTCCATTATTAGATCGAGCCGAACCATTCGACGAAGACGATTCCCGACCTCCTGACATTTTCACCGTCGTCACACCAGAGGGACTCCTCGTTTTGTGTTCACAGAGTTGGAAAATGCACGAAAATTACTTCATTGCCCTTTTTGCCGGCAAGGGCAGGAAGATTTTCCAAGAAAACACAACACACACGAAATTATTGGAACCAGAACTTTGTTTTTTTTTTTTTTAATTCTGTATGAGCGCACGGTAATTAAAAAGAAAATAATAAGAGAAAACGAGAATTTCTTTAAGCAGCACGCACGCACTCTTGCTCAGCTCTTCTCGTCGATTTGTCAAAAAATGACGACGAGTCAATTTTGGGTTTTCTTTTTTTTTTTTTTTTCTTTTTGTTGGAAAATACACTGAAATTCAATTTTATGGCGGTTACATTACGAGTAAAACAACACTAAGCAATTATTGAATGATTTCAATTCGCAAAATTCATATTTTATAAGATTTTTTCTTAGTATTTTTGAGTAAATTGTGGAATTAATAAAGTCGTACACAACACTTCCGCCATTTTTTTGCAACCAAACAAACAAAAGCACTTTTGGGAGTAGTTTGGAAAATACCGGGAATATGCCTGACGTTTCGTGCTGACACCTAGTGAAAGATAGGAGAATATGGACGAGAGAAAAAAAGCATTTATTTGTGCGATGCTAAAAATAGGTAAAGTAGAAGCTGACTGGTGATTTATGAAAGCAAAAAAAATAATTTGTAGTTTGCTTTTACTTTAAACAAAAGAATAGGATTAAAAAAGTTATTTTCTTTTGTTTTTGAGGTGCGTTTGACAAAGGAAAATAAACTAGGTACGTTCTCAAACAATCCTTAGTACGCATCTACATGGGCAGTGGATGCATTCTAATAAGAAAATAAAATTTTTCACAAAATTCTAGTACATTTACAACATCACGTACGATGAGGCAACTGAAGGTAATCGGACCTTAAATAAAAAGCAGAGATAATACTTCGGCCGATTGCCCGTTTCTTGCCTATAAGTAGCTATATTATTTTTATGGGGTTGTCATTATTTTTTCCGCTGGTACTTATAGGTACATACATAGAAATTCGTATAGACAAAAAATGTCACGAAACTTCAAAAATTCCGGCTCATCAACATACCCTCCAAAATATGAACCACTTCCGCTGTGGGCAAAGTTGCTGGCAGCGTTCATAAGATTTTATCCTTTAAATTTGAAATTATTCGTTAGGAACGTGTGGATAGTAGTTTTTTTGTAGGAATAAAAGTCTGTCGCTTAAAATATTTATGAAAAATTAACAATTTGGATTGTTTGAAGGAAAATAAAACCATTTTGAGTAATTTTTTTTTTTTTTCAGTTATTTAAGAATTCACTCATGAAATCGAAGTGAATAATATTCAAAAGCAGAAACACAACCATGTTTGTCCTTATATGTTTCTAGTAAATAAAACACCTCATTAAGGTAGTTTAGTTAACCAAACACATTTTATTATTCGCCCTTTGAAAATATTTAATAACTAGAACCAATAACATTCAGTAATGTTAAAATTTAGTGTTCCCGAACTCTAGCCGTTTTTTATTATCAGCCTTGATCCATATAGATCATCGATTTACATGCACTTACAACAACAACATAATGATATCCTGCTTTTCATCGAGATCACAAATCACGATCCGAAAATTGATTCTACTATTGCTCGACGCATTGTTGTTTGTTTCATTCGTAAATAATTATTGTTTCGCATGTTTCCTGGCAGAAGGTGAGAGCCGAAACCAGGCCGAAACAACCGCAATAAACTAGAAACTTCTCGATAGATGGCAGAGTGGATATAAAAGGTGAGGCGATTATTAGCCTCTAAATACCGCAGCTGAGGAATTGGCGCACCCAACATAAGAAGGGTAATATAGGCAGTGCTTCTTATTCATTAAGCTACTTGGAGTTTGGCAGCATTGTTTAGTAATTGAAGCGTTAATCACCATGCATGCAGACGGGCAGCTATAAACCATAGACAAACCATACTGAGACCCCCAACTGGCAATCCTCTTGCCGCTGGCCACCTCGATTTTTTTTTGAATTCGCCATTTTGTTTTCCTATCGGTGTTATGTCAATTTAGAATCCGTGTGAGCAACAAAAAAAAAGCGAACCAAAAAAAATGTGGTGAGTTTTCTTTTGACAGAAGTCGATTGACAAATGTCAAAATATGTAAACAAAATTTTATTTTTCCTGCAATAAATTGGAAGAAATGTAAGTTTTCGCGTATTTTAAGTGTGAATATTAAGAATTAAATACATTTATATTACAGCTAAGGAAGAAGTCGACGTTGAGGCGTTCGCTAACCTTACCAAATATATTGGATCGCACTGGAGACAATTATTTATACCTGATGGCTAGGAAGAATACCAAACGGAGTCGATATAAGTAAGCCATACTATTCAATAAATATGTTTCTCAATACCTTTAATTGCTATTCTATCTTCAAGGTTTGTTAAATCCAAAGCCCTAATTACCTGCTGAATGCCATGCAAACAATTGAATCCTATTGTAGTCAAAAACTGGGATTATTCTCGCCGCAACAACTCTCAGCTAATTGATACAGAGTATAAATTTAGAGCAAAGGATCGATATAAGGTTTGATATCATACGCAACCCCCTAAAAACTAATACCTAATTTATGTTGATTATATTTTATTTGCAGGAGTTACAAATTGAGCTATCTAGTCACCCGCCCTAATTTACAAATGGCAAAAGCACATGTCACACTCTTGGCAAAAGTAACAAAATACGGATGGTTCGACACGTACAAGAACGAGTATATTTCAAAATATTTTTGAAGATGTAAAGATGTTTCTGCAGGTTTGTTCATAGATTGTTAAATTGGCTTTTCATTTGAATGTTTTTTTTTATGCTTTCAGCAAGGCTCGGCTGAGTACTGTACCTAGGTGCGCAAATTCTATCGAAATGAATTCCATTGTAGAGGCAGATGTGAATTTGTCTTTCGCGAAGAATCGCGGAATCGCCACATCCTTTCGCGAACAACACATTTTACGACATTTTTCTATTGCTTTGTTCGCTGCAAGAGACAAATAGCAAGAGTTTGAATTTTATGGATGAATCACAACAAGCGTATGTTAATTGGAAACGTTAGTTTAAGCAGTTCGACTATTGAATTTCTTGTTGTTTATTTCAGTCGTATATCACATGTTTTGCGACTGACTAAAACTGTTTGAGCTTCGATTTTGTTGGCAGCTCCACCGATGAGTCTTCGGACGATATGAACAGTGTCCAAGTAAGTAACAAATCCTTTAATCTTTGTAATTTTAAATAAAAAAAGATATTTGCAATTACAGATTCCTACTTCATGGCAACCTGCATTTTCTTGATTCGAATACATTGAACTTGTTCTTTGATCTCTATCAGATTCTGCCTGGACTGGAAATGTTAGTAGTATACAGTTGTTGTACCAGAAAACCAGAATCCAAAAAAATTGAACAAAAGAGTAAGCAGCCACAGCAAAGAGATACCCCAGAAAGTTCAAAAGTATTATTAATTATTTCATTTCAGGTATCCACACTATCACAAGGAAGCCAAAAGAGTAAGCAGCCATAGCAAAGAGACACTCCAGAGTTATTGTAAATGATTTCAAAATTAACATATCTTTAAATAAATAGGCTATTTGGGTTGCAGGCAAATACTGTCTTGTATACTACTAACAATCAATAAATCCTGCAGCAAATTTGCGAAGCGACTATATGTGTTTTCTTCGACTTTTTAGTTTTTTCTAAAGCGTTCCTTGCTGCAAAACTTAGAAGTAGACAGTTCTTCTTGCTACCAAATGGAAAAACAGCCCCGAACAACAATCCACAACAAAGCAGTCGTTCATATACACCTCCAAATGCTCGGTGGCAAAGGAGGATTTAAATCCATGCTTCGTGCAATCGGTGACCAAATCGAAAGACTACAAACCATGAAGCTTGTCGTGACCTCAGTGGCAAGAGATAACGATATTAACGGAAGGAAATGACTTAAGGCTTACACATACGGCAAACTGGATGAACCCAATGAAGAACCATCGACATCCAAAAAGGAAAGACAATCCATTTCATCTATATAGAATTAACAAATCTTTATTTACTATAAATAAACGTATAATACACAAGTTAGGTTAGTTAAACCTAATAAAATGATCCTATGTCCAAATCTGGTAATCATTGTGTCGTAAATTGAGATGAGACCCACTCGCTATTTTAAGTTAGTGAGCATAAACTTAAGAGCTTTGGTCCACTGCTCCTCCGAGTTAAATTATATTCTGGAAATAGACAATTGTTTTGACTGCATATTCAAAACCACAGATGCATAACACTTACTTAATTGAGTACGAGTTTATGGGTTAATTATCTTTCCCTTCTCCATTTTGTAGCCCAAGCAAAACTCTGTGTCTCGGTTTGCAACCTCTTGATGGAACTGTATGAAGTATGAGGCACTCTAGGAAGGCAACCATTGCTGTATCGAACTTCCTATCCCAAAAAAAACTTAAATCCGCCGATCTTCCAAAAGGAGCTTTTTCTTTGATTCTACGTTCCTTTCTTAGCTCCGGAACTTCAGATTTTTTTCCAAGTAGCTTTTATAATCGCACCATTCATCTTCGGCGATCTTGAGCTCACGTTCGAGTATTTACAACATTGAGTCGGTGCACTCATCGCACAATGAATAATTGAACTCAGAGTTAGATGACAAAGCATTAAGCATTTGCTAATAAACTCAGAAACAAGGGTGAAGCCAGTTCCATTTATCGAGTCCGTCAGACGGAAAGGTGCCACGACTTTCGTTGGGATCGATTTCATCCATATTTGTTGATAAATTGACACTAAATTAAAACATTTTATTGTGAAATGTCATTTGGCTAAAACTCATTAAAGTACTTACGCGATAATTCTGCCATTGCGTGCTCATTAATACTGCCCAAACTCCCATCCAGGATGAGTGGCTTTTGGCATCTTTGGCAAGCAAAGCTAATCGACACTCTTTCATCAGCCACCGTCTTTCGGTGATGGTTCTTTTATCAAAAAATTGTTTCATTGATTTTATATAAACAACGTTGAGTCGTAGAACAGGATTTGACTGCTGCCAGGCGGACTTGTCGATGCTATTTCAATTAACTTTTCCCAGTAGACGTTTCTACTACTAGAACCAAGTTATAGGAAAATGCTTGCAATTTTCGATAAATAAATTTTTTCGCACAGAGTGCGAGAACTTGGAACATCTACAGACCAGATGAATCGGAAGATCAGGAGTTTTGTGATAAATCAAAGTCAGAGCCTCTTCTACCAGCATTTCCTGATATTTTGCAGGATTCAGGTTCATCCCCTCAGCTATCATTTTCACGGCTGCAACAAAAATACTGAAGGTAAATTTAAGCAGAATAACTTTATTAACCTACCGAATGTGTAATAGCAGCTTGAGGCAGTATCAGAAGTTGCAACTTCATTGCCAAGTTGTTCTCTGTGTGGTTCACAGTAAGCAAAAGAATCTTTCTTTCGGGAGTTATTCCATTCTCTGTGGCACGTATGCCATCAGTAAGTAAGGCGATCTCGTTCCACAGGTCAACACTTTGATTCTGAAATGTGAGCGTTCTTTTAATGAGGAATTATGTTCTATATATCAAGCTTACATGTAACTTAAACACTTGGCAGCTTCCTCATAATTGTTGGCTTCTTTTTCCAGTTTATACGCTTCAAACTAGATAATTTGAAAGTAATTTGTAGAATAGGTAGGATTCATTCTCTACGGAGCTTTGTACCTGGGCATCAAAGTTGTTAGAAAATAATTTTTGCAGTTATAATACGTTCCTTTGCTGCACAAGGATCGGTGGAACGTGCTTTCTGGACTTGAGCTATGATGTAGATTTCTTCAGTACTTAAATCCATTACACAAACTTTTAATAAATCCACGAAATCGAAAACTAAATCGAAACAAATAACGCAAGTGTCAAGTCAAATGAGCTTGACAACAGTGGTGAATCTGTTGTGTCAGTGTCAGTTTCAACAGCAGTGAGCTGTGGCAGTGTTCAGTAGTACAGCTTTTTTTAAAAGAAGTTCAACTCAAATTTGGTGAATAAGTGTATTATCTCAGTAGATTTGCATATTAGCTTTTTATAACATTCTGTATTTCTATTCAAACAAAGTACTCATTTACTCTTATTGTTCCATTATAATGCAAAAAACATATTATGACTTTTAAATACATTATATAATTACCATTTTCTACTCGATTTATATTTACTGCCTTACGAAAGTTTGTTAAAAAAGTTTTTTATTTGTCTATAATTCTTCAAAATTGTGTATTTTTCTCAAATATGTCAAAAAAATATGCAATTATTTATAAAATAAATCACTGTCCACAAAAAAATTAGTTGTAACGACTTTTTTCAAATTTAACGTATAAAATTCTGTGAACACTGCCAGCAGCTTTGCCCACAGCGGAAGTTGCTCGTTTTTTTTGAGAGTGTGTTGGTGAGCCGGAATTTTTGAAGTTTCGTGACATTTGTCAATACGATTTTGTGTGTATCAATACTAGCGCACCAAATCCAGGCACTTCCGTTTAAATATAGCTTGTGGGCTAAGTAACGGGAAATCGACCGAAGTTGGGGGTCTCAGTATTGTCTCTGCTATAAACTATAAATACCAAGAGCGGAAAGCGCCACAGCGGAGGATGGAAAGAAAGACGGAGATGAGAGCTCCATTCCATATACGAGTAGGTATCAGGGATGGAAAAGTCGATACAATTGTATCGAATTCGATACAAATGAGTTTGCTCTAGTACAAAAGTACAATTTGCCGTATTTCGATACAATCATTTATCTATCTGTACCTACCTATTTTTCAAATTCTCTTGCAATTGGTGGTTTTTCAAAAATGGAAAATAAAATCAATTAACGAACTATTTGTTTTAAATTTTACACAAAGCATTGACTGGATTCGACTTTTCATTAGAAACTCACCCCGTTATGAGTTTGATGCTCATGACAATATTTGAATATGAATGTGCAAAATGAGAGTATTAATCCTGAAGAGCTCAGGGATTAACATATTATAGTACTAACTGTTCCCGCCCTGATTAGCAAGGTCCCTTATTTTGACAGTGCAGAATTTTAGCTGCCATGAGTGTCGAGAAAAAGCGTTCCTAAGCTCGAGAATCGAGATTACATTGAAACAATGTAAAGTTGGCGCTAATAGTTGTTGCATACTACCCAAAATCCAATTGCAAATTAGCACAAGAAATGATTTCCGTGAATAAAATTTCCGAAATTATGAAAATCAGACAGAACTCTTGACAAACACGATCTCACTTTATCCTATGGAAAATCAATTTCTACGAATTTTTCCAATCCCCCTTTAAAATTTTCCAATTTTCTCACTGTATGAACCTTCCTTAAGGTAAGATTAGACTGTATGCCAAGTGGTCATAAAATTTCAATTTCTGATAGTTATCCTGTCAAAATATGGTCATACAATGTAATGGGCATATCCTCATATGATTTTGACAGATAAAAATAACCAAATACCATAGTTTAATCGGACAAAAAGCACGAATGCCAGCATAAAGTCTTTTAATGGAACAAGCATTATTTTGTTGTCATCAAAGTTTGATGAGTTCATAGAATTGGGATTTATTTTCATTTTCTTTCTCTTTTTTTGTGGATTTATAAAATAATGAAGTCAAAACCAATACGCAACCTCTTTATTCATTTTTCACTACAAAAAATTGACCGAAATCAATTTCGAGCAGTAAACATCATTAACAAATAAGACAAAATAAAAGGTTCCTATTATGTTACTAACAGAAAATTACCAACTTCAACTTTTTTGATTTCTTTTTCTTAACAACATTACTCTTCTACAACATTGGGTGATAAATTACAAATGCCTTAAATAACCATCAAGGCAAATATGACCATATTGGTAATTTTGGTCATATGGTCTTATTTATATAATTTTGACATTTCGTTCATTTGACAGCTTATCTGGACATTTGCCTTTTGGTATTCATATGCATAATTGGCATACAGTCTAATCAAAGAAAAGATAGCTCAAATTGGACGATCCGTTCTCGAGTTTTGGGCGGCCTTAGGAATGCAACTTATTTTAAATATATATATTTTTTTAGGTGTGTACAGTTTCGTTAATAAATTCACTTTATTATACGCAAAATTGTTTTCAATACAATTGGCTCCATTTCAGTACAATCTTACAACAGTTTTCAGTACAAATCGAAAATGACATTTTCCATCCCTGGTAGGTATACGATAGACTAGAACTTATTGTGTTGTAAATAAATAATATTTATATTGTAAACAGCAACAGCAATTGTATATTTTTTTTATTGAACTTAGTATTTTTATTTGTTATTAACTTGATAGTGGGCAACGGCAAGCATCGCTATAAAGGAATACGAATACCTGAGTACAGAGGGACGCACAGATGACTTAAACATGGATTGGTCTAGCTCGAAATGATTGTAAAGCAATACAGTGAATTAAGTGATTGGTTTGAATTGTTTAAGAATTCTTTTAAGTGATATTGCTTTGGTACGTAATAAGTAAAATATTAGAATTATCGATAAAAGTGTTATAAAAATTGCCAACAGGGTGTTTATAAAAATGGGTTTAATTCTGGTGGGTGTGATGTGGATGGGAATTTATATCAAATTATTAGGATATTGCCTACGCAAAGAAAAGGCCTAGGTACCTATATACAACTAAATAACTAAATAAATAACTAAAATAATGTAATACATTTTAAGGAATAATTAAATGGTCTATCTATCTATGTATATGTCATATATGGATTAATTGGATTAATTTCGTCTGTTGTTCATAAATTCTAATGTTGATATTCTTTGTGTATCCGAGTGCCGGAGTTTAGCGATGCCGTATATAAAATGGATGGTTGCAATTTGTGGTGATCGCCGCTTATGTGCGCGAAGGATTTAGGTAGATGCAATCCTATCTGCAATTCGAATGCAAATAGTACTTTTGATTATTTGTTTCTGAATATTACATGTGGTAAGGAACGTCTACTACTCGGGCCAAATAGAAATATAGATACTTCAACTGCATTTCGGATATTGGAAGAGATATCCTGTTCTACATATGATATTATTGTTTACGGCGATTTCAATTGTAACGGTCTTCTGCTCATTTGCTTAACAGTTTAAGAACATTGACCTAACGCCTATTAATGTGTCGATAGCTTCCAACTTTTCGAATAATCCTACCGCTTTACTTGAACGGCCTTACCAATAATCAACTTTAGTCACTTTACGAAAAGACTCCACACTTTGCAAAATCCCTTTACCAATAAACAAATATAGTTGCCAGACTATCGTTAACTGTAGGGTTAAATGTTAGTGTTGAGAAAGCAATGTTTATCTCGGACATTAGCTAAATAAATCCTCCCTTATGTCATTTTGAAGACAAGTGTTGCCCAACCATCCAAAATCGCGGTATTAAATTTCGAAATAGGAGAGAATTTAATACGATGTTGTTCAGCCTGAGAGTTTACAATTATTAATTAATTTTAGTAAATTGCTTTCTAATTTTATTCGTTGTAATACAACAATGCAAATGGTTTTTAAGTCTATCACACACAAATTTGTACAAATGTATGCAAAACATTGAAAAATATTGCGTTTTTGTTTTATTTCTAAACACGTGAAGCATATATTTCTGTGTTTTTCTTTCTGTTGCTTTTTGATTGGTTTTCCTAGTTAGTTGCTTAATAAAAAATAAATTTTATATAAGTTTGGGATAATTCCAAGACTTTCTTGACAGTCGTCGCAAACAGAATAAAATATCTTCTTACCAAAGTTTGGACGGCTTATAGGTACCTTTTTGCAATAATTCTCAGTACCTTAGGCGACACAGGTAGATATTTTGTTGCAACCAAACCCTTTTCAAACTCTTTGCAAAAGGAGTTTGTTTACCGAGAATGAGAATCTCTAATGAGACAATGGTTGGCGTGAAAAGGTTCCCTTCGCGGAAAATATAGTTATAAAAATAGAATTATCAGAACTCAGCAAAATACATGCAAAATAACAAGTTTATTAACTTCTGGTGGTGCAAGTACAGCCTACCAGGTAGTACGAGAATATGCGTTTTATATTTTTCAGTTCGAGTTTCCACTTTTGTCGGTTTCTAAGTTTCCCGAATTAAGTAATATATAAGCCATCAAATTTTTTATAGGTTAAATTGTATTTATTTTCAAACCCGGAAGCGATAAGTTCTTAACACGCTTCCTACGTGCGATTGTTATTCATTCTGAAATGAATGAGCCAGATATTGTTTCTATTTTCAAAAATATTCTCTTGCTTACAATGCAATTGTGATGTTTAGACCACTAATAAGTTTTGATTTGCATCGTCAGCCTACGAATAAATGAAACCATTCAAATAAACTGTGCTTTGTTTATTGAATAATTTGAAAGGGATTTTATTACGACACAAATGCACTCATAAAGAAATCGCGAGGTAGTATTAGAAAACAATGGAAAGCGTACCATAAAAGTACTTAAAATTGTGTCCGATCGAACGATAGGGCATTACTGATTTGCATATGATATTTGACAGGTCAGCGGATATTTTGTGCATTTCTTATTTTGTGTTTTGTTTTTTGCTTATAATAGGTCTCAAACAGCATTGGAAAGATATGTGTTCGGCAAATTTAATTGCAATTTATGTATATCTTCTTTTAGAATAAAATCCTCCTTGTGAAAGAGACCATTGACCTTGTTTTTCACGAAAACAAATTATGAAATTTGAATTCTGCAATGGCAACAAATGTAATAGATTAAGAAAGTTGTCGGTGAAGACGATCCACATGAACGACTTTCAGCTTGCCTCTTCCTCGTTGGATGCGATAGACAACGTCGTTGATGCGCTTTACGATTGTATAGGGCCCTTCCCAGTCTTGTTGCAACTTAGGCGATAAGCCTTTCCTTCGATGAGGGTTATATAGCCATACCAGATCTCCTTCCTGGAATCCTCTAGTTGTCGTTTTAGTATCGTACCTCGTTTTCATGCGGTCACTGGCTATCTTAATCTTATCCCTAGTGTCTCGATGCACGTCCCTGATGATATCCCTGAGGTCTGTAACGTATTCCTCCTCATTCTTGGGCTCTTCGCATGGATATCCAAACATCAACTCGCTAGGTAGGCGGACTGTTCGACCAAATAAGATTTCAGATGGAGTATGTCCTGTGGTGTTATGCACTGCTCCTCGATAAGCCAATAAAAACATGGGAATCTGCTTATCCCAGTCTCTCTGGTCATCGCCAACGACCTTAGAGAGGTGTTCATTCAGTGTCCTGTTGAAGCGCTCCACCATCCCATCTGATTGTGGATGAAGCGGGGTTGTCCTTGTCTTGTGAATCCCGAGTAACTGGCACACTCCTTGGAAAATCTTCGACTCGAAGTTCCGTCCTTGGTCTGAATGCAATTCCATTGGTACACCGAATCTGCTTACCCAGTTATTGACGATTTGCTCCACCACGGTTTTAGCTTCTTGATTTGGGATAGCAAATGCTTCAGGCCACTTACTGAAATAGTCCATAACAACGAGGATGTAACGATTTCCATTGTTTGTTTCAGGAAACGGTCCCGCAATATCAACTGCTATCCTTTCGAAAGGGGCTCCAACATTGTATTGATGCATTTTGCCACGGACTTTCAGTCTCGGACCTTTGCTGGCCGCACATGTAACGCATTTCCTGCACCAAGTTTCAACGTCCTCCCTTGAATGAATCCAGTAAAAGCGTTCCCGCACTTTTTCGAGCGTTTTATTGATTCCCAAGTGGCCTCCAGACACTCCATCATGCAATTCCCTGAGCACTTCCTTAACCTTTGACCTGGGTACAACAAGCTGCATTACGAACGACTTTCCATCCGGGCTTTCCCATCTTCTTTTTAGAATGCCGTCTTGTACGTGAAGGGAGTCCCACTGCGCCCAGTATGCCTTCAGCTCGGGGCTCCTATTGGATATCTCCTGCCAGTCTGGTTTTCCCTCATGCTCCTTCCAGGCGATAATCGGTTCGATATCCGGATCTTCCCTTTGAGCCTCCCGTATTTCCCGCGCACTCCAGCCACCAATGGGCATAGCTCTCACCCTTTGGACGGAGATGACATCTTTTTCCTCGTGTCGTAAGCAATGTTTGCAATCTGCTTTGCACGGTCGACGGGAGAGAGCGTCTGCATTAGAGTCAAGACTTCCCTTTCGATGTTGTATTTCGTAGTCGTACATCTGCAGCCGTTCGATCCACCTTGCGACTTGGCCTTCAGGATTCTTAAAGTGTAGTAGCCACTTTAAAGACGCATGGTCTGTGCGGAGGATGAATTTTCGCCCATAAAGGTACTTATGGAAATGTTTTGTTGCCAGTACCAAAGCAAGGAGCTCGCGCCTGGTAACACAGTAGTTCCTTTCTGGCTTTGAGAGAACTTTACTAAAGTAGGAAACTACTTTCTCTTGGCCATCGTGCACCTGGGAAAGGACGGCTCCAATTACCACATTACTAGCGTCTGCATCCACAATAAATGTTTTCCCAGGGGTGGGGTACGCTAGTATGGGGGCGTTGCACAACTGTTGCTTAAGTTCCTTGAAGCTCTTTTCGCACTCACCTGACCATTTGAATTGTTTTCCTTTTTCTGTCAGTTGATGCAAGCTCTTTGCGCTCGATTAGACGTTCAAAGGTAGCTGGAGCATTGCACAGTCCAAATGGCATTACTGTAAACTGCCAAAGCCCGTTTCCTGCTGTGAATGCTGTTTTCTCGCGGTCTTCTGGATGGATCTGCACTTGCCAGTAGCCACTCTTCAGATCGAGAGTCGAAAACCATTTGGCTCCGGATAGTGTGTCTAGGGTGTCGTCAATTCTTGGAAGGGGGTAGCTATCCTTCTTGGTGACGTTGTTGAGTTGGCGATAGTCCACGCAGAATCTCGTACTTCCGTCTTTCTTCTTGACCAGGACGACCGGCGATGCCCACGGACTTTTTGAGCTTTCAATCAGTCCTTCCTTTTCCATCGTCGATACCATTTCTGCAACCTCCGTCTGCTTAGCCAATGGTAGTCGTCGAGGAGGCTGACGAATCGGTCTCGCATCTCCGGTGTCGATTCGGTGTTGTACGAGATGTGTTCGGCCATACTCGCCGTTCTGTGAAGCAAATATATCAGCAAACTCATTGATTAGACTCCCTGCCATGGACCGCTGCTCCTGATCCAGCTCGCACTCTCCGAGTATGTTCTTTTTCATTTCTGATATCTCCGTAGGTCTAACCGGTTTCACAGGACTTGCATTGGACAACTTTGTGACCGCAGTAATCGGTACGCAATCACTTCACCTTGCTTTAGTTTCACGCTTTTGTTTTCCACATTG
The DNA here is from genome assembly GCA_949126925.1 of Cheilosia vernalis. Taxonomy (NCBI): domain Eukaryota; kingdom Metazoa; phylum Arthropoda; class Insecta; order Diptera; family Syrphidae; genus Cheilosia; species Cheilosia vernalis. The sequence goes on from OX421358.1 coordinate 32,686,153, forward strand.
AGGACACGAACGGGAACCAAGTTGTTTTTAGGTTCAACCAGCATCTTTGCGACGATATACCTCTGATAATAATTTTCTGCATCTGGCTCGACTAGGTAGAATCGGTGGCTCCTAGGGTCGCCTTCCAGCTTTGTCCAAATAACTGTTTCTGACGAAGGTGGTAGTATTTCGTCCTCACTTACAACTGTCCGTAGAGCTGCGACGTTCTCGTTCCCGTAAACCATCGGAATCTCGACGTTCTTGTACTTTATAACTTGCAAACCGATGTCGAGTACTATATCGTGCGTCTTCATAAAGTCGATTCCGATGATGCATTCGTCACATATATCAGCCACTAAGAATGCATGGGAGAAGACTATTCCTGCAAGGTTTATCGTCAAGAGTACCTCACCATACACCTTTGCTGTTGCTCCAGTTGCTGTTTTCAGACAGTAGCTGCTGGTGTTGTGCAGCCAAGATTGGCGAACGATGTCCCTTCTGACTATGGAAGCGGTAGCACCTGTATCGATTGTGGCGACATACTTTTTCTGATCGATATGGGCTTCCACTGTCATGTCCAATTTTGTTGCAGTTCCAGCAACGGATCGGTCCCCTTCGAGAACTGTTACGGTCTATTACTTCTGTTCCTGGCACGAGCATTCAACGGATGTCATTTCTCTCACGCGGTTCTCTTTCCAGCCATTCGTAGAGCCATCTGCAGTTGTCTGTCCTCTATGGCTTGTGTAAATGCCTCAATAGCCATTTCATTGATGACATCTTCACCGGCATTGGGATAAGACAAGTGCGCTAGCCTTTCGATATCCGCTAGCAACTGTTGGACTGTTTCCCCCCTCTTCTGGATTCGACTGCGAAGTTGCACTCTATATACTTGCTGCATATGGTCGTCACCAAATCGCATCTCAATAGCCTTCACCAAAGCCACGTAGTGGCGTTGTTTTTCTTCGGAGATAGTTTGAAGCAATTCTGCAACTGTACCTCGTAATGCGAGTGTTAATGCAATCGACTTTTCCTCGTCCTCCCATCCATTGGTCGTTGCAGCTGCTTCGAACTGTCTCTTATAAATTGGCCATGATGTTTGACCATCAAAAACGGGTGGTTGCATCTCCTTCCTTCTTGGGCAGTCAGCAGAATATTCCCGAGCCTTTTGCTTCTTGACTTTTTCGAGTTCTTTAGCTATGTTCTCGATGTTTGTTCCTTGTTTATGAAACATTTCATTAATTTTCTCAAACTTTGTTTCATGCTCGTTTAATTTTTCATCAATTTCGTCGATTTTTACTTCTAGAACATTCTTAAATTCTTCCACGGCGTCTTTTTGTGCGGCGACAATGGAATTTTTCTGTTCTTCTAAAGAATTCTTTTGTTCTTCTAGAGAATTTTTCTGTTCTTCTAGCGAATTCTTCTGTTCTGCGAACTTAGATTCCATAGAATTCTTCTGTTCTGCGAACTTCAATTCCATAGAATATTTTTGTTCTTCCATCTTCGCAAGAAGTAATTCCATCATAGAGCTAATGTCAACGCCTGCACTTACTTGTTCTTCTGACACGTCGAATAGCATGGTTTTTGGATCTTCACCCTCGTTTTGGACAGCTTCCTGCAGACGAAGTATGAGGTCACTTTTCCCTCCAGCTGTGGAGAGATTCCGCTTTTCTAGTCCACTTTTCAATTGGGGTATGCTTAGATGTAGCAATACACGACAAATTTTGTCTGTCTCTTCTAATTTCAAAAAAAATCACAAATTCACTTTTTTTTTTTTTTTTTTTTTTTTAACTACACTTAGACACTTAGCACAGAATAAGTTTTATCCCACTTCTGACACCAATGTTACATTCAGGCTGGGATTCGTAAAGATAAAACACTATTCCGTTTAACTTTTCTAATAAAATTCACTTTTATTACACTTTTATCGAATATTCTAATATTTCACTTATTAAGTACCAGAACACTATTACTTAAACAATTCTTCAACGTTTCAAACCAATCACTTAATTTACTCTATTACTTTTCACTTATTTATCTTCACAAACTATTACTATCTCGAACTTTAACCAATCACTGTTATAAATCAACTGTCTCGCCCTCTTCTAAAAGCTGTCCTTTTATACCTGCTCCGCCATCTGACGAGAACTTTCTAGCTAATTCTAAGTGGTTCTAGAACAAGGTTCAGTGGTGAAATACATTTACTTGACAGGTTCCAGTCTCCAATTGGAAGTGACACTTGGGTGGAACTTGTTTGGTGACTAAGGGGTTGTTTTCACTTCACCATTTTAGGTTACACGATACATTCCACACCATAATATTCACACACATCCTAAGACATTCCCCACATGCAACAAAACTGAAGTAGGTATATTTTCATTTATTAAATATAATTTCAATCTTATAATTCCATATGCAAACGAAATTGCATTGGCAGAAATTTGCACAGCATTCGAAATGAATGAATAAACAAAAAATAATTTCACTTTTTGGTTTTGTTTACAATTCGAAGACGACCAAATGACATTTGATGCAAAAACACATTTACGTAAGCTCTACGCAGGCTCTTAACGCAAATTTTTGCGTTTAAAGTTACGCAGGCTTAAAGCGAAGTACTTTTTGTTTATAAATCACGTTTTCCTGCGTAAGGCCATTTTAAGGGTTGCGTAAAGTTAGGCAGACTACGCTGGGTTTATAAATAAGGCTGTTTGTGTTTAAATAAATATGAAATAAATAAGAAATATGAAATATAAATTCATTAGAAAAGTTCATCATAATAATGTTTTACCTTTCGAGTCCCTGCTAGAATGTAACATTTTGATCAATTAGTAGGTATGTTATGTCTAGTTTTGTAGTCTTACTACAATGTCCTTATGACCGCCAACCCAAAATTGTTAGAATGTAACATTTTGATCAATTAGTAGGTATGTTATGTCTAGTTTTGTAGTCTTACTACAATGTGTGCATTGCACACCCTGATCTAACCAAAAAAATCACTCATCGAACACTCAAATAATAATAACGCATATAAATATGATGTGCTCAATTACACTTTACACATCTCATAAGCCATAAAACCTCCATCACACACACAGCCTACTATAATAATACTCATATATTCATCCTTCCTAATTTGTCTTTCAAAATTCCTTCATCGTTGAGAAACAAAGAGAAAAACAATAAACTCGCACGAAATCTGGCTGTGCACGTATTCATCGAATAAATTCATCCAACTCCAAACTATATACCTTCCTTCAGCTACAAGAATTCATCCCCATCGTCATTCGTCATCCGCACGCCGCGCCGTACAAGCTGTCGCTTTACTTTGATGAACTTGTAGTGAACTCGTGCACTCGTTTTCTGTGCACACGGAATATTCATTATTTTCTTCTGTTTTGTTCTGTTTCCGTAAAGCGTCATAAGTCAAATATCCATGCAATTCATCGACGCTCGTGCAAAAAAAAGCAGTGCACGACAATTGATGAATGAATGAACGAATTTTGCTTTTCGTTTAGGTAGTATAAGTGGCTGCAGTTTCGTGCGGTGCCTTTGTTTTTTTTTCTATTTTTAATTTGAACAGTGGAGTTTTTTTTATAATAAAAAAAAATCATGAAATTTTTTTTTTATTTTAATTAAGAAAACAATAAATAAATCCGTATTTTTAAAAAATATATAATTTTCAAGAATTGCACACCCATCTAAGTAATTCACGCGACGCCGCTGGTTTATACCTATATTACTTAATTCGGGTAAATTAGAAACCGACAAAAGTTTAAGTTCTCGTTGAAAAACATAAGGCGCACATTTTTATGCACGAAAGCTGCCATGTTTCCTCTTCTATGAATTCATACATAATTCTCGTACTACCTGTTTGTTATTTCGCATGTATTTTGCTGAGTGCTGATAATTCACACAAACTATTGTTTCATTGGAGATCCTCAAACTCCTTTTGAAAAGAGTTTTTGTTTGCTTGCAGACAGTGGGTACCTAATATCTATCTGAGTCGCCTAAGGTACCTACTGAGAATTGTTGAAAAAATGTATGAGCCGTCCAAACTGTCAAGAAAGTCTCGGAAATATACCCATTCGTTGTTTGCAGATAGAAAAAAAACAAAGAAATAAATCAAAAATGTAATTTTTTTTAATTTTGTGCATACATTTGTACAAATTTGTGTTTGTTAGACTTAAAAACCATTAACATTGTTGTACTGCAAAGAATAAAATTAGAAAATATTAACAATTTATTAAAGTTTATTTATAATTGTACAACAATAATTGCTGAAAAACAGCGTGGTTCTCTCCTATTACGAAATTCAATACCGTGATTTTCGACGGTTGGACAACAATTGTCTTCATAATGCCATTAAGGGAGGATTTAGGCCCATTTTATTCACTCGAAGTTGAACACAACTTGGGGATTTTTATATGGAAAATTTAATTTATTTATGGGCCTTATTTAGCTAATGCATGAGATAATAGGCTTTTCACACCAAGCCGAAAACCGGGTTTTCCGCGAAAACTTCATCGAAAACAGAAGGTTTCTCATACATATTTCAGTTTTCATAACGAGTCGTTTGTCGTTTGGTTATTGAAACAAACACACCTTTTGAAATATTCAGCAAAATGGCTGACCCAACAAATGTCACAACTCAAGCTAAGATTAGACTGTATGCCAATTAAGCATATGAATGCCAAAAGGCAAATGACCAGATTAGCTGTCAAATTAACAAAATGCCACAATTATCAAAACTCTATATTAGACTTGATGAGAACCTTACCTTTTCGAGACCACAAGAAAGAAAGCAAAACATATACGTTCAAAATTAAATTATATTTTATTTCATGTGCGCTTCGTGCGGAGTTACAGAAAGAACTTAAGAAGTTTATTCGTGAAAACAAGACATAGGACAAGAGGAGAAAAATGACAGCTGTATGTATACATACACATATGCAAAAATGAATGTAGTATGTACTATCACATTGGAATTATCAACACCCTTCCTCAATGTGAACCTCTATAAATATTTTATTACATTAACATTGATTAATTTAAACTCATTAATTTTACAAAATGACAATGCTTCTGCTTCGAAAGATTTTTAGTGAGTACATCGGCTATCATATCATTTGTTGGAACGTATTTCAGCTCGACGTCGCCACTTTGAATTACCTCTCGAACGAAATGGTGCCTGATGTCAATATGCTTTGACCTAGCATGGTAAACAGGATTTTTAGCCAGATTTTGTGCGCTGAGATTGTCACCATATAAGACTGTCGGTGAACGGGAATCACCACAGCCGATCTCAATGATGAAACGTCTTAGATGCAGTGCCTCTTTTGTAGCTGAAGACAAAGCCATATACTCGGCCTCTGTACTGCTCAAGGCCACACAATCCTGTTTTTCTGATTTCCACGAAATGGGGCCGCCTGCTAAGAAAAACACATAGCCTGTGTATGATCTGCGATTGCTCACATCACCACCCCAGTCCGCGTCAACGTAACCTTCAAGCGCCTGACCACAAGCACGATAGTTTAGCTTCATGTCTATCGTCGATGCTAGATAACGCATTACATGCTTCACAGCTGTGACATGTTCTCTATGCGGGTTGTTGTTTCTTTGCGCCAATTTGACAACTGAATGGTATATATCGGGCCTTGACGTCAATGCTAACCACATCAACTCACCAATAGCTGATTGATACTCTTGCGGATCTTCACTCTCGCAACTTTCGCTATCACATACCACTTGGAAACCTGCATTTAATGGCGTCGCTGCAGACCTGCACTGTTGCATGCCGTGACGCTGTAACATATCCTTTATATACAATATCTGATTCACTGAAATATCGCCTACGTCGCCATCACGCTCAATTTGCATGCCCAAAAACATCTGCAATGGACCCTTATCGACACATTCGAATTTCATTGAAATCATTGACTTGATTTTTACAAGGTCTGTCTCGTTCTGGCATGCTAGAAGTAAATCATCTACATAAATTAGTATCAGACAAAGATTACCTTTTATATCTTGCTTATAAAGACAAGGTTCGTTCTGGCATGGAGTAAATCCAATATCGCATAAGGTTGAGCTCAACTTAGCGTTCCATTCTCTTCCGGCTTGTTTTAATCCGTATATCGCTTTATTAAGTTTCAACACCTTCTGTCCACACGAGTTGTCTGCATACCCCTCTGGCTGCTTCATGTAAACCTCATCGTTTAAGTCGCTATTAAGATACGCCGTGCAAACGTCCATTTGGTGTAGATAAAGCTTCATCTCCACAGATAGAGCCAAAATCATACGTATCGATTCATACCGACACACAGGCGAGAATGTTTCGGTATAGTTTACACCATATTTTTGCGAGCAACCCTTTGCTACCAAACGTGACTTGTAGCGTTCAACACAACCACTGCTGTCCCTCTTGATGGTGTACACCCACTTGCAACCAATCGCCTGTTGGCCCTTGGGTAGATCTGCCAATGTCCATGTGCCATTTGCCACCAACGCCTCATATTCTCTGTTCATAGATGCCTTCCAATATGCAGCGTGTTTACAGTTGTGTGCTTCATCGAAAGACTGCGGCAACGGAATCTCCTCTACATGCATCGCGTTCAAAACATTGTATACCTTTTTCGGACGCCCTGGCTGGCCTGTTCGAACCAACTTTGGCCTACCTGGACCGATTTTTATAGGCACTTCCTCTGACTGATTCGGCTCTTCTGCGCTGGCGTAGTCTTCGCTCACGGATTCGCTGTCGGTAATGGATTTTCCTTCCTCCTGCATGTCGTCATCACATTTCAAATGAAGTTGCGCCATACCCGTTGGTGAATTTTCTGGTATGTCAAATATTATCTGGTCGCACATTTGTCCTTCATCAAAATGCTCGTCAAATAAAACATCGCGTTTTTCAACAACTTGATGTTTTTCTTTGTCGTACAGTCTATAGGCTTTCGATACTAATGAGTATCCCACCAGACGATACTCCTTGCCCTTTGCTTGAAATTTACTGTGATGAGTTTTATCTAAGCCAACGGCTACTGAACCAAAAATACGCATATTTTGCACATTGGGCTTCCTGCCACTCCAAGCCTCAAAAGGAGTCATACCAACTAAGGCTGCAGTTGGTGATCTATTACGTATATAGCACGCTGTTTGTACTGCCTCTGCCCATAAATACTCTGGCATATTAGAGTGCACTAGCATACACCTAGCCATCTCAACAATAGTACGATTTGCCCTTTCCGCCACGCCATTCTGTTGTGGACTGTACGGGACAGTAAGTTGACGTACTATGCCATTCTGCTGCAAAAAATCATCAAAACGCTTGTTAATGTACTCACGCCCGTTGTCGCTGCGTATTGCCTTAATTTTGAACCCGGTCTGCCGCTCTGCCATATTCTTAAACAAAATAAACTTTTCATATACCTCATCCTTTGATTTAAGGAAATATGTAAATATGCGCCGAGACATGTCATCGATGAAAGTCAGAAAATACGACGACCCACCAAGAGATCGTTTTTCAAACGGCCCACATACGTCTGTATGTACGAGCTCTAATTGTCGCTTTGCTCGATTTTCTGATGTAGATGGAAATGGTTGTGTGTGTATCTTACTCTTCATGCATGTCCTACACTGTAGGCTGTCTGCGAAATCCACGTTTTCTATACCAAGCACCATCCTGTTTTTCGCCAGACTCATTAAACTGGCATTATTTAAATGGCCATATCTGTTATGCCACACTTTTGCGCTAGGCTGTGTCGCACCAAAACATAAGTTGCGTTTGCCATCGAACACAAAAAGTTTATTTCTTTTCTGCGCTCTCAATATCTGCGGACCTTCTTGACTTACAATCGCATTTTTGCTGTCGAAAAACACTGTGCAACCCCGTTCAACAGCTCGACTGACCGACACAAAGTTGCCCCTCATTGCAGGAACATACAAAACGTTTTCCAACTTTAATTCGCACAAATCGGTTTGAAGTATGACGTCTCCTCTGCCTTCTGCTCGTATTACTTTGTTGTCAGCTAACATTACATCCTCTGTCTGTGAAACGTAATTCGTAAAAAGACTGCGCACACAACACATATGCATAGTCGCCCCGCTATCCAGACACCAGCTTGAACTTTCCATATCATACTTGTCTGCAGCTGCAAGAAGAGTAAACGATCGTTGTTGTTGCGTTTTCGGCGGTTCTCTTTCTTCTTTGCCCTTGTTTTTGCACTGATTTTTGTAGTGTCCACGCTGTCCACATTTGAAACAAGTAATTTCTCTTTTTTCTTTTTTACGTACCGTTTTCGTATTCACATGAAATGCCTTCTGCTCGTTGCTATGTGTTGGTTTTTCTTCGTTTTCCCTTCGCTCCCCCACTTCCAGCAATTTAATCTTTAGTATTTCCAGGGAAGGCAAATTGTCGCGCGTTTCCATAGCCATAACGAAATTCTCGTATTGCTTTGGCAAACTTGATAGCAGTATTATTACCACTAGTTCGTCGCTTAGCTTAATCTCTACTTCGGCCAGTTTGTCAATCGTCGAACAAAATGTATTAATGTAGCTGGACATAGCTTCTCCATCTGCCATCTGCAAACCAAGCAACCTTTTGTATAGCGATACTTTTCTTACCGGTCCACTCGGTTGATAGACATCCTTGAGCTTTTTCCAAGCACTCGCTGCAGTCTTACTTTGCTTGAGGTAACATAGCTGTGATGGCTTCACGCTCAAAGTTATAATTGCCAACGCCTTTTCATCAAGTAAATCCCACTGCGTCGTTTCTGTCACTGGCCGCACTCCTTCTACCACCTTCCACACCTCTGCGTGCACCAACACGCTGCGCATCTGAATGCTCCAGGTGTCATAGTTTCCTTCATCTAACTTCTCGATCTGATACATTGAAGTCATGATGACCGCGCACAATCCGAAATAATCGCGTAACTCGCGAAATCTAATTTATCAAATATACTACTTTAACACTCTTGTGAGTCTCGTCCTGGGCCCATAACCTGATGAGAACCTTACCTTTTCGAGACCACAAGAAAGAAAGCAAAACATATACGTTCAAAATTAAATTATATTTTATTTCATGTGCGCTTCGTGCGGAGTTACAGAAAGAACTTAAGAAGTTTATTCGTGAAAACAAGACATAGGACAAGAGGAGAAAAATGACAGCTGTATGTATACATACACATATGCAAAAATGAATGTAGTATGTACTATCACATTGGAATTATCAACAAGACTATATGACAAAAATTACCAATATGGTCATATTTGCCTCGATGGTCATGTAAGGCATTTCTTATTTATTACCCAATGTTCTAGAAGGGTAATGCTGTAGAGAAAAACAAATCAAAAAAGTTGAAGTTGCAAATTTATTAAGTAGAACAAAACAAACAGAAAGCAAACAATTTTTGCACAAACAAAATTTCACAACAGAAAAAAAGTATTTACACAACCACAATTAGGGACAAGAACAAGACCAACAAGACGAATGATAGATTTAATAATCCACTAAAAAAGAGAAAGAAAATGAAAACAAATCCCAATCCTACGAAACACCGATGACAACAAAATAATAGGTACCTACTTGTTCCATCAAAAATGCCAGCAATGCCACAGCGAAATTTCAAGAAAGTGCATATGGGCATATAATGGTTTGTGCTGGCATTCGTGCTTATTGTCCCATTACACTATATGCTATTTGGGCATTTTTATCTGTCAAAATCACCCTGGTCATGTGTGGCATTCAGGTCATTAGAGCATATGAGATATGCCCATTACACTGTATGACCATATTTTGACAGGAGAACTGTCAGAAATTGGCATTTTATGACCACTTGGCATACAGTCTAATCTTACCTTCACAAATTAAAATCATTGTCCACAATTAATTAATGGGCTAACATTATTTTGAAATGCACTAATTTGATTTTGTTTGTTAAATAATGCGAAAAAGTTTGCACCGAAGTAACGACTAGTGTCTCACAGCTGATTGAAATGTCAAACAAAAACTAGTTGGTGGTCGGTGTGAATGGATCGACGAGTTTTCGAGGAAAACGAGGTTTTCGGCTTGGTGTGAAAAGCCTACAAACATGGCTTTCTCAACATTAAGTTTGTTTGACGTTGCTAGCACTAGTGCCCACTAGTGCGCACTAAGAACGAGAAAACCGTGCAAAATATGCTGCCCAGAAGTCTTTAGTGCGCATTAGGGCCCACGTCAAACAAACCTATTAACCTTTACCCCACCAGTTAGCGATATTCTGGCAACTATATTTGATTATTGGGAAATGAATTTTTGAAAGTGTGGAGTCTTTTCGTAAACTGCCAGACTAAAGTTGATTATTGGTAGGGCCGATTGAAAGTGCAAATACCACGGGATTATTACCTACCTAATACATACAACACAGTACGTATAGCCATAAACCTGAAACAACTTGTGGATTACGATATACGTATTCGTTTCCGCACCAAGCATTCAGCCATCTACTTACCGAAAATTGATATTGGAACGATTGGAACCTTTCTAATTAAACAATCATGATTTTCCGTTAGTGCTATCAACCCTCGTTTTATACACCTACTTACCTGTCACAAGTCGGAATTTTCAGAATCCGATATCAGCCAATATAGAACTTAGCCTACCTACTCCAACCAGGGACGCTGGACATTGAACAGTTTTCATTGACACCCGTGGTGTATATGAAGGAGCTCGCCTCGGCTACATGATTTCGTTTCCATTCCAATAATCCATTAATAATCCCAAATTTTAGGTTATTGTCAGAATTATTGAGAATTGTGGTAGCAGGATTGAGTATGAGTAGGTATATCCACCTACATAGCTGCCATCGATTGCAGTATTGTGTTTTTTTCAATTTCCCCAAAAGTAGCTGTACATTCGAATATGTACGTGACGTTACGCAACAGGAATGCCGAATTTAATTGCCAGGAAGTACTATTTCAGTCATAGTTTGACCAATCTAAGTGCATAATGGTGGGTATATTATTAATCCTTTGCAAATTAGCTTATAGACTTATGTCAGAGCTTTGACAGTACCTACATATATCCTTAAATATGGTCAAATGTAAAGCGGTTAATTTAAATTACCGAAAGCCCCTACACAAATGGTGGCGGACAAATAATACATTGCGATTGCGATTGTGTAAACTTTATGGCTGTGTTCAGTACATCCATAGGTGTGTATATCCAAATGAAAGCCAGATATTATTGTTAAAGTCATTCTGTTACTTGTGATAGTAGATGTGTTAATCTACGGAAATAACGTTTCAGAAATTTATTCAAGCGAGGATATTTTATTGTGTCACTTTGATCCTCGATACGGGGACTGATTAATACTGTTTAATGCTATCCTCACTATGGTCTTTTCGTCCATCAATCGCTGATTTTTAAACTGTCAGGCTCAAAAGAAAGGCCGTAAAGCATTATGACTATTCGGGATTTGGTTAACCGAAAGTCACCCACAATAGTGCATCCACTTCAAGGGGGGCCCCGTGGCTAGTACTATAGGAACTAGGATATTCATTTAGGCCAATATAGGAAATACCAGCGGCGTCGCGTGAATTACTTAGATGGGTGCGCAATTCTTTAAAATTGAATGTGAGTATTATTATAGTAGGCTGTGTGATGGAGGTTTTATGGGATGTGTAAAGTGTAATTGAGCACGTCATATTTATGTGTGTTATTATTATTTGAGTGTTCGATGAGTGATTTTTTTTTGGTTAGATCAGGGTGTGCAATGCACATCTTGCACACCCTGACGAGACGCCACTGGGAAATACGTAAGAAAGTCGACTGTGAATTGAGAAAATTAATGTCCATGGGTAGACCTTTAGCCTACAAAAAATCAGAGTACTATTGTATGTACCAAATGAAATTTATGTAGATTAGACAGAGTGTTAAAAGGGAATTTAGCATCGTGGGATGGGTGCGAGGTTGTGTATTAATTTCAAGGCAAACGTGGATAAAAAGTAGAAAAAAACAGCAAGTACGGTCATTGCTCGATGAGCTCAGAATAAAGTGACTGAGCGGCTGAGTTAAAAGCTGATGACGTATGCACACTTTCAGTCACATTTGCCAAAAAAAATATAGAGCATAAACAAAAAAACATCAAGGGCCCAGCCCATAGAATCCGTTGGCCCCCGAACCCCGAAAGAACTATCATAGAATCCGTCGTAGAGTAAATGTTTGCTAGGAATTTCGAAATTCATATCCATCAATATCCCCTACGACTAAATTCGTAGCAAAAATTTTCCCCTTCGACGGATTCTATGATAGTTCTTTCAGGGTTCGTAACAAAATTCCGAATACGACGGATTCTGTGATAGCCCAGATTATGTTGATAGGCATATTTTTGTGAAAAAAAAAATAACTTTTTAAAGTAAAATTAAAGTTGTGCGGGAAAAATAATCACATTAAATAACCTTTCGTATAAAAATCGCATTTTGTTAATGTTATAATGATTACTTTTTGGTACTAGAAAATTTTTATATACAAAAATCTTGCTAAAAGGTGATTTGAAAAATCTCTTTTCTATGTAGGTTTATGTGGTGATTATCATGGTGAAATCTAGATACTTATTTTGATGAAATTAGAAAAGAAAACATTTTTTCAATGTTTTATTTTTAGATTTTACTTTTTCCCACGGAAGGCTTTTCGGCCATCGAAATTCCCAAAAAAAAAGGAAGAAATCGCACAATATAAGGGCACTGGTGACAGCCGATGACAGAGTCTCTCTCGCGCTCAATATTTCCACCAATAAAAAGGAATCCTCTCACGCTGTTCCAACTGTCAACGGAGGCGACGGACAGAAAAGTAGAAAGTAAACCTACTTTAATCTATTATTTGTAGATCCTCTTTGATGTATACTCAGACTCAGATACTCACTCTTTTTCGTGTAGCTAAAAACACACTCGGCCTTACCAATAATCAACTTTAGTCTGGCACTTTACGAAAAGACTCCACACTTTCCAAAATCCCTTTACCAATAAACAAATATAGTTGCCAGACTATCGCTAACTGTAGGGTTAAATGTTAGTGTTGAGAAAGCCATGTTTATCTCGGGCATTAGCTAAATAAATCCTCCCTTATGTCATTTTGAAGACAAGTGTTGCCCAACCATCCAAAATCACGGTAGTAAATTTCGTAATAGGAGAGAATTTGATACGATGGTGTTCAGCCTGAGCGTTTACAATTATTAATTAATTTTAGTAAATTGTGAATGCTTTCTAATTTTATTCGTTGTAATACAACAATGCAAATGGTTTTTAAGTCTATCACACACAAATTTGTACAAATGTATGGAAAATATTGAAAAATATTGCTTTTTTGTTTTATTTGTAAACACGTGAAGCATATATTTTTCTTTGTTTTATCTTGTTTAACCGCTAGTTCTTGCTTTTTGATTGGTTTTCCTTTGTAAATAGTTTGTGAGCAACGAATTTAATTTAATATAAGTTTGGGATATTTCCAAGACTTTCTTGACAGTCGTCGCAAACAGAAAAAAATATCTTCTTAGCTAAGTTTGGACGGCTCATAAAATTTTTCAACAATTCTCAGTACCTCAGGCGAATCAGGTAGATATTTTGTTGCATTCAAACCCTATTAAAACTCTTTGCAAAAGGAGTTTGTTTACCGAGAATGAGGATCTCTAATGAGACAATGGTTGGTGTGAAAAGGTTCACTTCGCGGAAAATATAGTTATAAAAATAGAATTATGAGCACTCAGCAAAATACATGCAAAATAACAAGTTTATTATCTTCTGGAGGGGTAACAGCCTAACAGGTAGTACGAGAATATGTGTGCATAAAAATGTACGTTCTATATTTTTCAGTTCGAATTTCAACTTTTGTCGGTTTCTAAATTTCCCGAATTCAGTAATATATAAATAAGCCTTACAATTTTTTATAGGTTAAATTGTATTTATTTTCGCGATAAGTTCTTAAGACGCTTCCTACGTGCTTTTGTAATTTATTCTGAAATGAATGAGCCAGCTATTATTTCTATTTTCAAAAATATTCACTTGCTTACGACGCAATTGCGATGTTTAGACCATTAATAAGGTTTGATTTGCATCGTCAGCCTACGAATAAATGAAACCATTCAAATAAACTATGCTCCGTTTATTGAATAATTTGAAAATGCAAATGCACTCATAAATAAATCGCGAGGTAGTATTAGAAAACATGGGAAAGCGTACCATAAAAGTACTGAAAATTGTGTCCGATCGATCGATATGGCATTACTGATTTGCATAATGATATTTGACAGATCAGTGGATATTTTGTGCATTTCCTATTTTGTGTTTTGTTTTTTGCTTATAATAAGTCTCAAAAAGCATTGGAAAGATATGTGTTGGGCAAATTTAATTGCAATTTATGTATTCCTTCTTTTAGAATAAAATCCTCCTTGTGAAAGAGACCATTGACCTTGTTTTTCACGAAAACAAATTATGAAATTTGAATTCTGCAATGACAACAAATGTAATAGATTCTAAGAAAGTTGTAGGACTAGTAAATGTGGAGGTCTAAGGCCCATTTTATTCACTCGAAGTTGAACACAACTTGGGAAGTTTCCCATATAAAAATCCCCAAGTTGTGTTCAACTTCGAGTGAATAAAATGGGCCTAATTGTTTATTGGTACCATTTCACAAAAGCTGTACATTTTTACTAAAGCTGACATCTAACTAGTTGTCGACATTAGTGATTGATTATTAGTAAGGCCGACTATCCAAGTATGCAGGTACGTGGTATGAGTATGCCTCCTTCCAGAAAAATGTTTTTTTTTTTTGCTAACATTAGAAAATGGAAACATTGGAATGGAAAGAAAAGTGTCTCAATTACGAGATTGTGTTGTTTTTTTTTTTAAAACAGTTTAAACAGAATAATTGTGCATACGAATTATAAGAAAAACGCTTTTTTGATCTTCTATTTTGGTTCGGGGATTTGACTCAAAAATTGTTCAATCTGGCTCCATATCTCTTATAAAAGCTGGCAACATCGCAGTACAAATGTAAAATTTTCACAAACAATTACTGCCGTATTTATTAGATTCGCTTACGACGTTGTTTAGTTAAACATCGCGTAAAGATTTACGCAGCTTCTACGTGGCTTTCATGAAATTGTGATTTATAAACATTTTTCCGCGGTAATTTTGCTAAACGAGGTTTGTGTCTAAATAGGTAAGAATTTCGATAAACTATTACAGAAAACAAAGAAATCTATTACCTTTTTGCCTTCAAACCGACATGAGCTCTGATTACCTTTGTAAATGAAATCATTTTATACAAATTATCTAAACCAATTCCGAAAAGTCTTCGAATGTACTGCTGAAATATCAAACTGCAATCATATATCTATGCATCTTCCTAAATCCATATTCCTATTTCTATTCTACCAACCAAGGCCAAATCCAATGCCAGGCCATTTGTAGTCATATTCACACACATCCTAAGACATTCTCCAAAAGCAACAAAGCTTAATTAGAAGAAATAATATCACAAATGCACAATTTTATGTATTTTTATTTATTAAATATGATTTCAATCTTATAATTGCATAGGTATGACAACGAAATTCGTTTGAATGAATAAACAAAAATTAATTTCACTTTTTGGTTTTGTTTACAATTCGACGACGACCAAATGACATTTGATGCAAAAACTTATTTACGTGAGCTCTACGCAGGCTCTAAACGCAAATTTTCGCAGCACTAAAGCAACGTTCGAAAAATCTTTATAAATAACATTTTCCTGTGTAAGGGCATTTTAGAAGGCGCGTAGAGATAAGCAGACTCTACGATGAGTTTATAAATAAGCAGCCTCTACGTGGCTTTCATGAAATTGTGATTTATAAACATTTTTCCGCAGTAATTTTGCTAAACGAGGTTTGTGTCTAAATAGGTAAGAATTTCGATAAACTATTACAGAAAACACAGAAATCTATTACCTTTTTGCCCTAAAACCGACATGAAGTGTGATTATTTTGTAAATGAAATCATTTTACACAATAAAAAGTCAAATTATCTAAAACATTCCGCAAAGTCTTCGAAGGGACTGCTGAAATATCAAACTGCAATCATATATCTATGTGTTTTCCTATATCCATATTGCAGTGGCGTCTCGTCAGGGTGTGCAAGGTGTGCATTGCACACCCTGATCTAACCAAAAAAATCACTCATCGAACACTCAAATAATAATAACGCATATAAATATGATGTGCTCAATTACACTTTACACATCTCATAAGCCATAAAACCTCCATCACACACACAGCCTACTATAATAATACTCATATATTCATCCTTCCTAATTTGTCTTTCAAAATTCCTTCATCGTTGAGAAACAAAGAGAAAAACAATAAACTCGCACGAAATCTGGCTGTGCACGTATTCATCGAATAAATTCATCCAACTCCAAACTATATACCTTCCTTCAGCTACAAGAATTCATCCCCATCGTCATTCGTCATCCGCACGCCGCGCCGTACAAGCTGTCGCTTTACTTTGATGAACTTGTAGTGAACTCGTGCACTCGTTTTCTGTGCACACGGAATATTCATTATTTTCTTCTGTTTTGTTCTGTTTCCGTAAAGCGTCATAAGTCAAATATCCATGCAATTCATCGACGCTCGTGCAAAAAAAAGCAGTGCACGACAATTGATGAATGAATGAACGAATTTTGCTTTTCGTTTAGGTAGTATAAGTGGCTGCAGTTTCGTGCGGTGCCTTTGTTTTTTTTTCTATTTTTAATTTGAACAGTGGAGTTTTTTTTATAATAAAAAAAAATCATGAAATTTTTTTTTTATTTTAATTAAGAAAACAATAAATAAATCCGTATTTTTAAAAAATATATAATTTTCAAGAATTGCACACCCATCTAAGTAATTCACGCGACGCCGCTGCCATATTGCTATTTCTATTCTACCAACCACCGCCAAATCCAATGCCAGGCCATTTGTAAACATATTCACACACATCCTAAGACATTCCCCACAAGCAACAAAACTGAAGTATAGAAGAAATAATATCACAAACGCACAATATTTTTTATATTTTCATTTATTAAATATTATTTCAATCTTATAATTGCATAGGTATGCAAACGAAATTCGTTTGGCAGAAATTTTGCACAGCATGCGAAAAGAAAAATTAATCTCAACAGAATGACATTTCGCAAACGAAAAAAAATATGCAAGCTTTACGCCACCTCTAAACGCAAATTTTTGCGTTTAAAGTTACGCAGGCTTAAAGCGAAGTGCGTTTTGTTTATAAATCACGTTTTTCTGCGTAAGGCCATTTTAAGGGTTGCGTAAAGTTAGGCAGACTCTACGCTGGGTTTATAAATAAGGCTGAAGGTTGTTAATGTCCCGGCCAATAAACGTGTGCGAAAAGATGCTGAATACTGCAAAATGAAAAGGAGAGCGAAATTTTTCGTCCATGTTTTCGTTGTGTCACTTTTGTATGGGATTAATCGTTTCGGATCATCTCCGTACTACACTTGAAAATAAAATAAAATACAAAAATGACCACTGCACCTAAAAATTACCAAAATATTCGTAACCACAGACCAATCAATTCATCATATTTATTTCAACATATTCATCAGGTATATACAGATCACATATTTTTTTTTAATCAATAATATTTCGATTCGTAAAAAAAGTGACCAAATGGAATAACAAATTACCATGTGACCAAGAGAAAAAGTAATGACCAATGTGGCAGCCCCGTAACCGTGCACCGACCAGCGTTGCCGTTGACTTTTCAAATGTATCACAAGAGAATATCGTTTTCTAAATCACTTTTCATGTTCCATTGGGACCAAAAATCAATATTTTGATGTATATTGATATTGATATTGCTATAGATTCAAAATATTAAGTCTGAAAAAAATTAAAACATATGAAAAAGGGAGATTTTGCAGACTTCTTTGAAAATTGAAAAATGTATCTAATCTGAGTATCAAATTCTTTGCAAGGAAGCATAAATGTATCTTTTTGATACAATTGTATCTTTGTGGCAACGCTGGCACCGACCTACCCAAGTGGCAGAACGCAAAAGGAAGAAGAAAAAACGATACTCGATCTCGAGTTCGACTTTGACTTTATAATATATTAACAGAGGTGCGTGAAGTTAGTGGAGGTTCGGCTATGCGATCAATGGCCGAATACCGAAATTGTACTAGTTGTTACAATTTCGCTAGTCGACCATAGATGGCATTAACATTACCGGCCCCCTTGGCGGATAATCGCCAACAAAGTAAAAAAAAAAATAAAAATTCTATATTATTAAATAATTTTAATATAACAATGAAATAGCTTAATTCTAAAAGGCGAGTTCATCAATTCAGTGCATAGTTTGGTTACAAAAATAAAAATCCATTGAAGAATGGTATGAAAGATATAATATACCTACATAAATAATATAACTGTTCATTCAAGTATTAAGAGTTTCTAAAGACTCCCTCTAAAGCGATTAGGAGGCAAATGTTCCCTTTTTAGTTATTTATTTGTTCCTACATACAGGTCTGCGGATGAGAATGCGTTGTAGTTGCGGTTAAGCAGCGGGTAAGACGCAAAGTTTTACGACATGTAATAAGTTACTTCTTCATCTTAAGTTTAAATAGTTGATTACAGAAAGTGGGCTTACGTCGGTTAAGGCTAAAAGGTTAGATGGATCGTTTGACATCGGGGAAATGGGACGTGAATTAATGTGAAACCGCTAGTTTTCGAAAATGGGTCTTAAAGCTTTTTACACCGGCCTCCCATAAGCCGCCCATATGGGACTCACCGGGTGGAATGAAAATCCAACTTTAACCTTGAACGCTGTATCTTGTACTTGTTGCATTTGATATGGTTGCTACGAATTTTTAGAAATCCCTTTGCGGGATCACGTCTGCACCGATAAATTTCGTCCCGTGGTCGGAGAAAACTCCAGTGGGTAGCCCTCGTCTGCCAACAAACCGTCACTGTCGACCTCGAGATGTATGGCCTTTGTTGAAAAGCAGACAAACACGCAAGCGTATCACTTAGAAACTCGGCAACCCCTTCCGCTAAAACACTTGAGAGTAAATCGATGCCTGTAAATGTGAAGGGTGGTGAATATGTACATCTTTCCGATGGTAGAGCGGCCATTAGTTAGGTCCGTAACTGTTTTTTATGAAGAGCAGAGGTCTTACATTGTATAATGCAGGTTTCTATGAGATTTTGTAGTTTTGGAATCGAAAAGGCTTGCCTAACCACTTGAAGCATAAGTGCGTTACCACCATGAAGAGTGATATCATGAACAAATAAATTGAACAATTAATCTAGTGAAATTAAAGCGTAGAAATTGGTTCGAGTCCAGGGATGGATTAATGGATAGAAGTGAACTCTTTATGGAAATTATGCGAAATTCGGACAACGCGGTGTATTCCTTGGAGAGATAAAAAAATTGTGAAAGCAATATCAATCAAAAAAAAAAAAAAAAAAAAACCGGCCAAGTGCGAGTGTCACTCGCGCACCGAAGGTTCCGTATTTGGCCAAAGTCCAACACATCAGATATTATTTGAAATCTATATCATTCAATCTTTCCCCTCTTCATGAATTCATCACAATTTAGTTTAATTTAATTACTTAATATTTTTACTCTCAAAAATTACTCGCACATGAATCTCATTTTCTAATAATTATTACCTAGTACCCAACCCACGCCAATTTTCCATTCTGTATGCGACCTGTCCCAATTAAAAACTATTACTTTTATTTTGTTCTGTACTCCACAAAAAAAATGTATTATACTCGCCAACGAAATTAGCAAGCGGGAACCCTGGTGGTCTTTTATGGGGTCAATTGTGCACAAGAACTGCGTAATAGAGATTAAAACTTATGAGAGCAACGTATTTTACATGGTAAAATTATCTTTTTTGAAAATATCTTGTAAACTATTAACTTTTCGGCAAAACAGTATTCAGCACATACATAGATAAGAACATGATCTACAAAAAAGGAATTTATGTATTTTTTTGTGAATCAAGAAATAAACCGCTTTTTGGGCGAATGAAAATATTTTTTTCACCAGATTACTAATTACTCGAAAACCAATAGATGTATTCCTTCCATTGGTATTTGTCGTTTAACTAGAGGTTATACCGGATGTTGTGTGTAAATTTTAGCCTCCTATGTCAATCGGTTCTTGAGATAGACCTGGTAACAAAATTGGCTTAGTGGGTTCGGACAGACAGACAGACAGACAGACAGACGGAGAGACATCCGAGCGAAACTAATAAGGTTACGTTTTTTCCCTTTGGGTACGGAACCTTAAAAATTGGTCTTGACCGTGTGTAAAAATGTCGGAATGTAATTTAGATAATCGATAGTAGAAATGAAAAACATTAGTCAGAACGTGCATCCGACCCGGAAGGCTGCGAGTCCACTACAAAGGTACTGAATGTATTGGCGGCAGTCGGGATAGGTCCCGACAAAACCCACCCAAAAACAGTATTTTGTGCGACAAGGGAATTAGAGACTGTTTTCAATCCATCTCGAACAATTGACGGATAGAGATCTGCGCCGATAAGCAGATCGACTTGAGAAGACTTATCAAAGGTTGAATCAGCTAGTCTGATGCAATCAAGTTGCGAATGATTAATCAATGAAAAAGAAGCGCTTGGTAGATTATTGGTTAACTTACGCAAAACGAGTGCTTGAGCAGATATAGGGTTGGCTTCATATTCATTGAAAAGAGAGAAAGCGCATAGTTTCTTAGATGTTACTGCATGGGCGGCAGTGATGCTGGAGACGGATATGTTCATTGGAGAAGTCGGTAGATTTAAACGCATCTGAACCGATTCGGTAATAAAGGATACTTCTGATCCCGGGTCGATCAGTGCGCGCACCAAATGGTTCGAATCATTGCCAATGATGTTAACCAAAGCCGTGGCAAGCAAAACTCGTTGTTGCGAAGAAGCAAAATGGGCGCGACTGGATGTCTGCGGAACGAGGTCGGGTGAAGTGGACTGCAATTGTGAGATGGAGCAATGTTCCGCCGTAATAGCATCTGCCGATGTACTCGGAGTAAACGGAGACAGCATGTTGTGAGATAGTGAGGGGATAGCGCTATTCGTATTAAGATGCAATAGCGAATGATGACGCTTTTTACAAGTATTGCAAGTGAACTGGCTGGTGCAGGTTCTGATCTTATGGTTGACTGAGAGACAGTTTTCACAAATGTTATTTTGTCGAACAAACTCGATTCTAGAAGGCACTGTCATGGCTATAAATTGAGAACACTTACGTATCGCATGTTTACCGGAGCAAAGCCGGCAAGCAAATTCGTGACCTTTAGAATGGAATGTATTCACACCGGTTTTAGCCGAAACTTTGGGCTTATTGGTCTTCTCTCGTTTACAATGGGTCATGGAAGACGTTACATCAGAATTGTTTTCCAAAGCCTGAAAACGAGCACTTAAGAAATGGTCAAGTTGCTTCCAAGTTGGGACTTCAGTCGGGTTTGGTAAGGACTGTTCCCATAACACGAGTGTGGTGACTGGTAAGCAATTTGAACATGCAAAAACTAGAATAGGATCCCAACTATCGACGCAGATACCGTGAGCCTTTAATGCAGCAATGCAGTCGTTAATATGCCGTTGCAAGTTTATAATCCCTTTGGATGATTCCTTGGTACACGTTGGAAGATTCAACAACCGCTTCACCTGGTTGTTCACCAGTATTCGCTTATTCTCATAAGTGGAGCACAGCGATTCCCATGCTAGGTCAAAACTATTGTTCGTTAGGGGGAAGTTGCTTACAATGCTAAAGGCTTCTCCTCTTGTCTTTGACCGGAGATGGACGAGCTTCTCGACCGCACCAAGCTTGGAATTTTTAATGTAAATCGCATCAAACATGTCTTTAAACGATGGCCACGAAAGATAATCCCCATAAAAGATTTCAGTATCGCATGGTGGCAATTCAATGGAATGGGTTGTTGACTCATTATTATATGAAATACCTGGATTTGGAAATTGAGTAACAACTGGGCTTAAAACAGGGTCACCAGTTAACTTTTCCTCTTGTTCCAAGAGCAACCCAAGACAGGAAATGTAGGTCTCGTTCGATAATCTGTACTTGGATTCGAGAACTTTGCTATTGAATTCCTCAGCACCGTCGGCCCCTTGACGAGCACAGTCGGCGTATTTAACCTTGACTTCTAACCATAAATCTTTTAACTCGATCTTGCGAGCTGTTAATTTGGTTGAGGTATGTTGTTTTTCTGGTATCTCACGAATTGTGGCAGCATATTTGACCAATTGTTCAGCAGCATGAATGAAATTAAATAAAGTGGCCATATTGCATGAGTATTTATGGGAAATTAGTATGTATATAACTTGATCACCGTAGAGGTTGGAAACAAACAGCACTAAATGAGAGAGTCCAAAACGTTCATAAAAATCCAGCATAAAAAAATGCTTCAGATTTGTTCACCCAGGCTTTGACCACGTGTTGTAAGTTACCGTACAGGGACGTTTATATGAGAAAACCTTTGAATTAATTCTCTTATTACGTCCAACACGAGGCAAATGTTGAAAAAAAAGAAGACTAATTTAAAAGAGTAAATGAGGAAATGTTAGCATAAATTGCTTGAGCCCGTTCATCAAAGCAGCGAACAGGCGATTACGGTGAAACACGTAAATAATAGGAGAAGACCCAATCGATAACACTTTGCGTCAACTTCAACAGAAGGTATTAATAATCGTATCAAAACCCGACGGCAACACTGACTCAAATCAAACACTAATTAGGTACATAT
Source organism: Cheilosia vernalis (assembly GCA_949126925.1). Lineage (NCBI taxonomy): Eukaryota > Metazoa > Arthropoda > Insecta > Diptera > Syrphidae > Cheilosia > Cheilosia vernalis. The sequence continues at coordinate 32,708,923 of OX421358.1, forward strand.
TTATAAAACGCAATCCTCATGGCGCAATCCCACATGCACTATGTATCGACACAAGTCCCGCTAAATTACAGCTTAGTTTTTGTTACTTGAATGAACTTTAGTGTGTATAATTTTGGTTTAATTTTTTTTTTTTTTTCTATGCAATTACTTTAAAGCACTGAATAAATGACACACACCTTGTATTCCTGGGCCTGATGATGAGGATTGTTTCGATGATGACGTCCGAATGTTCTAGAGAGTGGTTGCAGCAGCGTTGTTGTTGTGGGCTGATTCCTTGTCTTTTTTTCAGGTAGATTGGAGATTCTTCGGCCGATTGGTTTCTTCAAAAAGATCAACCGATTTTTCTCGATGGTGTTTTCAGCTTGTATTTTGTGCTGGTCGATTGAAGAACTTTCTCGATTGATTAGATTCTTCAAACGGAACAGCTTCTTCCTGGTCGCCTTGGTGCGGGATGTTGGAGATGTGTGTCAACAAGTTAACTTCGCCGTGTGGTGATTGCAATATTGGGTGGAGAAAGAATAGCGTTTTTTGCGAGCAGTCACTGATTTAGATTTCGTTTCCTGGTATGGTTGAATCGATGATCGCAAATTGCTGTCGCCGCCAACTTCTTTGTAGTGTCGGATAAAGTGACTGAATTCTCGGTTGGGAACACCGCTTCAATGGAAAATGCTTTTTCGCATTGCTTGGGAAAATGCGCTGCAGCAGGTTTTTTACTTTAATTGGACGAAATGTTTGTGCACGAATTTAATTATTCCTTTATTGCAAATTTATTCCCCCAACAAGGGCGACAGTATGGCTTGTTAAATTATAAAAAAATGTGTCGGCGACCTACCCAAATGGCAGAACTCAAAAGAAGAAGAAAAAACGATACTCGAGTTCGAATTTATATATGAATAGAGGTGCGTGAAGTTAGTGGAGGTTCGGCGATACGATCAATGGCTGATTACCGAAATTGTACTAGTTGTTACAATTTCGCTAGTCGGCCATAGATGGCATTAACAAATATAGCGATGCCGTTGCTCACTATCAAGTTATTCACAAATAAAAATAAAACGTTCACTAAACAAATATTATTTATTTATAACACTTTTAAATTAGGGGGAAAGCGGGAGACTTGAGCCACTTTTTGTTAGATCGTTAATAAAAATTTGTTTATCAATCACAGCCACCTGTTAAATGGATTTTTTTATAGCTACATTTATCTATTTTAAGAACGGTCTCTTAAACTTATAATAAACGCAAGAAATTTTTGGCAAATGCCAAATGTTTGAAAACAGATTTTCGGCTCAAGTCTCCCGTACCACCGGGAGACTTAAACACCCCTTCGGGGAGAGTTGAACATACTCAAATCCTACGAGAAAAACAATAAAACGAATAATTTATCCACTTCCAATGTGATTATAATTTATTTTTATTGTTTTAGTGGTTTATGTACTTCAGTTTCTTAGCATATACAAAGTAAAAAAAGGTAAACAAAAACTAAACTTCAGAAACATAACGAAAATAAATCAATAACTTAAATAACCTATTACAAAGTTTATTTCTTTGAGTTTTTTAATCAAATTATTATTTTTTATTATTAAAATTAAATACAAGGCTTTAAAACACTTACATAACATTTCATCAGAGCAAATGGAGATTTGAGCCACTGATCAACTCTCCCTTTAGAAACTGTCTCAAGTCTCCCGTTCGCATTTGTTAACAAATTTATATTCATAATTTTTGTTATATACTGTTACATTCAGGCTGGGATTCGTAAAGATAAAACACTATTCCGTTTAACTTCTCTGATAAAATTCACTTTTATTACACTTTTATCGACTATTCTAATATTTCACTTATTAAGTACCAGAACACTATTACTTAAACAATTCTTCAACGTTTCAAACCAATCACTTAATTTACTCTATTACTTTTCACTTATTTATCTTCACAAACTATTACTATCTCGAACTTTAACCAATCACTTTTATAAATCAACTGTCTCGCCCTCTTCTAAAAGCTGTCCTTTTATACCCGCTCCGCCATCTGACGAGAACTTTCTAGCTAATTCTAAGTGGTTCTAGAACAAGGTTCAGTGGTGACAGATTCCAGTCTCCAATTGGAAGTGACACTTGAGTGGAACTTGTTTTGTGACTTTAAGGCCTGGTTTCACCAAACTGTCTAAGGCCTGGTTTCACCAAACTGTGACTAAGGGCTTGTTTCACCACTTAAGTTACACGATACCTTCCACGCCACAATATCCCCCTCTTAAACTTGTTCGTCCCGAACAAACTCGTTAACATTTTCACCATTATAACGATGAAGACGATCCACATGAACGACTTTCAGCTTGCCTCTTCCTCGTTGGATGCGATAGACAACGTCGTTGATGCGCTTTACGATTGTATAGGGCCCTTCCCAGTCTTGTTGCAACTTAGGCGATAAACCTTTCCTTCGATGAGGGTTGTATAGCCATACCAGATCTCCTTCCTGGAATCCTGTAGTTGTCGTTTTAGTATCGTACCTCGTTTTCATGCGGTCACTGGCTATCTTAATCTTATCCCTAGTGTCTCGATGCACGTCCCTGATGATATCCCTGAGGTCTGTAACGTATTCCTCCTCATTCTTGGGCTCTTCGCATGGATATCCAAACATCAACTCGCTAGGTAGGCGGACTGTTCGACCAAATAAGATTTCAGATGGAGTATGTCCTGTGGTGTTATGCACTGCTCCTCGATAAGCCAATAAAAACATGGGAATCTGCTTATCCCAGTCTCTCTGGTCTTCGCCAACGACCTTAGAGAGGTGTTCATTCAGTGTCCTGTTGAAGCGCTCCACCATCCCATCTGATTGTGGATGAAGCGGGGTTGTCCTTGTCTTGTGAATCCCGAGTAACTGGCACACTCCTTGGAAAATCTTCGACTCGAAGGTCCGTCCTTGGTCTGAATGCAGTTCCATTGGTACACCGAATCTGCTTACCCAGTTATTGACGATTTGCTCCACCACGGTTTTAGCTTCTTGATTTGGGATAGCAAATGCTTCAGGCCACTTACTGAAATAGTCCATAACAACGAGGATGTAACGATTTCCATTGTTTGTTTCAGGAAACGGTCCCGCAATATCAACTGCTATCCTTTCGAAAGGGGCTCCAACATTGTATTGATGCATTTTGCCACGGACTTTCAGTCTAGGACCTTTGCTGGCCGCACATGTAACGCATTTCCTGCACCAAGTTTCAACGTCCTCCCTTGAATGAATCCAGTAAAAGCGTTCCCGCACTTTTTCGAGCGTTTTATTGATTCCCAAGTGGCCTCCAGACACTCCATCATGCAATTCCCTGAGCACTTCCTTAACCTTTGACCTGGGTACAACAAGCTGCATTACGAACGACTTTCCATCCGGGCTTTCCCATCTTCTTTTTAGAATGCCGTCTTGTACGTGAAGGGAGTCCCACTGCGCCCAGTATGCCTTCAGCTCGGGGCTCCTATTGGATATCTCCTGCCAGTCTGGTTTTCCCTCATGCTCCTTCCAGGCGATAATCGGTTCGATATCCGGATCTTCCCTTTGAGCCTCCCGTATTTCCCGCGCACTCCAGCCACCAATGGGCATAGCTCTCACCCTTTGAACGGACGCGACATCTTTTTCCTCGTGTCGTAAGCAATGTTTGCAATTTGCTTTGCACGGTCGACGGGAGAGAGCGTCTGCATTAGAGTGAAGACTTCCCTTTCGATGTTGTATTTCGTAGTCGTACATCTGCAGCCGTTCGATCCACCTTGCGACTTGGCCTTCAGGATTCTTAAAGTGCAGCAGCCACTTTAAAGATGCGTGGTCTGTGCGGAGGATGAATTTCCGCCCATAAAGGTACTTATGGAAATGTTTTGTCGCCAATACCAAAGCAAGGAGTTCGCGCCTGGTAACACAGTAGTTCCTTTCTGGCTTTGAGAGAACTTTGCTGAAGTAGGAAACTACTTTCTCTTGGCCATCGTGCACCTGGGAAAGGACGGCTCCAATTCCCACATTACTAGCGTCTGCATCCACAATAAATGTTTTCCCAGGGGTGGGGTACGCTAGTATGGGGGCGTTGCACAACTGTTGCTTAAGTTCCTTGAAGCTGTTTTCGCACTCACCTGACCATTTGAATTGTTTGCCTTTTTCTGTCAGTTGATGCAAGCTCTTTGCGATCCTGGCAAAGTCCTTAACAAATCGTCTGTAATAGGTCGCAAGTCCCTGGAAGCTTCTCAGTTGATGTTTGTCTTTGGGAACCGGCCAGTTTTTCACTGCATCGACCTTCTCCGGATCAGTCTTGACTCCTTTGGAAGAGATGATGTGCCCGAGGTACTTCACTTCTGGTCTAAATAGCGAACACTTCTTCGGGTTAAGTTTTAGTTGCGCACTTCGTAGCCTTTGGAACACCTCCTTAGGGTTATCTCGATGTTCGTTAAATGTTTTTCCTACTACGATGACATCGTCCAGGTAGACCAAGCAGGTTTTCCACGTTAGTCCCAGCAAAACGCGCTCCATTAGACGTTCAAAGGTAGCCGGAGCATTGCACAGTCCAAATGGCATTACTGTAAACTGCCAAAGCCCGTTTCCTGCTGTGAATGCTGTTTTCTCGCGGTCTTCTGGATGGATCTGCACTTGCCAGTAGCCACTCTTCAGATCGAGAGTCGAAAACCATTTGGCTCCGGATAGTGTGTCCAGGGTGTCGTCAATTCTTGGAAGGGGGTAGCTATCCTTCTTGGTGACGTTGTTGAGTTGGCGATAGTCCACGCAGAATCTCGTACTTCCGTCTTTCTTCTTGACCAGGACGACCGGCGATGCCCACGGACTTTTTGAGCTTTCAATCAGTCCCTCCTTTTCCATCGTCGAAACCATTTCTGGAACCTCCGTCTGCTTAGCCAATGGTAGTCGTCGGGGAGGCTGACGAATCGGTCTCGCATCTCCGGTGTCGATTCGGTGTTCTACGAGATGTGTTCGGCCATACTCGCTGTTCTGCGAAGCAAATATATCAGCGAACTCGTTGATTAAACTACCTGCCATGGACCGCTGCTCCTGATCCAGCTCGCACTCTCCGAGTATATTCTTTTTCATCTCCGATATCTCCGTAGGTCTAACCGCTTTCACATCACTTGCATTGGACAATTTTGTGACCGCAGTAATCGGTACGCACTTTCCAATCACTTCCCCTTGCTTTAGTTTCACGCTTTTGTTTTCCACATTGAGGACACGAACGGGAACCAAGTTGTTTTTAGGTTCAACCAGCATCTTTCCGACGATATACCTCTGATAATAATTTTCTGCATCTGGCTCGACTAGGTAGAATCGGTGGCTCCCAGGGTCGCCTTCCAGCTTTGTCCAAATAACTGTTTCTGACGAAGGTGGTAGTATTTCGTCCTCACTTACAACTGTCCGTAGAGCTGCAACGTTCTCGTTCCCGTAAACCATCGGAATCTCGACGTTCTTGTACTTTATAACTTGCAAACCGATGTCGAGTACTATATCATGCGTCTTCATAAAGTCGATTCCGATGATGCATTCGTCACATATATCAGCCACTAAGAATGCATGGGAGAAGACTATTCCTGCAAGGTTTATCGTCAAGAGTACCTCACCATACACCTTTGCTGTTGCTCCAGTTGCTGTTTTCAGACAGTAGCTGCTGGTGTTGTGCAGCCATGCTTGGCGAACGATGTCCCTTCTAACTATGGAAGCGGTGGCACCTGTATCGATTGTGGCGACACACTTTTTCTGGCCGATATGGGCTTCCACTGTCAGACTCCTATTACATCGTTTGGTCTGGGAAACCTGAATTGTGGTCCTGGGGGCGTCGATTCCAGATGTTCCATCCGCCGAAAGCTCAAACGCCTCCTCGTTCCTAGCTCTGCAATGTGGACAACTGCCCTGTCTACGTTCGGCTCTGCACTGTCGTTGTAGATGTCCAATTTTGTTGCAGTTCCAGCAACGGATCGGTCCCCTTCGAGAACTGTTACGGTCGACTACTTCTGTTCTCTGGCACGAGCATTCAACGGATGTCATTTCTCTCACGCGGTGAAATCCTTGAGATGCTTGGTCAGCAGCTCTCATGGTTAAGGCAAATGCCAGTGCCTCAGGAAGAGTTCTCTTTCCAGCCATTCGTAGAGCCATCTGCAGTTGTCTGTCCTCTATGGCTTGTGTAAATGCCTCAATAGCCATTTCGTTGATGACATCCTCGCCGGCATTGGGATAAGACAAGTGCGCAAGCCGTTCAATATCAGCTTGCAACTGCTGAAGTGTTTCTCCCCTCTTCTGGATTCTACTGCGCAGTTGTACTCTATACACTTGCTGCATGTGGTCGTCACCAAATCGCGTCTCAATAGCCTTCACCAAAAGCCACGTAGTCGCGTTGTTTTTCTTCGGAGATAGTTTGAAGCAATTCTGCAGCTGTACCTCGTAATGCGAGCGTTAATGCAATCGACTTATCCTCGTCGTCCCATCCATTGGTCGTTGCAGCTGCTTCGAACTGTCTCTTATAAATTGGCCATGATGTTTGACCATCAAAAACGGGTGGTTGCATCTCCTTCCTTCTTGGGCAGTCAGCAGAATATTGCCGAGCCTTCTGCTTCTTGACTTTTTCCAGTTCTTTAGCTATGTTCTCGATGTTCGCGCCAAGCTCTTTAGCTATGTTCTCGTGTTTATGAAATGTTTTATTAATTTCCTCAAGCTTTGTTTCATGCTCGTTTAATTTTTCATCAATCGCATCGATTTTTACGTCTAGAACATTCTTAAATTCTTCTACGGCGTCTTTTTGTGCGGCGACAATGGAATTTTTCTGTTCTTCAAGAGAATTCTTCTGCTCTTCTAAGGAATTCATTTGTTCTTCTAGAGAATTCTTCTGTTCTGCGAATTTAGATTCCATAGAATTTTTCTGTTCTGCGAACTTCAATTCCATGGAATTTTTCTGTTCTTCTAGAGAATTTTTCTGTTCTTCTAGAGAATTTTTCTGTTCTGCGAACTTAGATTCCATAGAATATTTCTGTTCTTCCATCTTCGCAAGAAGTAATTCCATCATAGCGCTAATATCAACGCTTGTACTTACTTGTTCTTCTGCCACATCGAATAACATGGTTTTTGGATCTTCTCCCTCGTTTTGGACAGCTTCCTGCAGACGAAGTATGAGGTCACTTTTCCCTCCAGCTGTGGAGAGATTCCGCTTTTCTAGTTCACTTTTTAATTGGGGTATGCTTAGATGTAGCAATACACGACCCATTTTGTTTGTCTCTTGTAATTTAGAAAATCACAAATTAATTTTTTTTTTTTTTTTTTTTTTTTTTTTGTTGTAACGACACTTAGCACAGAATAAGTTTTATCCCACTTCTGACACCAATGTTACATTCAGGCTGGGATTCGTAAAGATAAAACACTATTCCGTTTAACTTTTCTAATAAAATTCACTTTTATTACACTTTTATCGAATATTCTAATATTTCACTTATTAAGTACCAGAACACTATTACTTAAACAATTCTTCAACGTTTCAAACCAATCACTTAATTTACTCTATTACTTTTCACTTATTTATCTTCACAAACTATTACTATCTCGAACTTTAACCAATCACTTTTATAAATCAACTGTCTCGCCCTCTTCTAAAAGCTGTCCTTTTATACCCGCTCCGCCATCTGACGAGAACTTTCTAGCTAATTCTAAGTGGTTCTAGAACAAGGTTCAGTGGTGACAGATTCCAGTCTCCAATTGGAAGTGACACTTGAGTGGAACTTGTTTTGTGACTTTAAGGCCTGGTTTCACCAAACTGTCTAAGGCCTGGTTTCACCAAACTGTGACTAAGGGCTTGTTTCACCACTTAAGTTACACGATACCTTCCACGCCACAATACAAACTAGAATGGTATCAATGTATCATACTAATATTTACAATGTAGAATATCAATATTGTTAGGTAACATCAAATTGATTTATTTAACCCTTTACAGATCAATTTTATAGAGAAAAAAGAAAAAAAAAAATTTTTTACTATTGGCACTGCAAAACACCTTTTCTCTTCCACCAACCAGAGACAGCTGATGATTTAGAATTCTTTTTGTGTGCAATTAGCTCGTCACTTGTTGCATCGCATACACTTACACTTGTTAGATTTCAATGGAATTTGAGCAAATTATTGAGAGTGGCTCAAGTCTCCCGCTTTCCCCCTACAGTTACAGTGTATACTCGGGTACTGACTTCTCATCTCTCCTGGTTTCATCCTCTGCTCGTGGTATTTATGGCTGCCCGTGCCCGTCCGTATGGTGATAAACACAGGTAGCTAGGCCTTCTTAATTACCAAACCGTGCTGCCAAATACCAAGTAGCTTAACGAGCAAGGCCTACATTACTCTTCTTATGTCGGTTGCGCCAATTCCTCAGCTGCGGAATTTAGTGGTATTATACAGTGGCTGGTAGTCGCCAGACAAAATTAATATGGCATCTAATATGAAACGTATAACCTTGCGACGTTTGTTTTTACGTTCTTGACAGTTTATTTACAAACGTAATAATTGACTGGAAATAAATATTATTTCTCGCGGTGACATTTACTGCTGCTACTCATACTGAAACCCGTAGTCAAAGTGTACTAACACTTTTTCAATAAATGCGTTCGATAAGCTTACCCTTACTGTAATCATCATATTGTAATCGATTCGATGGTAACTTTACACATTGTATCAGTTGTTGCCCGCGACCATGTGTACGTACACAAGTTCGACAACCATCTAAGAGTGCATTAACGTATGTCTCTCCACGTTTATTACCTCGTAACCTAGCAAACAAAACCAATTTAAGAGACTTGACTTTTCGCAAGAGATATAGATAACTGCTGTTGGTACCCATACCCATATGCATGGAACACTGCCGGTTATGGAGGGTTGTCCAAGGTTTATTTTTTTTTTTTAAATAGGAAATGTGTTCTTAACAATAATAGCTAAAATGCGGAGGACAGACTATCCAAAATTAGTTCTTAACAGACTTTGAATTTTCGAACTTCGACGATTAGTTCTATATATTTTATATCAGAAAATGACCTATGGAAGGGTGTGAAGTTCTTTTATCTGTCTCATGGAATTTACTTTCAATTCGCCCTTGCTCATGACATTTAATGGGCTATCACTTTCGGACGACGACCGCCGCTATTACGGATCTTTAATGTGTTTCTAGATGCATATGGTTCTAGAATAATGTATTTAAACGGAACTCTTATCCTTTGTCAGATGGACGAGTTGAGGATAAATTAGATTACCACCAATTTAGTATTGTTTTCTGGCGATCCGTTTCGGCTGCGGGGCGTAATAACGTCACATCAACAACAAAGTTTACTTAAGTTCAACTCGAGTCAGCCAAGTGCGTATAGTTCAAGTAACATAATACATAATCCTTATTAATACACTTTCCCGGATGCAGCGATATTAGTACGGAGCCCGGGAGGTCGCGGAAAGCCCAACCTGCACATATTTATAAAGAACGCAAGACTTAACAATACCTTGGATGGCGTCAATCTTTAGGAGCTGTATAATACTAAACCAGGCGCCTTACTCCTGGAGACGCGTTATAGAGTGGTGCTTATACCGAAGGTAGGCAAACGTGGACATGAAGCCGAAAGACTTAGTCCTCCTCCTCTATTCTATTCTTAAAACTTTAGAACGTGTCATAGACATCCACATACGAATCATCGCTATCCAAATCACAGAACGCCTATCTCAAGGGGAGATCTACGGAAACGGCTCTCCACGATTCTGGAATATCTGATTGAGATGGGCATAGAGGAATTTATCAGTCAATGGATAGTCTCTATGCTCAGAACAAGAACCATTCCGGCAACACTAGGCAACAGCCACGAGCGAAAGTTGTCGCGTTGACGTGGCGACGCCTGCAGCAAAACCTTAGGGAAGAAGTTGGGACTTCAACCAAAGATGACCTTGTTGATGTACACAGCCGTTGTGCGTTCCTTACGAAAATCTTGGTTAAACGAATATCTATTAAACATAACCCGTTTCCTCAACTCCACAGGTTGGATATTTGGATATAGGGAATGCATCACACCCTTAACAAACATCATAAACCAGGTCACACGAGTTGTGGTAACAAAAAGGCACATCATAGTGCTACTTTGGTTCAAAGCAATGGACTGCCTTTTCTATACCTACCCAGACCCACCTAACATAATACAGTGCTTGTTCTATTTCGAGCCGATTCGAAAAGTTTCAAAATCTTTTGAACCTTTCTGATTGAGAAATGTATTTTGATTGGTTGGATTCTCACTTGTTTGTTAATAAATTATCCTTAACACCGTTCAATTGTAAATGCAAATGAAACAATTTTGCATAAATATTTCCTAGAAATGGACTTTTAATGTATTGAATAATTTGAATTTTTTTACTTATTAACCCGCGATTGTTCCGGTTCGTTAGCTGTTCTTGAGACAAAGGCAAATGAATATATTTTTGCTAATAAAATAACAAATAGCTATGCAGCGCAACTTCAAAGCAATATTAATTTTTAACGCTCATGTTTAATATTTCGTACGCCACAATAGATAAATAGATATGGAAAATTTCACGATGACGTTACGAGTTCCTTCGCAGATTTTACTATAAATCTGCGAGATGGAGAATGACCTGCATTTCGCTTTATATGTACCTACTTTAGGACTGGATAAGTAGCTTTGAAGTTCTATAGTGTTGACGACAATCAAAAATGTAGGCATCTATTAGGCAGAGAATCTGTTTTGCTCATAAACTAAAGCCCCTATTATGGAAGACAACTACAACCAAAACAAGATTGTCTTTCTCCAATTGGGATTATCGATAGCAACTAGTTGTCTGTCAAAATACAACCATCATCCTATGAGTAGACAACTAATAAAATGGTTGCCTTTTCAGTTGTGTATGTATTATAGAAGACAACTGAGTTGTGTTGGAGTTGTTCTGAATATCAAAATCAGACAACTGCTTATTATCAGTTGTGTAGCATTTTGCGAACGAAAAGGATCACCTTTTTTTATTGAATAATGGACAAAAAAACGTAAGTAGGAATAAGAATTAAAAAAGGATAATAGAATGTGTATTTTTAAAAGTTTAAAAGTCGCCAAACCAGCGCAGTTTGATCGGCTGATAGGAATTTTACAAAATCAACCTAATCTGGTCAGTGGTAAAGGACAGTTTGGTTCATCAAAAAAAAAAAAAATTGACGAAGATTGGGAAAAAAATTGATTTGGAGCTCAACAGTATCGGGCCACCTTTAAGGAGCGGAAAGGAATGGCAAAGGGTTCGTTAATGATGCGATATAAGCATTTTTCTACCAACAAAATATTTTTGCAGGTTTGGATACAGAATTGTAATAGATTCAGTGAACTCTAATCGTCCTCCTCCAAGTCACCAAAAAATAAATCAAAACTACTTTCCATTGTTTTTTTTTTCTTAACGTTTTCGTTTTAATTGCAAATACTTCTTCGTTCGATTTCAATTTCCACAAATGAATTCACAAAATTGACATTTAACAGCTGATTTCGATTTTCAATATGCTCCTAATTTATTTTTTAAAGACAACTGAAAAGAGTTGTCTTGCATAATACGAAAAATTTGTTTGGTTGTCTCAAAGTTGAGTTGTCTTTCATAATAGCATTGTATATAAATCTAATAGTACTCTCATCAGAGGAAATCGACACTAGCGCCTCTATAGAGCAAAGGCCCGATTACTTTATTTTCCTATCATTGACGGCAACCATAGTTTTGCACTTACCACAGACACCAATTACTGTCACTGAGAATAGAAAAAGGCAAGAGAGAACCAAACGAAGTAGTAAACACAATGAACCACCCCTATAAGCTACAAATGACAGGATTTGTTATTAGATCTAAAAAAAGAGAAGAACACAGAAGCACTTCTGTTCGCTTCGCATGAATGTACCTGTTGCGTATACTCGTATAGTTGTGTGTGTACCTACGCATAAAGTGCAACACAATTTTCTGGATTGTGCGAACAAATAGATATGAGATAATTTGTGTATCATCTCATCTCGTTTGCATGTACAAATTATTTATTTTCTTCTTTCGATCTTTGCTTGTTGGTGATATTTTTTTGATGTACCTATGTTTTTTATGGATGTTTGTGTGTCACAGAGCTCGTTGCCTAAAAAATTCCTAACTTTAACAATTTTTGGGTTGTCTGATTATTAGGGTAATTGGGCGAAAATATAAATTTTTTGGATGTTTAAAGTAGGTATGCCAATAAAAGGATTTCCACGCCCTTTCCGCTGGAAACTAAGTTGTTCTTGCAATACTAAATATAAAGAGTGGACATAGGCAAAAATTGATTTAAAAGCATTACGGAAGCAAAGTTACCACAAGTGTTTTGCCTTTTATTTTAAAGTAAAGCTATTAATTTACATTTAGAAGTTTCTTATAAGTTTCGCATAATTGAAAAATTGAATATGTTTTAAAGAGTAAAGTAACAATTAGAAAAGACACTGGTGTGCTTGTTTTAATTAAAATACAATTATTATTATTTTAAAGTGCATACGCCCTAAGTTTTAAATAAAAATGCCTGTTAGAGATGCCTACACTCATTGCCTCAGCGCAAAAAAAAACGTTTTCCTTATCATTTTTTCAAGTTCCAAATGACCACCGAAAGGAAATTTGGTTAAAACATTCTCGGAACACACATTTTGAAAAAAAAACTGCCTATTTTTGCGAGAAACATTTTTACCCAAAAGATATAATAACAAAGGGGACACGAAAATGCCTTACTAAAAATGCAAATCCAATGTCAGCTATAGCAGTGTGTAAATGTACTGACACTGTAATTGGTGACCCGTGCTTTGGGGTTATAAATTTTAGGGAAAGTGCAGGTATTTTAAAAGTTGCTACTGTGATAGAAGAAATTCAAAATGATTCACCTCCATTATTAGTAAATAAAACCTCTTCACCAATTACATTTATAAGGGATTATAGTTTACCTCTAAATATTAATGATGGTAATGAGGCCTCTTCCTCGCAGTTTCCATCTCCCCATAGACAAACAAATAACAAAACATTAGAAGCAAATAGCATTAAGACGACTATATCTCGTTTTTTATTTGATACCCCAAAAAGATTAAAGGAAAATAGAGAATACAATTTGCAAAAGAATCCAAAAGCTCTGATGTAAGCACGTTTGTCAATATGAAACTATTTCACAAGCCTTAGGCACATTTTCACGACGAAGAAAAGGATATTTGCTTAAAATGTTTTTATAAATCTCCATCGCTTTGTACCCATATGCTAGATATACGAAATTTTTTCAAATGCACTCCATGTTGTTCTTAACCGGAGGACATGGTGCAATTTTATTAATCTTTTACTGAGAAACATAATTACCCTTTACGTTTAAAGTTTTTCCTCAAAAATTATGAAAAACTGGAAGATTGCAGAAAAACTAGGTTTGTGCGCTTTATTTTTTCGGAATAGGTTAGGTAAACGTAGGCATATAGGTAGATCACAGATTAAAATCACGAAAAACTTCCGGATATCCTCGGATAATTATTAGCTTCCGATTGGGTTGAGCGTTGATAATGGCCTATATGAGATTAAATGCAAAAATTATGTCCTGGTACTGGTACATTATGTAGCTACAAAACCAGAAGAATAATAATCTAAGTACATTACATATCCACCTTTCAACAAACGGGCCTATGCAGCAAAACCCAAAGCAAAGAAACGTCGCTTATTTCAAAGAAATAATGAAATGTAGCAACGTTTCGGAAATGTACCAATCACCATTTCGGCGAAAAATATAGAAAAATGAAAGATATCTCATCTTGTCTTGCCAACCTACAGCTGCAGCCAACCATTAACCAACACAATCACGATCATATCTCATAAACCTCACGGGTGTGACGAACGATTCTGCTCCCAGTCACATCACATATCAGATATCAGTTAACGTAAAACAATCTATAACACATGCCACCGTCACACGGAGCAACGACCCGAAATCATGCCATCTAGCAACCAGCGACGAGACCTGCATCGAAAGCACTTTCGCACGGGCATATGACACCGACCGGCGACGACCGTACGATTCCAGGAAAATACATTTGAAACAGAAGTGCAGTGGCAGCAGATAATTAGTATTTAAGCTAGTCGTAAGAATTTCAATGTCAGTCTTAAGTCAGGAGGCAGAAACGCTGCCGAATTTTTAAATAAAGTTTTTTTTAAATAAAACTAGAATTTAGTTTTATAACTGGCGCCCGAGCAGGGACCCTGGTAACACGGTTAAAATTAGTTCACTATAGTTAGTCGCGCTTGTACTTAAGTAGTACTTAACTAACCAAAAAAGTCCCCAAGTGGTACGTGTGTTAGTCGCGGAAAAGTCCCCAAGTGGTACAATAACTATACCGTATCCGGAAAAGTCCCCAAGTGGTACAAAAACTATACCGTATCCGGAAAAGTCCCCAAGTGGTACAAACCGATAAAACATTTAACCAGTGTAACGTGCGTTTAAAGAGTGCGTCAAAAACCAGGGTCCGCACGAAAATCAGTGTAACCGGTACAGTGCAAAGAAAAAACTTCAAAACATTAAAAGAACATTTAAACAACTAGTGCTGGTGAACCAGAGTTGGAGAAAACATCAAGGGCCCCCTAGTAACAAACAGTGAACAGGTGTAGTTAAGACTACTGCCGCCAACAACATGCTGATGATCGTGTATTTAATGTAAGCATAGATTAAGGTATACTTAGGAACATAAATAGTTAATCAAATTAAAGTAAAGAAAAGAATATTATACAAGTCTACGTAATTACAAGAAAAGTGAAACTCCTTAAGAAACTAAAGGAAGAAAATAGCGTAAGAATAACTCGAAAGAGAATTACTATCTGATTATTGCATAAAGCAGTTGAAGAAAATTAATTCCCACTTATCATCGTAACTTACATTATAAGAATAAGAATTATTTGGTTGTCGGTCTAATTTTAATTCCACTTAAAATGCCTAATGAAAATTTGCTACGACCATCCGCGCTTGATGGCCATGCGGCTCAAGCTGGCCAAGCAGGGTCATCAAATCCTGTTATTAACCCTCCCTTGCAATCCGTCATCGTTTCTATGGTTCGTGAAGCTTTTCAGACCGAGGGTCGAAATCTTGTACATTCCATTCTAAACCCATATGCGGATCAGTTCACGGGAACTGACCAAGCTATATCGCCCGACCAACAAGCAAACATTAACGACCTCGATAAAATTCCTGATGTGGTACGCAGCCTGCGCGAATTCTCTGGGGAACCAGGAGAATTTAGTTCATGGCGCAAGAGCGTAGAGAGGATCCTAAAAATATATGACTCGATCAAAGGATCAGCAAAATACTTTGGTATTATAAATACCATCAGAAACAAAATCATAGGAAATGCAGACCATGTCCTGGAGTCGTACAACACTCCATTGGATTGGAAATGTATTTCAAGATGCTTGACCATGCACTACGCTGACAAGCGTGATTTGGGAACACTAGAGTACCAAATGACAGGGCTTGTGCAAGGCAACACATCTATACAGGAATTCTATCAAAATGTATACGCGCATCTTTCATTAATTCTCAATAAAATATCGTGCATGGATATCAGTGCGGACGCTCTCAATTTGCTTATGCAAACTTATAGAGATAAGGCACTTGACACCTTCATTAGAGGGCTTAAGGGTGACCTTCCCAGACTGTTGGGAATGAAAGAACCCTTGGATTTACCTCAAGCCTTGCATCTGTGCCTGAGGCTAGAAAATCAAAACTTTAGATCACAGTATGCGATTGCAAATAACAATAGCAGAAGAACTCAGCACCCCGAACCGCCACCAATCCCACCTAGACGAGGAAACTTCAACCATCCACAAGGTCCAAGCCGCCAGTCATTCTACCCAGAACTAACATATTTACCTCAACCACCCAGACAACAGATTTCATATCAATACAACGCTAGGCCTCCTCTACCTCAAAGGCAGGTTGTTCCACAGCAAAATCAACAACAATTTAATCCACAATATCAACAACAATTTAATCCACAATATCAACAACGTTTTGGCAATCCCCGGCAACCACCACAAGAGCCTATGGATACATCGACAATTCGGACGAACAACGTAAACTATATAAACAGACCCCGTATGCACAATTGGCCTCCAGCACCGAAAAGACCATCAGCTCCCCATTCTCAGCAAGTACACCCTAACAAGATGCAAAGAAACTTTCATATTGGTACCGATATGACTCAAGAAGAGGAAATCAGCCAATATGAGGATATACAAGCGAACGTAGACAACTCGAACGAATATGACCAAACTTTACAAGACTATACTGACATGACGCAACCGGACAATAACGATTCTACCGATATCATGCAACTAACCGATATACATTTTTTAGATTAACCAATTCTTCGCTGCCATATTTTGAATGTGCAACGAAGAATGGAGATATATTAAAAATTCTTATTGATACCGGATCCAATAAAAATTACATACAACCATCCCTAGTAAAGAACCCTTTGTTAAATGAAAAACCTTTTTGTTGTAACTCGATTGGAGGTAACGTCCAAGTCACTCAGCATACTTTTGTCAATCTTTTTGGTCTTCAAAACATAAAAATTAAATTCTTTCTTATGCCCAAACTCAAATCGTTTCACGCCATTCTCGGGAATGACAGTCTTAAGAGCCTTTCTGCAGTTATACATACCAAAGATAACTACATGGTTATCAATAACAAAGTAAAGATAGGTATAAAACAGATGGCTTCGCAATCCATTAACTCACTTAACATTAGGACGAACCACATGACCTCAATACAAAGAAATTCCTTAGACAAAATTGTACTCGATTTCCCGAAACTCTTCGATGAACCTGAAGAGAAATTAACCTACACCACCGTGGTAAAAGGCGAGATTAGGACAACATCTGATTCACCCGTGTACACCAGATGCTATCCCTACCCTATATCTCTTAAAAGTGAGGTTGAAAAACAAATCAACAAACTTCTCAACGATGGTATAATTAGGCCTTCACGATCCCCTTACAATTCTCCCGTATGGGTAGTGCCTAAGAAAGCCGATGCTTCCGGAGAGAAAAAATACAGACTCGTCATAGATTACAGGAAGCTAAACAGTATTACCGTGGCAGATCGATACCCGATCCCTCAAATAAATGATGTGCTAGCACAACTAGGCCAAAATAAATGGTTTACTGTAATAGATTTAAAAAGCGGGTTTCATCAGATCCCCTTAAAGGCATCTGATATCGAAA
Source organism: Cheilosia vernalis (assembly GCA_949126925.1). NCBI lineage: Eukaryota > Metazoa > Arthropoda > Insecta > Diptera > Syrphidae > Cheilosia > Cheilosia vernalis. The sequence continues at coordinate 32,726,191 of OX421358.1, forward strand.
AAACGGCCTTCTCGGTCAACAATGGCAAGTATGAGTTCACGAGGCTTCCATTCGGTCTCAAGAATGCTCCATCTATATTTCAGAGAGCACTCGACGACATACTGCGTGAACATATTGGTGCAATTTGTTATGTCTACATAGATGACATAGTCATTTTTAGTAAAGATGAGGCGACACACGAGCAAAATATTCGGAAAGTTTTCCAAACGTTACAAGCCGCAAATATGAAAGTGCAACTGGATAAGTGCGAATTCTACAGGCAAGAAGTAGAATTCCTTGGTTTTGTTATTTCGCCCAACGGCATTAAAACCAATCCAGAAAAGGTCAGAGCAATCCAAGATTTCCCCTACCCTCGTACCCTAAAGGAACTTCGCTCATTCCTAGGTCTGTCAGGGTATTATCGCCGCTTCATTAGGCACTACGCAAAGCTTGCGAAACCCCTAACAGCCCTTTTAAGGGGGGAGGACGGACGAATGTCCAAAAACCTCTCAGGCAAAAAAATAATCCACCTCGATGAACCAGCCAAACAAGCCTTTCAGAAAATCAAAAATACCTTAACTTCAGAAGAAATCATACTCGCATACCCCGATTTCACGAAACCCTTTGAGTTAGTAACCGATGCTTCAAATTACGCCCTAGGAGCTGTCCTATCACAAGAGGACAAGCCCATTATGTTCATATCTAGGACATTAACTAAAACCGAAGAAAGCTATGCAGCTAATGAAAAGGAGATGCTAGCTATAATTTGGTCATTGAACAACTTCAGGAACTATCTATATGGGCCAGCAAAGGTTATAATTCACACTGATCACCAACCGCTTACCTACTCCTTAAGTAACAAAAACAACAACACCAAACTTAAGAGATGGAAAGCGATCTTAGAGGAATATAACTATGAGCTAAAGTACAAGCCAGGAAAAACAAACATAGTTGCCGACGCCCTCTCCAGACCCCCCATTCGAACTGAAGTTAACTCCCTCACTCCAACCGTACACAGTGACGAAAGCTCGTCCCATGGCCTCATAATCAGTGTTGAGACGCCAATAAATGCTTATAAAAATCAAATTTTCTTAAATATTGGTGATACGAGTAAACAAGAGTTTCGCATAGTATTTCCCACCTACCATAGACACCTAATAACAGAGCCCTCCTTTACCTATAATAATTTAATAGAAATCCTAAAAGTACGATTGAACCCCACAGTTATAAATTGCATCAGAACAGAGGAACGAATTCAGGGTATGATTCAAGAAATCTATAGAGACCATCTTCACAGTTATCGCATTAGATTCTCCCAAGTTCTTGTCGAAGATGTAACCGACGAAAATCAACAAGAAGAGATAATAATAAGGACACATCAACGTGCTCATAGGAATGATCGCGAAAACAAATTACAGATTCTTGAAAAATTTTATTTTCCCGGTATGTCTCGCAAAGTAAGAAGAATAACAAAACTATGCTCGGTTTGTAGAGAAAATAAGTATGACCGGCACCCGGAGAAGATCGAAATTCAGGCGACCCCTATACCAACCTACCCCGGACAAATAATACACCTAGATATTTTCTCAACTGAAGGCAATCTTGTACTGACTGCGGTAGATAAGTTCTCCAAATACGCCCAGGCTAAAAGAATACAATCGAAGGCCATAGAGGATGTTCGAACACCTCTCAGAGAGATTATATTTTCTTACGGTATTCCAAAGACTATAGTATTCGATAATGAGAAGTCTTTTAATTCAATCCCGATCATATTCATGATTGAGGACGAGTTCGGCATCGAAGTGTATAAAACACCACCATACACGAGCAGCTCAAATGGACAAGTCGAGAGATTTCACTCGACTCTCGTTGAAATCATGCGATGCATAAAATGTGAACAAACACACAAATCCTTCACGGAACTTTTAGAGGCAGCAACGAACGCATATAATTTTTCAATACACTCTGTGACCAGTAGGAAACCGGTCGATATATTTTTCAGTAGAAACGCAGATCCTACCAAAATTAACAAAATCCGTTTGGAAACCAAGGACAAATTACAAGTCAAACAAGAACGTGACTTAGCTTACCATAATAAGGGAAAGCAACCAGTAAAGAACTACTCAACAGGCGACGTAATATACGTCAAAAGAAACAAAAGATTAGGCTCAAAACTTACGCCGAGATACGCAAAGGAAATCGTAAAAGAAAATAAAAAAACAACGATTCTTACTCAATCCGGCAAAGTTGTTCACAAATCACACATCAAATCATAATAGATCTTCCTATACCTTTCTTTCT